>OU744336.1:129514790-130714790 GCA_916610165.2 Gymnosoma rotundatum | reverse complement strand
GGGCTATAAATTCTGATAGAGGAGACAAAAAAAAGATATACGTGTATCGGCGTTTTGAAAGTTTACATCTGGATTTCATTTGAGAGGGGGTTAAAGTTTCCCAGCTCTGGCACATTCTTATTGTTAAACGGCTTAAGAAACCATGTGACCCTTACATTTTAGGTAAAAAATGTGTTCAGCAAATTTATGTAAAATGTTACGGAAAACATTTTTGTACAAATTTTAACCCTCTAACTCCTCAAGATACGGGTCTTTTTTGTCCTTCTTTTAAAAAATAGCAAAAAACACCATTAAAACAGGGTTTTAAAGGGTTAAAATGTTCCACAAAAATGTTACCCGTTAAATTTTACTATAAGTCCCTCAATACACCAAAAAGGAAAATTCAACCATAAAGTCAGAAATAAGACGCAACAAAAGAGAGCTTAGGGTTAATTTCGCATTTATTAAGAATTTTGTTTTAAAGCAAATTTGGATAGCATTAATTACATTTTTTTTAGCTCTAGGCAATTTCACTTCGTTATCATACAATGTCCAGCATATTTCAGCGATAAGCGAATGAATGCTTTTACCTTTATCGTACGAAAATTGTTATTACTTACTGCCCTTTTATATACCTTTTATTACAAGTGAAGAGCGATAATAATTGTGGTTTTAAAAAATCTGTTTTAGAAAAAACCAATTCGAGAATGTCCATAGACCAAAAAAAACAGGTAAATATAAAAAAAATTTCAATTGAAAATTAAAAGGAAAATGTTTCATTTAGAATAACAAATTTGAAAAAGCAATAAAATTTTATGATAAATCAGGGGTGGAATCGTTACATCCGTGTTCGTATCGACAATCGTACGAAAAAAAATTACGTGATACGTTAATCGTATGAACTAAGTGGCATTATGACATACGATTCTAAACGGATCGTAAATTTTTAAATGAGTCACAATAGTTTTGAAATTTAAATATTCTAAAGCTAAAGAAAGAGTATTTAGGCTGGTCAGTTTATCAAATTTTGTTGTTTCCAAAGGTCAAACCCGATTTTTTGCCTATAGCGCTCGATTCAAGGACTGCTGCTTCAATTAACACTTCTTCACTTTGCACCAGCAGCTTTTCTTCATAAAGGCTTCCTTCATTCTGGTTTTTCAATTAAAAAAAAGCTTTTTTCTTTGCTTGATACCTATTTTGATCAGCCAAAATTATAAATATAAATATTTTCTTGCAAAAATATAAATTGCGAATTTCCTATTTTAAAATTATAACATCATTAACTGGTGGTACTAGTGCGTCCATACATTTGGAAAGCTCATCCCATAGTCTGTTAGCATTAGATTTTAATATGCCCAATTAGGAAGCATGTTTTTTGCCAAATTTTTGTGTTCATTCATGAATCTTAGATTTAACTTATTGTAATAATAACTTTATCATAAACTAAAATTAAATTTGTTTAATCCGCACTTTTTTTTAGCGAATTTGTTGCATTTTTCATCTTATTCGAACTAAGTTTTGTTAACGTATGACAGTTCGTAAAAAATGTACGTTCATGTATACGATAACGTATGTTATAATCTGCGTTATTGTTAATTACCATCCGTTAACGTATGTCATAATCCGAAAAACGTATTTTTACGATAATGCTATTTCCTTAAAGATCTTTTCAAAAGCTTTAAAATGATATCCATATTGATATTTCAAAAAATTGGAAAAATTTCTAAGCTCCGTCCCTCGGAAGATATGGGCGAGCTCCAATTTTTTCACTTGATGTTTTTTTTTCTTATTTTTTAAAAATGCAGTTTGGTATTCCTTTGCGGTGGTTAGATCCAGGTGAACATAATGACGTGCTATGTGTGCCAAAATATTTCCATATTAAAATTGAATAGATATAGGCGAAAGAGTTTTGTATACAAACTGTGCCATTAGCCATGCTGCCATTTCCGCATTCTGACGAACTCCCAGTACCTATGCTATAACTTCGAAGTCCTAGTCATTATGTTGATGGAACCATCGCTGAAACAGGAACCTTTTATTGCGTTCATATGTCAACAAAAATTCATTTTTTAAATTCCCATATGGATTACTTTGAGAACCAGTTGTCAACAGAATCTGATGAGCATGGTGAAAAATTTCATCAGACATGCGCACCCATTGAAGAACGCTATAAAGGTAAAAGCATTCATTCGCTTATCGCTGAAATATGCTGGACATTGTATGATAACGAAGTGAAATTTCCTAGAGCTAAAAAAAATGTAATTAATGCTATCCAAATTTGCTTTAAAACAAAATTCTTAATAAATGCGAAATTAACCCTAAGCTCTCTTTTGTTGCGTCTTATTTCTGACTTTATGGTTGAATTTTCCTTTTTGGTGTATTGAGGGACTTATAGTAAAATTTAACGGGTAACATTTTTGTGGAACATTTTAACCCTCTAAAACCCTGTTTTAATGGTGTTTTTTGCTATTTTTTAAAAGAAGGACAAAAAAGACCCGTATCTTGAGGAGTTAGAGGGTTAAAATTTGTACAAAAATGTTCTCCGTAACATTTTACATAAACTTGTTGAACACATTTTTTACCTAAAATGTAAGGGTCACATGGTTTCTTAAGCCGTTTAACAATAAGAATGTGCCAGAGCTGGGAAATTTTAACCCCCTCTCAAATGAAATCCAGATGTAAACTTTCAAAACGCCGATACACGTATATCTTTTTTTTGTCTCCTCTATCAGAATTTATAGCCCGGACCTTGTAATTTTTGAAAAAATTTGATTTTGTTGTACAGTGTTATTAAACAGCACATCAATTTTTACTGTACACTTCTGTGGCAATTAATTTATTTTTTGTTCATTATATATTTTTCTCTATCTCGGCATTATATGAACGCCTTCTTTTGTTTTTTATTGTACATATATTTATTTTACTATAATATTTTTATTCTACACATTTAGAATTAAATTGGAAACCATGCTGCACACAAAACTTGCTGACAACTGAAAATTATCTGCTATGAAATAAACCAGTTGCCTGATAAAACCAACGTTAAAACTATGGTTTAAAGAGAATTAAATAAAGTGGAGTTATCGTTTGCATTTTTTTCATTTTACTTTATTTTTTAGATTTCGGTGATTTTTTTTTATTAAATATAAATTTATGAATTGATTAATTTTTGGCTGTTATGATAAATTATCTAAAAATAATATATTTTTTAAAAAGCAACATGTAGCACTTTTTAGGGTTTCGTACACAAAGCTTAAAAACGTTAACCTATTGTTGACATCACAATGTCAGTCACAACCAACTATCTCTAGAACTGTAATAAGTAGACTCTTTTTACTAAAGTTTTAATACTAGGGCCGGTTAACAAAAAAAAAAAAAAAAAAAAAAGCAAATTAAAGGATGTTCCAAAATTGACGTGAAATATATAAAAGTATTGTTATTGCAACTGTGATACGAGGACACGATAAAATTTGCACAATGTCATTTTAAATCATGAGTGCTATAGCACCACGTAGAAAAAATGAAATTTTAAATCAACACGTGTTCCAATATTGACGTGATTTTCTCTTACATGGCCTTAGTTATTTAAGCATAGTAGCCAGACATTTAAATTTCACAAAGATTGTATACATATATGATCGTTATAAAAATAAATTTAGCAATTAAGGTGGCCTTACTTTACAAACTGTTAATGGTAAAGCAGACGCTTGAAAAAAATACTGCTATGTTTGCTTTAAGAATAATTACAATAAATTAAAATGATTTAACGAGTAGTAACGTGATGTTCAAACTATTGGCCTTTTTTTTAACAGTAATATGCTAAGACCATAAATTTAAGGGTATGTTTTAATGAATGCCTATATGAAAAATTAAAACTAGCAGGTGTGTTAATAGAGACTTAGTTTACACAAAATATTATTTTTACTTTACCCAAAGTATGTTTCACTATTTTTTTTTTGTAACAAATTTATAAAATTAAATTAAAAATTCCATGTTGACCCTTTTATGGTACGGAACCCTTCGTGTGTGAGTCAAATGGATTTATTGTTTTTTTAATATATTTAAGTAATCCAAATATGTATTAATACTTAAATTATTTAATTTAACATAACAAAGTATGCAGTCTTTTTTTGTCGAATATCATCATTAGCCACTATAATCGATAAAATCTAAATTTTAAGCAATAAAAAAGGAAAAACAAAAAGCTTCAACAAACAAAATGAAAACGTTATATTACTTCTTAAAAAAGAAAAAAAAGAATAATTTAAAATCTAAACACCAAGCAACTCTTGTTTGCTCATTTGTTTCCCTTTGTTTTGTAGTTTATGAAACTTGATTGATATTCACTATTCTAGCAATTCAATTTGCTTATTATTGTCTTATAGTTCGTAACGAAAAGTGAACAATTACTAGCTTTATTTTTTAAATAAGTTTAGATAATGAAATGAATTCAAAAGCAACAAAACGTTTAACTTATTATTCCTTATCTTTAAGTAAAAGAACAATAATAAACCAGCCTGTTTGGCTGCAAGCCAAATGAACCAAGACACGAGTCGTCTAGCCCGCGGTGTGTACATTTCACACTTTTTACAAAGCAAAAAAATTATAGATAAGAAAATTTTGTGCAAAAAAGAGAAATTAACGTTATTAATAGCAGCAGGGGCGATATGAAATGATTGTTGTTGTGATTACAAAAAAATTGTTTAAAAAAAGGAATAAATAAGATAAGAACAAAGGATAGAAAATATTTAAACAGTGGGGCAGAACAAAATACTTTAAATATAAACGTGTAATTTCTAAACAATAAATCTCAAACAAAACTTAACATTCTTTTCAGAAGGGTGAAACTATAATTGAACTTTAACCAGGTCTTTTAGTTTTATCAGGCCAAACAAAAAAAAAAAAAAAAAAAAAACAATAGGACACTTTGGAATTGTAAGTTTTTTCAAGGTTGGAAACCTTTGTTTTGTCTACATTTAATCAATCCAAACCAAGTACTAACTGACAAATTATGAAGTATTGAAAATTCTATTTTTTTAAGACTCTACTTCAGTTAATTACAAATATTCTTCACAATTTTCAAAAAGTTTTCGAAAATTTTTTTAGGTTTTTAGATTTTCGGTTATTACCAAATTTACAATTGCCATATTCATAAAATGTTAAACAGATTTGAAATATATTTTAGGACAAATATGTTTATAAAATTTGTCACAAAACCCATGTCAAAAGTATTTTTTTTATGAATATGACAATAAAACTTTTAAAATAATCAATCGAATATCGATACTAAATAAGTACTTGTGTGCGATATTTAATTTGAAAGTTATAAAAATATAACTGGAAAAAATTATTTAGTATACAAATTTTTTCTTCTCTTCCAAAAGCACTACTTTGCATATATTCTTCATTTTTAATTTGACATAAGAATCTACATAAGCCTTTAGTTATTTCCAAAATGTTATGATGTCCTGGGACTATATTTAGATGTAAAAAAATAATAATAATAACACAAATTCGGGATTTCTGATGCATGATTTGCTAAATTTCGTGATTCGACTTGTTTTTGTATCCTTCACCATAAGTAGAAAAATGTATATCTGAGTTTATCAGACCATTTGGAGATTATATAATATCCATTTTCGAGCCCATTAAATATATTTATTCTGAGTTCTTATGCACAGCGAAGACGGTTGAGCGATATTCGTCTGTCCGTCCATGTCCGTGTTAAAATCAACTTTGCTAAGATAGTAGATAAGCTCAAAAAAATTTAAATATGCCAACCCATCAGACATAGTTTTAAAATTTTGGCAATTGAAATCGGCAAGATCCATCCATGTCCTTCCGGGTAGCGGGCAAAACAAAACGCCTGACTCTAATTTCTCTATATCTGTTTTTCAACTTTTGTTTGTATTCCTGCAGGTGGTTGTGTTTTGATAAAAAAAATAAAACCTAAAGCGGAAAGAAAATCTTTATGACAGGAAAAAATTTCTTATGTCGGTTTCTATTTAAAGTATTCAGTGGTAAATCTGCAGTATGCTACATGTGGTTGCGCATATGTGGTGAAAATCTATAATATTCGGCATAGCCGAATATCACACTTTTCTACGTTTCACTTAGTTTCTTCCTGTAGTCTCTTTTTCTTTAAGTGATCCGAATAGACAAATTCGCGCGATCAATTCGTTTGCAATGATTTACAGAATAAGTCGTCCACCTGATATTCAATTTTTGATAGAGATTCAACATTTGAAATTTAATCAGTTTGAAATGAATTTTTCTCCATACGTAAGGCATCAATCTGTTTAATATTGCAACTGACAATTTATTCATTTTATTTATTGGCTTTTTTCCAAATGAATTAAAATTGACTTATTTTTTTAAATTTTTTTTATTTTAAATATTTATAACGATTCTAATGGTAACTTTATTAAAGCGACAGATATTTTAAATTAAATACGCAAAATAACGCATGTGTTTTAATTTTATATTTTCACCTTTTTAACACAATCATTCATTTGAATGTTTATTTTTCATGCTTAAAATATAATTCTTGTTCATTTTTGGCTTAAATTGTTTTTACTGTTTTTATGATAAGAACATTTTTGCATGTGTGTCTTGAATTTTAAATCATGTTTTAGCATTTAGTTTACGAAGTGTTGTCTGTATACCACAGAAATTGTTAAAACTCATACAAACTTACTTCAACGCTTATTTGAGACTGGGTCAGACGAGGCAAATATTTTCGAAAAAAAAAACGTTCCTATTTATTTATTAGTTTTCTTTGTTGAAAAGTTTAAATAATCTTAATATTAATAATTTGCGTTAAATGAAGTTAAAATGAAAGATCTCTAAAAAATTGTGGTTATAAACTCAGAAAATACCTCCATCCGATATTATGCATGCCATCTACTAATTAAGTCTCCATTAAAAAAAGAAATCATTCTGAAATCCAACTAAGAAACAAATTGTATGATAATTCGTAATTCACCCACATTGTTCTTACTTTCACTCAGACTTCAGTTTTGTTCCGAAAAGCGGTCCTACAAGGACATCAGCATACCCACATCTTCCAATAACAGGCAAATACAAGGATGGCCGTTTTCGTTTTTAGAAATGAAGATTGATGTATGCAATAGCGTATCGGTTGCGAACGTTGGGACCACATTCAATCTCAACCATATTATGACTCTATCACTTAGGTATCGCCTGAATTTCTGCTTAGGACCACTAAAGTTCCCTGAAATTTCATACAAGTCTGAATAGTTTTTAGTGAAACCATTATTATTTTTATGTTCTTTTGGAACTTACTTAATCTGATATTAATCTCAGCTCAACAAATATAAATTATCCGATTTCACTTAAAACAATTTTATGAATTTCTTTCTGAGGGGAAGGCGGAACTACAACCGCATGATAACCACATTCATTATTATGTCGTTTTATTATACATAGTGTTCTTAAAAATTTTAGTTGCATAACTGAATGGTCAATATATAAACTAAGTTTTTTGTATTGTTCCTCTTATTAATCGTCATGTACAATTAATCTAGCTTTCTGTTAATCGTCGGCTTAGAAACGAATGTCATTTAATTATTTTATCATACACTTTTCTCCTCATCACAGTAGACGCTCTACCGGTATCACAACGATTAATTCAGGTTAAATTTTTTTATTAAATATTATTTTCAAATGATGTATTAATTTAATATTTCAAGTTCTAATTTTTATTATTATGCAGCTTTTGTGACTACACTCGTAATAACAAAGTTTGATCTAATAAGTGTGAGATAAATGCAAAAGCCAAATTACACAAATAACAAGTTAATGTTGGTAAACAGCAATAACAATTAGTTTTATTGTTATTAGTTTCATAAATTAGACTTTTATTCTTAAATCTGGCAAGTGTTCAGAATCTTTGTTTATTTTTTTTTTTATTTTATTACAGTTTAGCTTTTACCTAATTGGCCAATAACTAGACACTAATGTTTAACTTTTTTATGGCTACGAACAATTTGCAAGAAAACTATTATTATTATTATTATCGCCATTAAAACAATTTGTTGACAGGCACACTTAAACGATAAGAAAAGTGAGTGATGGATGACTGGCACAAAAATGCGAAAGATATAAAAATCTATAAATCAGTAAATTTGCTCGACTCGATAATGGCTATATACTACTTTTAGGCAGGAATGCCAGATATGACGGTTTCTCAAAAAAGTGGTGATTTTCAAAAACCATTGGCTACCAAAATTTTGATTTGGGGACGTGGCATTATTTTGGCGACTTCTAAATTATTTGGCGATTTTTACATGTCTTGATGAGTATTTAATTTGTCTTGACAAATGTCGGTATGAAAAAATTTTTTTAAACAAAAATCCTTTATTGTCCTTCATGATAGTTTGTAACACAAAGAATGTCTCTCTCATAACTGTGTTAGTAAGTGTCTCTATATATTAAGTCTGGTTAATACGTAAAAATATAGTGAAATAGAAAAACAAACTGGGAAGTCATAAAATGGATATATAAAAGTCAGATGGATAAAGAAATATTTTAAACAAAAGTATAAAATTGTTTTTAAAGCCAGCAGGTGCCTCACCTTAGAAGCTTAACAAGCGCATATAAAAAAATTCTTCTGAATAAGTACAACTACAAAGCTGCAACCTTGAACATACACATATGACTGTAAGAATTTAAAATATTTTCATTTATGTACAATTTGGCATGCATAGAGGTGGGTAAACAAGTACATTTACATATAATTTTAATTTCGCTTACAAATGTAATCGTATACAAACTATTTGCATTCTGGGCAATAAGATTATTGTATTTTTATATCTACAGTTTATTTAAATGATGGTAAACAATTTTGGGGCCCTTAGTTGATATAAATTCATTAAGTGTTTTGTTGTGCACTTCAACGCTTTAGCAGAACCTTTTTTTGTCTGAAAATATTATCTACATTTTTCACTTTACTTCATTTAGTTTCGCGGACTGGCTAATGAAGATGGTTATTTAGGATCGTACTTCAGAAGGTAAAGATTTTTTCTTTAAGTTCCCTCAATGCTCTGTTAAGCAATTTTGTTATAACAGGTTTTTGTTAAGGGTCCATCATGTATCAATACGTCAAAATTTTGTATCATATAAAGCTCTTCTGCAGGCCTTTTTACTCTGCTCTTGCATTGCATATTTGTTTTTAAATAGTTTTTATGTAGAAACATTTTCTTTCACAAACTTTTCACAAATTTTTCCTAAATTTCAACAGCGGGAGATAGAAAATAGTGCAAAAACTTTACGATGAACTATTTGTCTTATAGTTAATGAAAGGACTAATTTAAACTTAGAATTTCAATCATATAATGTGGACGTAGGCAGTATGCATCATTCCTTCCACTATATGCCATAGGTCAACATTTGAAACTGAATTAAATATTGTCGAAATGGTTGATAAAACAATTAAAACTATACAAAAAATTGTTTTTCATTTTTAAGGATAGTTTAGATCAGGCAGGCAGCTGTGTTGCTACAGTTCACTTGGGTCCACTAATCGGTCCCTTGGTGCTGCCTGCTGAGAAAAAAGAATAACAGAGAGAATAGAAATTAGAACGTAGAAAAAGAGATAGAGATAAGGAATAGAGAAAGAACTGTGGGCGTAAATAATGCAGAAAAGGCCCGGATAGAATCCGTTGGCTAGAGAAAGCTCGCCTGAAATTTGTATATGGCATGTATTACTAGATCTGCTATAACGATAATTACAAAAAATAACGATGAGTTTATTATAAATGATTTAGTAAGTCACACATATTACTGTCATCCGTACAGGCTCAGATTTGTATAACTGAGTAGAACTAAAGTCTGTATCTTCAAAAGGTATTGAAATAAAAGGCTGATTTCTCGCAATAAGTGTTCTTATAAAAAAACGCTATATTCTTATGTGTCTTTGTGACGCTACAGCCTTGCCCCAGTCAACTCATTATAAATTCAAGAAGACAAGCACAACAAAAAAACTAGACTAACAAACAGAAAAACTATGGAGGGAGAGTCAGAGTTACATTCCCCACTAGCCCAATCAACTTGAACAGAACAAGATTGGCTTTCTTCCAAGGTCTGCAAATACACTGTCAGCAAGGCACTTACATCATCTCAACCGAACTGTAATTGAAATTAACCAATAACACGTATCTGTTCGACACATTAAATTTTACTTATTTATAAATGTAATATCTATCTTAAAGCTAACACATGAGAAATTAACTAAATTATAATTTAATTTAATATATTGAAAATTTTTAAGCAAAATCATGTATCTCTTCTTGCTTTGTTGAAGACCAAACTTTGAATTTTTTTTTTCTATCATCAATTTTTTGGTCATACGCCAATCGATCAGACATAGTGTCGAAAAAGGTGCTATTGAAAATCAGCAAGTTCATGTCACTACACCACGCCTACCTCTAATTTTTAAATATTTTTTGGAACAATGAAGTACCTCCAATAAAAAAAAAAACGAATGCATGGCGCGATAGAAAATTAAAAAATAAGAAAAAATTTCAAGTGAAAAAATTGGCGTTCGCCCATGTTTTCTGAGTTACAGGCCTCTGAAATTTTAAATTTTTTACTTATCAATATGGGTATTATTAAAAAGATTTTGATGAGTTCTTTAAGGAAATACAAAAATTTTTTAAAAATGCTTAGCCCATGAAATTTGTATGTAAAATTATGTGTATGTAGGTAGTACTTACTTTTTATTTTTCTGTCACCCAATATTTGCTTTTTTGATTGGAGTTACTTTATTAAACTAGATTTACATAGGTGGTGAAGGATATATAAAATTCGGCATAGCCGAACATAGCACTCTTACTTGTTTAGGATCATAAAAAAACATTTCGGATTTAGATTTTTTTTTGTGATTGTATGAAAAAATACATAAGATCTTTGTAAAGCTAATCCTTTCATTGGATAATATATTCATAAAAAAGGGGGCTTGGGTTGAACACCATAATAATAGATTTCTTTCTGCTTATTTGCATGATATTGATGTGGATGACATTGGAACTCTTCATCGAGTAACACAACTATTTGTTATCGATAGTCATATAAATATTTTTATGAAAGCTAATCACTCCCATATTTACAAATAAAAGGGGAAGCATCAGACGTCGTGGACCTTTGAACGAAGTTCCATTTCAACCATAAGCCCTTCTCTTCGCCTATATATTGCAGGAATAGAATAGTCAATCTAAAAATCTCATATATTTTAATCCTGTTTTGTGCAGGCTTTGGGTATTGTATTTTAGGTATAAAAAAAATTATTTTTTCTTTTTACAAATTTTAATTAATATCCAAGGTTATCAAGAAATGCTTCTTTTATGGTTTTTATTAAAATTTTAATAGAAATAATTCAGTTGTAAAATAGTATATTTAAAAATATTTTTTTCTTTAACGATCTCAATGTAAATACTATAAAATATATGACTTAACCACTTGCAGCGACATATATTGGTCCTTGTAGGAGAAGAATAATTAGTTTTATTTTCTCCCCTCTAAACTAAGGTCTTAGTAATGAAATTCTGTTAAGATTTAGTTTTTATTGTGCTGTATTTAATAGTAATGATGGAGCATATTTTTAAGCGCATAAATATGCCATTTAAGCAATTTAAATGTTAAACATCCCTTATAAGTACTAGACCTAATTTTAAAGTGTTGCAACAATGATAATGACAACATTCATATTTTATTATATACGTACATATATATCACCCTACCATATTAATAACATTTTCATATTATTTTCAAATATCTGATACTTATTTAATTCACTAAAGTAAAAATCATTTACGTATGTTAACATATAAATAAATTACTTTATTTTCATCTTAAATACACATACGGGAGATATATTTCCGTTAGCATTTTACAGAGCATTTTTGAATAGAAGTCTCTTCTAAGTTACTTCTTTAGAGCGAAACGAAACTAGATGGCATATGGGACAATACGTAATAATTAGCGTCCCTGTAACACGTTCCGGTTTTTTCGTTTAACTTACGTTGTGTTTCATATAAATAAATGTTGTGTCACTGCCAATGTATTAATTAATTTTTTTATTTACTTTTTTTCTTATACAATTTTTGTTTTAGCCTTAAATGATGGTAACCCTGCCTCGGGGTTTAAAAAGAAACAGCTGAGTTAAATAAACAAAACAAAATTATCAAACAATGAAGTAAAAATTTTTATTTGCAAAACAAGAACTTGTGAAAATAAAAAAATTTTAACAATAATTATCAAAATAAACAATAATTTAAATGTATGTATAATTCTAATAAATGTTTTTATAAGTGAAAGTGTTATGATGGGCAGTTGCCCAACAATATTAACTCCTGACGAATGGTTTTTTTTTCTTCGCTCAATTTCGACATGTCTGACACTACAATGCGCGATACATAAACTATAAACAATTGCCATTTGTAACGTTGTTTACAAAAACAAAATGACATTCGCGTTTTAAAATCCCAAACATGGGAAACAATAACGTTTTTGGCGTCTAATTGGCAAATTGTGTTCTGTACACTGGCTGTTAATTTGTCAAATTAAAATCTTCTAACAGGCACTATTATATCTCTTGCAGAAGTTAATTGGACAACAAAAAACTTTTTTTAAGTGACTTTTTCAATTTGTTTTGACGGTACCACTTCCATTATTTCAATCCAGCCAGTTTAACAGGAGAATTATTACAGTTGCCAACTAATAGGACGATTAATATATACTTTGTATGAGAAGTGCCACGCCCATGAGAAATATAAAAAATTAGTACCCTTTTTACTTACTGCTGGTAACAAACTGTGAGAATTCCATCATGAACGCTCTATTGGTGTAGGCAGAAATAGCTTTCTGACAAAAACAATTAAACACACAGATCGAAATATAAGTTGTGAACATTATAACTGTAACTGTACCTACATACATACAGCTGCGTTAAAAAATAAAGGCAAGTATTAATTTTACTTTTAATTTTTAATATAATTATTGCAGAAACACATATTTAAATTAATAGAACATTAAGGTCACATCAGGAAGGTCTTAATTGCATATAGAGATTTTTATATAAACACATTACAAAAAACCCTGTCGGAAATTTAGCTAACTCAAAACTAGTCAGTGGCTAGTCAGAAATGAGTCATAGGTGACTCAAAAACTAGCTCATTTACCTTGTTAAAAGCTATTCAGTTTTTACACACGATGTCCTACGAATGAGTCAGTACTGACTCACTCTGCATCAGTTTTGATCTAGCTATGAGTTAGTTCCAAATTAGTTAGCTAGAAGCTAGTTTATTTTGAGTTAACCAAACGTCAGCTAATAGCGAGTTAACTAAAAGTTAATTCATTGTGAGTTAACCAAAAGCTAGTTCACTTTTAGTTAACCGAAAGTTAACTCGCGATAAGTGAGCTTGTTGTCATTTTACGATAACATAAAATCGTACTATTAATTATGAATGAAAATGCCCACAACTAGCATATTTATTTTTCTTATGCATTTTATTGGTTTTTTTAAATATATATTTATAAATTCATTTCATATACATATGAGGTTTAAATTCATTGATTTGCTTTTTCTATATTTACATAGTTTTAATTTTTTTTAATTAGTTAGATCAATTTATTTTGTAAGCATACATATTAATATTTTTAAAATCATTTGTTATCCTTTTAACATTGTGATATTTACATATTAATTTTTTTTAAAATAATTTAAATTCATTTTATATACATATTAGGTACATATGTTTTATTTTTCATTGTTCATTTGTTGTTCATGTTGTTCATTTTATAAACATATTCATATTCTAATTCTTTGGTTTGCCTTTGTACCTATTTAGACAGTTTGTAAATTAGTTTTTATTAGTATTTTTTAATTCATTGGCTTGCTGTTTTTTTGTTTTTAATATTGAGACAGCTTGAAAATGTCTTTTTTTAATTAGTTTTAAGGCAATTCTTAATGATTCTTCGGGATTTTCACAACCGTTGGCACGAATTGCATCTGTGGTATGAAAACAAAAATCAATTTCTAAATATACTTAAGAACGTAAGTTTGTATATACCCATTAAAGTATCAAACAGTCTTTTAAAACTTTGTAAAGACAGCTTGCCGTGAATGCCACTGATATTGCATGCGAGAATGACATCTACTGACAAAACCTCTTTTAGCGTCTTATGCAATTGACCCTTAAGCAACGATGACAAAGAACGAGTCTGTAAATAAAAAATGTATTCACAATAATTGTTTATAATAGAATAATTTTTCTTACATAAATTGCACGATTGCTGTCTATTATTTTGCTATTAACAGCCGCCAAATCATCTACGGTCAGAATAGGAAATATTTTTTCCAAATCCTTTTCATATTTTTGTTTGGCTGTAATATTTTCTATTAGAACCTTTTGGGTGGCAAGAGCTTCCATTATTACTTTATTTTGCTCAACGATGATGGCTAAATTTGCAGAAATTAAAATTGGTTTTATAAAAATTTGATTTTTATTACCCTCGAGTCCTTTAACAGTGCCTGTTATCTGGTTCGCAAATTCTATTAATATAAAGGCAAAGCTTAAATATTTATTTAGTACATGATAAATCTATTCAGAAATATACCTGATAATGTATCACGTACATATGAATGTATGTTGTCATGGCGAGTGCTTGAGCTATCTGCAATAAAGTTAAATTTCATTTTTTTAAAGTAAATCGCATGATGTTATTCAAAAACTTACAGTTTGAATTTATTGCAGTGTCCAATTTTAACCGGTTAATAGTAGGATTCTTGTTTTCTGCTTGTTGATTTTCCATTCTTAATAGTTTATTTTCTACAGTGACAAATTGTATTTAGTTAACAGTTTATTATGTTATTATTTAAATTAATGAATTGCTTTTTTTTTATTTATTTAGGTACATCCATGTAAAATTGGAATTAAAACATATTTTGAGTCATGCGGAAAAGCAGCTAATTTGCATTCTATATCCTTGATTTCAAAAGTTTCACTATCGCTTAAATCGTCTTTGCTAACTACACAGGTCCCTAATACTGAAAGTGAGTCAACGGGTTCAATGAAGAAAGTTTCGATATTTTTAAAACGCTTGCCAATTACATGACCTGGTTCCGCACTTAAAAATCCTGTTATTAATATGGGAATATAAGGTTTTATAAGGCAACAGTTGTTGGGAGATTGTGATGTAAATAAAAAGTGTTTGTTTGAATAGCTAACACTTATTCCATTTTTTTTATTAAACCTGGTTTCGGTTTCTGTTACGACCATATTTTCACAATGAATTCGACCAGAAATTTGTTGCAAAATTTTCGATGGTTTTTTTACATACTTTTTTAACATTTGCAAATAATTTTCAAATGGGTATGCAGAAAAGTTTGTGCAAGGACCGAATTGTCTTACGCAATCGCTTAAATGTAGAAGACCATGAACGTTATATGTGACACTATTTTCTCCAAAAACAATTGGAAAGTTTTCAACAAATAATTCCAGAATTTTTTGAGCATTATCTACATTTCTGACACACGTTCTAGGGCAACAAAGAAGTCTATAAGCACAATGGAGCAAAAGAAATTCATAATAAAATTCATTGTGAACTCGGTTCTTGAGAACTACTGCACCTGTGTATAACAGAAATTGTCGAAATTCTGACGCCTTCCAATTCAAAACTTCATCTAGCTCCCTAGGACTACGAGCAAATTCTTTGGGCACAAACTTTTTCAAGGAAATTAAATGTTTAGATATTTGGGCTTTGCTTTCCTTATCGATTTTGAAATTTGTCTTGTTGTAAATTAGTCGTATCAGTATTTTTTTGGTTACGCCGAGGTCAACAAGATGCATTGCATCCAGAGGTACTTGAGTTACCATTTTAATATTAATTTTTTCAAAGGGAGTTTTGGTTTTATAAAACTGCTTCTGGTGATGCTTAAAATATTTTCTGGACGTAAAGTCGTGGTCAGTGATTGCTTGAGACGACTTCGTGGCATACGTAATAATATTGTTAATTTTTTTCCCCATTTGACAACATTTGCTGCAACCATGATAGGAGGTATGACCTGCAATACCACAAACAAAAGCCTTCGCAGGGGCATCACAAATAATTGCCCTTAAACGAACAGGAATTGTTTTATTTTCGATGAACAATCCAATTTCAAACAACATTTTTAATTCATTCACGACTTCATCAAAAAAACTATCGATATGTTGTGGCTTCTTTTTTCCTAAATAGATACCAACTGCAAAAACCGATATACTGGGTACATTAACGATCTTCATCAACACGGGCCATAATTGGGTACTCGAACTTTTAAATAATGGCAAACCATCGATATTTAAATCTACAACAATCTCATCGCAATTTTTTAAATATTCTGAGACTCTGTTTAATTGATTTCTAATTCCAAAATGACAATATATCCCAGGAGAAACCTCTTTCAAAGAAAGGAGTTTATTTTTAGGTGCATAGAACTTTGCACTTTTTGGTACACTTAAGTTTTCTTCTCTTAAAATATATAGGAGCTCTTCAAAACATGCACGGCTTGGCCGGTATTTATAATACCAAGCGCCTAATTTTTCACTTAAGGTTTTTGTTTTGTTTTTTAATATTTCATTTTCATCACTTATTTTATAAGCCTCTACCACTGATTCTTCTTCTACATTTTTCTGTTCTATAATGCACATATCAGGCTCTATTTCATTTTTTTTTTTGGTATTTCCTACCGCACTTAATTTTGATACGTAAATGGATCTTTCTTTTTTTATCAATCTTCGCAAATTTCTACTGCTTCCACAATACATTTTAATATATATACACTATTTTAATATATATAATTATTATTTTATTACTCACTTTTTCAGTCTTTCACAATTTTAACTTTACTGAAAACACATATGTTTTATTGATAACTCAAAAAGCAAATGTAACTTTTCAGATATTTTTACCCAAGTATAACAAACCAAAAAAAAAAAAGAAAATATATGTTTTTAAATTTATCGTAGTAGCTTGGAGTTTGTTATTACATACCTAGATACTCTTTGTTAAATGTCGAATTATTAACGACATTTTAACTAAATACCAAGAGCAAGACCCCTGGCGAAATATAAAATATATGCCTAATTTTTTTATATAAGCCCAATTCAGAATCTTGTGCAAATGGTCTTGCATCATAGCATTTGCAAAATTGTGTAGCATATTTTACTCATTAGTATATGTTTTGTTGGTGTATACTAAAAATATGCTAAACAATTTTGCAAATGCTATGATGCAAGTTTATTTGCCCAAGATTCTGAATTGGGCTTTGGTGTTTAACATTTAGCGTTTACGGCGAAATTAAATTTTGCGATTGAGACCACCTGTATTATTTCGCCATTGCAGGACCTATTAAATGGATAATTTTTAGAAAATTTAAAAACAAATTTAGGAATTTTTATATAATAAATTTGTAAAATTTAACATGGTTAATATTTTAGTGCGTACAAAGCAAATTGATAACAATAAATTATAAATTGATTTGTTATTGAAATTATATAGCATTTTATTAAAAAAAATTTATATCATATTTGTCTTCAAATTTTCTGAAAATAATTAGCATCACTGTCAAAAGCCTCTAAATTACTTTTTACTTATCAGTCATGCATCAGTATGTGTATTGACTCACTCTGCATCAGTTTTGTGCTAGCCATGAGTTAGTTCAAAATTAGTTAGCCATAAGTTAACCTTATTATGAGTTAGCTCAAAATAATCCGACAGGGAATAGTCGACCGACGATAAAAATAATGGCACACACTAAAGAATGTAAAGTTACTAAATTAATATTTTTTCAGGGATTTTGCTGGCATTAAAGAAAGAAAAGCACGTTCGCATAAACTGAACCGCATTTTCATTTTTCTGGAAATTCTTTCATGAACCTACAGCTCAAAGTTGCTTGCTGTTAGTAGGTTTTGATTTACAGACGATTTGGTTGGGCTACTAATATTTTCTGCTTGACTCAAAACTAAAACGTTCTATATATATTGTAGCACCACATTTTTTAATATGACAACATTAAATGAATTTGTACAACTTCTCAGTATCAATACCATACCCACAATATAATGCTTTCACCGTCATGATCATGAAACTCTTGAATCATATTCTGCATTCGGAGATTCTCAAAAATATAAGTGATAACCTTTTGCACAGTACAAGACGATTCTGATCCTATTCTTTATTTAAAAAAACTCTTATGACTACTAACAGTGCATTTATTTTTGTCGACACTGTATAGTAAACAGGTACTCGTAGTTAGCTATAAATCTGAACTCATATAATATTTTCAGTTGAATATTGTAGGCCTTCAATTCTTCATATCTAATTCGATTTAAATTAATCTAATGTTAAAGTTTACACTTTCTGCTTTCAGAAAATAGAAATTCGGTACTTCCCGAGTTTTCTATTCGATACACACATATATTTGACACTACCCATATACTCAATTTTAATCTTTCTTAGGGATGATAAATAGTTTCCCATTAGTTTTTTCCTAACTGCATTAGATTCGGTATCATTTGCGACAAATTTTATGAAGTAAAGATATAATATACTTTTTAATAGAAAATGCTTGCTGGGATGTTTATGCTTAGTAATACTTACTAACCCATGTGCAGAGATCATTAACGGCTGAACAGTTACCCAGCTCAAATTTATTTTAATTTATCCTTTTCATACGCATTTTTAAATAAATAAATACTGCTGCTTTTGCTGCTTGCAACAAAAAATACTAACAATCATTGCAAATATGTGTGTGTGTGTTTTCTCAATTATTTGTACTCTAAATACAAGTTGCAGTTTAAGTATTTTGTTATAAGCCTTTATTTTTTTCTATTTAATTAACTAAAACAAAATCTTTAGTGATTCTGAATGTAGAGGAGGGAGAAATTAATTCCAGCGATAATACTTAAATATTGAAAGGGGTATCCAAATAAGTGATGGTACAATTATGTAATAATGTTTTATTGCAATTAACAAAAATTATTTTTCGGTATAAATCGACTATTTGCGAAATAGCAACTTCTTACTTTTCTATAGATTTTATCTCTTAGCTAAGATATTTGTTATAAGTGTAGACGCTGTGCTGTGAGAACTACATTTAAATCATTATTCAAATTTATTCCCTACATCATACAAGGTTAAATAAACTATTCTATGGCTGTTGAGCTAGTTGATATATTTTAATAATTTTTGTTAGCCATCGCTAATTCCACTTAAATCGATCAGGCTCTTGTTGAGAAATTCAAGACCAAAGTTGAAGTTCTAATATTTTTTTAATTTTTGCATAAGTATATTATCTCAATATATAAACCATTTTAGTATTTTAATGATACTCTAGATAAGGTTTCGCACAACTAGTTACAAATGCGTGTTAGACAAATTTGAAGCCTATAATTGGCAGCCATTGGCTCAGGAATGTTGCTGTTTAAATTCTGCAAAATCGTCCCATAATTGACTAAAGTATAGATAAATATGTTTTCAAAAATAAAAAAATTGTTTATTATCTTATTAGAATTCTCAGCAGCATTTCTAAAATATTGTTACGAAAGTAAGATCTGCAACCTCTGTTGTTGTTAACAGCATGAGAGTTGTTAAAAAAGTTACTTCCACGAAGTAATAATAAGAATAATACCAGAAATAGCTAACAAAAGCTGAGCAAAGTCGATGGCTGCGTTGGTAGAGGTGCTTGCTGTAAAACAGAAGATCATAAGTTCGAGCTTACTTTCGGACTTGCGTACAAGGAAAAATAATAATTGTTAAAATGCAATTAAAAATTAAGAAGCAGCAGTACAAACCTCCCGAAAAGAGACAATTATTGTGTGAAGCCATGACAGATAATTTAGGGGAGACGTCTAATTTAGTAAAAAAGTAACAGATAATTGTCAAGGTGTTCTTTATAATAAAAAAGTAAGAACGTTAGCGGTAAGCGCAGGGAAGTATAACAGCATAACAAAAGTGATGGCAGACTTGTGTTATTGCTATTGGATTAAAGGGAATGACTAGCTTAGAGAAAGGAGTAGTGGACAGAGATGTCTGTGGATGGTTAAGGTTACTAAACAAGACATCGAGTAGTTCATGTCGCGCCGGAGTAATATAGTAGTGTAGAGTAGATGGCTGCGTTTGTAATAATAACGCATGTTTAGTACATACAAGACCAAAGGATTCAAAAGACGGTAGGAATAAGAAGTATAGCCAGAAAGAGCCATAAAGTAGTAATATAGTGGTATTTGCATTAAAAAAGAATTCGTTCGTTTGTTCTACAAAGGGCAAAATTTAACAATATGTTAAAAAAGCAACCGAGTGCAGTAATAAACTGAAAGAGAATTGGGAAAATATTTAGTAATATAACTTTAAAGCTAAAGCAATAAAAACAATACGAAATAATGTCGACAGCGAGTTTTGTTTTAATATATAGTGAAACATCTGTGAAAACCTAATGTGACCGAAAAAGAATTGGAAGAAGAATTGGAATTGTAAACTGGGATTTTATTACGCAGCTATAAAATTAATTGCTTTATAGCTTTAACAGTTAGCCAGGCCAATTACTTTTTAACCGACATCAAAAAATTACGGAGGTTATCAATTCGTCTGAGTGTTGCTTTTTTTAATGTTTGTGCCTACAGAACTAAGTCATTTCAGAACCAAATTTGAAATTTTTTTTGTAATTTGATAGATTATCCTTTTACATTGGTCCCGTTCATAATCTTTAAAATAAAAGGGTATCCTCATGCAACATACATATTTTTTAAGTGTGTTATGAACTGTAAAGGGAACTTTTTTAAAATATAAAATAACTGCGCATTACTATAGCTCCCAATAACAAAAAGTAATAGAAAAATAAGTCTAAAAATTAAAGGGTGCTCCCATAATGGATGTAAATTTACTTATATGGGCCTATTTTATTAACCATCATAGACAAGCATTTGAAAATTGGACATAATATCGATTGCTATGACCGTCATAAAAGCAAGTATTAATTAAGGGGGGCCCCAAAAGATCATTTTATTTTATTTTATATGGCCATACTTTTGAACAGATGTAGACGGACGATTGAAATTTACAAACAACCTGCATTCCTAACTCCGCTCTAAATTTGAATTTGGAAATAAAAGGGTGTTCCAATAGTTGATGTTATTTGATGTATATGACGAACTTTTGAACCGTTATCAATAGCCAGATAAATCTTTTTTGAACGAATTATCTTCCATACGTTTTGTATTTTAGCTGTAAATACCTGCGAAAATGTTTAAATAAATGTTTTCTATGCATTTTCGAAGGCACCCATTATTGGTTTTTTTTATGTAGCGTGTATGTTAGACATTATGAAGAAATTGGCAATCGTGTCGTATTCAAATCATGTTTAACAATTCAGCAGTGTAGAACCTAAAAATCAAAGTTTTAAAATTAAATCCAGTCCTGTTTAAACAAAACTTTATTTCTAAAAAAATTAAAACAATTTTTGCCATAAAAACCAAAAATCTGAAGCTATTACGCCGTTGTATACAAAAAAGTTACAAAAAAACCATTTTCAAGTTATTTAATCTCCCTCAAATATTAACCGATAGTGGTTGTTAACATATTAAATTATTGTACTTTTTAATATATAGAAAAAATGGAATTTTTATCTTCCTTATTGTGACATAAACTCAAACAAAAGCTTCAATGCAATAACAAAATCTTTAGATATTGTCAAAGATAAGTTAATTTTATATTTCACATAAAATTCTTAGTTGGACATACTGTACAAAGTTTAACTTTGTGTTCTCCATACATAATTTTACTGCACTTTTTATATACGGTCTTGATAATTATACGCGTGGTATATGGCAAAAAAAAAAAAACTTACTTTCTTTAAACTTAATTTATAGCTTTAATTGTTGTACTATCAAATTTATGCTTTATAATATTTTACACATATTGCCTGGTAGTATACTAAAAACTATTGCATTATATTTTAAGAACAAATTGAACTTAAGTTCAGCAAGTGTTCAGGAAAAAAATAAAAAAATTTAAAAAACAAAAATATGTTCATTAAGTTAAACATAAATATAAAGTTTGAGTAAAACGCTTTATTAACAGTTTTTGAAGTTCCTAACTCACTACAATTTATTCTTCATATAATGGGTTATGTTTAGTAAAGTATATTTATTTTACTCTTTCATAGATGATATTATTTTAATTTGTTTATTGGAATGTATCTGCAGCTTGTGTTTGATTAAACAGTAGATATTAGATATGCAGTTAAAAAAATAAATATAAAGACTAAAACATAAAAAATATTTTTTATTTATACATTACTTTATATATTTTATTTTATATATATATATATATTTAATTTAATTGCCATATTTGGCATGCTGAATCTTATATACCCTTCGCCAGTAGTATAAATCTTGGTAAGTGAAGTAACTCCAATAAAAAAAAAAAAAAAAAAACAAATGTTGAGGTGACAGAAAATTGCAAACAAGGCAGATTTATTTTACTAGGTAATAGCGGTTCTACAACAAATACAACATTGACAAAAACAACATCTATTTTTATTGTTGTTTTGTGCGTTGGAAACGTCAAAAACACAAAGAGAAGTAAAAATAATTGTTGTTAGTGTTTTTTGAAATTCGTAAACAAACAAAGGAAAATACAAACAACTTTTGACTTTTCCAACCACAAACCAGCTGGGCGGACGACACTACCTAGTAAAATAAATCTGCCTTGATTGAAAATAAAAAAAAATAAATAAAAACTTTACACAAAATGTCACAATCATGATAAAGGAAATTTTTATTGAATAAACATTTGAACAATGGAATAATGTTGCGAAAAACCTGTGGAATATATCTGACAATATTTAAACAATAATATTGCAGTGGGACACAACAGCCCCTTTGTCCTTCCGTGTTAGTCTAGATTAGCTAATGAGGTGCTATTGAAAATCACCAAGATCGGTGCAAGTTCTTCGAGGCAGCGGGCGAAACATCACGCCTGCCCCTAATTTTTTCCGTATCAGTTGGAACAATAAAGTAATTCCAAAAGAAAAAAAAAAACAAAAAAAAAATATTTAGGGCGATAGAGAATTTAAAAACAATAAAAAAACATGAAATTAAAAACTCGCGCTCGACCATATTTTCCGAGTTATGAACCTCTAAACTTTCATAGAAAAGTACGATTATTCACTATATTTTTACGATATCAATATGGATATCATTAAAAAGCTTTTCAAAAAATCTTGAAGGAAATACTAAAGTTTTAAAAAAAATCTTAAAACATTAAGAGCCAATGATATTTTTATGTAAAATCATCCATATTTGCCCTTTTAAATGGAGTTATTTCACTAAACTTGAGTTACATAGATGGTGAAGGGTATATAAGATTCGGCATAGCCGAATATAGCACTCTTACTTGTTAAAGTTAAGATTGTCTGAAAGCTTTTATTTTGTAGTTTTGTAAACTGCAGTATTGTAAACAGATTATTAAAACACAAACCTTCTAATCTATGCTAGAAAAATTACTTGCAGATTCTGCGATTTAATTCTTTAGGCTGCCCATCTTTGGCAATCTATAGTTGAAAATTTAAACTAAACGCTTGAAATACAGAAATGTATCAGCCTTTGGGTATATTTACTCATGTTTCTTCACTTTTCAACAAAACGTTGCAACGTCTCCAATTTTTGACATATCAGCTTAGATATTACTCTCTAACTGATTTAATTTATTGAGTAAAAGATTAAATCTATTAAAATAAAGGCTTGAAGGAACAGAAGCTCTAACAAGTCGAGACTATTTTGCTTTTAATATGGCTGCATAACTTATTACAATAGCATTATTTTGTAGCTCCACATGCTATATTATGTGATCTTTAACAAAATTTACTAAATTATCCCGATTTTATTATTAATTACCGATGTTGATGATTTAGGCTAAATGTACGTCAACACGGTAATTTTTCTCATGAATAAAGAAAACAAGATTGCGCATTCAGCCGTTCAAAAAATTTTTCTACTGCGCATCTATGGCACAATAGAATTATGACGAGTGTTTGTTGTAAAAATGTAAGAGATTTTTGAGATTTTTGCGCAATCTTGTTTTCTTAATTCATGATTTTTTTACCGCTTACTTAACTCTTCAGGAAACTTCTTACAAACATTTTAAATAAACTAAAGATTTTTGTCCAAACAACAAAGTAAAGACAAAAATCAAAGTTTAAGCAAAAACAACAATAACCAAAAATGATTCTATTTTTATTTCTTCTCTTTTATAAAATTTACTAAAGTTGAATAGTAATAAAAATACTGTTAAACGCTTCCCTGGATTTCAGGTAAAACAATTAGCTCGACATAAGAACCTGTTAAAGGAGCATTAAGGTACATTTTACAAAAAATACACAAATACTAAATATCTATTTTATAAGACTCGCCAATTACGGTTTTTTAGCCATTATAGTTTTAAAAAAAATATTTTTCCAATTATTTGAATATCTTTTTTTTTTGTCGTCAAACAAAAGGACTGAATTGTCATAAAATTGAGCAAAAAAATTGGAAAATTAAAAACAATAAGCAAATATTGTTTTTAACTTTTGTTTTCTTCTCTCAAGGATAGTGAAAGTTTGTTTTTAATTAAAAACATATTGATGTCAACATTTGCTTCGTATTATTGTAGGAATATTAATTTTTGTTATTCAGTTGACTTAGTCGTATAATGAATATTACGTATGTTCGTATGTATAAAAAATGATTTACTTGATAACCACTAATAATTTATGTAATGAAAAATATAAGTCAGGGGATAATTTTGGATTCACGCAAATGTCATGATTAATGAATAAAATTGTGCAGAGTTTATGTTTATGTGCTTTTGTCTATTAATCATTTAGAAAATATTGTGTTATGGGAATAGTTGTTGTGAATCGCAATCTTTCTATTGTAACAAATAATTTAATTTTGGTAATTTAAATGTATAGTTTTCAAATATGGTACAATTATGTTCTAATTTTTTTAAGCGAATATCGTGTGAATTTTTAATTCTTTTTTTATATTAATTTTAAAATAAATTGAAAATTATTTATCAAACACAAGGTCTTTATCTCTTATTTTTTCAATATTTCGCTACTCTTTTGTGTAGGTCAAAAAAAAAAACTATATTATTTTAAAATTTATATTTTTTGGTTGAAATCCCGATTTTTCCCATAAAGTATGATAAACTTAATTTAGTAATTGTAATAAGTTTTAATATCTTCTGCAAAGCTCATACCACTGCATAAATTTTTTATACCAAATGATCCCTATTAAAATTCCATATATTATTATTATTATTTTTATTTACAAAGAAATCTTTGTGTTCCCTCTGGTTTGTTCGATTAAATATTCACAATCTCGAGTGTTTTCTTAATTTATAGCTCAATGATAATAAAACACATGAAATAATAATGATTAGTATGACGTACATTAGCAAATAAGTAATCACCTGTATAAACATAAATTATTATTTAATAGATAAGTCTTGACTTTTTATCAGTTTAAGAGGACATATGTTTGAATGAACTTTGGTTTCGATATTCTAAATAATTGACAATGATCTCAGGAAAATTGACAATATACACAAATGTATAAGTGCTTAATAATTTACCTGAAGCCATATAGGTAAACAAAAATCGCATTATAAATTAGAAACAAAAATACAATTCTCACTCTAGTGTTCTTAAAGGAATCAGCAACAAAATTGTTTCTAAAAATCAATCGAAGAATTTATGAAAAGACCAATAAATAATAAAATTTTTTAAGGCCACCTTGATCAGAGATAAAATTAATAAAAGTGGATTTCATAAGTTCGTTTTTGAATTTAGAGATGAACTTCTCTTTTAAACCATTATAGGCATACGCTTGATATTGGTACAAAGAATGTATTGTCTTGTCCTCTATAAGAGGAAGCGCAAAAAATTCACAAAATTTTCACAAAGTAATGACAAAATTTCAATATACAAATAATGAAGAAATGTTTGGTTTTGTGGACTTCGTCTAAACAAATTAATATTGATTGATTGGATATTCCTCATATTCATATTTACAATAAAAATATGGTTAAACAAATGACATTTACAATACACACAACCAACCAACCAACCGAATGCATCGATCCATTTAGCTGATATCTAATTTTTCCAGTTTGTTTTTTTTGCGAAAAGATTCCCATAAAATATAAAATATATATAAAATATTTTTTTTCTTAACAATCTTCAGAAATTAAAACAAAAATTAATTTAAGCAAAAATTAGTTGTAATTAATTTGCTATAATAAATTATATATAATTTATATTTACAATCTTTATCTATCAGTAAATGGTATTATTTAAACAAAGTTACTTACTTACAACATTATTTCTACATGTCCGAATTATTTACATTTTTAATTAAACATACAAATAAAAGTCACGCTTTTAGTTTGACATCACCAACAAGTAAACAAACAATTGATTAATATTTATTCAACAATTAAGTTTAAACAATATAAATTTAATAAAAATATGCTTTCTGCTCAAGCTAGTTGGGCCTACAAATTTAAGGTAATTAAAAACAACTTTTAATTACAAATTTCACCCGACGTTTCGTCGATTGTTTGTCGACTTTTTCAAGGGTTGTTGTCTATAATTTATTAAATTAAAATTATGAAATATAAAAACATTTGAATATTATAACATAAATACATATTTAAATCATTATTATTTAACTTACAATTTTAAAAACGTTATTAATTTGAATTACATTATTCATTAAAACACAAACAGAAACATAAAAACAATTTACAACAAACTTCAAAAAACAAGAAACACATAAGTTTATGTCAAGATCAGCTAATAGCGACTATATAGCTTGCATTGATGTTATCGGTGCCCTCTTTCAAATTCATTGTATTGTCTATCTTCTTTTGAATGTGTAAGCTTTCTTTAATGTATCTCTTTCTCTCCACTTTCTCTTTATCCAATATTTTAACTTTGTCAAAGTCAGCTGTGTAACCTGTTTTTTGTATATGTTGAGCCAATGCAGTTGTCTCCTTTCTTTTAGTAATGTCAGCTTGATGCTCAGCTATTCTTGTTGACAAAGTTCTCTTTGTTGTTCCTATATATATTAAATTGCATTTTGTTGTCCCATTACCCTTACATGGTATTTCGTAAACAATGTTATTTTGTTGTTGCTTATTAATTGGCGCCTTAATTTTCGTAAATATTGTATTTATTGTGTTGTTAGGTTTATAGGCAAAACAAATGTTGTTGTTGTTTTTAATTATGTTACGTATATTTCTGTTGTCTGTTAAGCCAGGAATGTATTTTACACTGTAAAAAGTACAACTTGTCTTATCATTGTCTATTGTTTTATTTGATGTTTTGTTTTTAATTCGGTGTTTTACTGTATTTATTAACTTTCTTATGAGGTAGTTAGGAAAACTATTGTTATTTAATATGTTATAAATTTTCTGTATATTATTATTATGGAACTGTTTGTCGCTGATTTTTAAGACTCTTTCTATAAAGCTCTTTGCTGTGTTAATAATCTGGTTCTTTGGTTGTGTTGTATTGTAATTCATTAATCTGCCGGATGCTGTTTCCTTTGAATACCAATCAAAAATAATATTATCTGATGATCTGATCAATTTTGCATCCAAATATGTGATTTTTTTCTGCTCTTCGATCGGTAAATTTCATTAAAATAAAATGAATAATTTTTATTGATGGTATTTTAGGCTTAACATGTATATCCATTTGTTGTACAAGAATAAAAGAGAGAAAATAAAAACATAAGAAAATATTTGTTAAAAATAATACAAATGTCAGACTTGAAATGGTATTTTTATCACAAAATTTTTGTCAGGTTTGTATTTTTTTGGGTAACTTTAGATTTTAGACATCAAGTATTACGCCTATTTCACTTAAAATTTATTAAAGATTTCAAATACAGATCTATGTAAGGAAGGGTGATGGTTCATTTGTTTTTTTTTTTGTTTTATTTAAAAAAAAATAATTATGTTTATTATACCCTTCACCATAAAAATTGGAAAAAGAGTATATATAAGTTTGTCATTCCATGTGTAATTTCTACAATATCCATTTCCGACCCCATTAAGACTATATATTCTGACTTCTTATGCATAGCAAAGTCTGATGTCCGTCTTTCCATCCATGTTAGTAAAAATAAAAATAAGTCAATCGATCAGATATAGTGTCGAAGCGGTGCTGCTAGAATCAGCAAGATAGGTCCATGTCCTTCGCGGCAGCAGGCCAAACACCACTTATTTTTGCATGACATTTGGAACAATCGAGTAACTCCAACGAAAAAAATAAATATATGGGGCGATAGAGAATTAAAAACTAAGAAAAACATCACGTGAAAAAATCGGCGCTTAACCATATTTTCCGAGTTACGGGGCTCTGAAATTTTCAAATTTTTTTAAAATATCAATATGGGTTTCATTTTAAAGCTTTTGAAGAGATATTTTAGGAAATTCTAATTATTTTTAAAAATGCTTAACCTGTTAAGTGCCAATCGCTTTTTATGAAAAAAAAAATATTTGCTTTTTTGTTTGGAGTTACTTCCCTAAACCAGATTTTCGTAGATGGTGAACGGTTAATAAGATTCGGCATTACCGAATATAACACTTTCACTTGTTTTCAATGGTAATTAGTAATTAAAAACTTTAATTTCATTACAATTAGTAAAAATAATTATAATTATAGACGGTTTATGCTGTGACCACATACTTCAAAAGAGAGAAAAAATTTTTTAATATAATTAGAATCACCCCTCTTTACTTTTTATTTTATTTATTTATCCATCTTATACAAAAACCTCGCTTAAGACCATAACCAGCTTATTATACTAACTATTTTATTAAAATCAAATAAAAATTCTTTATTAAAAGCTAAGTAAGAAATATAAAATAAAAAATAACAAATGATAAAATTGAAAAGAGTCAATGAATAAAATTTATGAAAAGCATAATTGGAAATATTGTAACTCTTCACTTAACTATTCATTATCGTTCGTCTGAGTAAGAAATAGAAATAAAGCAGGCTTTCTACACACAGCAGCTAGCCACATCGGGTTCATTTTGTTACCTCGCTTCAAAAAAAAAAAAAAAAAAAAAAAAATTTGCTTGTTACTTCGATTTTGCAGATCTGAAGATATAAATACAAATTACAATATGAACAATTTCTATACAATAACTTCAAATATATTTTTACAAATGGTTACTCAACATTTATTTTGATAAATGATATAATTGTTAAAGATATTCTACTAAGCTTTGGCAACCAAAAAACAAAATAATGTTATGAATGAAAAACATTGAAAAAACAAAAACGAAATAAACTTTAATAACAGATTTTAAAAATATTTCACACACGTTTAAGACTACCCTTCTCCCTTTCCAAAAAGTTTAGTGCCTAACAAAAATTTTTAGGCCAACGAAAAATCTCATTTTTCATCTCTGCAATAAAAGTAAAAAATTTTGTATCTGCTGAAAAGCTCAAATTTTCGTAATTTGGTGTTGTTTTCAATATAAAGTGTGTTTTTTTTCGGATGATAGAACTTGAAATTAACGAATTAAAAAATAGCACTAAAAATTAAATGGTGATGAAAAAATTTTTCTTATTATTTTCAGCATACTCAGGCAAATCATTATGAATAGACTCACGCTTGAACAGCGCTATTAAATCATCCAAGTTTACTTTGACAATTGGTCATCAATTCGAGTAATTTATAGACTACTTTGTGATTTTTATGGTGCTCATAATCGTCCGTCTTAGCAAACTATCCGTCGAACTGTGGATATAGTTTGTACCACATACTCTCCTGAGGATGCAACAACACCAACACGTCGAAAGAATGTGCGTACTGAAGATAATATTGCTGCTGTAAACGAAAGTGTGGAAGAAGATCCAAATTTATCGATTCGTCGTCGGCCGCAGGAATTGGGGTTCTGTTTGTTCACTACGTTGAAAATTTTGCGCAAAGATCTTGGCCTACATCCGTATAAGATGCAGCAAGTGCAGAAATTAAAACCACGAGACCATTATATGCATCGTTCTTTCGCCGATTGGGCTATAGAGCAGTTAGTAAATGACCCGTTGTTTTATCGCCAAATTATGTTCAGCGATAAGGCTTATTTTTGGCTTGATGGGTTTATTAATAAGCAAAGTTGCCGCATATATAGGGAGACTAATCCACAACATAAACTACAGACTCAATTGCATGCAGAAAAAGGCACCGTTTTGATGTAGTTTACACGCTGGTGACATCATCGGACCTTATTTCTTAAAAAATTAAGTCGGAAATCAAGTTACGGTCATCAGAAATCGTTACCGCACCCTGATTAATGATTTGTTTTTTAAAAATATGGATGACATTGATCCGGACAAAATGTGGTTTCAACTAGTTATTGAAATCAAAATTTGGCGATAAGTTGATTTCGAAAAAATAAACCTGTCAGTTGGCCTCCAAGGTCGTGCAATGATTTCCTCTGGGGCCTCGTGAAGCCACTATTTTATGCTCATATACCAGCAACAATTAACGCTTTGGAGGCCAACATTGTTCGTTTTATTCGTGACATACGGCCAGCAGTCCTTAAAAAAGTGATCCATAATTGGACATCCAGAATGCGTTTCGTTTTTAATATTAAAGAAAAATTCTTCATTCCAATTTAGTTTTTTGTATTATTTTTTACAATTTAAAGCTCTGTCGGGCACCCGATAAATGTGATTTTTAAATGCGAATATTTACATGAACAGGCACTAAAAGAATAGTGTCTAACTGATATACAATTGCCAAATCAACATATAGTGTGAACTAATTAATTATCAATGACTTGAACGTTCAGTTTAAGCCTTTTTTCAGTGATTTTCACCGCAAAAGTTCAAAAAGGGTATATCTAAAATTTGTCATTCGTGTCTAATTTCTACAATTTCCATTTCCGACCCCATAAAGTCTATATATTCTGTCAATTTTAGATTGAGCGATGTCCGTCTGTCGTCCGTGTTAGTGTTGAAATCAAGTTTGCCGATCATTAAATCAGCATGATTGGTATATATCCTTTGAGGCAGCAGGCAAAACACCACGCCTACCTCTACTTTTTCATGTTATTTGGAACATTCAAGTAACTCCTATCAAAAAAAACGCAATATATGGAGGATATAAAAAAAACATCATGTGAAAAAATTGGCGCTCACTTATATTTTACGAGTTGGGGGCTCTGAAATTTTCAAATTTTTAATAATTCTTGCGAAAAAAACCGACTTCAAAACAGATTTCATCTGTCTGCCTATAACAGCTCAAGTTTATGACTACATTAATTAGGTTACATTAACTATGAGAACACACTTATGTCTACAAACTTTATTCTTTTTCAATAGTTTGGCAATATATGTACACCAAATTGAAGCAACTATAGATTCACTCTTTAATTTCCAAATTCAAATTATATAATTGCTGTTGTAGTAGATTTAGCAATCAGGTTCTGTGTAAATTTCAACCGTCTGTCTGTAAAGGTTCACAAGTTTGCCCATATACATCCGATTATATCAACTATTTAATTTATAATATAACATTTTTATACTTCTTATTATACCAAATAAATTACTAGACATTCTGTCTAAAATTAAGGTGTTTGTATACAACGGTTCAAAAAATACGGCCTATAGAACAAATTACATTAATTTTTGGGAATACCCTTTAATTTCTAAATTCAAATTATAAGCTTCTTGTTATAGCGGACTTAGCAAAACATGTCCCTTGTAAATTTCAGCTGTCTGTCTACAACTGTTCAAAAATCCGGCCACATACGCCATATTAAATCAACTGTTGGGACACCCGTTTATTTCCAAATACAAATTTTATACTTTTTATTACAGAGAGTTAGTAATACAGGTTCTTTGCAAACTTTAATCGTCTGTCTACAACTGTTTAAAAGTATGGCCATATACCAAATTAAATGATCTATTGGTGCCCCCTTTAATTTATAATTTAAAATATCAGCTGTTACTATAACGGCCATAGCAATCGAAATTGCGTTAAAGTTACAATCGTTTGTCTATAACGGTTCAAAAGATAGGCCTTTATAAGTAAATCTACAGTAATTAAGGGACAGCCTTTAATTTCTAAATTCAAATTATAAACTAGTTGATATAGCGGACGTAGAAACACAGGTTCCTTTTAAGTTTCTGCATTCTGTCTTTAACGGCTCAGAAGTACGTTCACACACTTGAAATTACATCAACCATTGGAACACCCTTTAACTTCCAAATCCAAATTTTATACTTGTTGTTATAGCGGACTTAGCAATACAGGTTCATTGTAAATTTATAGCGTCTGTTTACAACTGTTCAAAAGTATCAAAAAAGCATCAAATGTAATGAACTATTGGCGCACCCTTTAATTTATAATTTGTAATATTAATACTTGTTCCTCTAACGGCCGTAGCAGTCGACATTCTGTGCAATTTGCAAGCGTTTGTCTATAACGGTTCAAAAGATAGGCTCATATAAGTAAATCTTCATCAATTATGGGACACCCTTTACTTTTTAGATTTATTTTTATATAACTTTTTTTTATTGCGGGCTATAGTAAGACACAGTCATTTTAAATATTACAGAACCGCCCTTTACAGTTCATAATACACGTAAAAAATATGTATGTTGTATGGGGACACCCTTTAATTTTTAAGATTATGTACTGTTTTTAAAATGGGACCAATCTGTAAGCATAATCTATCATATTACCAAAATTTTTCAAAATCGGATCAGAAATGACTGAGTTCTGGAGGCACAAATATAAAAAAAGCAACATTCAGTTAAATTGATAAACTCCTTCTATTTTTGAAGTCGGTTAAAAATATAGCACCACTTGTCTAAATAACCTCATACGTTTCACAAATACTACGTTCGATGCATTACAAAATATTTCGCATTAAAAAAATAATAAAATAAAAAAAAAATAAATAACAAAAAAGCAAGCAAATTAAAGCTTTGTTTTAACTTTATTTCATTTATTATAAGTTTAAAATTTAATTCTATAATTCTTTTCTTCTTATCGTTTTTTTAATATTTAAGTGCAACATAAACACTAATGGCAAAATAAGTTTTTAACTCGATAAAAGAGTATTTCAACAAAATCTGAAGTTTAATTATGGCACCTGTAGCTATAAATGTGCAGTGCCCAAATATTACACTGAGGAAAATCAATCAAGAATTTCAAATGTAAATATTGAAGTGAAGTTTTTATTGAGAATTTAAACCTGCAGAGAATAACAGCACTGTCAGATTATTTCCACAGTTTTCTAACCTGTTTCTCTTGCTTTTTTTATGAAATTACAGAAAATTGTGTGAATATCAGTGATGCAGGGTTCTTAACATAAAAAAGCCTTTTACAGCAAATAAATGTGTAGAATATTTAATTTAATTAACTATCTTTGCTATGCATGGTCATCAAGCCTTAGTTTATGTGGCAGTTAACTTGAAGTGCAATGACATAGTGAACAAAACTGTGTATCGCAATCGTTTTACAATTTTGTAATACCATAAAGCCATGCAATGCTTATCTCAACCATTTTTTTTCTTTGCGTGTACTGCTCATAAACTCCATGTGGATTTTACGCAAATTTTATCCACGAACTGTAGATAATTAATTCTAATACAAAATTAATTTAATAAGAATTATAATTAAATAAGAAACTAAAAGAAAGGATTATTTATAGATTTTTTTTTGTTCAGATATAGTGGTAAACAAATAGCTTGACCAAGAGTACAGACATTTAATTCACCACCTTATCCCGCTATTCACATTAAGTATTTAATCTAGACTACTTTCCAGTATCATTTGTCATTGGTAATTCGCGATAAAATTATATATCTATATGTACAATTTTTTATAAATAAAAGACCCTTAGAATGTGTGTCTAATTTGAAATATTTGGGTACTTGGGTGACTGAAAATTGGCCAGGAGATAATGATATCAAATGTATTGAAATAACCTGAACTAGTTTCATAAAATTTTAAGACATCAAATTTCGCCTCCGTGTAATTAAATAACACTACATGCAATTTTAGACCTTTAATCTGAATATAGGATCACATCACTGAAGAAGAGAAATATCAATGGCACCTTTTTATATTAAAACAAGTAAGAGTCCTATATTCGGCTATGCCGAATCTTATATATCCTTTACCATTTATGTAAATCTAGTTTAGTGAAGTAACTTCAATCAAAAAAGCAAATATTGGAGTGACAGCGAATTAAAAAAAAGAACAAAAAATTAAGTACTATATATGCATAATTTTACATAATAATGTCATCGACTCTTAATGGGTTAATCGTTTTTAAAGGATACCCATGTTGATATTTAAAAAAATTGGAAAACTTCAGAGCCCCGTAAATCGAGAAATATGGGCGAACGCTTATTTTTTCACTTTATGTTTTTTCTTATTTTTTAATTCTCTATCGCTCCGTATATTTATTTTTTGATATATTGTTCCAAATAATATAGAAATTTAGAGGTAGGCGTGGTGTCTTGCGCGCTGCGTCTTAAGACATCGACCAATCTTGCTTATTTCCAATAGCACCTCTTTCGACACTATGTCTGATCGATTGGCGTAGTTCAAAACTAACACGGACGGATATACGGACATCACTCAATCGACTTCGCTATGCATAAGAAGTCAGAATATATATATACTTTATGTGGTCGGAAATGGATATTGTAGAAATTACAAACGGAATTAAGTTACTCTAAAGAGAGACAGATCTTAGAACCACTGAAGGTATTAACATCCAATATACTGCTGCCTGTAATCCTCATTTTTATTCTCGCTATCAAGCATAAAATTAGACATCACTTCTTGTATAATGACTTACTTTCACACATTACATTAGTTCGTACGAGGGCTGCTCTATATATTTCTGGCCTAATAGTGAAAATGCGAATATTTATAATCAAAAAATGGTTTTATTGTTTTTCAAAGTATTCTCCAGCATGATTTATACACTTTTGCATGCGCTCAAACCAGTTGTCGAAGCACTTTTTCCACTCCGATTGAGACACCTCTAAAACATGGTTTTTGAACACTTCAACAGCTTCTTCTGGCGACGAAAATCGTTGACCACGCATTTTTTTCTTGATGTGCGGAAACAAGAAGAAGTCATTAGATGCCAAGTCAGGGCCGTACGGCGGATGACCCATTAATTCGACGTTTTGGCCGGTCAAAAACGCTTTGGTTTGAGCCGATGTGTGAGAGCTCGCATTGTCATGGTGAACAATGATTCGTCTTCTCTTGTTGGTTTTTCGAATTTCTCCGATGACTTCAGGCAAACAAATTGTAGTGTACCACTCAGAAGTGACCGTCCTACGTTGCTTAAGCGGAACAGTCGCCACGGGACCAGTTTTTCAGAAGAACCAGGCGACCATTTGCTTCGAAGTGCTTCTTCCACGAACAACTTTCGTTGGATTTTGCAACATTTCTTTGCACCAATCGACACGAGCCTTTTTTTGAGCGACTTTCAAATTGTGCGGGATCCAACAAGAACAAACCTTTTTTACGGCCAGGTGTTCATGCAGTATCGAATGTATGCTGGTGGAAGAAATGTCCAAGAATGTCTCTATCTCTCGATATGTCGCATGTCGATCTTGCATTATGAGTTCACGCACGGCATCAATGTTCGCTGGCACAACAGCCGTTTTTGGACGACCTTCACGGAATTCGTCTTTAAGCGAGCTTTGGCCACGATTAAATTCATTATACCAATTTTTCACAGTGCTATAGGATGGTGCTTCCTCGCCATACAAAGATTTAAGTTCATCAATGCACTCTTGTCGTGATAATCCACGTCGAAAGTTGTAAAAAATGATGGCACGAAAATGTTCACGAGTTAATTCCATTTTTTTCTATATTAATTTTTTCAAGTCACTGTAAACAACACAAATAATGGTCGTACGTCAAAACGTTTTGAGTACGATTATGCTTAGAAATGACAAACTTTCCAATGGAAATGTCAGATTGCACTTGGCAGCACTCAGTGTTGCCAGGCCAGAAATATATATAGCAGCCCTCGTAACAGAAGGAAGTAGTAATTGAATTAGTTTTTTAAGCTGAAAGAGGATACCTTAAAATACGTACTAATGATCCCCATTAATTTCTGAAATAATAAATGTAACCAATTCTTAGTGACTGATTATAATAGTCTCATGTCTTGTTAAAATCATTAAGTTGCTAATTTAGTTGGAAGATCATTCCGCCAAAAATGATTAATTCCACACTCGATTACCTCTTCTAAAATTTTTTGCTGGGCAAACTTAATCATTCCCACACTATCCACTACAATTAAATAATCTTTTAAGAAGAGTCTAAAAAAATCTATGTAAATAGATTCAGATGATATTTGAAGTAACCATGTCCAGCACACAAGGCATTTATCCTTCGTTACCATCCTCGTTAAGACCCATAAAACTTAGCTGCTGATACCTGTTCAAGAGCTTTTGCTGCTTTGGTGAAAAAGCTAGCATTTTAGCGGTAATCCCAGGGTCTTGTCTGTTACTTGTGCCTGCGTTGTGATTATGGCCCCTCAAATATCCACTAAGGAAATCTGTTGTAACCGACCAAATTCCTTGTACTAGTGTGAGAAGGTTGTGTCAGAAGAACTACAAATGCGAAGATTAAAGTCCAAATCGGTGGAGGGCTAAGCTAACCATTAACTAAATTCAACTCCCCACCTCAAGATATATATTTTTTTTTAAATTCATGGTGCAAATTTAGAGGTTAAGGTCTCGCTCCCAAAAAATTTTCTAGTTTCGTTTACATGGACACTAATTCGAAATCATTTTTTCTTCTCTGTCACATAATATTCCTTTACAAGAATATTTTTATAAATGGTAACATTTTGATCCAGAAATTTGTTTTCTTTCTGTGTATGTGTTTTTTACAATATTATGAAAGTTAGTATTCATTAACGTCATATTGTTTGCTTTTTTTTAATGTAAACCAAATTTAATTTCCTGCTAAGGGAAACCCATATTAAATGGCATTTACGCTTTTTCAATTCATTTCAGAATAGAGCAACTGTTTTATTTTTATATTTGTTCTAGGAAACATGCATACAATATTTAAAAAAAATCCTTTATTATACATTCATTTATGTACTCATTTAAGCAATTTGAATATTGTTGAAACTGTAAATTAGAGTAAGGAAATAAAGTTAAAGTTTTTCACATTGTTAAAATAAAAAGCAAGAGCATCGAAAGTTAAAAAAAAAAATTTTGTAAAATAAACAAAAGGAAATTTTATGCTTGTAAAATTGTTTTTTGGGTGTCTTCAAAACCCATTTGTTTTAAAACACAGGAACGTATGGAATGGCCAAAGGAAATTAACTGAAATAATGGATTGAAATTAAAAGTTTATGCTTTTTACATAAAAATTGATTTTCGGAATATGAGAGCTTTTATTCCATTTAAAATAAACAACGAAATTCTCGGAATTATTTTTACACATTTTAATGAAGAAAAAAATATTGTTACATAAATCAAATATTATAGTCTTGCAGTACGGCTCGCTTTCAAATTTTCTGTCTTTTCTTCGGAATGCGCTCAAAAAATAACGTGAACTACAGTTTTTCTTTGTTTGTTCCGCACTTCAACTCTGGCTCATTTAGCAGTTTTGTGATAGTGTCTCCATCCAATGTGGCGAAGTTGCAACCCTTTATCTTGAACTTTTACAATAAATCAAGCAAATGTTATGACCGTTGCCCCAAACAAATTATTAAAAATATTTTAATTTCTTCCAGACGAACTATGAAACAGTGTGCAAAAATTCTATAAGTTTCTATTTAATTTCTAATGCAGTTTGAAACTCTTAAATCGGCTTCTCAATTTGCATAAGAAGCGTTCATATTTTCATACTTTTCGATGTTGAAAGGAACCTGGACTCATTTAATACCCTGAAGGTTTTTTCACTGTTGTTTCTAATACTATTTAACCTCCAATGTCCTAAGTTAAATATAAACTTGGAACAATCGTTTTATTTCTTTTTAATATTGAAAATAAAATGAGTATAATATTTAGTGCTTCTGCAGTGAAGCACAACACTCTGTTTAGTGTATAAGTAAATTTAAAGTGCTGCCAAAAGTAACGAAAACGCTCGAGAACAAGCGACAGATAGAAATATAAAACAATAATAGCACAATTTCATTCATTTAGAATTTAAATTGAAAAGTGACAGGATAAAATTTATTTCAAGGGAATTTAAAATACTTTTCAATGTATTTCTAAGGCATATGTTCAGTCATCTTAAAAGTGCAGTCAGAATAAGTGCATTAATGTCCGGACTAAATTTATTTTACACAATTTGCATGCAACAAAGGATAGAATATCACAAATAAATCTTTACTTCAACATTTTCTATTAAGAACATTTTTTTTATGTTGCATTAAAAACATATTTTTATGAGAACAAGAATTTTTACCAAATTTCGGGAACATTGCCAAACAGGCACATGAAAAGTGTTTTCAAGATTTAAGTGGCCGTGAAAACTTTCAACAATTATATTCGAAGTTGGTTTGTTAATTTTTTTAACGGAATAATTTGATTGAAAAAACCAACACAATTGACCCTTTTTAATAAAATTAAGTCCTAAGGAAAAGAAATCCCTCAACGCAGCTGAAATTCATTATAGAGCCTTAGTATGATATAAATGATATTTTGGTTCAAAAATAGAATTGCATAAGATTAACTCATATTCTATTATTTAGCACAAATTGTGGAAGGAATTTTATTATTCTCACACAGAGAAAAGAAATTCGTCGTGAGAACCGATTTTTTCGCCAATCGAATTTGGTCAGTTATCTGAAATTCGGTTAAGACGACTGTCGGTTAAGACGACAACTATTTTAAAAATTGATTTGATTGTCGATAAAAAATATTATTGTGGATAAAACAACTTGACATTTTAATATTTATCCTTTATTTAGCATAAAAAAAGAAAACAAATAATACATTTCTTGAACGTAACAATAACGCTTGCATCAACGCTTCCCATTTCCTCACGCTTTCATGCTTTAAACTTTTGATTCCATTGTCTACCGTTTTATATTCATTTCTGCAGCTTTTCCACTACGAAGTTAATACGCAATAAATCTAATTGCATATTTATTTATAAATTTAAATATTTTCAAAATTTCAATAATTTGTATAAAAATGTTCTTTTTTTATGTAAAAAAATTCATAAGAAACTACGCAATCGATATTTGTAATTCTAACTACCAATATTAGGGTTACGGTACTAAAGTGCTGAACAAGATTCGTTGCATCACATAATAACTAGAACAGGTTTAAGTACAGACCCAAATTGGGCAGGTAAACTTTGTTAACTTTTTTGCGACCAACCTTCAAGATCTTATATAGTTTGTTAGTTCATACAACAAAAAATATGTCAAGATTATGTTTTATTTATTCTAAAAATTTAATTATGATGTTAGTAGTAGAATTTTGAATGTTTTAACTGATTTTTTACCAATCTTTTTTCTGTGTGCAATTTTTCGACAAATATTTTGAAAATAATTTCATATCAAAACATAAAAATGTTAAGCAAAGAAGAAAACATACTTTAATCAAAATCATCTTTAGGTTTTTTTAAATGTATTTTATAAGGTGTGTCACCGAACTCAATTCCGATCGAAACTGGGTTTAATTTCGTAATTTGGTTCTTCAGAAAACGAAAAACGAAAAATTTCTTCGGAATGAAACCACTTTTAAATTTCAAAGTGGAATTTAGATTCTTTAAAATTTCGTTATTCTCGGCTTTCGTGTTAACTTTTATTACGTATCCTTATTTAGATAATCCTTGTTGTTTACTTTGGTGTGCGTAATATTGCCACGTTGAAATGAAAAGGTGGATATTAAGCATATTCTAGAAATAAGCAACATCGATCGGAATCTGAAGAAGGTTAAACAAAACCGATCGGAATTGTTTATACGGAATCAAAACCATTCTGTTCGGAATTTGTGACATGACTGTATATCAGTTTGTCAAATAAATAATTGGTTTTGATTTTTTTTTTTTTTTTTTTTTGTGATTCAGTATTCTCGGGGCCATAAAAGTACTATTTAAAAATATTTATATAATGGACGCTTCTTATGCAAATAAGTTAACAGATTTTTTTTTTTTTTTATGTGAATATTATAAATGTTTTTGTAACAAGAAGTTTATTTTTCGATAAAGACAATCAAATTTTATTGTTTATTTCACCTTTATAATAAATTTTCTTTTCCAATTTTTGAAGCTCAAGGTCATTTTCTAAAATAGAAATATTTATTATTGGATATTAATATTTTTGTTTTCTGTTTCCTGAATAAAATAAAAAAAGAATAAACAATATTTTCATTTTATAAACTGACATAGTAATTAAAACATTAAAAAGAAAATTAAAAGCAATCATTATAAGTAGATAGCACGGAGTTAAATTTAAGTAATTCAGCCACAACAAAGACAAACCAGTTCGAAAAGACACGACGTATTTTTAAATAAAGCAAGTGATTTGATTCGTTTTGCCGGCATGCAAAAATACTTGACGTGAAGAAAAAAATAAAACGCACTATAAATGTGGTCAAATATTTGAGTTAAAAATTATTCGAATAAATGTGGTCAACTTATTCGAGTTTAAAATTATTCGAAGAAAGTAACTTATTCTTTTCTGTTCAAAAAAATAAATCAAGTGATTTAATTGGTTTCACCAGCATGAGCTAACACCTGCTGTAAACAAACTAATGAAACGCACTATAAGTGTTATCAAATTATTCGAGTTTAAAATTATTCGAATAAAAGGTACTAAGTCTTTTCTGTTCGAAAAAATAAATCAAGTGATTTAATTGATGTGAACAAACTTATTAAACGCACTTAAATATCGTCAAATTATTCGAGTTTAAAATTATTCGAATAAAAGTAGCTAATTTTTTTCAGTTCGAAAAAATTAATCAAGTGATTTATTTGGTTTTGCCAGCATGAAAAACCACTTGATGTGAACAAACTAATGAAACGCACTTAAATGTCGTCAAATTAATCGAGCTTAAAATTATTCGAATAAATGTAAATATATTTTTTTCTGTTCGAAAAAGGATATAAATTTTTATTTTATTCGATTGTTGGAATGAATAAAAAATAGGAAAATATTCGATAAACTTTAAAAAATATTAAATAAAGAAATTTTTATAAGATCAATTTTCTTTTGACGAATTAAAATTTACTTTTTTTCGGGGTAGGTTCATTTTTTTAATTCATTTTGTTTACTACAAAAGAATAACAAATAGTTAATTAATAAAGATCAAGCTAAAAAGTTAACCATTTTGTTTGTTCTTGTTATTTTTGTTTTAGAAACGCAGTTGGATTTACCTCGTTGTCTAAGCCGTTGTTAGTTCGGGTTTGCTTTGAAAGGACCACAAATATGTAGTCCGCTCAAAGGGAAAAACTTTTGTGACCGATTGATCCTCTTACTCTCAACATAGCTGATGTTATTTACGAGACTGCACACCTCTTATTTTACCATAGGAGAATTAATACCGTAAATGTATTTGTAGTGTACAACAATGCCCAATAGGCCCTTTGCCACCTTTTGTATTTATTTTTTCTTCTTTTAGCTTGAGTTTTTGCTTTTGGTATTAGTTTTTTTCCTTTTCCATTTTTTGGGGAAATTATGAAAAAAAGAAACATTAATGTTAAGAATATCATATTCTATTGCTAAGCCATAAATATATTTAATGGTAAAAATATGATAAGTTCTTGAAAAATACTTACAGCCTTATGCAAAAAAAAGACTAACGTCAACTTTAAAGTTCACACTAGTTAACTAACACACTAAGCCTAACAAACGTATGGTAAAAAATGGTATCCTAAAACACTACTTTAACTAATGTATGCTGCAATACATTTTAAAAGTTAATACTGGCAACACCATTCACTTTTTATAGTTAATGATACATAAACACGAATATTAATTTGTTCGGGTAGTCAAATCTATTGAAAAAGTTTTATATTATTGTAAAGTAATATTACTTTTTTTTAAGTTAATGGTTATATTAATGTTTTTAATACATAAAAACAAAAATTCAATGCATTAGCAATAATGTTAAACATTTAACACAACACTTTTTTGTTAGAATTGATATCAATTATTTGAATAACGAGCTTTGTTACGAGCTTTGTTTACTTTTGTTGATTATATGCACATCACTATAGAATTTTGTTAAGTTATGTTATTTTTTATGTGATTTTAAGTAAATTGTGATCATTTTAAAATAAAATCATCAATTCTTCGCTTGTAATTTCTTGGCCGATTATATCCAAATATTTCAGTTATGCGTTCTAAATAAAATATTACAATATTAAAACAAGTTTTTCCATAATATCAAAATTAATTTTACCGATTCTGCTCACTAAATTTAGTGTATCCATTTTTTTTTAATTTTGTTTTTTAATTAACACAATTTTTTTTCGTCTTATTAAAAACTGATTTCTAAAAAATTTTTGTTGACAATATGTATTCCAAAAAATAAATATCAAAAACAACACTTTAAAGTAAGGGGTTACGTACTTTAAAAATTTTAAAGTTGACGTAGGTCTTACCATACGTTTGTTAAGCTAATAATCGTTTTTGGATGAAACTTTAAGGAATTTTGCTTAACAATGAGTTTAAAGCAGCGTTAACTTTTTTTGCATAAGACCGTTAGTATGTAAGGAAAAATATAAAGAATTAAATTAAGAAGAGAAACGAGTAGCTTGATTGAACTTTTGGTAAATTCACTTAAACTTCAACAGTCTCTAACTTTAAGCTTGCAAAAAACAATATTAAAATCAGTAGAAATAACATATTTTCGTAGCTACTGGCCCCTTTGTTGAACAATGTGTTACAGTGCGGCGTATATCCCTTCCCGAAATTAAAGACCTCTCGTCTTATTTTTTACTTTAAATTTAAAAATTGTTCTCGATATATGAACCCTATCAAATTAAAATCGGCAGTTGTTTTTATTTTTGGTGGCATGTCATAACATCTAAGGACATAACATCAATGGAGTGACATAATGTCCATCAACGTAGGTCATAACGACCACGAATATTTTTAGTATATTTTATGGTATTCTATGTATGAAAGATGCAGCATTTTTATAAACCGGTTAGAAGAAAATCCTTGAAAACCGTAGATGGTGGTGATTAGTGCGCCCATCCGAAGGCCAGAGTGGGCGGTGTTGTTTTAAAAGCGGGCATTATTACACTTTTATAAGCGACACTATGTCCATACCAGAAACAACACAATGGCCACGGACATTATGTCACTTTTAGGATGGCACAAAGTCCATGGACATTATATCCTTGGGCGCTATAACATGCCACCTTATTTATAAGTCGATTACAAGTTACACTGTGCACTTTAGTTAATTTAGGACTGTAATTCTTAAAAAGTGTTCCTGATACAAAATCAATTTTTTCCAAACACTTTCAGTTGTGTTAAATGATTTTTAAATTAATTCACGTTCAATCTTGCTATAGTTCTTCGGGGACCAAGGGAATATTGTTATATTTTTTTCTCCTTTTAAAATTAAGGCAGACATGAACGTGCAACTATTTTTCACTATTTTATAAAAATAAATATATTTTTTTTTTGCTCATTATGTTTAGATATTTTTCCGCTGGAAATAAAAATTCTGAGTTTAACTTCATTTACATAAATGCAAATACTTAATGCTTTAAAAATTTACTTTTTTTTTTTGCCTTGATTTCTTTTCTTGAATAAAACTCATAGATTATTTAAGGGGTGTGTCTCTAAGAAGTACTGTTTTAAACTGCAGTAAAATATTAAAATTCTCTTAGTTAAATGTAGGTCATTTTGCTTCAGGAAATAGGCGATTATTCTAAGCTTTTAAAAATAAATTGCACTTTTCTAATTTTCTTTTTTATTTTTTCTTTTATTTTTATTAAGAAATTTCCCTATTTTCTTGATAAATATATACAGCTACAGTTTAATAATTCATGAATGATTAATTGAGGCAATAAATTGTTAGAGCGAATTGAACAAATTGTATACGCCCATTTCAATTGCCTTTTTTGCTTTTCAATTTAAATTATATCAAAGAAAATGTACATGATTAATCTAAAAGCTGATGGTGGCATTTGTATAGTACTTTCTTGGAGGAAGTTTATTGGTTTAATTTATTCAAAGTTTTACTTTTTTCACGGCAGCTACTTATAAATTTAATAACTTGTAACACAGGGCGATTTTTCACTTTATTGGTTTTAATATGAGAGAAATAAAATAAATCTTTATATATTTTGTCATACTCCCCCTTATTCTAGTTGTTGGCGTCGTCGTCGTCGTTTTAGTATCAGTACCACTTCGTATCAATGTCGACGTCGATTCAATAAAAATTTGCATTATAAAACATTCCTGTGACGACGTCGACGGTTTATCGATTTTTATGAAATGAAAATGCACATGCCCAAGTTTTTTGTTAAATTTAATTTTGTTTGATACTTTTATGGTAAAATGTTTTCTATAAGTAAAGAGAAGTTTGATTTAATGGATGATGAAAGCTTGAAAAAGCAAGAACTTGTGTTAGAACGAAAACTTCTTAGGCAGAATTGCAATATTTTTAATTTGCCGTATAACTAGTATTTACATGTGTTTCGCCTCCTCCCGGCTGTTATTTTAATCACAAAATCGTCTTCAGAAAGTTTCATGTCATTAGAATCGTTTCCCATGTCAACCATTTGAATTGCTCCTTCAGGATTCAAATGATCTTGGAAGTTAAGAAGTTGTGCCACAGCGTCTTCAAGCGGACTGAGTGAAAATTGTTTTATTAGCAGCCACCTTTTTTCACTTTTAATTTTTAATTTCGTCATACCTAAAAAGTAATTTTTACAAACTTTTTTAAATAGCCCTATTCAATCTTTTATTTTGTTACCTTTTGCAATTCATCTTCTAGGCGGACAAAGAGAATTTAGTATTTTTCCAATTTCTTTCCATTTTTCTTTCAAATTGCATGAAGCAGTGCCCCTGCGAATAAAAAATCGAATGCGTCGACACATAATAACATTAATATGTGACGACGACGACAACTAGAATAAGGGTGAATACTTTATTATACATTTTGTTATATCGTTTTCTTGAGCTGCTTTTGGCTCTTATTTCTTATCATAGATCATATCATAGAGAAATAAAAAATTGTAAATTTTATAAAATTAAATCTTAAAACCAAAAAAGAAATCAACTGGTACAATTTCAATTAAAGTATCAAGTAATGGTAAAGGATAAATTACATTCGGCTTCCTATTGTTTAGTCAGTTATTCTTGACGTCAACGTGGTGCTCTGCAACATCAAAATTCAATTAGTAAAAAGATGTTTTAAGCTCAAGCTAATTGGTCCTACAGTTTTAAAATAATTAACATAATTTATGTATGGCTTTTACTTTTTTTTGTATAAGTTAGCAAACAACTGTTCTTTCTTTTTGTAATGTCCGCTTGGTGTCAGCTATTCTTGTTGACAATATTTTCTTTGTTGTTCCTATATATGTATGTATATTATATTGCATTTTGTTGTCCCATTACCTTCACATGGTATTTCGTAAACAATATTATTTTGTTGTTGCTATTTAATTTTCCTAAATATTGTACTTATTGTGTTGTTTGGTGTACGAGTATAGGCAAAACTAATGTTGTTGTTATTTTTAATTATGTTACATAAATTTCTGTTATCTGTTAAGCCAGGAATGTATTTTACACTGTAAAAAGTACAACTGTTCTTATCGTCATCTGTTATGTTGTTTGATATTTTATTTTTAATTTCGCATTTTACTAAAGGGTCTGCCAAATAACTTTATTTTTTAAATCCAAAGCGAAAACTCCTGAACCAATTGGACTTTGTATGAAGTCATACCAAGGTAAAAATTCGTCTCAATGATGTCTCCGAAATGTTCAATTGTTGAGAACGACGGTGAATTGATGTTGATGGCGCTTGACGCACACTTTCTGCCACAGCTGCAATATCCTCGGGATAACGAACATACGGAGCTGACGGTGGTTCTCTTCTTCCAAAATCCGTACACAATTTTTGCACACATTCTGCAACATTACCATGATTTTCAAAGTTGTGTTATTTCCCAGCGTAGTTTAAGCATATACACAACCATATTCGTTCAGCGGAAGGATAAAACTTATTATCTGTCAAATTAGACATGAGCTAAGTTTTAGCATTCACGAAATAAGCACTAGTTAAAAAAAACGTTAACAGACCCTGTATATCTATTAAATTTGATATGAGATTATTAGGAAAACTGTTGTTAATTAACATATTGTAAATTTTCTGTATATTATTGTTATGGAATTGATTGTCGCTGATTTTTAAAACTCTTTCTATAAAACTCTTAGCTGTATTCAAAATCTGGTTCTTTGGTTGTGTTGTATTGTAATTCATTAATCTGCCGGATGCTGTTGCCTTTAAGCTCGAGCTCAAGATATCTTTTTACACAAACCATAAAAATTGGCCAACTTCAAACATTACATCTAATATTTAATTCGCCTTACACAAAATACAACGATAATTTATTTTTGTTCTATGCTCTTGTTATTATTTTATATAATCTTTGGAAAATGCATTTCCGCCTAGAAAAAAAATGAAATTAAAGAAATTGTAGAAATTTATTCCAGAGTGTATAATAAAACATTAGCCAGATTTGATTTTTAAAATTAAGCCATTGTATCTAATAGCTTTAGTTTAAATTACTAATAATAAAAATAAGGTTCGTTTTATAAAATTAAGCGTTTTTCTTAAGTATATTTAAAATAATCGTTTTTTACTCTTTAGAGAAAATTATGTTTTAAAGAAAGAATGTTTCTTCAAAAGGATCTTTAAAGAAAAGTACTTTTTAGAAAGTACATTTTTCAAAGTGTCGGTATAATTGAAAACAAAAAATATTTTTTAAAGTGACATTTTCAGCTTAATAAATCTACATTTTAAATTTTGGTAAAACGTGTATTAAATTTCGTATTAAGTATTGGTTCATATTTAAAAATTTTAATCCCCTTATACTTTAGCAGCGATTTCCATTCAAAACATTGTATTATTTGTATTTGCTTTTTCGCTTTACCAAGATTAAATAAAAAAAAAAATACTTAACTAAAATGTTTTCAATGCCTTTGTTCTTTTGTACTCCAAAGGCAGCGTGAACGCAAACAAAGTAGACTTTTGGTTCTATGCTTTTTGGTTTTATTATTATTGGTATTTATTTGTAAACTTTTGTTGGGTTTTTGCATGTTAATAGCATTTTGGTTCATTTATTCAAGCAATGATTTTGAAGTTTCTTTAAAAAAAATGTAAAATTACTGCCCACAAAAACCAACGCTAAATGAAATAAAAATTTCCCGCAAAAACACAAGGTTGTTTTATAAGGAAACAGACTAATGAAAATTTTTAAACAACAAGAATAAATATAAATTAGATAACTGTATATTAAATTAAACAAAAAAGATAAGTCAATTTAAGGTTCAAGCGAGAATCCTTGGTTTTCTTGTTTAGCGGGAGATAAAATCAAATATAAATAAAACTTAGTATTTCTATCAAATAGGACAGTTCAACATTAAAAGAAAACTTATTTACTATGGTAATCGAATATACAACCTTTACAGAAGCCAGTTTTCAAGTACTTCATATATTCACCATTTTTTAAAAGCCAGTATCAGTTATGAAATTCAGAAGAACACGACAACAGGATTTTTTAGGAAAAATTAAAACAAAATAATCACCCTTATTCTAGTTGTCTTCACCTTCGTCGTTTTGGTATCAAATTTTGCATTTCATAACATTCCTGTGACGACGTCGACGGTTTAGCGATTTTTATAAAATAAAAATGCACATCTCTAGTTTTTTGTTAAATTTTATTTGTGTTTGATACTTTTATAGTAAAATGTTTTCTATAAGTGAAGAAAAATTTAATTTAATTGATGATGAAAGCTTGAAAAAAACAAGAACTTGTGTTAGAACGAAAACTTCTTAGACAGAATTGCAATATTTTTAATTTGCCCTATCACAAGTATGTACATATGTTTCGCCAGCTTCTGGCTGTTATTTCAACGACATATTCGACTTCAGCAAGTTCCATGCCATTAGAATTGTTTTCCGTGTCAACCATTAGAACTCCCTGAACTGCTCCTTCGGGATTCAAATGGTTCTGGAAAAAGCAAGAAGGATTGCTACAGCTTCTTCCAGCGGTCTGAGTGAAAATTGTTTAAACATTCTGCCGCCAGTGGCTTTACATTCCGCTTTATTAGCAACCATCTTTTTTAAATTGATTTGCATTTGTAACCTTCACTTTTTTACAGTCACTCAATATAATATCGAATGCGTCGACACATATCAACATTGAAACGTGACGACGCCGACAACTAGAATAAGGGTGAATATAAATTTTTTACCAACAAAAAAAAATTATAATAATAATAATTAATAATAAAGCACGATTAAAGTAAATTAACATAAAAAGAGAGTCCAAATATATTAATAATAATTTATTTGATACTTAACATTTATGTGCTTACAAAATAACACAGTAAAATTAAAAACTTGTTTAATATATTTAATTAGCTCAGACCTTTGGTCTTTATAGTTTATATAAGCATATAATTGCCTTGATAATCGAAGTGGTGTCTATAAAATAAGCGCTTCCAAATAAAATGCAATTTTAATGCTTTGGCGAGAATTTATTTTTTCTTCATTTGCTGTTTTTTTTTTTGTTTTTTTTTTTGTTTGAATTGGATACTGCTGTAATTGTTGAGCTAATTAAAAAAAAAGCACAAAAAAATCATGCTAAGCCTCTTTAATTTTGACTTAATTGTTTTAATTATTTTATACAACTTGTCTCCCTTATCTTCAGTTCGAAAATCAAGATCACACCCCGAGGAATATTCATTGTTACACGTTCTTTAATTTCGTTTATTGAAAAGATTGCCAACAACAATTTTAATGCGAAATATACTTATGTTAAATATCTATTCGAAATATCGGTAATTGCCAAAAAAAAATCTGTCTCATTGACATTCTAAAACTCGAAATTGAAAAAGACATCCATAAGGTAGAAAAAAACCGGCTGCAAAATTGGTTAAAAATCGAGTCATTTTCGTACGTACCTTGTTAATCAATTTCTATTTGACTTGTTTGCCATTTGTTAAATTTTTAGCTTTCACTGAGAGATATTTTGAGGATGTATGTAAGAGTGCTACATTCGGTTATGCCGAATCCTATATATACTTTACCATATACCTAAATCTAGTTTAGTGAAGTTGCTCCTGTCAAAAAAAGGAAATATTGGGTTGACAGAGTAGCGGTCGCTCACAGAGTAGTAGCCGCTAGCCTCTAATATTTGACTTTTAATTGACATTATCACTACTATTTTCCCTACGAGCATCCACTTTTAACATCATTTATCGTATCGTCCCTAGAAATATGTCAGCTAGTAATAGACCTTCACAAACACCGACTGCCGAAAAACCTGTTCCTCATCGCCAAGCTGCTCTAAGGTGGCAACGAATTGTGTGATATCTTTGAATAAGCTTAGGACGCATAACATGCAGAAGCGGACATCCCTGATAATATCTGACACATTGTCACTTTAAGTTTTAGTACTGTTTACCCAACAGGGATTCCTAGCGGATATTATCAGAGGCGTTCTTTTGTTGGAGTTGTTTTGTAAGAAAGAAAAACACTTGGATTTATTTATTTTATAATTTTTATTTATTTATATAGCCTGCAGGGTCCCGTAGGAATTTCAGGTTATAAGTGTTTGTTCTTACTTCTAGTTTACAACTCAACTTTTAATAATTATTCATTACTATTTATACTAAATTCTTAACGCTAAAAATGCTTATTAAACAGAAACAGCATTTCTTAAAAATAAATAATTTAAATAATTAAATTGCTGACTTGCTAAAGAGTCATATTTCAATAGTACATTAATTTTAAATTAACTTATAAACAAAGTTTAACTAAATTAAGTGCTGACTGCCAAAAAGATTTATATTACATTAGTACACATTTATTAATTTTGATTAACTTATAGCTAGAGTTTAAAAATACGAGGGTGCCTCTCAACATTTAAAAATCATTGATTACGATTGGTTTCTAGATTGAATCTATTATTATAATGCAAGCTCAGTTTGACTTACATTGGCGTAACGTTTTATACCACAATCTCTGTGTGTATAAGGAGCCTCTGTCGCTCTAAAATAGGGACCTCAGAGTACTTACTTAAACTCCACCCGATTTTATAAACTAACCCAAAACCCAAACAATTTTAGAAAAGGTACTCGATTGTGGAATTAATCATTTTTGGCGGAAGGACTTCCCCACAAGATTACCAACCTAATCAATTACTTGGAGTTGATTACATTAATTATTGTAGGAAATAGTGATGGTCATAAGCACATATTTGAAGATATTCTCTTTTAAATTAAAGAACTAGTTCAGTTTTTACTTCCTTTTTTGCGAACTAATAATCACAAAAGTAATTCATCATGTGGCAAGTTTTTTAAGGTACTATCTTATTTTTTGGTAGGACGTTATTACTTATTTACAATAGGCTAAATCACAATAGACGTAATTGGCTTCTCTTCTACAAAGAGGTTCTTAACGCCTAACAATAACCTCTTAAGATAATTTGGTAGTTTATGAAAAATGGGGACAATATAAAAATATGCAAAAGAATTGAAATATGTTTTTTTATCGAATCACATACCAATTAAAAAGTTCGGTCCATCTTTTAAAACTGTGTGAAAAATAATGTTCTATTCGGAAATATACCCGAATCAATGAAATTGGGGGAAAAGGATAAGTTAAGATAGCAACCTTATCCAAAATCAAGTTATCAATATCATCATTCTTCATTTCCATTTTGGTGGAATTATTTTGATGGAATTTAAATTTTAATTTTTTTCAAGTGAAGTTTAATTTTGCAAATGCGGATGTGTATTCTAAAATTTAATTTCTAAAGGATATGATTTAGAAGTATCGGGAACTGTTTTCTATGAGATACAAACATCGCTCAATTTTATTAACAACTCTTTAAAAAAAATTACTTTCCAGCAAATTTCTATTTTCATACTCCTTTTTACTTCGATTTCCTTGCAACTTAAATACAATTCTTGTAAGTTCTTAGTTTATTTACTTTGATTTAATGCAACTAACTTTATTTGAAACTATAAATTAAAATGCGCTGTTTATATTCAACTTAAGGGAAAACTTTTTTCCTTCGTAACTTATGTTGCCTTTAAATATTCTAAAACTAAATCATGTTGTTACTTACAGAAAATTAGTTAGAAACACAAATATATGTACAACTTTTTTCTATCGTTTAATATCTTTGTTATTTATATTTTACATATTAAAAAAAAAAAAACAAAAAAAAAAACTTTTAAATGATAACAAACTTTATTTGCTGCTTGGATTTAAAACATCAACTAGAAATCCCCTTGGCATCTCTTATTGTTTTAGATTTTTGCATCATTTTAACAGCATTTGTGTACTCAATAAAAGTTATATTGTTCTTGTTAAGTCATACTCTACACAACAGTAGTATTCTCTATCAGTATCTGCATAAGCAAACAATTTTATTAGGAAGCATGTCATAACGTCCAAGGACACAATGTCCATCAACGTAGAGTCATAGCATCCGTGGATATTATGGGTATATTTTATGGTATTCTATGTAAGAAAGATGCAACATTCTTAAAAAATGGCTTACAGAAAATCTATGGTAAGCAAAGCCGGTGTTGGTTAAACCATAGTGGAGAAAATTTTACGTCCGGGCGAACATGCAGAACATTTTCGGTACGAGATTCCGTTTTTGTTTAAAGTGCGGACATTATGACACTTTCATAAGTGACACAATGCCCATTGACGCTTTTAAAAGCGACAAAATGGGCATCATGCATAAAAACGAGGAAAACCGCTTGTAAGTTGGGTTCAATACAACAGCAGCAGCGTATGAATAAAAATCTGTTCAAACCAATTTCAATTACTTGAGCAAAAGGCGATCAAACGTCTAATTGTTATTGAAGTGCAAACGTATCGTCAAGTGAAAGGAGAAGTAGAATCAAATAATAATAATAACAAAAATAGAAAATGCCGACACTTCTTAATTTTCACGTTTTATGGATGAGACCCAATGTCAACGGACATTATGGCATGTCACCTTTTATTGTAGTAAAAAAAAATATTAAAAATAAAAATATTTCTTATGGCAAATAATTATTATTTATTGAATTAGGTTGTGGTACTTTTGTGACTTGTCGTCCAATAAAAGTTTAACTTTGTGGTGCACTATTAAATGGTGTGGCTCCAGCGAAGGTTGCCTTACCACCCAAGTCCTTTTCTAACTAAAAATACAACACACCGAAGTCTTTGCTGTTGATCTATATGCAAGCGCCTTCAGTAACTATTCTATCGTGGGTATACAGCAATAGTCTTATTCATATTCGACCGTTGTTTCCAATTTATTCTCCTGGTTAACAACATATTGATTACATATTGATAAATACCTTTGTAATATACATACTGCATAAGCGGTGAAAATAAGCTAAGACACTAAATACGTTTTTAAGGAACAACGTTAGTTATAATCTTTTTTTTTAAAAGTTAAATTTTTATAGAAAACACATTACTTTTATACCCTTCACCACAAAAAGTGAAAAAAGGGTATATCTAAGTTTGCCATTCCGTGTGTAATTTCTACAATATCCATTTCCGATCCCATAAAGTGTACATATTCTGTATTCTTATGCATAGCGAAGTCGATTAAGCGATGTCCGTCTGTCCGTGTTAGTGAAATCAAGTTTGCCTCGGCACAAAAAAAAAATAAATACGTCAATCGATCGGATATAATGTCGAAAAAGGTGCTATTGGAAATCAGCATGATCGGTCCATGTCCTTCGAGGCAGTAGGCAAAATATCACGCCTACCTTTAATTTTTTCATGTCATTTGGAACTTCATTTAAAAAATATATGTGTGGGGCAATAGAGAATTTAAAATAAGAAAAAAATATCACGTGAAAAAATTGGCGCTCGCCCATATTTTCCGAGTTACACGGCTCTGAAATTTTTAAAATATTTTTAAATATTAATATGGGTATCATTTTAAAGCCTTTGAAAAGATCTTTTAGGAAATACTAAAACTTTATAAAAATGTTTAACCCATTAAGAGCAGTGCCAATTTTTTAATTTTTTAATTCTCTGTCACCCCAATATTTCTTTTTTTATTAGAGTAACTTCACTAAACTAGTTTTACATAGATAGTGAACGGTATATAAGATTCGGCATAGCCGAATATAGCAATCTTACTCGTTTATTTTTACTTTAAGCAACAACTCTAAATTTAGCATAAAACAAAATTAACAATTTTTGAAAAAAATGGAGGTTTTTTAGCATTAATAAAAATAAAATATACATGAAATTAAGCCGAATTAATTTATTTGTTTGTTATAAAAACATATATTATACTGGACGAGGTGTTTCAAAAATAGTAAAGAGTATTATAGATTAAGACAAAAAAATTTGTCATTACTGACTTACAAAAATCTTTTCCATGATCTGCACTAAAGAAGCACTTTGTGACTGTCTTATGCACGCCGAGAAATAATATTTTTGTGGTATTGTCATAAGAACCATATTAAGTTCTCTCTAACTATATATAGATGCGGCAGCGATTTGAGTTGTATTAAAAGGTTTAGTCACGATATATATGTTTATCTTATATAAATATTGATTATAAAGTGGTTATTTTACACAAAATGTGCAACGCGTTTGGTTTGAACAATATAACATTTTTATAATTCATACCAAAATAATAAAGTGTTTCAAAGCTAATATAAGCAACAAGGGTAGGAAAGCATATTCTACATCCACCCTAAATGCCAGACACTTGGTATTGTAAAGATAAACCAGCGCTTTTTGTAGCGCTTCTATTTAGTAACGCTAAATAAGCTCAGTATTTAAAGCTATTCAAGAGCTTTAAGTTTTATTAATTTTATTTTTAGTAGTTATAAAAGCGGATATAAAGTTTTACAGATCCGTTATTACTCAATGTTTGTAAAGTTTTAAACAAATTCAGATTTAATCAAAGCGAATTAAATATTAAGTGACAGCACGGCTACAAAAACAAAAACCTTATGTAATTTTGTTGTTGCAGAGCACCACGTTGATGTTAAAAATAGCTAAGTAAACGAAAGAAAGCTGAAATTAATTTATCCTTCTATCACCATTTGGTTTCTTAAATGAAGTTGTATCAGTTGGTTTCTTTCTCCTGCATATGCAGGCAGCGAAATCTTATATTTAATGTTTAGGTTTTGAAATTAAATTTTTTTAAATTTAAGTTTTGTTAACATTTTTAAATACTAGTTTAAATTGTGTATTTTAAGAACTAAATTTTTAGGTTTAGTTGTGATAATAACTTTTTAATATGAAAATAATTTTTTAATATTTTTAAGATCTTAATGAGCTTAAATTATATCCCTTAATGTCCCTGTAATGATAATTAATGGCTGCCTAACAATTACACTTATTGTACAAATGTTTTTAATCATATTACACTACTTTTAAATTAATGAATTTTCTACAGTTTTATTCAATTCTCTATTAGTTTTTTTCTTTTGTTGCTTTTTTATACTATAAAACTACAGAAGCAGCATTCTGCAGCGCAAGATAATTATCCGGCAATTTTCTGCATCAACAATTTATTTTATAAATTAAAATAAAAAGTTTTATTAACAAGTTTTTTTTACTACAGAAAATTAGACAAAATATATTTAAAAATAAAAAATATATATATATATATAATATATAAATAAATGCTGTTAAGGAAATTCATGTATTGTGTAAATAAAGATATTTTATGATTTAAAATTTCTTTTCATTTATTCATAAAACATGTGTTTTATTTCATAAAATATCTATTTTACATGATCTTGACCAATCTTTTATATATTTTTTTTAATAATGAAAAACAATTGTTTGTGTATAAATGAATGTTTCTAAATGATTTAATATTTAGTTATATGGGCAAATTTTTTCTTTTTGCAATAAATTAAGTTGTTGGCGGGAAAAATAATTTTATGTAGTTGGTGTTAATTTTTATATACATATTTTTTTTTGTCCCTTAAAAATACGCTTTCGACGGTTTAATAATTTTTTAATAAAATTTAATTCCATAAACATTACTTTTTCTGGCCGGACCTACTAAGGTTTTTCATAAGTGATTGTCTCGTTCATAATTTATTTATTTATTTAATGGTTTATTAAGCAAACAATATCACGCTTTACTAGTCTTATGTAAACACAATGATTTAAAGTTTTGTGAGCTAGCGGCTTGATATGTGGTTCAAGCTTCTTTAGATGCCGTGTTTTAAAATTTCGACTCTAATTAAGGGCATTTGTAGTTTTTTTTTTTTTTTTGTAATTCGAAAGTTTGACATACGAGATTGCAGTAGTAGAATTATTATTGCATTAGCGGAATTTTGAACAGAAGTACTTCACAATAACTATTTTTTTGGAATGGCATTACAAAGTAGCAGTTGCATTCCAAGATAAATCAAGAATTTCTGTAAATTAGTTCGTACTGGCTTTAATTTTATCTGAGTCATATCTGCTTCTACATAGCTTTTCCAAGTTATTTTCCAATAGAGTTGCACAATGGGACATTTGGTTGCCGATTATTGGAATGTGAGTATTTTTCCCAATGTACATTTTTATCCATTCCTTCATCCATTTGGCCAACTGACGTGTAAGGTCTTTTAAAGATCAGGATGCCGTGAGGACTAAAAAGGTTGATGTAAGGACACGAACGGTACTGCACAGCATGTATAAAACTGATTTTAATATCAGTAAATTGACAGCATGTGTCAGCTTAAGAGTAGTTTTTTTTTATAGCATTGATGCTACGCCTGGTCTGATGGTTCTTGTTTACTAAATTCTTTAACCTTCATGGTTTACCGATTGTGCTATCTATGTCTGGATCTGAATCCAAAATAGTGATTCAGAATGTTTGATGTTTTGATGCTTCTACATTAATGTGATCGTTGCGTAGTTTCGGTATCAGAGTAACCAAAGGATTCCATGTTGAAAGCTATTAAAAATACACAAAACAATTGCCGCTGCTGCAGGGATATCAGGTGAGGCAATTTCTCGAAAAATTTGGCGATTTCTAAAAACTTTTAACTATATCGTTTGAGTGTTTGGCGAGTGATATAATCGGGAAACTTTTCATTTTTTACTTTATACTGCGTTATTACAGCAAAGTGAAAGATATGCAGCAGGGATGGTAAAGTCGTATATTATTTGGAAACATAAAAGTACATCAATGGTTCTGATACAATTTTATTTTGCAAATATTGTTGTAGTTTAAGTTTTTTATTTTAATTAAAAAATTGATTAGTACGGTTCAAGTTCATTTTGAGTTTTTTTATTTTTTTTTTAATCTTCCTTTGTTAATACCAAATAATATTCATTGTCAATAAAAATTATTTATAAATTTTCTCTTCATAAATCGTCGCATATATTTATTCTGGTTTTCTGCTGGATTCGAAAGCAATATTATTATTTTTAAAATTTTTTTCTTTATTTTTTATTATCAGGAAGACATTGAAAATTTACAAATTTTTCATATTTAAGAAGTCTTTAAGAAACTATTAATTAGACGTTTTAAAGATATGTTATAATTTATCCTTGGATGTTTGTGAAGCACAGTGGATTTTTTTGTTATTATTTAAATGATAAAATTCCCTCTAATCAACATCACTTTTGACCAGAAGTTTACGTATCACGTAGAAAGAATTTGCTTCAGCTGTATTTTCTATGCTGGAGATTCCATGTAGTTGTGTCTGTCTTGAAAGAATATATCTAATAATAAGTTTTGTCTCCGTAATAGAATGAAGTATAAACTTCCTGACGGGTAACTGCGCATTATTAAATTTATAAATATAACAAAAAGCACATCTTGCAACTTTTTAATATTATAAATAATAAAATTGCTCATTTCCTTTTATACTTAATAGTGCAACTAAGATTTAATTCCAGGTTAAATATTAAAAATTATTTAACCGGAAGTATTTCACAAAATTCAGTATGATTCAAAAACTAACTCATATATTTAACCCATTATTGGTCGGTACCTAAAAGCGTTAACCAATTTCACGGAAACTTTGTGCAAATTGATTTTTAGGCCTAACTAAGATATAAGTTTGAAAAAAATGGAACGACAGGTTTTCGAAATCTGAGATGGTAAGTTTACTTACCGGTGGGCAGATATGTTAAATATTTTTGGAATAATACACAAAAACTAAGGTAACTATATAATTGATATTTTTATAACGATATTTATTAAAAGCCAAAAAATTAATTGAAATTATTGTAAAAGAAACGTAAATTCACCCTAAAAGCTTCAATTTTATGTTTTTTTTGTAATTCTATTATATGTGCTTTGACTATGAAGAGAAGCATTTTTGATGTAAACGTACACTACATATTTGGCATTCATACGTCTTAGGTTTCCAGAACGTCTTGAATTGCAGTGAACGGTCTTGCTCAAGTTTGGCAATTAAGGTGATTGGCCTTTTGATGATGCGAGTTGTTGGGTTTTGGAAGGTATTGTACTGGGCAGCAGCTAATTGCAACAGCTGCACGAAATTGTAGTTGAGCCAATTGTTTTGTTCCTTATTTAGTTGAAACTATTACAGGTAGTTTCCATGCATTTACCGTCACATTTCCAAGCAAAAAACTAAACAACGGCCACCACCATTTTTCGGATCGTACGGAAATTCTATAGTTAGCCAACGCATTGTAATGTAAATCAACTCCACCAATATTCTTGTTATATTGCGAAATAGCATTGGGAATTTTTACATTAATATGATAGTGTTTTTTGTTTGACTTTGCATCAACAGTGCTGTGATTTGTCAGAGCAGTAACAAGTGCGTTGTCTTCCCGTCGTATCGCCAATATCCCATTCGTCTGATCAAAAAGAGATGCACAATCGACCTTCTTCATCCTCTCTGAAAGTTGGGCTCCACCGATTTTGTTTTTGTTTTGTTTGTTTTGCGTCGGACGGTTCCTATTTAAATAAAACTATATGTAGTAAAAAAAAACAGAAAACACATTACCTGTAGCAAAAAAAAACGTTTGGTGGTTAGAAGACACATTAAGTGATATGACGTGAAAAAGTTGTCAAAATATATAGAATGACAGAATAGAGATTCCAAAACTTTCAGCAAACTTAGAATAGTATCAGCTCCTAATCCAATCGTTTATCATAATTTGATGATGAATCCCATAGTTTTAAATTGTAAAGGTATCCGTTTGACGAAGTCAAACACCATGCCTTAAATCCAAAACGAATAGGGTTTCCTTCAATAAACATTTTACAAGAAAACCTTCCTCATCAATTGATAAAGTATGTGCAAATACCCGCTTTATGTAAATTTAATACAACTGTTTTAAGCAGAATATATGTGTTTATATCAGAAATAAATGGCTTGTCTTAGCGATTTTATGAAATTTTGCCCAATCAGCTACACACTTCTGCCCATTGGTAAGAAAAATTACCACAAGGATAATATTTCAAGCATTTAGTCATACTAATTTAAGATGCTTTTTATACATAATAAAAGTGGTGAGGGATATTGATTAAAAACAATTGACTATCGGACAATTTAATATTTAATATAATTTTTGAATTTATCTCAAAATATGGACTTTTTTGGAGCTTTGCAGAAATGTTTAACAAAGCCACGCAAACAAAAAAAATACATGTTTCCTCCAAATTGTTATCGTAGAAGATACTAACCTAAATTGTATTTAAAAGAAAAGTTCACTTTTTTATATGCTATTAATTTTACCGCCGCTTAACGTGCTGGTAACTAATAAATAAAAATTTTCCCACAACTTTATATTTTTCTTGTTTTTCGCAGCATAAGTTGATAATAAGTTTTCCCACTTTCATTTCATCTTTTAATGTCCATTACTACGATTACAGCGGAATCTTAAAAAACGTGCGTGACTAAAGGATGCAGTTAATTAAGCACTTTTTAAAAATTGTTTTAAAAGTTTAAGCATTGCTTTATAAACATTGTTCTTTGCTCTTTTCTTGCAGGTCGATAAACTAATTATTTAATAAATATCACGCAACAAACAGCTACATACAGCTGGTGCTGTATCCTTAAAAACTTCTACTGCACGTTACAGATATTTTGCGAAGCCACTCAAAGTAAAAAAAAAACAACAAAGTAAACAAAAATATCGATGGAGAAAAGTTATTATTTTAAGGAAATGACAGCCTTAAATATATTTGCCCCAATTATAAAAATGCATGTTTTAATTAGCCATCTAAAAATAAGAAGAAAACATAACGGAAAATAATTTTTTTGAAAAGTATTAAAAACATTATGGAAGAAACTGATGTTCGTTATACCCAACTGAAAAAGGACAACAACTATAAATTATATAAAATACAAGAAAAAAATTATTTAAAAAATTTTAATGCAAACTTTAGTGTTCACAAGGCACAACAGTGTACTGAAAGTAATTTATCTTACTACAAATATAAAAACAAAAACAAGTTACATCATTATACTAAAGGTTTTCTTGGCAGTGGTCATAATTGTTGTTTTGTGAAAAGAGTTAAACGACTACAAACAAATTCCTTTATGTACTCATATGCTCTAAATGCCATAAGTGCAGCCTCCTCCACAACAGCAGTGGCAGCAACTGAAACTGCCAACTCAGCACATGACCGTCTTAGCTTTATGTATGAAAGTTCTCATGCCTTCTCGTTAGCTAGCTACGATGAAAATCTCTTTAATAATACATTTGTTTTAGCCACCTCCTCATCAGCTGCCTCATACAGTTACTCATCGCCGACTACAGCGTCGTCAGCTTTTACTTTTTCATTTGGGAATGTTAATGATTCCTTTACATCAAACTCTTCATCTTTATCATCATCTGCCTCTTTATCAACCTTCATATTACCTGCCTCAACATCTGCTACGAATGCATCCACACCATCTGCCCCACTTATAGAAGTGGGTGTTAATGTTTCATTGCCATCATCTGATGACTGGTCACATTTTTATGATCTCATTCTGTCGTGGCAGGGCATTCTTCTTATTTTTGTTTTTTGCACATTTATCGTGATCACAATCATCGGCAATACGTTGGTTATAATGGCTGTCATAACTACACGTCGCCTTAAAACAGTTACAAATTGCTTTGTCATGAGTTTGGCGGTGGCTGATTTGCTAGTGGGCATATTTGTCATGCCACCTGCAGTAGCTGTGCATTTAATTGGTAAGTTTAACCTTTTATTTTTTTTATTGCAAACTATTCAATACGAGCGTAAATTTTATATTGCTGTTATATTATTTGCGATGAGCTAAAGTTTTATTTCAGTTTGTGCATGCATGTTTATTATTCATGGCAGCAGAGATGGTTAAAACAAGTAAGAGGGCTATGTTCGGCCATGCTCACTCTTATATACCCTTCACCATCTATGTAAATTTAGTTTAGTGAAGTAACTCGAATCAAAAAAGTAAATATTGGAGAGACAGAGAACTTTAAAATAAAAATTTTGGTACTGCGTATAGGTATATAATTTTACATAAAAATGACATCGGCTCTTAATGGGTGAAGCATTTAAAAAAAAATGTATTTCTTTTAAGATCTTTTCAAAACCTTTAAAATGATATCCATATTGATATTTTAAAAAATTTTTAAATTTCAGAGCTCCGTAACGCAGAAAATATGGGCGAGCGCCATTTTGTTTAATTGAAATTTAATTTCATAACTTAGTGAATTCTTCTTGTTTTTTTTTTTTTTTTGAAGCGAGTGAAGATAGAAAGTGAAGGGGAATGTTTGAAAAATTGTAACCGATAGAATATCGAATCGAACTATTATAGTTTTATAACCAAGTAAAAAATTTTTAATATAATTAAAGCACCTGTATTTAAATTTTTAATTTAAAAAGAAAAAAAAAGTAAAATGAATTTTAATTGATTTTGCCTTAGGTTAATGTTTTAATTTCAAAGAATCTTTTTTTATAAGAAAAATTATTTTAAAAATGTATGCGAGTTTTTCCAAAGAAAATAAGAAAGCTTAGATATCAACAACTTGTAATGTTGCTTTTTTCTGGATCGCTACATTATTCATGAGCATTCTTCACATCTACTCGTATCTACCTTATTTTGTGTACATTGTAAACATCATCTATTTAACCAACAATCTTTGTAAATAAGAATACGATCAGAACTCACATCAATCTTAATTTGGTGAAACGAAGTCCACACACAAATCTAAATATTTCTTTACTGTTCTCTCTGCAACTCGTCTTGCAATAATCAAATAAACAATATTGCGCATTCCGAAGGTCAGTTAGTTTGTTATGTAGTGATCTCTCGTTTGTGTGACGTAAGCATAGAATATTTTTTGTAAACAAAATATATTTTCTTATGGAAAGTATATCAAATTAAAAAAAAAAACAATAAAAATTTTATTCAAAATATAAATGAAATGTGCAGTTAATAAATGTGATTTAAAAAAAGTTAGTACCAAGCTTAGAGACAACTACAGCATATCCAGAAAAAGAGCATTTAGTAAAATAAAAAATTAAGATTTTGGCTTTAATTTATTTTGAAAATTAAATTTGCTGCATGAAAAGGGTTATTTTACTTTCAGCTATTTAGCACTAAGGTTAATAATAATTGTTATATATTTCCTTTATAGCAAATATTAATTTACAACATATTATGAAATAACTTTCGAAATAAATAATTTTTTATATTATTTTCCATATAAGCTAAAATTAAAAACTTTGCTAGCGCGAAATAGCTCTTCGTCTGTTTTGGGCTTCAAAGCCAAACTCAAAAGTTTTACTCGACTAAAGGTTCGTTTAGACTATGCTAATAGTTGTCCAAACACAACAAATAAGGGTTTGGGCTAATAGTATGGTATTGTGACTAATATTTGGGCATGCGTTTAGATTGGACTAATATTTGTTTGAATTTTATTTGTACAAATAACAGAAAATTTTGTGTCAGCCATGTTTGGTACAAATATTTGTATACCCTTTTACACTGCACAAATAATTTTATTTGTCCGGTGTGTATGAACAAACATCTGTTAAATAAAGTTAGTATCAAATTGTGTTTGTGAAGCAACGTGAAAAATTAAAATGTTTAGTGACAGTGATATTGAAGATTTATTATTAATAACTGCTGGAGCTATGGCACTTTCAAAAACCCAGCAAAAAGAAAAAAAAAGATCCAGATGAATGTGGGTTCGAGCGTGGGTTCGAGCGTGGGTGCAGCGTCGTAAAAAAGAAAGGATGTTGCAAAAAACTTCTGAAGGAACTAAGTTTTTAAGAACCTTCGCTGCATAAAAATTTCGTGCGCATGGGTTTAAATGACTTCTATTACTTGATACCTTCGCTTTCAGATAAAATATCTAAATTTGTTGTTATTGGTTGCTGCTGGCTAACCTCCGCACGTCCAACAAAAGCCATAGAGTCGAAATATTTACACTTTGATGCATTGTTTGCACCTTGTCCAGATTTGTTTTTTTTTTTTTTTTTTTTGTTGAGGTAGCCCCGGTACTGAATCTTCAAATTCGACCATTTTGTGAAAACTTCCTCCGCCGTAACATTAAGTATATCGCCAATTTCAGTCCATGCGCTATCCCGCATGGGTTTTTAATGATAGTCAGCACTTGATACATTCTAAATGCAAGGATGGCATTCCACTTCGCCGATCAATTTAAATATATTTTCTTCACTCCAATCGTGCGTCGTCCTCTTCCTTTTGGTTTTTTGGCAGATGGTGGCGATTCAATAATTGATGTTGTCCATTTTCTTTCAGAAAAATGTGCTTTATCATAAAGAATTACTAAAAAGCGCTTTTTACTTACCAATCTGTCAAACGAATTGACCAGTATTGCCATTTTAATTTATTTCATTTTTTATATGTTAAGCACTGTCAAAAATAACTATTGGCAGCCCACGTTTCTACAATTATTTGTCGCTATTTGTTTTGCCAAAAATATTGCGAGAACAAACAAAATATCGAGCCAAATATTTGTAACGACGTGCTGACAAAGTGTTTACATTATGCAAAGCTTTATTCACAAACAAAGATTTTTTTAGCCAACAAACAGTCGAAAAATATTTGGTGGCTAACAAATTCGAGTGTTTACACTAGGACAAACAAAATTTTTATGATTTTGCACAAATATTAGCACAGTCTAAACGCACCTTAAGTCTCTTTTCTTACCACTTAAAATTCTGTTTAAATTAATCAATCAGAATATGCGGTTATTTTTAGTTTTGCACTAAAAATCTTTAACACTTTTGCAGCAAACTCTAGTTTTTTTCTATGATGACGTAGATGCACAGTAGAAAATTTGTATGTATGGCTGAGTGCGCAATCTTGTTTTCTTGATTCATGCTCGTTTTGTACATTTGTTTTTGCTTTTGTACCAACCTAGTTTCATGAAATTTTTGTTTATTACCTAGAGGTGTAGAGAATCAAGCGGGTTAGAGAAAATAGCATGGCATGAATTTTGAGGGAATTTTTTTACACATACTATGTGTACGTTCGCTGCATATTTTTTGTTGTTTGTGTATTATTTAAAATAAAACAAATAACTACACTAACGAATATCAAATTAAAAGCGAAATGTACAAATTTCGATGCCATGAAAATTCTCACAATATAGGAACTTTTAAAAAGAAATTAAAAAAATCTCATGAATAAATTGCACGTGGATGCTGTTTGAGTATCATAGTAATTGTAATTGTTTTTATGAAATTAGGAGTTGTGAATATTATATATAAATAAAAATTTCGCCAATAGGAGTAAATGGGGCAATCTGCGGAAATCGAAGCTACCCCACAATATATTTAACCGCTTAAAGAATTTTTAATACATCACATAAAATTCCTCTTAATCTAAAGGATATAGCCCCCACGGGGACTATTCTATGGGTACACTTACGGCTTAATTTTTTTTTTCAAATTCCTCAGAAATTTTAATTGTTTTTAGTTAATTTCTATGTGCAATACAGAAATTTATTGTAATGTTCCTTTTTTCAATTTATTTATAAAGAAATAAACTTTTGAGAACTGTGTAACATTAAATGTATCAAATACTTGATGCTCGTAACTTAATTTGATGCAACACTTTTTTGAAATTTTACTTTCCACTGTCTTTGTAATTCTTGAAAGACTCATATAATTCACCTTCAAATGTAACATTTTATACAGGAAGAGATTGTATTTCTTAAACCAAAAATTAAAAATGACAGCAAATAAAAGTAGTGCCTTTGGCTAAGGAAGCTGAAATCTTTTTATGTCCATGAAAACAAAACCAAAGGATGTATTTTGTGTTAAGAAAATTCTTTACTTGGCTTTTATGAATAATACATTTCGTAAGTAAAAGATGCTTATTTTGCTCCCATTCTTACTACCAGTTGTTGGTTTCAGTTACAAACAGAAAATTTCCTTCAAAAATTAATTTTACAAGTGTAGTTTCATTAAGTAACAAGATATTTAGATTATTATTATGCAAATTTGAAACTGAGATTGAAAATATTATTTTAGATACTGGAAAGTATTACTAAAATTATGTAATAATATTTGAATGTCATCCATTAAATTAAATTAAAGTTAAAGTTAATAAAATTTAAAAAAATAACAAAGAGAATTTACGCAAACTTTTCTAAATTTAAATTTAACCGACTTCAAAAGAAGAAGAAGATTATTATCAATTCGTGCGAATGTTTCTTTTTTTAATGTTTGTGCCTTTGCGGTCATTTCAGAACCGATTTTGAAATTTTTTTTTATTTCAATAGATTATCTTAAAAATTAAGACGTGTGTGTCCCCATAAAACATACATATATTTTACGTGTATTATGACCTTTAAAGAACACCTTCAAAATTTAAAATTACTGCGTTTTACTATAGATACCAATAACAAAAACTAATACAAGAATAAGTCTAAAAATTAAATGGTGTCCCCATATGTGCCTTTATTTTGAACCGTAATAGACAAACGCTTAAAATTAAAAGTTTAAGGGTGTCCCAATAGTTAACATTATTTGATATTTGTGGCCAAACTTTTGAGCCGTTATAGACATACAGCTAAGATTTACAAGAACCTGTATCAATAACTCCGCTTCAACAGCAAGTATAAAATTTTAATTTGGTAGTTAAAGGGTGTCTCAATAATTGATTTGATTTAATGTATATGACCGAACTTTTGAAACTTATAGGCTAAAACTCAAAAGGAACCTGTATTGCTAAGCCCACTATATCAACACGATTTTAATTTAATTGATGTAACTAGACTTGTATGGGCCTATCTTTTCAACCGTTGTAGACAAATGCTTGCAATAGTAACAAGTATTAATATTTAAAATTAAATTAAACTTTAAAAATTTCACGTTTATAATTTTAATTTATATATTAAAGGGTTTTTCCAAAGTTAATGTAATTTGAACTATATATTCATATGTTTATGCACAAACACTTGAAAATTAAAATGTCCACAATTTTGTTTGGTTTAATAAGAAGTTTAAATATTTAAAATTATAAATTGAAGGGTTTTACAGACGGTTAAAATTTACAAAGAATCTGATTGCTAAGTCTACTACAACAGCAAGTACATCATTTGAGTTTGAAAATTAAAGGATGGCCCAATAGTTGATCAAATTTGATGTATATTTCCAAACTCTTGAACAGTTAAACAAGTAAAAAAGTTTGAAGATGGAATATAAAGGTGTCCCAATTGTTATGTAATTTGATGTAATATTGAACCGTTATAGATCAACAGATGAAATCTGCTTTGAAGTCGGTTTTTTCTACAGTAATAATCAAACCGTCTTGCTGTCTGTAAAGATAAAAAAGCAAGATAAATCTTGCTCAATAGATAATTTCTCCTTAACAACGTGTAGCTCCGTGCCACCTTTTTAAATAGGTGTGTTCAAGGATTTTTTATGAACCGAAGTCCCTATCTCTTGTTACAATTGATCATATTTATGTTTTTGGCTTAGTAACAAATAACAGAAAATAAGAATAATGTATCCTATGTTCTGCTACATAGTTGTGTATGAACATGATCATGACAGACGTCTCCCATTATTATAATCGGTCAATAGAACCTTAAAGCTAAATAAAAATAATTTTAGTTACGAGAAAATATTTTGTTTACTATTAATGTTTTGTGTGAATGCTTTCTCTTGTTTTGCTTGTCACTCGTCCGTTTCCCTGCATATCACCATTAATAGAGCGACGTTTGAACAATATAATATACCTTTATTCAAGTTTACTTTAAAAATCATTGTTCAATGGTTATTTTACATTTTAAAGTTTTTCCGGGCTCATAAAAAACATGCTTTATGTCACTTTAACTCGAAACAGGCTCTGTGGACACATTTATGTGGTAGCCTTTGAATTGTGCATATAAAAATTGATTATTTATTTTCTATTGTTTTTATATTGCTTTTGATGGGGCTGTTGCAGAGTTGTTCTCCTGGCTAATTGTATACTCTACGATTGATCAGATTTTCGTTTAGGGACCTTGAATTAATAGTCACACTAAATAACGATATCAATAATTTCCAAAATTTTCTACGTAAAACTCTCAGCAGTTTTAATTAAATATATAAGAAAGGCAACTCACAGATTAAAGAATGTGACATAATAGAATTTATATATCTAAATAACAATTATATAAATAACACTATACAACTACAAAGGACAAATACAACAATAATTACAAAATAAACCATAAAATTTTTTAACTGCTTTGTGTTTATTTATTTGTTTATCTTATAATTAAAGTTACAAGATAAGAGCAATAGCAACGCAGGCCTTCAGCTCAAATGTTATATAAAAGATTGAATATACTCGTATATATATATATATATATATATATATATATATATATATATATGCCTAAGGCATACTTTGAGGACAGTTTTTCGAGCCACTGCATAGTTTGAGAACATTTGCATACTTTGAGGACAGTCCTCGAAATTTTATATGCCTTTCGCATAGTTCGAGGACATGTTACTTTGAGGACATTTTTTTTCCTTTTTGCAATTTTACCATTTATTGATTTCTTTATATATAAATAACACAAATTAAATGCGTTTTGGTCAATATACACCCAATAAATGCGATATAAATCGATTTTAATATTTTTTTATTAGTTTTAATATTGCCATACTTATGGTTAAAAAATTGCGGAAAATTACGTTTTTTTGTTTTGACGGCGTTACAACAATAAAGACTCTGACATTATAAGCGCGCCTTTTTGCAATACGAGTTTTAATAACTTTGCAGAAACACTTCTGCAAAGAAACAGATTTGTTGATAGATACATATAATTCAAGGCGAATTCATAACAGGTATACACATGGCGACAATGAATACAACATTGCAAAAGAAACGTGTACATTTTGTTGTTGTACAAATCGTTTTCGGCTGTCAAAACCGAAGGAAGTTATAACTTTTGACACTCGAAGAAGGAAAAATCAAAATAGTCAGCTGGGCTGTTAAGGCCACCTGTTATTATATCGCCTTGCAATGAACAGGCAAGACATTCAGGTTTTTTTCAGTGTTGCCAGAACTTTAAGGTGTAAAATTTTGTGAAATTCAACAATATTTCGCAAAAAATATGCAAAATCTTACCTAATTTTAAAAACCTTCAATAAATCTACAAATGCATTTTTGTATTTAAAAAATAACAATTGCTTCTATAATATATATCCGAATTTAAGTATATGAAAATAATAAAAAAAAATTTCTAAGTTTTCTTCATAAATATCAGTTGATATAATTTTTAACAAATTTGTAGATATGTGCGTCGAAACATATGAAAGTTTTAGGTTTTAAATAATATTTTTGAAAAAATATTCCTACTTAAGATGCATTTTCTAGGCGATTGCGAAGTTTTGTTGTATTTGAATATACCCGACCAAGTATTCTCTTGACATCTGTCGGTGAGTGGGATAAAGTCGTTACATTCTGGACGAACGGTGAAAGATTCGAAAAGCAGAATCAGAGCCAGAACGTCTTTTGTGGAAAACTTTTTTCCAGAAATTAACAAAATTCATTTCTTTTTTCATTTAGTATATCTTTAAAATCTTTAAATTTAATAAACTTCTGTTTCTTATTTTCTTTAAAAAATCATTAAATTAAAATCTAATATCGAACTGTTCAAGGCTTGTGCTTTAAACTGTTTTAGCTGCATAAATGCCTGGATATGCGCTTTCATAATTAAAAAAATTTCGAGAGTTCTTGTAATCTATGTCAAAAATATCAGTAGTTTTTATTTAAAGTTGTTTTAAAAAGTTACTCATTACATTTATTTAGTTCTGTCGCTTTGTTTTGGAACGTTTTATTAAAATTATTAAGAATTTTATAAAAATTATTAAGAAGAAAATAGTAAAAAATCCAAAAACAATACAATTACATTTATTACTTAAAATGAATTTTATTTGCTTGCAAAACATAAATTTTGTTAAAGTTGCATTCTTACATATGTAAAAGTTCTATTAAATGTTATAAATTTTATAATTAAAAATTATTAAAATATCATTTTTGGCAAATCTATAGATATAAGTATATAAGTGTTCAAACATGTAATTTTTAAGTAATATTATATATATGCAGTACCAGAATTGGAATACTAAGGTTTTAATTGGAATACTGTTTTCCAGAAATTAACTAAATTCATTTCTCCTTCATTTAGTATATCCTTAATATCTAATAGTTTTATTTATCTAAACTCCAAATCCAAGTCCTGTTTCTTATTTTCTTTAAAAAACTTGTGGGAAATTTTAGAGTAGTACCTAACTGATTTCGTTTTACCACTTATTATTAAATTTGGGCTAATACGCCTAGCGATTCACTATATCATAAAAATCAATAATTCATTATTCAATAAATTAACATAAAATTTAATAAAATCATCACACATTTTGTTAATATCACACTGGTCAAGATTTGTGCTTAAAACCATTTCAGCTGCATGAATGCCTAGATATGCGCTTTCATAATAATGAAAATTTTTAAGGGCTCTTGTAATCTACAGCAAAAATTTCAATAATTTTTATTAAATGTTGTTTTAATAAGTTACTTATTCAAATTTTTAATAGTTTTGCCATTTAGTTATATAAAATACGAATCTCTGTCTCTTCGCTTTTAAGCATTTTAATTAAAACAAAATAGTTGACGATTGTATAAAATTTTATAATGAATTATTGATTTCTATTTAAAAAAAAACAAAATCAGTCTGAAAATTTTCCAAAGATTTTTTAAAGAAAATAAAAAACAGGACTTAAAGTTTAGAGAGTTAAAAGTATTAGATTTTAAGGATATACTAAATGAAATAGAAATGACTAGTTAATTTCTGGAAAAAAGTATTTCAATAAAGATTTACGGAAAAACATGTCATGTGATATTCATGAACAAAACTCAGAAAGCAAATTTTAATCAATTTTTATATAAAGTTTATGACATTTTATAGAACTTTTACATATGTAAGCATGTAACTTTAAAACAATTTATTTATTCTGTAAGCAAATACAACTCCTTAATTCCGTAATAAATATTGGGATATATTGTATAGAAATAAACTGAAAAATGCATTTGAAGATTTATTGAAGATTTTTAAAATAAGGTGCAAATTTTGCAGCTTTTTTCGCGAAATATTGTTGGATTTCGCAGATTTTACCTACTATAGTTCTGGCAACACTGTTTGTAAAATGCAAGGCAAATTTATTCTCTATGGTAACATGTTTGCAGACAAGGCGAATTGTTAATTCGCGTTGGTTCGCAGATCTGATCTAATAGTGTTGACAACTTTTTACTTTGTCTTTAAATAGCCAAAAAATAAAATGTATATAGTTACGATGAGCTATAAACTATAAAAAATCAATTTTGTTTTAAAATTTGTTTCATTCACCTTTTAAAATTAAAAATTGCTTTTTATTAAGGATGTGAAGGAAAATTATTTAATTTGTAAGAAAATTTATGTATGGATGATATATATTGTAATGCAAGCCAAACATGTTTTGAACCATTATACCACTTGAGAAGTTTGTGAAAAAGATTACCATGTTAGTAAGGTCGTTACATAATGCTTTATGTTGGTTGCACGACTGATCAAATAGTTTTTATATTTTGAGGAGTTGTACAGTTTTGTCCTTTATTTTCGGAACGACAACATAGCAAAACGCAACGTAAAAGTCATTTGCATATATAGAGAAAACATATTTTAAGAAAGATGTACTTAAGATTCTGATAAAATGCGTACTTTTATAGACAATGACTTTTTTATAAAATAAAGTTGCACTGTGTGTGTTTGTACGCAAGTTGTATAATTTGTATACAAGGCACCCACTAGATTAGCAGCAAAACGCAACATTTATGGCACACATAAGAGTTGTTGTTTAGCCGATACGTTTAACTTGAACGTTTTACTTGAATCCAAAACAAAAGAAATACAAAAATGTGTTCTTTATATAATAATAAAATACTAATAAGGCCATTTTTTTGAATAAGTAAATTTTATATAAACGAGGAAATAATTTAGAAAATATCTGGAATATGAACTAAAATCTCTTTAATGTATGGATTAATATTTTCTGCCATTCAGTTCCAAATAAATAATAATTATTTAATGCATTTCATTTATCTGCTGAAACAAAAATCTAAATTATGACTTCTTTAAGTAACTGAAAACGTTGGCTTTTATATAAAAAATAAGTGAATTCGTTATCTCATGCTAGCCTCAGCAAGATATTTGAATAATGCGCTACTTATTTAAATCGTGTTTTGTACACACATTTCTTCTTTTGGTAATTTGGAAATGCAGTATGATCAGTTAAAACTTCATAAAAACAGGAATGTTGTTGTGGCGATTTAAAATCACAAATAGGTGCACAGGGCCAGAGTGCAATGATAAGTACCGTTTCGAATAGTTCGATAAGCTGGTGGAGCCGATTGTATTTCCTTAAAACGCTTAGAGCAGTTTTATAAAAGAAATCATTAGGTTAATTTTTCTGAACTTTCTCCCATTGGATTTGGAGACAAATTAACCAGCGGTATTTTGCCCTCTTCTTTTATTGGAACAAAATTCTTCTGAGAAATTCGTTTTACAAAAAATATATTTCTTCGCTGCACTGTTCAATCAATTTATAATAATATTCAGGATTACATAAGCAATTCTACTTTTTTCAGTTCAACTTTTATTAATTCATAATCAGAATAATTAGGTAAAAAATTATGTCAGATACAAAAAATTTATTATGTATCATTTTCATATCACTTGACAATTGAAAAAATTAGATTTTTTCAATTGTCTTAACTTGAAGCATTTTCATAAATAGTTTATTTTTGAAAATATCATTAAAATCACACTAAACAAATTTAGTTTAAAGCAATGTTGTGTGAAGGAATTGAACAGCTTATTTTATTTTGACATACATCACTTTCATTAATAAGAATACCATTTTGCAGGATATAATAGACTTATATCAAAAAATTGCAGTGTTTTAAGAGTTTATCAAAAAATCGGCATATGTAGAACAAAAATCGCCAAATCGGCACTTTGATAATTTTGAGGCAAAAAATCGGCAAAATGCTGATAAATCAACAAACATGGCAAGCCTGCTCTCAATGAACATGCAGAACATTCACGTTATTTTCAGTGTTGCCAGAACTTTAATGTGTACAATTTGAGAAATTCAACAACATTTCACGAAAAACTCTGCACCTTATTTTAAAAACCTGTAATAAATATTCAAAAGCATTTTTCCTTTATTTTAAAAATGACAATTTATTTCTAAACTTTCTACAATATATCCGAACATATACGAAAATAGTAAAAAATCCAAAAACAATACAATTACATTTATTACTTAAAAGGAATTTTATTTGCTTACAAAATATATAAATTTTGTTAAAGTTGCTTTCTTACATATGTAAAAGTTCTATTAAATGTTAAAAATTTTATAATTAAAAATTATTAATTTTTTTTAGTTTTGTTCATACCAGATGATATAATTTTTAGCAATTCTATAGATATAAGTATATAAGTGTTCAAACATGTAATTTTTATGTAAAATTATATATATGTAGTACCAGAAACCAGTAGGTTTTAGTTGGAATACTGTTTTCCAGAAATTAACTAAATTCATTTCTCCTTCATTTAGTATGTCTTTAAAATCTAACTGCCGTATTCATAGAAAATCAAAATAGATTTGAAATATTTTTTAGGACAAATTTGTATGAAAAATTTGTCATAAAATACATTTCAAACTCCAAATCCAAGTCCTGTTTCTTATTTTCTTAAAAAAACTTGTGGAAAATTTTATAGTAGTCCCTAACTGATTTCATTTTACCACTTATTATTAAATTTGATCTAATACGCCTAGCAATTCACTATATCATAAAAATCAATAATCCATTATTCAATAAATTAACATAAAATTTAATAAAATCATCACACATTTTGTTCATATCACACTGGTCAAGATTTGTGCTTAAAACCATTTCAGCTGCATGAATGCCTAGATATGCGCTTTCATAATAATGAAAATTTTTAAGGGCTCTTGTAATCTACAGCAAAAATTTCAATAATTTTTATTAAATGTTGTTTTAATAAGTTACTTATTCAAATTTTTAATAGTTTTGCCATTTAGTTATATAAAATACGAATCTCTGTCTCTTCGCTTTTAAGCATTTTAATTAAAACAAAATAGTTGACGATTGTATAAAATTTTATGCTGAATTATTGATTTCTATTTCAAAAAAAAAAAACAAAATCAGTCTGAAAATTTTCCAAAGGTTTTTTAAAGAAAATAAAAAACAGGACTTAAAGTTTAGAGAGTTAAAAGTATTAGATTTTAAGGATATACTAAATGAAATAGAAATGACTAGTTAATTTCTGGAAAAAAGTATTTCAATAAAGATTTACGGAAAAACATGTCATGTGATATTCATGAACAAAACCCAGAAAGCAAATTTTAATTAATTTTTATATAAAGTTTATGACATTTTATAGAACTTTTACATATGTAAGCATGTAACTTTAACACAATTTATTTATTCTGTAAGCAAATACAATTCCTTAATTCCGTAATAAATATTCGGATATATTGTATAGAAATAAACTGAAAATTGCATTTGAAGATTTATTGAAGATTTTTAAAATAAGGTTCAAATTTTGCAGCTTTTTTCGCGAAATATTGTTGGATTTCGCAGATTTTACCTACTATAGTTCTGGCAACACTGTTTGTAAAATGCAAGCAAAATTTATTCTCTATGGTAACATGTTTGCAGACAAGGCGAATTGTTAATTCGCGTTGGCTTGCAGATCTGATCTAACAGTGTTGACAACTTTTTACTTTGTCTTTAAATAGCCAAAAAATAAAATGTATATAGTTACGATGAGCTATAAACTATAAAAAATCAATTTTGTTTTAAAATTTGTTTCATTCACCTTTTAAAATTAAAAATTGCTTTTTATTAAGGATGTGAAGGAAAATTATTTAATTTGTAAGAAGCCAAACATGTTTTGAACCATTATACCACTTGAGAAGTTTGTGAAAAAGATTACCATGTTAGTAAGGTCGTTACATAATGCTTTATGTTGGTTGCACGACTGATCAAATAGTTTTTATATTTTGAGGAGTTGTACAGTTTTGTCCTTTATTTTCGTAACGACAACATAGCAAAACGCAACGTAAAAGACATTTGCATATATAGAGAAAACATATTTTAAGAAAGATGTACTTAAGATTCATATAAAATGCGTACTTTTATAGACAATGACTTTTTTATATACATTACAGCATCAAATTTTTTTATGAAGTTTGGCACTTCCTGCAACGGCGAAAATGTATAAGTTCGGCACTGCAACCAACGTACCTACAAATAATAAAGTCAAAGCGAATACATACATTTTTAAGTAACTTTTAATTAAGTTTCTTTATATTTTTTTAAATAGAATGTTATCCTAGAAAAAATAGCCAAAAATCTCGCCAAGTATCTTAAAAACCGCGGGACACCTCGCCTCTCGTTATTTCAAAATTTTTATCGCTAAAAAGAATTTTTTATTGCCGCGTTTTACGAAAAATCACCATAACTGTCAACACTGATTATTATTTTTTGTAACCACTGTTGCCAGAAGTGCACACTTCTTTTTCTGCATTTGCTTCTGAAATTGCATTTTGCCGCTCAAATTGCCAAAAAACAGAATTTAAGATTTTTGGTCTAAAATCGAAGATTTTTTAAACTTTTATTACGTTCACTAATTTTTCTTGTTTTCTTTGAAAAACGTCCGCATACATTTCTAAAATAATTTTCATCCTAAAAACATTTTAGAAATTAAAAAAATTAACATAATCCAAAATTGATTTTCAGTCATTTATAATAGCCGCAGGTCAACTCCTCTTTTTAACAAAAATTAAATAAAAAACGAACTTTCAAATAAAAAATCCTTTTAGATGATAGTTCGGGTCTGCATAGATTTTCAAATCTGTTTTTTGCTTGGTAAAAGTAGTCCAATGCGACCCTTTTAGCTTTTATTGTTCAACATTTTGTCGACAATGACTTTGACTATGAAGAAAATATTATTAGATTTGCAGCAGATGGAGCTGCTGTCGTGATAGGCAAAAAACATTCCGTTGCCTAAATTTTAAAAAAGTCAAATATCAGATTTATTTATTATAAAATTCATAAATGTCACAAACTAGTATAATATTCGTCGTATGCATAACTCAAATTTTTAGCTGCTGTGGAGACGCTAGCTAGAGATGTATGAACCAATTTGATAAAATATAATCTGTTTTTTAACATTAAGCCCAAAGAGATTTTATACCCATCTCAGTCGCGTTGAATTTCCGTAGAGTCGGAATTATGTGAGTGAATAAAAATTTTTTTGTTGATTTGATGTTAATATCAATCAAATAGACAATGCATAATTTATATTAAATAACCTAAATGATACTAATCAAATATATTTATATTTTTAAAGTACATTCATTGTATTATTAATAGTTTTAATAAAATGTTTCAAATCGAAGAGACAGAGATTCACATTTTATATAATTAGATGATAAAAATATTTAAAATTGTAATGAGTAACTTATTTAAACAACATTTAATAAAAATTACTGAAATTTTTGATGTAGATTGCAAGAGCCCTTAAAATCTTCCTAATTATGAGAGATCATATCTAGGCATTCATGCAGCTGAAATAGTTTTAAGCACATATCTTGACCAGTGATATATAAAAAAACTAGTTGCTGATTGTATAAAATTTTATATTGAATTATTTTGTTTTTTGACAAATTTTTCATAAAAATTTGTCCTAAAATATATTTCAAATCTATTTTGATTTTCTATGAATACAGTAGTTTATCTTTATGTTTACTTGCTGTTGCATGTATATTTTTGTTTTATGTGTTTATGGTAACCTCATTAAAAGTTACGACACAACAAATATTGAAGTTTTTTTCTCAAAATTAAGATTTTTTCCACGAATGCAGATCTTTCTATGAAAATTTCTAGCGAAATTATTATTTTGTGCTGGTAAAAAGTACTTTCAAACTTCATATATACAAAATTATACTCAGATTTATTATACATATATGGAGTTTGACAGTAGTGTTCACGGCGAAAATTAATTAATTCGCCTACTCTGCTACCTGGTAATTGATTCGCCTTAAAAGGGCGGTTTACATAGTCACAGAAGTCTTACGACATGTCATATTTTTGTGCAGAATAGTACCAGTGGGATCGTCTAAACAAAATACGTAATGAATCTGCACAAATTGAGAGAAAATACGGATGAAAATTTGACAGTCGTATGTAGGCTTGCCAGATCCAATTTGCCAAAAAGCTTGACATTGCCCAAAAAAAAACTTGATTTTGAAAAAAAAACTTGACAAATAAAAACACTCATACTATTGGTTTTTATTTAATTTTTTTTATTATTTTTTTCATAAAAATTATTAAAATAAAAACAAAGATATCGTTAAAAGTAAAAATAACAGAAACAATGTGAAAGAAACAAAAAACAATATAGGAATAAAAATTCAGTCGTTATATATTTTAGAGAAAACTTAGGCGTTATTTAAAAAAAATATAGGTACTATCTTAAGAAATATAGATAGTAAAAATATGCTCTTTCGATGTGTTTTTTAGAAATATAAACTTACTTTTTTAAGTATTATTACATATGTAGCTAGAATAAATTTGAGAAAAAAACATTAACTTACAAAAAACATTGACAAATTACTTTTTCACTTGACACTTGACGCGCATTAAAAAACTTGACAATCAGGCCAAATCAGGCCCGTCTGGCAACCCTAGTCGTATGGCTCTCTTTGTTTTTTGGAAATTTTCAAAAGACAAGTACGAATCATTAGATCAGGGATGTATTTTTCTGCAAACAGCTATTTTAGTTTTTTTGTGTTTTACTCATACAAATTGTGTAAACGCAAAAATTATCTGTCGTAAGATTTTTACTCTCAGTTTTCAAATACGGATGGAATTTTATATTATTTTTTCTTGGATTTTACGTACGTAAAGTCGTACCGTCTAAACCCCCCTATAGGGCGGTTTACATTGTCACAGAAGTTTTACGACATGTCAAATTTTTGTGCAGAATAGTACCAGTGGGATCGACTAAACAAAATACGTAATGAATCTGCACAAATTGAGAGAAAATACGGATGAAAATTTGACAGTCGTATGGTTCTCTTTGTTTTTTGGAAGTTTTCAAAAGACAAGTACGAATCATTAGATCAGGGATGTATTTTTCTACAAATAGCTATTTTAGTTTTTTTGTGATTTACTTATACCAATTGTGTAAACGCAAAAATTATCTGTCGTAAGATTTTTACTCTCAGTCTTAAAATACGGATGGAATTTTATATTATTTTCTCTTGGATTTTACGTACGTAAAGTCGTACCGTCTAAACCCCCCTTAACTGACACCAAAGTAAGTAAATTTACTTTAATGCTTGCAATATAAATCATCCACGGCAAATTCATAACATTAATTTGCCTTGATCTCATCGTCATAATTAGGGAAAACCCCTACTTACTTTGAACTCTCAATCAGGGGTGCCAGATGATTTTGATAAGAAGTCGGCATATTTGCAAATAATAATCGGCAATTTAATTTGAAAAAATCGGCAAATCAATAATACCAATATTAAATATATAAGTAAATTTATGAGCAAAAAATAACAAAATAGAGCAATTCAATATTAAATAAAATTCATCACAACATTTAAAATAACACAAAATAAATAAAAACTGTTTTACAAACAAATTGCTTCTGTTATTGGTCTATTGGTCGTATATAGTGGAAATAATCGAATTGCATAGAGCTGCTTCGATAAGTACAGTTTCTCAATAGGACGATTTAAAAAAAAAATAATGTTCTTAAAAAATATTAATAAATTATTTTAATTGTACTTTATTCCTTCAAATATAAATATTTCATGATATTCTCATAAAATATGTATTATTTTAAACCAAAAAATTAAATGTATTACTGCGGGGAAAACATATCCATATGGCCCAATTAAAGTATATTATTATTAAAGAGATTCCAAATAATAAATTTTCTTATTAAAGTATTGTATGTGCATGTTGCTTCTTTGTAAAAATTGTTTACAATTTTATTTTTTCATTAAATCTTTCAAATATTTACAATTGATTTTTCGATGGCAACCCTTATGTAGAAAAATGAAATAAAAATAATAACTCAATGGCTACTATGTTTTTTATTACAATTCCTTGAGTTTTTATGTCCTTTTTGCCTTAATGATTCAATGGAAATCTCATTTAATTAATTTGGCTTTTTGTATTAAACTCTGAGGTTTTTCTTACAAAATTTTGGTAGAATCCACTGATAAGCAATATATGAGCAGTAGCGAAATTGCTTTCGCCGCAGTAATACATTTTATTTTTTGGTTTAAAATAATACATATTTCATGAGAATATTAAATATTTATATTTGAAGGAATCAAGCAGAACTAAAATATTTTATATAGTTTCTAAATGTTTTTTTAATATAATTTTTGGTCTTTCCACTTTATTATGAAAATATAAAATTTTTGGATTTACCCTTTGTTTTAAAAATATAATATTTTCTGTATTTTCCCTTGATTATGAAAATATTAAATTTTTGATATTATTCTTTTATAATGAAAACGTTAATATAAATACATATGACATGCGCTAGCTTCTGAGAAATTCGTTATACGAAAATAATATTTCTTCGCTGCACTGTTCAATTAATTTATAATAATATTCAGGATAACATACGCAATTCTACTTTTTTCAGTTCAACTTTTATTAATTCATAATCAAGATATTTAGATAGAAAAGTATGTCAGAGACAAAAAATTTATTATCTATCGTTTTCATATCATTTGACGATTGTAATCTAGTTTCTTCAGTGGTCTTAGCTTGAAACATTTTCATAAATGGTTTATTTTTATAAATATCATTAAAATCACACTAAACTTATTTAGTTTAAAGCAATGTTGTGTGAAGGAATTGAACAGCTTATTTTATTTTGATTTACATCCCTTTCATTATTAAGAATACAAATTTGTAGGAAAGAATGAACTTATTATATAAAAAAATTGCCGTGTTTTAAGAGTTTATCAAAAAATCGGCATTTGTATAACAAAAATCGCCAAATCGGCATATTGATAATTTTGAGGCAAAAAATCGGCAAAATGCTGATAAATCGGCGAATATGGCAGGCCTGCTCTCAATGAACATGCAAAACAAGGCAGATTAATATACTAGGTAGTGGCAGTAGATCAGTTGACTTTCTTGTTTATGTTTTCAGATGTCATATTTTGCTTACACTTATTATTTTTTTTCCTATAAAATTTTTTTTCTTACAGTGGTGTTGTGGAAATATTTTTAAAATTTTCATAAAACAAAATTGTTTCACACACTTTTTGAAACTGATTTTCATTTACAAATTGTAGACTTCGCCTCTTCATGATTTTGTTTGCTCATTTAAATGTTAAACCCAAGAAGTTTGTTACAAAATGTGTTTATACACATTTTTGGTTTTTACATATAAAAAATAAACTGACATAATCACGAGCATCAAAGGAAAGTTTATGACGTCTAGATTAATAATATTCTAATTATTTTTTTCGAGCTACATGAAAAAATCATGTTAAGATGGAGTTTTGGGAAATTAAATATCACAACGCATCGGGCTATTCCTACAAGATTTTTAAGTAATACAGCTAAAAGAGTTTGTAATCAAATGGTGAAATAAAATTTAAATTTTTTGTTTTACGATATAAATTCCCAGAAAGGGGAAAGTCCCAAAAAATTGTTTTTTTTACAAAAGAGGCCTTAAATAATCACGGGGCTGTCAAATGTTTTTTGGAGTATGTAGCCAAAGTTTTGAGACTTACCATTTACCTTTTTTTAATCGGTGCCTTTCACTCCAAGGAATTTTACGCTAATTTAAAAATTTTGTTCCAAAATTGGCAATGTTGGAAAGGGCAGTAGGGGGAACCGTTATAATTGTTGACCTAATTTTGCTTTTATTAGCATTTGCTATCGTTTGTCTTTAAAATTGTTTAAACAAATTATCTACTACTGAAGTCTGACAGTCTGTAGAATTTCGTTGAGATATATTAAGTGGTTTATAAGATACCGAATTTTGTAAAATAAAAAAAACCTTTTTCAAACCAGTGTGCGTTATTTGAATTTGACATCTGAAAATATATTTTACACAAACAAAATACATGTTGTTTACTAATTGTTGTAGTTGTTTTAAAACTGCTACTACCTGTAAAATTAATGTGCCTTGATGCAAAACATTCACGTTATTTTCAGTGTTGCCAGAACTTTAATGTGTACAATTTGAGAAATTCAACAATATTTCGCGACAAAATCTGCATATTATTTTAAAAACCTTTAAAAAAATCTTCAAAAGCATTTTTCCTTTATTTTAAAAATGACAATTTATTTCTAAACTTACTACAATATATCCGAGCATTTATGAAAATAATAGAAAATCAAAAAACAATTACATTTATTACTTAAAAGGAATTTTATTTGCTTACAAAATATATAAATTTTGTTAAAGTTGCTTTCTTACATATGTAAAAGTTCTATTAAATGTTATAAATTTTATAATTAAAAATTATTAATTTTTTTTAGTTTTGTTCATATCAGATGATATCACTTTTAGTAAATCTATAAATAAAAATATATAAGTGTTCAAGTGTCATTTTTATGTAAACTTATATATATGCAGTACCAGAAACAGTAGATTTTAATTGAAATACTGTTTTACAGTAATTAACTAAATTGATTTCTCTTTCATTTAGTATATCTTTAAAATCTAATAATTTTATTTATCTAAACTTCAGATCCAAGTACTGTTTCTTATTTTCTTTAAAAAACACGTGGGAAATTTTTAGAGTAGTCTCTAACTGATTTTGTTTTATTATTTATTATTAAATTTGGGCTAATACGCCTAGCGATTCACTTTATCATAAAAACCAATAATACATTATTCAATAAAGTAACATAAAATTTAATAAAATCATCAAACATTTTGTTTATATCATACTGGTCAAGATTTGTGCTTAAAACTATTTCAGCTGCATTAATGTCTAGATATGCGCTTTCATAATAAGGAAAATTTTTAAGGGCAAAATTTACAGAATATTTCTCTGTCTCTTCGCTTTGAAACATTTAATTAAAACAAAATAGTTGACGATTGTATAAAATTTTATATTGAATTATTGATTTCTATAATATAATAAAATCGCTAGGCGTATAAGCACAAATTTAATAAAAACAAAATCAGTTTAAAAATTTTCCAAAGATTTTTAAAGAAAATAAAAAACAGGATTTAAAGTTTTGAGAGTTAAAAATATTAGATTTTAAAGATATACTTAATGAAATAGAAATGACTGTGGTTAATTTCTCGAAAAAAGTATTCCAACTAAAGATTTGCTAAAAAAGATGTCATGTGATATTCTTGAACAAAACTGAAACAGCAAATTTTAATAATTTTTTTATAAAGTTTATAACATTTTATAGAACCTTTACATATGTTAGTATGTAACTTTAACACAATTTATTTATTCCGCAAGCAAATAGAATTCCTGTTAAGTAATAAATATTCGGATATATTGTATAGAAATAAAATGAAAAATGCATTTGAAGATTTATTGAAGATTTTTAAATAAGGTGCAGATTTTGCAGCTTTTTTCGAGAAATATTGTTGGATTTCGCAGATTTTACCTACTAAAGTTCTGGCAACACTGTTTGTAAAATGCAAAGCAAATTTATTCGCCTTGGTAACATGTTTGCAGACAAGGCGAATTGTTAGTTCGCCTTGGTTTGCAGATCTGATCTAATAGTGTTGACAACTTTTTACTTTGTCTTTAAATAGCCAAAAAATCAAATGAATATAGTTACGATGAGCTATAAACTATAAAAAATAAATTTTTTTTAAAATTCGTTTCATTAACCTTTTAAAATTAAAAATTGCTTTTTATTAAGGCTGTGAAGGAAAATATTTAATTTGTAAGAAAATTTATGTATGGATGGTATATATTATAATGCAAGCAAAACATGTTTTGAACTGTTGTACCACTTGAGAAGTTTGTGGAAAGATGAAATGCGTACTTTTATAGAATTTTAGAAATGTATTTTGAATTGTGGAACTGAAAAAATTAATATTATAAAAATAAAAGCTTTCGCAATAATATTCGATAATATCTTTACTTCAATAACTTCTTTATGAAATAAAGTTGTACTTTGTGTGTTTTTACGCAAGTTGGATAATTTGTATACAAGCAAGCACCCACTAGATTAGCAGCAGAACGCAACGTTTATGGCCCACGTAAGAGTTGTTGTTGAGCCGACAGGTAGCTTTTGAAATTTTGTACATATAATAGTTAACGTTTTACTTGAATCCAAAACAAAAGAAATACAAAAATGTGTTCTTTATATAATAATAATATTTTATAAAAAAATTGCCGTTTTAAGAGTTTATCAAAAATTCGGCATTTGTATAATAAAAATCGCCAAATCGGCACTTTGATAATTTTGAGGCAAAAAATCGGCAAAATGCTGATAAATCGGCGAATATGGCAGGCCTGCTCTCAATGAACATGCAAAACATTCACGTTATTTTCAGTGTTGCCAGAACTTTAATGTGTACGATTTGAGAAATTCAACAATATTTCGCGAAAAAATCTGCACCTTATTTTAAAAACCTTTAAAAAAATCTTCAAAAGCATTTTTCCTTTATTTTAAAAATGACAATTTATTTCTAAACTTACTACAATATATCCGAGCATTTATGAAAATAATAGAAATCAAAAAACAATTACATTTATTACTTAAAAGGAATTTTATTTGCTTACAAAATATATAAATTTTGTTAAAGTTGCTTTCTTACATATGTAAAAGTTCTATTAAATGTTAAAAATTTTATAATTAAAAATTATTAATTTTTTTTAGTTTTGTTCATATCAGATGATATCACTTTTAGTAAATCTATAAATAAAAGTATATAAGTGTTCAAGTGTCATTTTTATGTAAACTTATATATATGCAGTACTGGAAATAGTAGATTTTAATTGAAATACTGTTTTCCAGTAATTAACTAAATTCATTTCTCCTTCATTTAGTATATCTTTAAAATCTAATAGTTTTATTTATCTAAACTCCAGATCCAAGTACTGTTTCTTATTTTCTTTAAAAAACACGTGGCAAATTTTTAGAGTAGTCTCTAACTGATTTTGTTTTATCATTTATTATTAAATTTGGGCTAATACTCCTAGCGATTCATTTTATCATAAAAACCAATAATCCATTATTCAATATATTAACATAAAATTTAATAAAATCAAACATTTTGTTTATATCATACTGGTCAACATTTGTGCTTAAAACTATTTCAGCTGCATTAATGGGTAGATATGCGCTTTCATAATAACGAAAATTTTGAAGGGCAAAATCTACAGAAAATTTCAGTAATTTTTATTAAATGTTGTTTTAATAAGTTACTCATTACAATTTTTAATAGTTTTGCCATTTGGTTATATAAAATATGAATCTCTGTTTCTTCGCTTTAAACATTTTGATTAAAACAAAATAGTTGACGATTGTATAAATTTTATACTGAATTATTGATTTCTATAATATGATGAAATCGCTAGGCGTATAAGCACAAATTTAATAAAAACAAAATCAGTATAAAAATTTTCCAAAGATATTTCAAAGAAAATAAAAAACAGGACTTAAAGTTTAGAGAGTTAAAAAAATTAGATTTTAAAGATATACTTAATGAAATAGAAATGACTTTGGTTAATTTCTCGAAAAAAGTATTCCAACTAAAGATTTGCAAAAAAAGATGTCATGTGATATTCTTGAACAAAACTGAGACAGCAAATTTTAATTATTTTTTTTATAAAGTTTATAACATTTTATAGAACCTTTACATATGTAAGTATTTAACTTTAACACAATTTATTTATTCCGCAAGCAAATACAATTCCTGTTAATTAATAAATATTCGGATATATTGTATAGAAATAAACTGAAAAATGCATTTGAAGATTTATTGAAGATTTTTAAATAAGGTGCGGATTTTGCAGCTTTTTTTGAGAAATATTGTTGGATTTCGCGGATTTTACTTACTAAAGTTCTGGCAACACTGTTTGTAAAATGCAAAGCAAATTTATTCGCCTTGGTAACATGTTTGCAGACAAGGCGAATTGTTAGTTCGCCTTAGTTTGCAGATCTGATCTAATAGTGTTGACAACTTTTTACTTTGTCTTTAAATAGCCAAAAAATCAAATGAATATAGTTACGATGAGCTATAAACTATAAAAAATCAATTTTGTTTTAAAATTTGTTTCATTCACCTTTTAAAATTAAAAATTGCATTTTATTAAGGATGTGAAGGAAAATTATTTAATTTGTAAGAAAATTTATGTATGGATGATATATATTCTAATGCAAGCAAAACATGTTTTGAACTGTTGTACCACTTGAGAAGTTTGTGGAAAGATGAAATGCGTACTTTTATAGAATTTTAGAAATGTATTTTGAATTGTGGAACTGAAAAAATGAATATTATAAAAATAAAAGCTTTCGCAATAATATTCGATAATATCTTTACTTCAATAACTTCTTTATGAAATAAAGTTGTACTGTGTGTGTTTGTACGCAAGTTGGATAATTTGTATACAAAGCACCCACTAGATTAGCAGCAGAACGACACGTTTATGGCCCACATAAGAGTTGTTGTTTAACCGACAGGTAGCTTTTGAAATTTTGTACATATAATAGTTAACGTTTTACTTGAATCCAAAACAAAAGAAATACAAAAATGTGTTCTTTATATAATAATAAAATATTAATAAGGCCAGTTGTTTGTATAAGTAAATTTTTTATAAATGAGGAAATAATTTGGAAAATATCTTGAATATGAACTAAATCTCTTTAATATAAGGATGAATATTTTCTGCCATTCAGTTCCAATTAAGTAATAATTTTTTAATGCAATTCATTTATCTGCTGAAACAAGAATGAAAAAAATACATCTTTAAGTAACTGAAAACGTTGGCTTTTATATAAAAAATAAGTGAACTCGTCATCTCATGCTAGCCTCAGCAAGATATTTGAATAATGCGTTACTTATTTAATCGTGTTTTATACACACATTCTTTCTGTTGATAATTTGGAAATGCAGTATGATCAGTTAAAACTTCATAACAAAACAGAAAAGTTGTTGTGGCGATTAAAAATGACAAAGTGAAATGCTTGTTACCGGTTGATTTTTTTAGTATTCTTAGCCATAAATGTTCTTTTGCTACATTTTATTGAAATAATTAAGTTTAGAATGACCATATTATAATTAAGCTGAATGAGTTATAAATGATGAGACGATATAGCGTTAAAAATATTCACATTTTTCGTACTTTAATACTACCGCTGTGACTTATTATTTGTTAATATTTTGCGATTTGACAAACGGTCCGTTAATATTTTAACTTAATGGTTGTTTTTGAGAAAAACTTACTATTTCACATTACTCGCTTACATCACCTTTCCAACGCTTAAGGTACATTTAGCCGACCGTAAATGTAGAAATGTAAATGCAGATGTGTCAGCTGATCATTTTTGATATACGAAAAGATATGCAAATGCTTAGCCGACTGAAATGTCATTTAGCCGTAACGTTTGAACCTGCTGAAAATAGAATTTCAATACAAGGTTACGTGACAGATGTAGCCAGTGATGGTAAATACTATCATAAATTGAAGTGAAGTACAATATCCATTTTCAAGTACTTATTTGTGTTTATATACTTAATGCCGTATTCACAGAAAATTTAAATAGATTTTAAATATATTTTATGACAAATTTGTATGAAAAATTTGTCATAAAACACATTTCAAAGTTATATTATTTTCTATGAATACTGCAGTTAAACTTTTAAGTTGTTAAATTTTATGACAAACAATATAATTTTAAATAAATTATGAAGTTTTCTTTTCAAAATTAAATATGTTATACATGAAATATTTTGTGTAATTGTTAGGCTGAGCATAATTTATGCAAATTTTATAATTTTCATTATTACAATAAAATATAATTTTTAGTACGATTGAAATATTTCCATACTCTTTACACCAAATTACACAAGTGGCCATCATTGGTATGAACAGCTGTGTGTTTTTATTTATTTATAAACTGAAATATAGAAAAAAAAATAAAGGACGACCAAAAATTAATGATTCTTGTCCAGGCAAATGAATGTCTTTACAATAAACAGTCTCTAGGATATTAAAATCCAGAAAAAAATGACATACACGCAAGAAGTTTAAACTAATAAACAAATCTTCGGTATCCAATTTAATTTAAAAGCATACACAAAATAAAAAAATAAGACAATACACAGTACGGTTTTATTTAATTTTTTGCTTATGTCAAAAACACATGACACGTTTTTACACATTCTATAAGCACAACTACATTTAAATTTACTGTACAGCTACATTTACATTATATTTACGATTTCTACGGCTAATTCTGCCTTTACGCTACACAAAGGTGTATAGAGATTTTAAGCATAATAAAAAATTAATTTTTTATAAGACCTTTTGGTGAAAAGCAAACAGTAATTTAATTTTATATAATTAAAGTGAAAAAAACCATTATTTTATGATAAAATAAAAAAAAACTAACGTGGAGATCTTTTTGACCTCATAATCAATATGGTTTTTATAAATATTTTCAATATGTTTAATGCTTTTTTCAATATGCTTTAATAATAAAGCGGTTATTATTGTAAGTAAGAATTTCTCTACGATTTCGTATCGAAATAAAAAGAACACGTTAGCATCACTGAACAAATATGTACAATCTTGGCGGCAAAAAACTGACGGCGGCAAGATAATTTTGCAAAATGTGCAAAACATCTGGCAATAATTTTTTCTTTCTATATTACGTATAGAATGGGGACAGGTCCCCTTAATATGCGCAAGCTTGAAAAGTGTCCTCAAAATATGCGTTAAATAAAAGAACTAGCTTTGAACCGATTTGAAAGGATCAAGTGAAAAAATATCTTGATATATAAATCGATTTTTATGAATTCTGCTTAATTATCATAGAAAAAGGCAATATTTTTTGTGTCCCCAAACTATGCCTTAGGCATATATATATATATATATATATATATATATATATGTATTTATACATGTTATATACAAAATATTTATGAGTATATAGTTACTTGTTTACAGTTCTTTGTGTTGTTATTAATTCTACTTATATTATATTATACAAGTTGGCTTTTTTCAGAAAATTTGTTAGTAAAATGATATTGTCTATTGAAGGGTGGCATAAAGTGTAGATAGGATTAGAGTTTGAGCCCTAAAATTTAGGCCCACATTGTAGTTTCGGTCAATAAAAGCTTAATAAAAAACATTTTAGTTTCGAGAAAATATTTTGTTTATTATTAATTTTTTTTGTGAATGCTTTTGCTTGTTTTGCTTGTCACTCGTCCGTTTCGCTGCATATTAGAGCTGCAAAACAATCGATAGTACTATCGATAGTATCGATAGTTATATTTTTGACTGACTATCGATAGTTTTTTTTTTCTATAGCGATACTATCGACAATTTTTTAAAGTAAATAAGAAGCCAGTTATATGTAGCAAGTATATCATTTCTAACAACTTATTCTAAACAGTTTCTTATAAATTTATATATTTCTACCCAAATTATTGGGTAACTTAACATTTCAAACCAAAGTTTTTGAATATCATTTTGCTTATGTTTTTTGTGGTTTCTTTGGATTTTAAGAGTTTTGATTTTTATGTTTTTATAAAATATGTAATTTTATGTTTTGTATTTTATGCCTGAATTTTTTATTTTTATAATTACTATTCATATGTATTTACATACGTACATAATCTTAAAGTGATCTCAAATTTGCTTTATTTACATATATCTTATTACTTTGTGTTTTTGAGTGTAATTTTTACATCGTTATTTGATTTTAATTATAAAAATCTATTTAAAACCAATAAATGTTTTGAACTGAATATAGGTACTTGCTTTTTATGTTTCGTTAATTCCCTGCAGGAGGATAAGCGTTAATTGTCTTTAAACTACTGGTACCATTACTAGTACTGCAAGCACTAGTTCAATAGGTGATAGAATATATTTAGAAATACTAGTACTTCAAGTAGTTCATTTTCTTGTGTGTAAAAAGTGACATTTAAAAAAATAAATTAAATTAAAAAATAATTTTAAAATTTTTTGAATATGTTTTTTGTTTAAGATTGATGTTCGAATGTAAAACTAGCGATCCTTTTTTAAAATACTGAAGGAATTTTTCGACGATGAGCGAAGTAACACAATCTTTAATACCTGCATCTAGTTGAAATTATGGAAATCAATAATATTGTGGAATTTTCTTCTTAAAATACAGAAAGTTAGTTGTAAGTTTATGGTGAAGTATCAAATAATACACATTTCTTAAATTAAAGGATTTAACTCAAGTTGCACAAAATTGCTAATGGAATGAGTGTGCCCTGAACAATATGTTGAAAATCCCGAAAATTGCCTCAAGAGCCATAAATTAGTGAGCTTAAGAGAAACAATAATGTTACAATGTGTAACAGAAATAGATATTTTTAAAACAAATTAAAAAAATAAATTTCTGTGTAAAAAACAGAGTCCTGTGCAATTAAAATCCTCGAAAAAATCGAATTTGTGAAGAAATTCTAAATCGACTTGAACTATACTTTAATGAAAAAATAAGTGATAAAATTAACCTACCGACAAAAGATTACGAATTATCAAATCAGTATTTGAAAAAAGTTAAAGAAATTGTTTATACAGAAGAAACCTACAATAAGATGTGCTAAAAATTTTTGTCAATTTTGTCTGAGGAAGGCTTGGTTTTTTTGTTATCTCTAAACGGTCTGCTTGGAAAAATGAACGAAATTGAAATCCGAAGTGTTTCATCAGGCATTTTTTACTATTTAGTAATAGAGAATCAGCTAAAAAAAAGTAAAAAAATGTTTTCGGAAAACCAAATTCCAGTTCCTAATGCAGAACTAATTGTATCTGGCTAGAAGAAATGGCACTGACATCCGCCTTGAATCTATTGTACTAGTTATTATTTAAAACCAATAATACTAGTTTTTCATGAAGAAGTAATTGTACTAGTATCTACCTTGAATCAATTATACTAGTACTCATCTAGTACTAATAGTACTAGTATCAGAGACCTGCAACTTATATGATCGAGCCGTCTTGTTCACAGTAGTTGAATTTTAAGAACAATACGAACAAGTATTACATCAATTTAATACTTGTTGCTTTTTATACGCAAACACAAAATGCGACAACAAGTGTAAATCATTTTCAACATTAGACTCGAACAGATTTGTATTGAAACAAAAAAGTCTCGTTAGCAAGAAGTATTTTTTTGCACAACGTATTTATTGTACATGATCTGATTGGAGTTTTACCCAAAACAATCGAGCCACTTGAAAGTAAAAAAGCGCTATGCAGAAAAATATAAAAATAATAAGAAAAACCTACAAATGTGCATTTTGTATCTATTTAACATATGAGCATTTTCTTATTTCTAGCTAACAGTGAAAAAATTTAATCGTAGGGTATAGAAACACTTTAAAGGTGAAAACAAAATTTTATACAAATAAAATATTTTACAAGCTAACAAAATTTTTGTTAATATCATATTTACACATGTACTATGCAAATAAATTTAAAAATATGTATTTTTATAATTTTTGCTCCAAATATAAATAATGAAATGCAAAGTATATAATTTGTTTTTTTTTAATTTTCAGACTTTATTTTGTAAAAAAATTATTTATGTAAATTATATAATAACTTAAAAAAGTAACATTTTCATGAAAAAATTATTTATAAAACAATAAAAAGGACATAACAAAATCTTAATTAAAAAGTATTTACAAAAATTAATATAAAAAAGGAAAAAGAAACAAAATAAGTAGCAATTCATGGTAAAAAAAGAACAAGTTTAACGTGTATTTAATAAACATTTGGATATTAAGCACAAAAATTTATTGAAAAAGAAACGAATAAACGAATAAAACACTTGTTTTGCTAACAACAAGTTTGCTTTGATGCAAAAATAGATTCAAACCTTAAACAACACTATCAGAACATTCATGTTTGCACAAAATGGCGAGTACATAAAATGAATGTTTTAAACGAACGGTTTATTCAACAAGTGTTTTTTGCTTTTGAACAAAAATGATTCGACTCATAAAAAACTAAGTGCTAAGACTCGAAAATTACGCAACCGAAACCGATCTCTGACTAGTATCCGCCTAGTATCCATCTAGTACCAATGGTACTAGTAATTTTCCTAACACACTCAATGTTAATTTGAGCATTTAGATGGTATAGGAAAGTTTACAGTTGGGAACTAGTACTGGTGATTTTTGTACTAGTACAATACTCGTTTGATACTAGTTCGATCTCCTGCAGGGTTTTCATATAATTACATACATACGTATACATATGTATGTTAAGTTTTTAATTGTTTTTATTATTCATGTACAATATAAAATGTATGTTTATTTAAATAAAATAATGTTTTTAATCAATAAATATTGCGAAAATAAGTGATAAAGATGAAAGACTTTAGCTAACACCTATATACATAAGTATGTACGTATGTTTGCTTACGTTTCCCCTTTCAATTGAATTAATGTATTATTGCCAGAAGTAGCAAAACATAAAAAATCCGATAGTATCGATAGTTTTTTTTGAACAATCGAAACTATCGATGAGGTCGACTATCGATAGTTTTGCAGCTCTACTGCATATCACCATAAATAGAGCGACGTTTGAACAATATAACCACTTTATTCAAGTTTACTTTAAAAATCATTGTTCAATGGTTATTTTGCATTTTATCTTTTACATTTTAAAGTTTGTTTTTTTAGTGCTCATAAAAAACACGCTTTATGTCACTTTTACTCGAAGCAAGATCTGTGGACACATTTATGTGGCAGCCTTTGAATTGGGTATATAAAAACTGATTCATTATTTTCTAGTGTTTTTTATTGCTTATGATAGGCTGTTACAGAGTTGTTCTTCTTACTAATTGTAGACTCTACAATTGACCAGATTTTCGTTTAGAGACCTTCAACTAAGTGTCACACTAAGTAACGATTTCAATAATTTAAAAATTTTTTAATTAAATATACAACAAAGGCAACTCAGAATGTGACATAACAGAATTAAAATATCGAAAACAACAATTATATAAATATAACTATACAACTATTAAAGACAAATACAACAATAATTACAAAATGTATTATAAGACTTTTTTAACTGCTTTGTATTTATTTTTATTGTCTCCACCTCAAATGTAAAAGTCATTTATAAATGTGTTTATTTTGTTCTTATCTTGCCACTGACAACATAATTGTATTTTTAGAAAATTAACATTAAACTTGATCCTTTAAAAGACACGCAAATTTAAATTCAGCTCGCAGGGTTGGTATGATTTTAGATAAATGGATTTTGAAAACTTTGAAAAGAATATCCATTTGTTTTTGTTTATATTTATTTGGTTTACAAACGAATTACCTTATTTATATTTTTTGGCTAGAAGAAAACATTTCAGTTCTATTTAGTGACGCCATTTAATCTGTCTTTAAGTGACTTTCCTTTTAAATTTTAAGCAACAACTTAATAAACAATTTATGTAAACATTTTTTGTTTATTTAAATTAAAAGTGATTGGATGCTCAAGAAGAGAATGGAAACAAAAATTTATGTAATTAGTTGCCAGTTTTACACATAGATATTATTTTTAAACGACTTAAAAAAAGAAGGAAGTTATCAATTTGGCTAAATGTTCCTTTTTCATATTTGTGTTTCAATAACTCAGTCATTTGTGAACCAATTTTGAAAGGTTTTCTTTATTTGAAAGTTATTGATAATAGCAAAAAGTAATACAAAAAAATCTAAAAATTAAAGGGTGTCCCATAGGTAACGTTAATTGACCTATATGGAAATATATTTTGAATCGTTATACATAAGCCCTTGCAAATTAGACACAATGTCAATTGCTATGAATATTATAATAAAAGTGTTAAAATTTAATATTATATATCAAAGGGTGCCCGAATAGTTCAATTAATTGGCTGTATTGGCAATACTTTTGAACATTTGTAGACAGACACTTGAAATTTACAACGAACCTGCACTGCTAACTCCGCTACAGATAGTACTTGATTTGAAAATTAAAGTGTGACCCAATAGTTAATGTAACTTGATGTATGCAAAGTTTGGAACCGTTATAGACAAACAGCTAAAAGTAAAAGTGACCTGCACTGCTAAGCCTCCTTTATCAGCAAGCTTATAATTTGAGTTTAGAAATAAAAGAGTGTCCCGATAATTGATATAAAGTGATATATAGACCCTCTTTTGAACCATAAAATTAAACGCTTGCAAAATCGTTAGAATGCCAATTGCTATAACCGTTATAGTAACAAGTATTTATATTCAAAATTATAAATTAAAGAGTGTCCCAATATTTAATGTAATTTGATGCTTGTCGCCAAACTTTTGAACCGTTATAGACATACAGCTAAACTTACCAGAGACCTGTATAACTAAGTCGGCTATAACAGCAAGTTTATAGTTTAAATTAAGATTTTAAAGGGTGTTCTTAAAATTAATGTAAATTTATCGTTATATGCCATCACTTAAAAATTTGACAATATTTCCACTACTTTGTTTGGTATAAAAAGAAGTATTAATATTTTAAATTATAAATTAAAGAGTGTTACAATAGTTGATGTTATTTAATGCAAGGATGCTAAATAGTAAATCTACTACAACAGCAAGAATATAATTTGAATTTCAACAATATAATCTGATTTAACAATTATAAAGTTCGGTGATTGAATTCAAGGGTTACCCAATAGTTAATGTAACTTGATATATGCAGCGATTCTTTTAAATCGTTACCCAGCAAAAAATTTTTGAAAAGGTAATCGAGTGTGGAATTAGGCATTTTTGGCAGAAGTACTTCCCAACTAGATTGCCAACTTAATGATTTTAACAAGGCATAAGACTTTTATAATCAATTACTAAGAATCGATGACATTAACCCTTTCATGTCATAATTATAAAATTGGCTTGGGAAAAATTAATTTTGGAGGACAAATATATGTTAATCTTAGTTCAAATATAAACTGAGCAAAAATTTAATGTCCTTGATGTCCTACTTTGTTAGTTACAGGATGTTGCAACAGCACTTTCAAAACATTGTTTTAAACAAACAACACATTTTTCACATGATTAATTTACTTTTAATAATTGTCTTACCTTTATTTATCAATAGTATTAACTTAGTTTTTAAATAAAATGTTTACTTTAGTTTTACAACACACTTTTTGTTTAAACACTTTTACCACGAAAAAATTTTAACTTTTTCGTTTTAAAAAAAGGCTGCCTCATTATCACGTCCACAACTAACACAAAAATTATAAACTGATAGCTTGCACAAAATATATATCTGTATGTTGCAAAAAACCGCAAGTCAAAAAAATGAAAATAACGGGACTTATAGGCTCATGAATACAATGTTGCCTACTCTTATAGGCAACAAATGACATAAGAGGGCTAATTATTGTAGGAAATAATGAATACCATTAGAACGATAGTACGACATAAAGAACTAGTTCCATTTCTACTTCCTAATGGAACTAATGTTATGAGTTTTGTAGCCGAGTAACAAAATATGGCATTCACAAAAGTATAGAACGACAGAAGAAATCTGTTTTGAAGTCAGTTATTTGTATTTAAGATAACAAATTATAATTGTTCTATGTTTATATTTACAACATGTCAGTTGTTGCTAGTGCTTACTTTCAATTAAAACTCATACCAGTGTTTTCTGAAAAGCCTTTGTTGAGTTCAAGTATTTTAAATTTTGGGGTATAATTATTTATAAAATAAAAATTTTAGTCATCAAAATTTATAATTTTTATTTTTATTACTTCTAAATTTGCTTATGTTTAAAAAAAGCACATTTAAATATAGAACTGCAATCAGAAGGATACAAAAGGCGTTGGTGTTGTAATATTGAGTATAAAAAACACAGTGATACAAAATCAAACTTTATGAATGGATATGGGATGAGATCAATTGGAAATAAAAGTTGACATTATCCATAGCAAAACCTTAAAGAGTTTTCTGAGTTCAGCCCAAGATATTTTTACACTCAATTAAAAGTGTTAATTTTGGAACTCTGTTGAACAAGCAGAGATTATTGAAAATTTGCTAAAATAATTCTTTTTAATTTTTATTATCTTGGAAAGTTGTGGTATCTTACTGTTTTTTAAGGACGAAGAATTTATTTTCGATATTTGTTTTTAATTAAAACTTCATAAAAATGGTGCTATTTCTTGGTAATTTTCATTAAAATTATATTTAAACCCTTTAAGAATTTCCACAAGACCACAAAAATACACAAGTGCATAATTTTATTACCATAAAACAAATGAACCAAGAAAGTTTAGTAAGAATTCAACCAATTCATTTGAAATTTGAAAGCTATAAATAAAAAAATAATTCATTATTTATATTCAGTTTATCATTATTATATAAATAAAAAGCTTTTTTATTAATTTTAGGAACAAACAAGTAAGAGTGCTGTATTTGGCTATGCTGAATGTTGTATACTCTTGACCATATATGTACAACAACATGTACATATAAATCGGCCTAAGAAATTTGTTTCTACCATTAAGTTTTTTTGTTTAGAAAAAGTGTCGAAAGTTTCCTTGTGTTTTTAGAATAATTGTTGTGAATAACTACCTCATCCTGTGCCTTTTCAAAGTTGATTTCAACATACTCACAAAAGGACATACCTCAATCGACTTCGCCAGTGTAAGCAGACCCAAAAAAAATTTTTGGAGGTAAATTGGCAGCAAAAGAGTATTAAAAAGTGCTCAAATATATTTTTAAGTGTTAAAATCTAGTGCTAAATTTTAAATGTCTTAGTTTTAAGCAAATATTTTCTTGGAGAGTTCATAGTTTTATCATTTATGCTTAGTTGCTTAACTGTTGATATGGAAAAATGTGCAGCAAAAGCATAAAGCAAATGCAAAAAAAATGCATTTGCTTTAGTTGACATTGTGTATCTTTCTGCAGCAAAGCAATCAGCAAAGCAACTACTTTGAAAACGTTTGCTGATGATCAAGCAGCCAGTTGTTCTTTATTTTTGCTATTGCTTAATTCTTTACTATGAAGTTGTGGCTGACTACGATTGATTTTTCGTGCTGTTGCTTGCTATAACTCGCTGCTTTTCATCCCTTTTAACATTGGAAACGAACTTATGTATTTATTACTTACAATACATAAAAAAAATACATTTTAAAAACATTGTTTTTATCAAACCATTAAATGGTTTTTTTTTTTCTTAAAAAGCACCAGCAAAGGAAGAGACAAACATCAACTTATGGCTTAAGCAACAGCAAACGTTTTCAAAATAAATGCTTTGCTGCAGAAAGAAACACGTAGTCAGCTTAAGCATACGCTTTTTTCTCTTTCTTTGCATTTGCTTTTGCTTCGTTTATAATGAAATGTTTTTAAATGCTGAGACATTGAGCTTTTTAGTTATGCTGAAAAACATGTAAGCAAAGCAAAGATTTTAGTGCTGTTCCTATTTTTAAGCAAGCAATTTAAGTCCTGCCATACACATATGTACATAAATACGCGTATATTATGTACTTAGGCAAATTTATACTAGGTATCCGCAGTAAGATTTGAATTTAAAACTTTTTAATTCAGAGATATTGAAAAGTGCTTAAAGAGGTTAAAAATAAATTTTTAAATTAATATGCCAGACTTACGTTGCTATTGTTATACGCGAAAAGTAGTATATTGCAGAAAAGTGCATTAATTATTTTTTGGAACATTTTGTATGTTATTTTTAAAAACTTTATAAGAAAATATTTGACTGATAAATTTAGTGTAGAAAATGCAAGACTGAGTTACGTTTAGAAACCACAAAAAAAAATAAAAAGAAGTGATGAGCAGTTTTGAGCCAGTCAAAATTACACGCAGAAAAAAAACATGGTTGCGATATGGTCACAATAACCATAGTATGTTCTCTGTAACAATGTATGGTTGCGGAAAACCAATTTTAGTTGTTTTCAACAAAACTTTAGTCACGATAAACATTTTTTGTTAACTTTTAACGATTATATGATTAATGTGCACAAAAAATGCAACATGGTTGGTTTTAACTTAAAAAAATTTCAACCACAACCAAAGTTTTATAACTTATTAAAAATAATATAAAATATTTAATCATAATATATTATTGTTAATCAAAGTATGGTTAAAATCAACAGAATAATGTTTGCGCTAAAAAATATTTTGTTCTAGTTCTTGACAGTTTAGTAATTTTTCTGGTAGCTAAAATTTGAAATTGTTTTTTATTGTTAAAGAAAGTGAAAAAAATTAAAATTTATGTACAAAATAAATAATCAAAAATAAAATGCAAGATATGAAAACAAATAAAAAGGGAACCAAAACATTTAAAAAAAGTTGAAGTAAATATGTATGCATTGTAAGCATATAAATCTTTATTTTTGTGTTTGAAGCATAATTGTGAAAACATTTATTTGGGCTTATAAACAATATTTTTTAATGACTGATTCTAGTATTCTACGATATAAGCGTTTATGTTTTTAAATAATTTTTATGACAAATCGTTAATGAATAAAACAATAATAGGTTTTTTATATCAGGAAAATTTTTCACCTACGAGACTATTTTATAATTTAATTATATAACATGACATTTTCAGCCATATTATTATATTTAAATTTAACCATTTAATGTTTATATTTGAACATAATTAATGTTGATTGAAACGACCTTTGGACAACAATATGGTTGCAAATGTAACAATACTATGTTTTGTTAGCAACCATATAATGCAACCATACTATGTTGCTCTCAGATTATGGTTACCTCAACCATATTTTTTCTTTGCGTGTATGTATGATTTGTATTTTGGTTTTTCATCATAAGATATTAAATTAAAGTTGTTTTTAAAACTTACCGAAATATATAAATTGTAAACAAAAACATGTGAAACGTAAACGTATTTTTTGTTAACTGTAAACAACGTTTAACAATCCTTAATTTTTACGTTAAAATTATAAGGCGTTAAGACAAACAAAAAAATACGCCAACTTTTTTTTTGTGTCCTGTTTTGTGTTCTCTTCCATAACGGTGAAATCCAACGATGAAACCTTTTTTATAAGTCAAAAAAAAAAAAAACAGAAAACACTCTTGAGAGAAAGAAAATACTTCTAGGGACTATTTTTTTTTACATGGAGTTAAATAAAAAATAATCTCATGGCCTATGATTAATAGAAATATTTTATCCTGTTACATGCGATGGTAAAAATATTTGTAAACAAAATTGTCCCAAGCGCTTCCATAAATTCTACTTTTCTAACATTCCATATAATAAAAATATTTTATTTAAATGTTATTGTTTTCATAATAATTGAGGAATAACAGGTTAAATATAAATGTAGACAAAAATTAATAAAATAAAGGAGGCATTTTTTAGACCTACCATAACAATTCCTTTTTTTAATTGAAAGATTATGCTTAAAAATTAGCCTCAGATTAAACAAATCATAATTTCAAAAACCAAAGGGCGTGGCCATACAATATTCATGATTTTTAACCGCAGGAGGTTATGAAAATATTGTCGTTCCACAAAATCCTTAATAAAACTTTGTTTTTCATCCCTTTTTTTCCAAAATACTCTTAAAATATTGGTAATAAAATTAACTATTTGATAAAAGAATAAAACATTCCAGATCTTTACTATAACATTAAAAAAACCAAATGAAAATAAAAAATTTTGAAAAACACGTAAAGTATAGGCAAATTTTGAACTTTAAAGTGCCATAACTCAGCCATTTTTTTGCAGATAGAAAGTTGCGGCATATTGCGGAAAAGGCATTTAATTACCTTTCCAACGGTGTGCCATTTATCTCGATCGGTTGGGCTCCACAAGGGTTTGAGTGGGACCATACACCGAAAAACACAAAAGTACCGTTACCTTAAGAACTAATTACAGCGTTTTTCGTGTTCAGGAGGTCTTAATTAACTTATGTAGTGATGTGGTGTTCTTGGTATTTTTCGAAATTAAAAATTTGTAAACCGGTGTAATGTATATTAACTTAGGAATCTGTGTATAACACCGCTGTCATTTATTTGGTGAATTACTGGAATTAGTACTATTTTCTATAGAACATTACGAGGCACCTGTGCAATAAATTTATTTATTATTATTTTTAACAAGATTTCTTGCTGATAGTGCAAGTCGAAAAACTTTCCTTTACAAAATATGCCCTTTTACTAGCTGATCTGTCAACTCTACCAGACAAAGCCTGTGTCTGAAATTTTTTTGAAGACCCAGGTAGGATGCATATCAGATTAAATAACGTAGGAGGTACTTCCTTATACGGCTATCATATTTTAAAATAAGGCAATACTTCCTTGCTGAGTTATGCGCATACATGTGTAGATAGCAACTGGTTGGTCAAGCGCATCAACTCTAGCTCTAGTTTATTTGTAATAATGTTATATTTTATTTTTTTTTTGCCATCATCTCTTACATGGACTAAATAATGAAGATAACATAAGAAGTGCACGTATTTTTTTGGAACATAAAATACTATTATAATATCCTTGAGGATTTGACATACTTAAGGGTTAGAATAGCATTTACAATATTGACTTGCAATCGATTTTTGATCTTTAATTTAGCTATATTAAGTTGACTAAAAACTCGTTCCACTTCCCCACTAGACCATGACATGCATAATATTCACAAGGCAAACTTAGTTAGCTCTTTGAAAATTGAGTTTCCAGCCGAATTTTGATATTCAAAAGGTTCATACCAAAGAGATGTAGTGTCTATTAGATTATTCCATTTTATAGCATTTCTATTATTAAGCTGATTTAAAATTGGTTTCATTATTTCCTGGCTACAACACATTTATTCCAAATATTGACAGACATCCTCTTTTTATTAACCGACTTTAAAAAAGAAGGAGGTTATACAATTCGGCTGAATGTTGTTGTTTTTTATATTTGTGCTTTCAGAACTCAGTCATTTTTAATTCGATTTTTAAAATTTTTGGTAATATAATAGATTATGCTTACAGATTGGTTCCGTTTTAAAAAAAGTTTAAAATATTAAATATTAAAGGGTGTCCCCATACAACATACCTATTTTTTACGTATATTATGAACTGTAAAGGGCGATTCTGTGAAATTTAAAATCACTGCTTCTTACTATAGCCCCCAATAACAAAAAGTTATACAAAAATAATCTAAAAATTAAAGGGTGCCCCCATAATTGATGTTAACTTACTTATAAGGGCCTATCTTTTGAACCGTTATAGACACACTCTTGCAAGTTGGACAGAATGTCAACTGCTATTTGCGTAATAGTAACAAGTATTAATATTACAAATTATAAATTAAAGGGTGCGCCAATAGTTCATTAAATTTGATGTATATGGCCATACTTTTGAACAGTTGTAGTCAGACGCTTGAAATTTACAACGAACCTGTATTGCTAAGTCCGCTAAAAAACAAGTATAAAATTTGGAGTTGGTAGTTATAGGGCGTTCCTATAGTTAAAGTAATTTTGTGTATGTGACCAGACTTTTGAGCCATTATAAACAGAACGCTGAAACTTAAAAGGGACCTGTATTGCTAAATCTGCTATATCAACGGTTTATAATTTGAATTTAGAAATTAAAGGGTGTGCCATAATTGTAAATTTACTTACAAAGGCCTACCTCTTGAACCGTTATAGACAAACGCTTGTAAATTTGACGCAAAGTCGATTGCTATAGTAAGCTGATAATATTTAAAATTATAAATTAAAGGATGCACCAATAGTTCATTTAATTTGTATATGGCCATACTTTCAAACAGTTGTAGATGGACGATTGAAATTTACAAAGAACCTGTATTACAAACTCCTCATAAAAACAAGTATAGAATTTGGATTTGGAAATAAGCGGGTGTCCCAATAGTTGATATAATATGGTGTTTGTGGCCCGAATTTTGAACCGTTATAGACAGACAGCTGAAATTTACAAGGGGCATGTTTTGCTAAGTCCGCTATAACAAGAAGCTTACAAAATGAATTTAGAAATTAAAGGGTGTTCCCAAAATTAATTTAATTTGTTCTATATTGCCGTATTTGCTGCACCGTTGCATACAAAACCTTAATTTTAGATAGAATGTCCGCTACTTTATTTGGTATAATAATAAGAAGTATAAAAATGTTATATTATAAATTAAATAGTTTATATAATTTGATGTATATGGGCAAACTGTTGAACCGTTATAGACAGATGGTAACAACTTACACAGAACCTGATTACTAAATCTACTACAACAACAAGTATATAGTTTTAATTTGGAAATTAAAGAGTGACCCTATAGTTTCTGCAATTTAATGTATATTGCCAAACTATTGAACAGTTGAAAAAGTATAAAGTTTAGAGATATAAGGGGCCTTATTAGTTAAAGTAATCTAATTTATGTGACCATACACTTTCACTGTTATAGGCAAACAGATGAAATATGTTTTGAAGTCGGTTTTTTTTTCGCAAGAATTATTATTAGTTATAAAGACGTTATTTACTGATAATTCATCAGTTTTTTCTAAAATGACCCGATTTATTGGCAATCTGAAATGACAGTTTCCATTAGTAGAAAAAAAGTTTTTAATGGCCCAATTAGAATATATTTTGTTACTAACCCTGAGATTAATTGTTTTAAGAGCTTTAAAAAGCAAGGCAGAGCCGGATAATCTATATATTTATATAAAAGGTTAGAAATGCACAGTTGAGCTTTGTAACAAACAAAACTTATTGTAGCCTACAAAAACGCTAAAAATCTTACAAGTAAACCCTTTCCCAGCTGAAAAAAAAAACACTTCCTGGGCTTTTCCTAACTTCCCGCTTTGAATAACAAAAAAACCACCAGTTCTAGCAAGAAAATCACCGTTTTGTCAACACTGCTCTATCTATAAACGACTTGTCACTTTAACATAGCATTTTCATAGGAGAGACTCAAATGACACAATTTTAGTCATTTTTAACAGGTTTGAGCTGAAACCTCAATTAGCTTATTTTTTACTGTATAGTTAGAATTTTAAAGCCAAAATTCACGACTGGCGCTAATGCTTTTTTAATAATTTGTTTTTCTAATACTTTTAAAAATTTTAAAAATCAAAACTAAAATCTTTACAAATATTTTTCCATTTTAACAATTTAGAAATCAAAATAAACATGAACTTAAAAAGCTGGATTAATAATTATTCATTAAGTCATATAACTAAACTTCTTTTTTGAAGTATGAAGGGGGTTGGGTGTTCAATCAGATGTAACTGAATATTCTTTTTTGTTTTTCTTGACCTGTTTGATTGAAAGTAGAAATAGTACTACGGTACTTAAATGTTTTAAAATGTACCAAAAAACGTACACCAGTGTAAAGTTTGCTTTATTCGCTGGACACCTGAATCATTTTATAATTTTACTTTTTTTAACGATAAAAACTTAAATATTAACAACATTCTTTGCTAAATAAACAACAAGCACGAAAAACAAACTTTATTCTCATATTTAACAGATGTTTCTTCATAAGAAAAATACATCTTTTAAGCAGTAAACGCTTGGGCTTTTATGCATATAATTATTTTAAAACACAAGCTGACGTGGTGTTTTACCTACTTTATACTTTGAAAAACTTAAAGCATTATTTATTTTTTTTTTAACTCGCAGTTTTAAGGCAGTTTTATACTCAAAGCGTATTTTCTTTTTATTTTTTAAAGGGTCCTGGCAACTTGGTTGGGTACTTTGTGATATTTGGATTTCGTTGGATGTCCTTTTGTGTACTGCTTCTATTTTAAGTTTATGTGCCATAAGTGTGGACAGGTAAGATTTGTCTTTAGGTTTGTTCAACAAGTTTATCTTTTAATATTGTCATGTTTTTAAGTGACCTTTTTCTTTTTTAATAATTAATTTTGTTTATGGTTTTTGCTTGTTTGTTTCTTTTTAGATATTTAGCTGTAACTCAACCTTTAACTTATTCTCGCAAGCGGCGTTCGAAACGTTTAGCTTTTATAATGATACTCATAGTTTGGGCCTTAGCCTTAGCTATTACCTGTCCTCCCATATTGGGCTGGTAAGTACTTCATATTGCAAAGTTAATTAATATAAAAGATAAAAGTGCTGCAGGGAATAAAAATATATAAAAGAAAAATTGCAAAATTTTCTCAAGTATTGTAGGAGAAAAATATTACTGTGAATTCTTAACTATTTCGTAAAGGAATGTTTTTGAAAGATTATATTTTGTTGAAACACTCACATCAGGCTACCTTTAAATTAGTATATTTTTAATTAAAATTTTTTCACTTTTAAATTGTGTTTGCTAGAAAAGATTAGAATTTACTTTTTCTCACGAAAAGTTATATTCGGTATAATTGTAAGTTTTTTTTTTTAATTATTTAAAAAATAAAATTGTGTGTGCTTGTGAATTTGAATGCAAGATGCACAATGACAGCAAGAATGCAGCTTTCATCCCAATTCTAATTTAGCCCTGTGGGCATGCACGTAATGACAAGATAAAGCGATTTTGAAAGACACTATAATGAGAAATACTAAACATTATTTCCTGTGCTGCATCCTACAATCGCAAAACATGTTATTTTCTGTGTATACGGATCAATTGGATATTATATAAAAATCAACAATTGTTAAAAATTAATAATTAATTATTAATAACACAAGTATACATGGTTTTAGATCTAGGCAACTGAAAGCTGTTTCTAAAGTTATTTGGAACGCGGAATCCGAATTTGCACTTCGTTTTTTTTTATTGGTTCTGGTTTCATGTTTTTGCTACAAACCTTGTTTTTTGGAATATTTTGTTGAATAGTGTAAAGTAATGCTGGAATATCTTCAATATTCTTAAGGTTTCGTAATCTCCGAAAGTTGTGCTTTCCTTAAGTACAACAACCATTTTTTATCTGTATGGATACTATTGGAATTCAGCATCAAACAAAAAATATCTCATTTCTCAGTTTTGACCGCATAGTCTCCACAACAACAACTTGAATTAACTTTTAGTTTGTAAAGCGTAAAGTAGACACTTTAGTAATTAAAATAAACTATTAAAGTTCTAAGCCCTTGACCACTTCTAGAAATACTTTAAGAAAAGTATTCGAAATTTTTTATAAAAATTTTATATATTTTTATATGAAATAATTACACAAGTACCCTTGGTTTTTAGAAATGAAGAGCAGTCGAACTGAGTCGCTTGTTCTCTTTGGGATCTATTTCACGCACTAAAGTCCAACAGTAGTCGCTCATTAAGCCCTCGTCCAAAAATCCTTGGTATCGTTTTTCGATTTTCACCAAATCTTGGTGTAGTCGCTCTTCTTGCTCGTCGCTTGTATCACCCAAGTTTTCAGGAAAAACATCGAGATGAGAATGCAGAAAATGTATTTTGAGAGACATTCTAGCTCCAATATTGCAATAATTTTGCAACAAACTGTAGATTTTTTGCTTGAAATCCGGGGATTTACGGTTTCCGAGAAAGGTTTGAAAAACATCTTGAAGTGATACCCATGCTGCTGCTTCATTGGGCGTTAAACATTTTGTAAATTTTCTGTCGGTCATTAATTTTCGAATATCACTTCTGACAAATATTCCCTTTTTGATTTTGGCGACCGAAAATTTTGGAAACAACTTGGCCAAGCATTCAAAAGCTGGTCCAGGAACAGCAAACTAGAACCAATTTAAAAAAACGGTTTGAATTCAGCGCCTCAAATAACATCAAGATTAGTTCTCATCTTTCTGATCCAAAAGTTGACCTGCATTTGTAAACTTGTGTAATTATTGCATCCGCTATTAAATTTGAGGGGCTTAAAAATGAAAGGCCATAAAAAATTGCGTTTTACATTTACTTATTCTACAAACAAGTTTTGGTTTTAAGTATTAAAATGTAAATAAATCTGTAATTCATAAATTTGCGCGAGGATTTAAAAAATAAAACCGTTGCTAATTTCTTGTGATTTAAATATCATAAAAACATCATAAAACCATTAATCGCGTTACACTTAAATTGAATTAACACAAAATATTAATTAAAATATTTGTGCCCCTTTTTTACCAAATACTTAAATTATTAAATTTATTTTTGGTTTTTTGTTTTAAAAACACAATTTCCTAATTTTAAAATATTCTACGTCTTAAGCTTTGCCACGAAATCATACAGTTGTAAAAAAAATTAGGATTGAATTTTGCAAATCTCGCGATTCACATAAAAGTTTCAAAATTTTCCAAATATGGGAATATTCACCTTTTGTGTATGGAATAAATTTTGAATGATGAAACACCCCTTCAGAAAATAGTAATCAGAGGAACCGTGTAAATCCTCTTCAAGTGGATGCTCAACATTACTCTGAAGTCCTGGCACTGACAACACTGGCAACTTCGACACTATCTTAATTGTGCATTGAATACCTACCGGTGTTCAGTCACTTTTGTTAGGTTTGATAAATGATTTTTCCGATTGCAGAATTAGTGGTTGTTCGACAATGAATGTAACTAGGATTCTTCCGTTTTCGAGGAAAAAGGTGCTATGGAAAATGGTAAAAATTTAAAAAGTCCAAGTTATTATGATCAAAACAAAACGTGCGACCTACAAAAAAAATCCAAATGAGAATAGTGCTTGCCTTCTATGTTGGCAGTCCTTTTGACTTGGCGATTAAAAACAGTAGAATTAGTAAAATAATGCATCTGCACATATAAGCGTTTGGACTAAGAAATTTTTCTTTCCAAAATAATATTTCTACATAAAAATATTAAGATTTAATCTATTTCTTCTATTTTTAACTTTACTTAAAAATAAAATTCTCAAACTGAAGCAATTTGTTTTAACTTTTTGTTGAATTTCTAATATAAAAATTAAATTTTTCTTCGGTCTACCAAAGTTTTGTATACAACACTTTAATTTTTTTAAAATTAATATTGCCCTTGTTTACAAAAAATACTATAAAAAAAATTAAAAATCAATCTTAAATGCCAAACTAAATATACGAGTAAAAATAACAAACTTGTGTGAATATAATTGTTGCCCAAATTATCCTTTCATTAATCGTTATCAGCATATTCTTGTATATGCTTATATATATATATAATTCCAGTTATAAAATTTTTAAATTTTTCTTTGCGTTATTTAATTTAGGTATGAACCAGGTCGTAGAGATTTAAATGAATGTCGTTATAATCAGAACGAAGGTTATGTGATATTTTCAGCAATGGGCTCTTTCTTTATACCAATGGCAGTGATGATTTACGTTTATGCAAGAATCTCTTGTGTTATTGCGAACAGACATGATAACATGACCGATATAAATGTTCATAATAAGGTATGTAATGATAAACGAAGAATTTAAATATAAAAATATTTCAGTCACAGCAGAGTGGTTAATATAGAATGCAAATGATTTTAATACAAATATTTAAATTGCAGAGTAATTGGAAATTATGTTATTCAAAAATCCTAAGCAAAATGCTTTTACCTTTTACAATAAAAAGCATATTAAACGGAACTTTAATAAAAAGAATTGATTACTTATATCCTTTAGTAAAGGTATATTTTTAAAAAGTACTTTTGTACCTTTGCCCCTAAAAATATACACTAAAAAAAACCTTTTTGGCAATAAAAGTCGATACACTTCAAAATATATTTTTGAAGGTACTTTTTAAAAAAGTTAATTTTTAAAGTACTTTCCATAGAATATGACACGAATCTTGGAAAAATAAGAAAATCCTGAGTCCTTAAAAAAAGTACCTTTTTAAAAAATTCTTTTACAGTTTTCCTATCTAAAAAAGTCTTTTTGGAAAAAGTTCCTGTAAGTTTACACATTACAATTAAAATACATGTTCATTAAAAGAAAATATTGTCGAATTTGAAAACAAAATATTTTAGAAAATTTCCTATAAAAATATACTTTTAGAAATAGATAGTAGTATTTTAAAAAGTGCGGAAAAAAATTCCTATAAATCTCAATACGGACTTAAAATATTTTCAAAAGGTACTATTTTATCAAATGTACTTTTTGAATTCTACATACATAAAAGAGTACTTTAAGATCTTTTAAAAGAGTATAAAATTCAATACGCTCCTAAAATATTTTTAAATATTTTTTAGGTACTTTTAAAGTACATTAACTTTAAAAAAGTATCTTGAAGAAAATTTTTAAAAAGAGTATTGAATTCTTTAAATGACACTTTTTTATATATCCTTTAATAATCTTTGTTCTATTTTGTTACCATTTGTTTTGTCCACAGAAATTCAAACGCTATACGGCAGCAGACATTGACAATGAGTTGGATCCGGATTTGTCAGATTTTGATTTAAGCACAGGACAAAAGAAACAACAAGCAGCCAGAACATTGTCGAATCAAACGTTGGCCAAAGATTTACAAGAAATTATGGCTTCCGACAGTGGCAACACAACACAATGCCAGTCATTGCTAATGCTGCAGCAGCAAACAAACACATCACCCACAAGTAAAAATGGATGTTATGAAATGAAAAGACCAGCATCGCTAAAACGTTCGCCTGCTGCCTCGTCAGTTGTAACCAGTATAACAAGTATGACATGCACAGGTACGGCGACTACAACAGCAACAGCGAGTGCTAGTGTAGAAAATCCTTGGACATTTACACCAACTACTCATCAACAACAGCAACACCAACATTATCAACAGCACCCACATCCAAATAAACAAATGCGTACGCACAGTACGCGTCATTCACACTATTTAGGTGTTGCCTCATCGCCCAATATAATACCGTCGCCAGGCAATACTTTAACACCAGACTCCATAATAACTGGTAGTGGTTCGTCCATCCTAAGACCACACACCCCTCAACTTCGTTCACATCATCATCAGCATACACATCAATATGCAAACAAATCACTGTCAAATCGCATTTCATCATTGAAAAAAGAAACTAAAACCACACAAACTCTAAGCATCGTTGTGGGCGGTTTTATTGCCTGTTGGCTGCCCTTTTTTATCAACTATTTAATAACACCATTTCTTGATGAGGATCAGGTTAGCAGCACACTGGCCAAAGTACTGACATGGCTGGGCTGGTTCAATAGTGCCATTAATCCCTTCATTTATGCATTTTATAGTGTTGACTTTCGTGCTGCATTTTGGCGTCTAACGTGTAAGCGTTTCTTTTCGTCCTCATCAAAACCACAATATCCCACAAATACCATGTCCCTACGACGATAGTTAAACGCTAATAACTTAAAAAAGAAAAAAAATAATAGCAAACAACAAACAACAACGTTTAGAGTAGAACAATTCAATTAAGACATTAGTTATTAAGCATTTGAATTTTAACAGTTTAAACAATAAACAATTTTAAATTAGCAGACAAAAAAGAGGAGATTCATTTAATTAAGTAATAAAATGTGTTTTATTTAACTTAAAAGTTTTATATTATTAATATTTGAGCTTTTCTATCTTACTAAAGGCTTGATGTAAGTATTATTTATAAGGTAACATAGTTAATAACATTTATGATAGTCTTGCTAGTTTAACTACAGCAAACTGAAGCAAAGTAAAACCATTGGCAGCAATCGTCTCAACAACTTTAAGTCTAACAGACAACCGTACAATTAACTCTTCAGCCGGAGCAGACAAGAAAACGAATTAAATTATTACTTATTGAGGTGAAACTTTATTTCAGCACACATTTAAAATATTTCAAGACAATATTGTTGCAAGGCAAAAACCTAAAAGGCAACATTTTGTCTGATATTTACCTTGGCAGATTTGCTGCCAGTTAAAATATGTAAGCAAAGAAGCATACTTCCACCTTCAAACTTCCGCAGTTAACGCAACGATTTTGGTCTCATTGGATCATTGAAAAATACTCCTTATAGAACAAAGTGCTCAATGAACGATTGTCAGTATGAGTCAACACCGCAACATAACAACAAGAGTTCTTCTATTGCCTAAATAAGAATATATATGTTTGCATATACGAGTGTATATACTAATACATTTGAAACAATTTCACATATAACGGCGCCAATCTACCCGGACATTACTTTTTTTTAGTTTATATAAGTTCTAAAAATTTACTAAGAGCACCTATATTAATGAAACTAGGCAGGAAAATCTATTATGGTCATAGGCTGTTATTATGGTCATAGGCTGACCAAGGAGAAAAAAGTTTCTCTTAAAAAAACTAATCCTAACTCTGAAAAATTCAAGTTTTTTAATTATCGTTTTTGACTATAATGTCAAAGAATGTTTAAAAATTAAAGGTGGGTTCAATAGTTTCTAAATGCCATTTTCGCCCAGCCCGCTTTTGTGGGCGGTGAATTAAATATTATTTAAAAAAGAATGAAATTATGAAATGAATTGGATTACATACGCCTTACAGCCATATTAATTAACTAATATGAGTAAGGGCGTATCCCTCCAAGCCCACCCTTTAAAACGTCCCTGTTAAAAAAATTTTTCTTTTAATATATTTGCCAATTTCCTAAAAATATTCATTATTAAGCCTTGCAATGCCTTGCCAAACTCCGCCTCCCAAGGAAAGATATTTTTATAATTTGTTACTTTATAGTATTTTATTTATTTATATTACTTATTTATGATTGTGACGGTACATTTTATTTAAAATTGTTACAATTATTTTATTTAAAAGAGTTTCTTTGCAAAAAGATGATCATGAGTGCTATGGTCCTTCTTCATCTGATTCTTCAAACACCTCTTTCGAATCTGAATCCTCTTCAGCGTTAGGTACGGATGAAAGCATAAAAGTAAGGTAATAAACTTTTCTTTTTTTAAGTGGGTCTTATAGTTGTAAATAGTGGGTAATGCGCAAAAACGCGCAACGTTTTTTCTGCAGTATAAAGGTAGAGATCGCTAATTTTATAGTGATATATAACATTTTTACGACCGCGATGTAGATCACTCTCAAGAACCTCTTCATTTTTTTGACAAAAAAATCTAACAAAAAAATTCTTTTTTTAATTTCGAACGAAAATTTTTATCTTAAATATTTTAAACAAAATATAGCCTTTCAATACAAAATCTTTATTCGCTTATCCACAAGAAAATATATTAATATAATATATAATATGTATATATATATATATATATATATATATATATATATATATATATCTCAAAATCGTATAAAGTCAATAAAAACAGAAAAAGGTAAAAAATTTAAAAACCACAAAATGGAAAAATTGTTTTACAATAGTTGATGTAATTTGGAGTTAATGGACAGGCCAAACTGTTGAAGCGTTATAGAAAAACAGTTGAAATTTACAAAGAACCTGATTGCCGATTCAAACAAATTGACAGATGGTTGAAATTAGCTTGCAGCTGTAGTGCTAAGTCCACTAAAAAAAGTATAACATTTGAACATGGAATACAAGGGTGTCCCAATAGTTAGTGTTATTTGATGTATGTTGCTATTCTTTTGAAACGTTATAGACAGACAGATGAAACATGTTTTAAAATCGGTTTTCTTTTTAATGAAATTATCAGGACGACTAAGTTGTTTTAGAAGAATCGCATGAAATAAGAAATATATTATAGTCATCATTTTTTAAGTTTTTTCTTTACTAAACTGATGGTCCGAAAATGCAATGAAGTTAAAATTAAAAAAAAATTAACATTCCGAGGGAATCAACTACAAAAAAAATTAGAGGAGATTCTGTAGAATTAATTTAAATTTTTAATTTTAATTTTAATTTAAATATTTATTTATTATTATTGTGTTAAAGTAAAGACAATAGTGGCCGAAATACATATTAAAGTTAGAAAAATGTATATTTTGCCTGTAGACAAACCTAAAATTACTTGTTTAATTTATAACTTTTCCTCAACTTGAAGAGGAATCTTGTGAATTGAACAAATTAAATATAGAAACAATACTTTTGTGTTGTTAACAGATTAAATTAAAAACTATTGAGTGCTTCAAAAAAATTTAAGAAGTTCACAATGATCTATAGATAATTGTTTTTTAAATCTTTAGTGAGATTTCTATGTAACGTACGTAAGATATGCAAATACTCGTGATTCTTTAGCTTAACAATTTTAAAAATGAGCAAACGCAATCACAAGCGACTTTCGAAAAAACAACCTAGTACTCAAGGAAATATTTTTTAGAGTGTTAGAAGATATTTCTCTGTGCTACAAATTTCGGAGTATCAGTTTTAAACTTTTATAAAAATTAAAAAAAAAAAAAACATTAAAGTAAAAAAAAAGTAAACAAATATTTTAAAACTCGTTTAACTTATCGAGATACGTGGATAAATTGTGGATTGACCACGAACAGGATTCTGCCTCTTTATACCCAGGGTTCCCAGATTTTTTCAAGTGGTATACCCAATTAGATTAATTTTACTTCCACAATTTCCCAAAAAACATTTTCAAATATCCCCAAAAATCCCCACTTCAAATAATACTATTTATTAGTAAATTGAATTTATTGAAAATTGAAAAGTTCTGAATCAAAATCTTTAATATAATTATCTGAAAAAATTTTTAGTACAAATTTTTGGAGTTAAAATTTGAAGCATTTCTGAAAATGGAACAAAAGTGTCACAACTAATTTTATTATTTTTAAAATTTGTATTAATTCTTAATAGAAATTCAAGTATTGCATTTTATTTCTTATTTTTTTTTTTTCATTGAGTTCATTGTTAAAAAATTTTTACAATGGAAGCTGGTACGTAGCAAAAAAGTAAAATGTATTTAATAACAGTAAATTTACAATAAGCTATAACAGAATAAAAAAAAAAACAAAAACCCTCTTTAAATCCCCAACACGCAAAATATATCCTCAAAGAAATCCTCAATAGCCAAACTGAAATATTTATCCCCATTTTAAAAATAAAATTCCCGTTTTGGCGATAAGTCCCCTAAATACTCATGTTATACATCCGAGTTTAAAAAATGCACTAACTTTTTGCAAGCAACAAGTACCTGGTAATACTGATGGCACATAAAAATGTAATAATTTAAGGGCTTTGGGATATCGACGGAACGTTCTTGATAAGAAATCGTCAGGATACTAAGCTACTTAAGATTTCTTTAAATTGAACATATAACTGCAGTCGAGTTTAAATTTGTGTTCTAGAGCTTATACGAGTAATACTGAGGTGAGATAGGAAGCTTTACCATTTTTTTAAGTTTGGCCTAATTTTAAAATACAAATTTCTTATGGTGATAACTTTAGTTGCATATGAAAATGATAAGGACGATATTATTACATATGTTTAGGATATTAGGTTCTCTTTTAAACAATAAGTGTAATTCTGAATAATATAAGAAGCTGTAAAAGTCTTTTTGTAATAAAGGTGAGGAATATATTTGACTTTTTTAATGAAATCCGACTAGACTTTTAGCAAGCACAGACACATTAGATTTTTTTTATCAACCGCACCATTGTGCACAGCTACTAAAGCATCTTGCTGAATATATACTCGTTTGAAGTAGGGCGGTTACGGTTAGCCACACAAAAATTCCAAAGATTTAAAAAAATGTTTCATGTACAGACATGTTCTTCTTACAGCAACATTATACGTGCGTATGCAAAGAGAAATTTTAAATTCTTTTGTAAAACGAAAATACATTTATTCGCAATAATATATTTTATTCACGTAAGAAATTGAAAAAAGAGAAATATGTGTTAAGACACGATACCTTTTGTGGTTAATTTTCTTCTAATGTTTCCAGCACCTGCAATTGAGAATGATATGTAATCTAAAGTGATGTATCTCTTTGTATAATTAAAACGCAAGTAAACTTACGTAAAAGTAAAACCCAACATACCGACAAAAATGTTTTTGTAAATTAAGTTTTACAAATTCGTCATGTATAACTAATTTTTGTTAAGGAGTATGTCAGCATGACAATACAACAATAGATTTTCGGAAGAAAAATTTTAAAGAACATTTACAACAGCAAATTATATTACACGTTAGTTACAATAATAATATTTGTTAATGTATATAATTAAAAATTTTTGCATTTCATTAAATTGATTATTCTAAAAATGCTGTGCAATCAAAGTCAGATTTATACACTAAATTAATTCAAGTCTTCATGTTTTGAATATTAAAAAAAGCAGTCAGTTTAATTATGCATGTTTTAAAATATTATTAAACTAAATATTAAGTTCTGACTAAGTTTAATGTTAAATATGATAACAGATAAATGATTGCGATAAAGTTTTAATAACAACTTTTACAAACCTTGCAAAATATTATGGCATGGAAGTAAGAGAAGAAAGACACAGTTCCTAAAGTAATTTTTTTTGGCATTGTTTAAAATAATTCCAATGAAAAAATTATTTACCATTTAATGCTAATAATATTATTTTATTTATAATTGTTTGCACTAATTGAAACGAAAATCAATTGAGACAGGTTAATTACTAATTACAAATGGACAAAAACGAAAGTTTTTTTTAAAACAAATTTACGATAGCAGAACCTTACAGAAGAACTATACATACATAAAACCAAGGCACATTTATTTTACAGTTAATAGTAGTTCTAAAACAACTACAACACAAAGTAAAGAACATGTATTTTGTTTATGTAAAATATAATTTCAGATGTCAAATCAACTGACGCACAGTGGTTTGAAAACGATTTTTTTTAAACAAAATTCGGTATCTTATGAACCACTCAATATGTCTCAACGAAATTTTACAGAGGCAGGGCAGAGGTGTTTCTCAGTGAATCTACGGACGATCAGGCCCCTAGGATGAATGAGGGCTTCTGGGTAGTGCCCCAAATTTAGGTACCTCGGACATATAATTTTTTTAAATAGTCATAAAAAGTTTATTTTTAACTTAAATGGTCAGATTTTTTAAATTTAATCAGACCTTGAAAATATCTATAAAAATATGAAGAAAACTGGCTTACAACTTTTTTATTTTGTTTTTGTTTTTTTTTTTTTTGTATTTTGGCCAATCTTAACTTAGTGTTTTTGGCGTTGTACGCTTATTAATTATCGGATTATTACTTTAAGACATTTGCTATATTCTTAATAAAATTTAAAATAAACAAGTTTACAGTTTTATTCTGATAGCTTTTTTTGTTATAAGTTACAAGCATCTGAAAAGTGTTTTTTTTTTTGCTTATGTAATTTAAATTTACTTCAGTACTAGCAAATTTGTTTAAACAATTTTAAAGACAAACTATAGTAAATGCGAATAAAAGCAAAATTAGGTCAACAATTATACCGGTTTCCCCTTCAACCCTTTCCAATATTGCCAATTTTAGAATAGAAAAAAAAATTATTATAAAATTCCTCGGAGTGCAAAACACCGTTTAAAACAAGGTAAACGGGTTTTTAAATCCCTGAATTTAGGCCACATACTCCAAAAAGGATTTGACAGCCCAATGATTAATTAAGGCGGGTAGCCTCTTTTGTAAAAAAAAAAAACAACTTTTTGGGACATTTCTTTCATAAATAAAAATAGTTACTAAATGTTTGCTGTGTTTTTGTGTAGAATATTTTTGAGTTGTTATTGTCTTCTGTCTTATTGATTCAATGGAGTTCTCATTTAATCAATTTGGCTTTTGATATAAGACTTTCTGTTTTTCTATACAAAATTTGGGTAGAATCCACTGATGAGCTATATATGAGCAGTAGCCAAATGGCCCCGCAGTAATACATTTCATTTTGTAGTTTAGTTTAAAATAATAAATATTTCATGAGAATATCATGAAATATTTATATTTGAAGGAATCAAGCACGAATAAAGTAAATGAATGAAACTTTTTTGTTTTATGAAAATTTTAAATATATTTCTACAATACCACTGTGAGAAAACAAATTTTGTAGGAAAAAAAATAATAAATGTAAACAAAATTTGACATCTGAAAACATCAACAAGAAAGTCAACTGATCTACTGCCACTACCTAGTATATTAATCTGCCTTGCATAAAACGATTAAACCTGCTATTTATTTAGAAGTTCAAAAAGGAGAGGCTTTTTTAAAACAAAGAAACAGTTTGGGTAAATGGAAAAGAGGAAAAATGCGCAAAATCGATTTTAACAAAAACCAATTTTAAGCATATTTGAAAGATAAATAAGGCCTTATTTAAGGGGTCCAATAAGCAGCAGGAAATATATATGTTATGTTATAATGTTATAACTTTTATGTTAATCAAATAGATAACTTGCTGGGAAGAGTAGTCGCGGTACAATTACGCTCATTGGGGTAGCGAAGCTAGTTTCTTTACAAAACGTTTTGCCCAATTAGAATAAGTCATTTTCAGCTTTATATTTAGCTTTTTCTTTTTTCTGACCTTTTTCGTTTTTATATAATTTCTAATGAAGTTTCTTTTTGAACTTTCGGGCTTTCGAGGTCGATTTTAGAAAATAAAAAATTATTTATTTATTCCGACGTTTCGCTGGATAATACCAACTACATCACGGAAATTTTATTTTATCTGGTAACAATAAAAGTATAAACAGAACAGAATTAAAACATAATAAACAATTCTCAAATCTTATCTTTTTTATAAAAAAAAAAAACAATCACTTTACTTACATAATATTTTAATTTTAACACAACCAAAAATTTTTCATTATATTTAACATTTAAAACGATTTTTTTTAAATAAACAAAATTTAAATTAAAATAAAATAAAAACATAAACATAATAGCACACCAATGTTCTTTTTTGTAATTTGCACTGTTCCCTTTTTGTTGGCTTATTAAACTATTTTTTAAATAATTTTTAAGTTTCACCTCTTATCTTAGATGATACTGGCGGGCTAAAAAAAAATTTTATAATAATTAAAGACTCAAAACACTTAATACAATAGTTTAAAAAGGCAATAAATTTAATAAAAAACAAACTTGGAGTCTTGTTCTTTTTGCATGTTTTAAGACATGCTGGTAATGGAATAAATCAGTCAAGTGTATTCCAAATAAAAAAAAAACAAAATCATAAATTTACTACCAAGAAAATAATTCTGCCATACACATCAAGTTAAAAACACTTTAAATTAAAATCCATAAAATAAAAAACAAATAAAAAACCTGATAAAATATGACCACTTGGAATCATCTATATCCCTAAAGAGTACAGTCATCCAAGCTAAAAGGAAACGAAAAAATTAATGAGTTGGCATTTACGCATATGAAAGGATTGGATTGCCCAAAGGATAAAATTAATATCTTTTATTTTATGTGTTGGAGTAAATAACAGACCCACTCAATTATTAATGATTATAATAAATTTCAAAATTAAATCCCATAAAATGCTAAATCATTTGCTATTTTCTTCTACAAGTTTTCTTGTGGTTACAAATGCTTTTAAGAAAATTATGCATTAAAATCACCATTAAAATTAAAACAGAATTTTTTAATTTATTAAAAGAAACTTTAATAATTTTGCTACTGGAGTTGTTACGTATGTGAATACAATTTTGCTAAAAATTCTTGCAATATGTAGATTATATGAATGATAAATATTTACTAAGACAAAAGCTTTATAAAAACAAATTATTTATTTATTTTAATGCAGTTTTTATTGAGTAGAGGATTTTAACTAATAACTTCAACTTATATTCTTCAACCTTAAAGTAGCATACCACCATCTGAGTAATATTAAGCTGATAAAAAAAAATTGGATTTTCCAACAAAACTTCTTTTAATTGGTATCTAAAATCCTTGTGTTAATTAATTTGTTTAAATAGCATTTATTCTTTGATCAGTTAAATTTTTAAACATAAAGACAGCTTTAGTTTTTTTTTTCAAATTTTAAACTTGTTTTACCACAGATAACATTTCAGTTAACAGCATTCTGTGAAGAGAAATAATATAAATCGTTTATGGTTTGTAACTGTTCTGTAACTAAAAGAAAAAGTTTTATCCCTTAAATGAATTACATTTATATAAAAGCACACAACTTAATCTTTTCATCTTAAAATGAATCCCTAAATAAACATTTTTCGGATACTAAAATTGTTCGCTATAATAGAAATCGTCTGCTTAGGACTCAGGATAAATTAAGTAACACCCACATGTCAACAAGATGCTTTTAATGCATCACGTTCTTGAAAGCCTTTTAATCTTATGTAAAAACATGGAGATGAAATGATTCGATTTACTTTAATCGCCTTAAATTGATTTCTATCTATTTATCAGATTGATTTCAGGGAAGGCATTAGAGTCCCTTAATCAATCTGATTAAGGGACTCTAATGTCTTCCACTCAGATTTCATTGAAGAAAAGGATCTTAAAAAGGGTATTTGAAAGAAAAAAGGTAAATTTTTTTTAACAAAAATTTTAGTTTTATTCAAGTTTAAAAGGGAGAAATATAATAATGGTACAAGCAGAAATAGTTATTTGTGCTTTTAAATTTCATTTCTACAGTTTTCAATTCTATCACAATTTTTTAATACTATTTTTTAATTCAAAATAATATGTTTATTGCTAGTATTATTATTTCTTTAGAAATTGTACTTTTTAATTAAGTCCTAACTTGGAGTCTAGTCTTCCAGCACTGCTGGGAATAAATTTAGAGATGAAAGCATAAAATCGCAGGTTTCCACGTTTAGTCTGTTCGAAACTTTATTTTCACTTATGTTAGGTCTAAAAAAAACACGTTCAGCGGCAGCGCTACTATGCAGGAAATAAATATATGTGCAGCAAAGTTATATAAATTTGAGCACAAGTTTTCGTTAAATATATTTCTTAAACTACCGATTTCAAAGTAAAACATTTCTGCGTTGTATATTTTAACTTTTGAATATTTATCAAGATTTGGTATTCCACAACAAAAAATAAAAGCTTTTTCGTTAATAATTTGTAAAAGTCTCATTTGGTTGATAACTTTTGATAACTTTTTTTTATTGTGTGTGTGTGTGTATTCAAATTCGGTAAATAGTGCACGCTTCATGCAAATATCAACATAATGGATTCTTTTTTAAAATACATGAATAAATTTACGTATCCTTTTAGAAAAATAGAAGAAGAAGAAATAATTTAGTTCATGCTGATTTGTGAAGTCGAAGAAAATATGGGATAAGAAGGAGTAGGTGTGACTTACAAAGATGACGTGACTCAAGCGATCCTTTTCAGTTGTTGAAGGCAGAATTTACAAAAAATTTTCGCCTGGGTGGTCTTCCTCGACAATTAATTGCAGACTTGCAGCCGATCATATTTCGGTTTCTTTTACGGGTTAATGAATTAATATACTTTATACTTTATACATTTATTAATATACTTTATAGCCAATTAATTTGTAATAATTCTTGCAAAAAAAACCGACTTCAAAGCAGATTTCATCTCTCTGCCTATAACGGTTCAAGAGTATGGCCACATAAATTAGATTACATTAACTATTAGGACACTCTTATATCTGCAAATTTTATACTTGTTCAACTGCTCAATAGTTTCACAATATACATCAAATTACAGCAACTATAGTGGTCACCCTTTATTTTAAAAATCCAAATTATATACTTGCCCTTGTAATAAATTAAGCAATCAAGTTCTTTTAAATTTCAATCCTCTATTTATAACGGATCATTAGTTTGCCCATACACATTAGATTATATCAACTATTTTTAAACCCTTTATTTTCAAATTTAAAATTTTTATACTTCTTATTATGCCAAACAATGTAGTGAACATTATGCCTAAAATTCAGGTGTTTGTACACAACGGGTCAAAAATACGGCCATATAGAACAAATAACATTATTTTCTGAACACCCTTTAATTTCTAAAATAAAATTCTATTCTTCTTGTTATAGCGGAGTTAGCAAAACAGGTCCCTTGTAAATTTCAGCTGTCTGTCTATAACGGTTCAAAAGTTCGGCCACATACAACAAATTACAGCATTGTAGCATTTTCTGGATCGAAACAACCTTGCTCAGCGTTCTTCGTTTTCCATCTTGGAATGTGTAAACATTGTAAAAATCATCTACTTAAATAACTAATTTTATAAGTAATTATACCAGTAGTATTCATATTTAATCAATATTTAGTTGATTAGACTTAGCTCACACACATTCCTAACCCTTTTTGTCTTGTTCTCTGTATTACTGATCACATATATATGTTCGTGCTTTTTTGTTTTATTTTATTGTATGGGTATCATTTTAAAGGTTTTAAAGAGATCTTAAAGAAAAACCTAAAATTTTTTAAAAACGCTTAACCCTTAATGGAGCCGATCGCATTTTTATGTAAAATTATATATATTCAGTACCAAATCTTTTTTTATTTGTTAATTCCCTGTCACCTCATAGATGGTGAAGGGTATACAAGATTCCTCATAGCCGAATATAGCACTCTTAACTGTTTTTGTATTAATTTTTGTTATTGCGAGATATATTAACACGCAGTAATAATAAATTTTAAAGAAGTGCCCTTTACACGTAAAAAACATGTATGCTGTTTGGAGACACCCGTTAATTTTTAACATTATGAACTGTTTTTCAAAAGGGACTAATATGTAAGCATAGACTTTCGGATAAAGAATTGATTTTAAAATCGGTTTTAAAATGACTGACTTCTGCAGGCACAAACAGTAAAAAAAGCAACAAACAAACGAATGTCTCAAGTCGGTTACAAATCAAAATCATTGTAATGCCTCATTGTATAGAAACATATACCTTTTGCTTATGCGATATGTGAAGATAAACAGACGAAACTGAGAAAACAACACACATACTTATTGTTTCCTTCTTTATTTTTAATTTTTAATGTTTCTGTTTACTGGCAAGCGAATCTTTTTAAAAAAATTTTCCCTGGTGTCTTTTAATAAACTTAATAAACTTATTTTAAATATTGTAGATGCATTCGATAAATGTTTATAAAAACACTAAACACTAAACACTGCTTACGATAAAGCTGACGTAATTTGGTGTCAGACAATTTGTTATTTATTTTATGTAAATCGATGTCACAGAACAAAGTTCAATAAATGCAAACAATATGTTGATTATTTCGGAAGTTATACAAGTGCACAATGAACACAAAATTATTACATATTATTAGCAGGCCTTCCTTCTATCTAAAGGGTTTCATTACAAGGACGATCCACTCAAGGCTCATGTTTGTAATTTAGTTTAATGAATTTTTTATTTCTGGGATAAATTGTGTTCTTTTTATAATTATTTGAATGAAGAACTCGTAATAAGAGTCAAAACTTTTTTTCATTCTTTTTAACTTGTAAATATTTCTCCCATTTTCCTTATTTCTTTTTTTCTTTTTATTAAATATTAGCCTGAAACCAATAAAATGAACATCTCTTCTTTAAACATTTTAATTTTTTCTTTTTAATTTTTAAAATCGAACAAATAAAAACTCTGGAAAAAAATTCTGTTCAATTTAAATTTATTATCAAAATGCGAATACTAAGGTTCAAATATCAAAACATTAAAAATTTTACGCGTGGATTCTTGTGTAATCAGCTGTGGTAATTTCACTAAAATAATTAGAGAAAGGAAATAATACATGGAGTGAGAAAAGTTGACAAAATTTAACAAGTACCACTTGATTTTAGACAAAAATACATATATTTACATATATATATATATATATATATATATATATATATATATATATATATATATATATATATAATATTTTTGGGTATAGAAAAGCTGATAATGCTAGGAAGAATTAATACATCGTGTTTCCAGAAATTTTTTTTTGCAAACAGAAAATAATAGATATTTTTAATATAAAATGGTTGAAATTACGGATATCGTATTGAAAAGAATAAACTTACTTATTAAAAATTTAAAGCTAAAGAGAGAAAGAAACATTAATTCCAAATTAATTTACAAAAAAATTTGTGAAATAATTATTCACTAGCAAGATGCATTGCAGCATTTTTGATAAATACATGATTTTTACGCGCTGATGTAGGGTTAGCTGGCGAGTGCGCCGTGTCTTGCATGTAATTTAATATTTAATTTTTGAATTTATGAATCGAACTATTAAAGCAAATTATAATGTTTATTATTTTTGCTTATTATATTATTTTATGACTTTTTATCCATCTGAACTATTGACTGCTTATTAGATATTTAATATTCTTAACAGGAAGAGTGAAAGTGTTTTCAAAATAATTAAAATATAATTTACCGTTGTATAAACCTGTTATTACTCAACATAAAAAAATTTTAAACAAAAACAAGGAGTGTTTTAAATTTGAATTGCTGTACTGAGGCCTTATTCTGTAATTCTCCTAAGCATAAATTGCTGATATGATGAACTTATCCATGTTTATTTTCTCTAATTAATCGGTATCTATAAGTCTATTGCAATAAATGAGAGGGTGTTAAGTATAGGGTTATATGTTCCAATGTCGTATTTGTAGCAAAACACTGCTTTGTTAAAATTAAATAATTTTAGAGATGGCGATTTAGCTTAAAAAAAATTATTAATATTTTTTTTTTTTTTTTTTTTGTTTCGGTTATTCGATGTACGTTTCTACATTAAGCGCAATCAGGACCTAAGCGTGAAATTACTGAAATGAATTATAAATTAAATTATAGTTTTAAGAATTTTCAGCAATTCTGTAATTGATAACAAAAAATTCAATATTAAGTTAATTAGGTTCAGATTTACACTATGCAATTTTTTGAGGAATTTTTTTTTCTCAATTTTCTATTTAATTTACAGCGTTATGCCTTATCTAATAGTAAATATTAGCAACAGTAACATCCCCTCAAAACTTAAGCAATACCATCTGCTTGAAAAACTAACAAATATTTCACGCTAGTTTCGTGAAAAATTTCATAGTGTACATGCCGCATAGGTTTGTTTCGCCAGTGAATATTATACTTTTGTAATTTATAATTTCATCAATTAGTATACTAGGTATTATGGACTGAGATCAGACAAGAACTAAAAAAAAAAACATTTGAAGTTTGAACCTCGAAGCCTTTAGAACGTTCTAATCATGCTCTTTTATAAAAATAAGTTATAATTTTAACTTCGTAGTCAATTAAAAAAAAAGTAAAAATTAAAACAAGAGAAGACTAACATTTAAATTAACTATTAAATCCTACAATAAAATTGCTATATCAATCTTAAACAGATTATTAGTGAAAATTATTATAAATAACTTAAATTGTAATATAAAAATAAAATTTTAGGAAGTGTAGGAAATAAAGATATTTATTTTATTATTTGAATAAAAAACAAACAAAAAATAATTAAGAAAATACTTAAATTAATTTTTTTTAATTGTGTTTGATTCCTTCAAACATTAATATTTCATGATATTTGCATGAAATAAAAAAAAAAAGAAATGTATTACTGCGGGGAAAGTATATCCATATGGCCATTTCGTTACTGCTCATATAGCTCATCAGTGGATTCTACCAACAGTAGCAGTAGCAAAATTGCCATATGGATATGCTTTCCCCGCAGTAATATATTTAATTTTTTAATTTAAAGTAATAAATATTTCATAGGAATATCATAAAATATTTATATTTTCATGTAAGAATATTTTAAAATTTATATAAAACTTTCCAAAATTTTTAAAGATTTTTTTTCTTACCCAAGTGACTTTATTTGCTCCTACGTAAATAAATGAAAAATTTACTATGGTATTTATTTTTCTTCTATTTTTATTATTTATTAAACTTATTTCTTCATTTAAATCCTGAAAAAATTGAAATATTGTTACTAAGAGCATTTATTGTTTTTATTATCTACAAAATATTTAGAATTCATATTAAAAATTATTCGCCATAATGGACCTCCGATTGAAAACTAAATCGTTTACCAAAATGGTAAAATGTTTTAAACCAAAATCAAATAAAGTTTATCTTTTTTTAAGCAACAAAATTATTCTTTTGGGAACATCAAAACAAACTTTTAAAAACAAAGCAAAAGCTAAAAATGTTGGGAAAACATTATTTATTATTGTCCTTGACAGGAAATAAAAGTAAAATACAAAAAATGTAAAATCAAAAAACATTTATAAATAGATTAATGTAGAAAAATGCTCGTGACTATACAAAATAAGACAAAAGAGATCTCTTTTAGCTGACAACAAAAAAAATTATGGAGGAGTCTTAATTCAGAGGTGGTGTGAATGATTGTAAACACCTTAAATGAAATGTAAAAGCAGCTGTAACTGTTAATTGAAATAATACAAACTTTATTCTTTTGAGATTATGTTGCTTAATTTTTTTGTTTGGTTTCGAGATTTTATCAAACTTATTACAATACTTGAGCAAAGATTAATCGCTTTGGTCTGTTGAAACGTTGCTGCCAGATTTCAAAATTGAAGGTCTTTTTATCGATTTTAGTTATGAACTAAAGATGGATGTTGGTGTTAAATTAGAATTATACTCAGGTATTCCATGCACTTTTTCACCTGTATTTTATAATTAAAGTACGCTTACTAATGATCTGATAATGATATACACCGTGCTAAATTTATAAAGGTAGAAAACGTATCACAAGACATATCCACAATAATACTGGACTTAAGACATTCTAATTTATTAAAAATATATCGGTAAATAAATTTCTGGCAAATCAATGTCCTGAATAATATTTAAATGATTAATTTTTTGGATGCCATGCGAAAATTTGATTTTAAATAAAATCGGAAAAAACTTCATTCCTAAATAAAAACTATTGAAAATTAAAGAATTTTCCGACAAAAAATTATAACTCAATCAATTTCAAAAATACGAGTATATAAAAATTAAATTTCTTAGAGGAGCCATTTTCATTTCGAAAAACCGGTAGAAATCAGTACCTTAGAGAAAACAAGCAACAAATAATTTTTGAAAAAAAGCCTTCAAAACAAATTTCAACTATCTGGTTACAACGGTTCAAAAGTCTGGCCACATACTATTGGGACACCCTTTAATTTCGAAATCCACATTTTATATTTGTTGTAATATTGGATTTAGAAATATAGTTTCTTTTTAAATTTCAACCGTCTGTCTACAACTGTTTAACAGTTTGGCCATATACATCAGATAACATCAACTATTGTAACGCCCTTAATTTATAATTTTAAATATTTATACTTCTTTTTATACCAGGAAAAATAGTGGATATTCTGTCTACTTTTCAAGGGTTTGTATATAACGGCTTAAAAGATAGGGCTATATAGGTAAAATAACATCAATTATAGACACACCCTTTAACCTTTTAAATTGAAATTGTATACTTTTTGTTATAGAAGACATATGAATTCAAGTTCCCCGAAAATTATAGATGACTTTCTGTGACGGTTTAAAAGTTTTGAAACTTACATCAAGTTACATTACTATTGGAACACTCTTTTATATCCAAGTCTAAGCTTACACTTTGCACATACTATTGTAATCTATAGTGATAGTGTAAGAAACATATATGTTGTATTAGGACACCCTTTAATTTTTAATTATAACTGTTTTTGAAATGGAAATAATCTGCAAGCATAACAGTTTAAATAACAAAAAAAAAAAGAATTCAAAATGGATCCAAAAATGACTGAGTTATGGAGGCACAAAAAAACGAAAAAGCCGAAAGCATTATTCTGGCCATTAAAAGCATAGAGACAGTCCACCTCACACTCAGCCGAGTCCACAGTTGTCTAGACGCTCTGCAACTAGCAATAGGATCCTTTCTTTAACAAGCCTTTCTTTTCAGTTTCTTTTTTCATTATAGCAAATTTGAGAAGCAAGAGCTATTGAGTAAAACGTCAAAACCGAATATTTTTTATTACTTCTGACACAGCAAGATAATAACGAGCACTACCATAATGGAAAATTATGACTTCATTTTTAGAAGCGAACACTGCACATTTTTTGTGAATTGCTTTGTCACCTTAAAAAAAGATGTGTTATAATAGAAAACAATCTTCTGATTCGACTTAATGATTACGCATCATTAAGCTCAGAGCAATAGATATTTAGCTTAAGGTGCTTTAATAATTCGTCTTATTGCCCTTAGTATTTTAATCTCATTGCATGTCAACAGTAATAATTCTCTCATCACTTCTTCTTATAAAATAATATTGAACTAAAACAGCTTGCAAAAACAATTAGCGTTTTTAAATTTTTCTTTTAGAATGCGTTAGATGCTATGACACCTTCTGAAGACGTGTAAGCTTTCTACAAAAAAAAAAAAAAAAAAAGTGTTACTGTTTGCAAAGGAGCACGTGAACATAGTAAGTTTACATCTTTCTTTAAGTACCTAAAACCTTTTGTATGTACAATAAAAAAAGAAAAACAAACAAGTAAGAGTGCTATATTCGGCTATGCCAAATGTTATATACCCTTTACCATCTATATTAATCTAGTTTAGTGAAGCAACACTATTCAAAAAAGCAATTATAGGGGTGACAGAGAATTAAAAAAAAAATTTGATACTGCATTCATTTTATTTTACATAATAATGCCATGTTGTATATCCTTCCAAATCTCTTCAAAAGCTTTAAAATGACATCCATATTGATATTTAAAAAAAATTAAAAAATTTCAGAGCCCCGTAACTCGGATATATATGCAGTACCAAAATTTTTTTTTTATTTTTTAATTCTTTGTCACCCCAATATCTGCTTTTTTGATTGAAGTTACTTCACTAAATTTGATTTACATAGATGGTGAAGGGTATATAAGATTCGGCATATTATTTTATTGTTTCAAATGTAGGCGTGGTGTTTTGCTGCTGCCTCAAAAGACATGGACCGATCATGGTGTTTTCACTAACACGGACGGACAGACGGACATCGCTCAATCGACTTCGCTATGCATAAGAAGTCAGAATATATATACTTTATGGAATCGGAAATGGATATTATAGAAATTACACATGGAATGACAAACTTAGTTATACCCTTATTCTACTTTTTGTGGTGAACAATTTAACAAAAACTAATTAAGAGATTTTTTATTCATATGGTTCTGGAACAAAACAAACAAAGTTAAATCTATTTAAAATATTTACTAGACCGTTTAATGACATCACCATAGAAGAGGAGTATCCAAGCTTAAGTTTTGAAGCTGGCTACCATTCACTTTCAAGTGGTCTCGAACGCTTGGCATGTTTTAAATTATTGTCTGATTTTTACTTGGTCTTAAACCACGCCAATTCCTACAAATGGTGCCTATAACTGCATGTTTATGCTTAAAAATGATCGAGTTATAAGCATTCTAAAATTAAAATGATTTTACGATACCCGATTAATTTTTTGTAAATATTGGGTACAATTTTCTGCAAATTTGTCTGAATTTTTAAACGTGGTTTGCGAGCAAAATTTAAAATATTCTAGAAAGCTTTGAAGATTATTTCTTTTACGTTTTAAAAAATATATGATTTTCAATTTAAAAAATCCAAAATTTTTTGCATTGTTTTTTATTTTAGCACAAAAAGAGGCTCTAATCTAATTAAAAAAAAAAAAAAATTTTCAAGAAATATGTAATATTTTTTTGTTTGTTTAATCCAAGTATATGTTTGTTCATTTGAACTAAATTTCGTATTAAATTTATCATTTTTATAGAAGATGGAGGTCCTTTAATTTTACCTATTTTACATTAAAATTTTGATTTCGCTCTATATTTTCTACAATCCCAACGCTGTATTCCGAAAAGGAAAACTACTGTAAAATTTCTATATATACTCCAAATTGCTGCTAAAGTATTTCGTCAGCCCTATTTCATATGTGGACTTTTGGACAAAAGAGTAAAAAATTACAATTTTAAGATTTTTGGTCTTTATTTCGGGAATTGTAGGATTTATGTGCCGTTTGATTTTAGTTGACCAACTACACATGTACAGGAAATGTTATTTGATTTGCTTAATTTGAAAAATTTTATTGCATATTTAATATTTTGACTTTTTTCATATTAGACCGTTTCTAACAAAATTTTACAAAATTTTTCGGAGATTAGCATCAAATATTGAAAATTTTTAATGGATTTTATTACCTATTATTTGGACAGAGTAAAACACACTCTATCCAATTTTGAATTTCCTATCCAAAAAGTTTAAGAGATAAGGACATATATTTATAACTACAATACAAATTGGAAACCCATTATTACAAAGTTTGGTTTTCAACCTTGATATTAACGTGAGCTTAACTGTACGTCAAATACATCTCCTCTTTTATGACGATAAACTTAAAAATCTACTTTTTTTGCTTCGTTCAAGAGATAAGGTTACATACATTAAATACCCTACCTAAGGGGACACCCTTTCATTTTTAAGTTTAGTTTTTCACAAAGTTTTATTTCTGGGAGAGTAACGGACTTTGGACAAATCTGTAAGCAGATCCTTCAAAACAAAAGAATCAAATTTCATTCTCGGTTCAGAAATTATGGGGTTCTAAAGTAAAACGTGTACAAAAGAAAACAAAATCAATACAAACAACTTAATAATCTTCTCATTTTTTCAAGTCGGTGAAAAACATTTCATTTGCAGGAAATTTCCTCTTCATTTTTGGTATCCATTTTTATTTTCATGTGGCAACCACGGAATGTATTCGGTTGTTGTTTTTTAATCTTTCTTTTTTTTAAACTTTTTCATTTCTTATTGTCAAGGATTGTTGCAAATTATTATGTTGAGCATTGCAAGTTAATTTATCTAGTTGTTTAAGGAATAAAAATAAAAAAATATTAAGGATGTGATTTATAAATCTATATATATAAAACCGAATGTGTGTTCGTTTGTTTGTTCGTTAAGGGGCACCAAACCTCTTAACCGATCTTCCTGAAATTTTCAAAGCATTTAACGGAAACTCTCGAATGAATTATAGGCTACTTATCTTACTGCCACGCCCACTTTTTAATATTATATTACCCCTATCACGTGAATTTTAACTGATTTTATAATGTAAATAAGCATATCTTCGCCATTTGTGTACTAATTTAAAAATTATTTTTGCATAAGGTCCACTAAGTTTTTTATTTTTTGGAAACTGTGTATGGGGGCAGGGTGTATGAATTGGCCTGCCACAACAATTGACCATCAAATAACTTCATCATTTGTAGACACATTTCCAAAGTTCTTTTTGAATATGTGTTTGGTTATTTGTTTGTACATTTAGGAGACCAGACCTTCGGAGCAATCTTCCGGAAATTTTACAACAGGAAGTTTACGTATTTTCAATATAAATTAATATTGAATTATTATTAAATTGGCACTTATGAAGTGCCGGCATATAGAGAGCTAGAAATTAGAAATCAGTCATCAATATTATTAATTTCATATTGGCTTTACGCTAAATAAATTTCTTTATATGTACATATGTATGTAGTTGTGTTCATGTATATGAATTCCAATAAAAACGTTTTTTGTTAATATCTTTCAACTATTTTTCGTGTGCATAAATAAATCTTGTGTTTTAGAGATTCTGCTCAGAATTTTAGAAAACAAGTTTCTGAGATTTCTATTTTGTAGTTTTTATGTTTTCCATTCTTATGCTGAACGAATGAAATCAACTTTTATTTGTTTTTATCGCCGCCAGCAATACTATTCTTTTTACGATGTGGAAGAAGAATCGAAAAAGAAAAATTAGAATGCTGCGCATTCCCATGATACCAATAGATTTGCCATTTGATTTTAAAAGATTGCTGTTTCCTGTTCGGTTGGCTTTGCAATGACAATTAATAAATCTCAAGGTCAATCGCTGTAAGTTTGTAGTTTAAATTTTTTGAAGCCCATATTTCTCCCACGGACAGCTTTACGTTGTATGCTCCTATGTTGGAAAACCCAATGATTTGTTTGTTAATGCTCCACAAGAAAATAATTTTTCTAGCTATATACTCATATAAACACATTTTATTTCATTTTATAATCAAGGGTGTAGCAAAGCATATCGGGTTGATCTAGTATATAATAAAATGAAAATAAAATTATTTGCTTAAGAATTAAAAAGCTCATTATTTTGCGTAATATTTACGGCGTTATAAGTTTCATAACTCCCAAAATCCTATTATATCAGCACTAGAATTACATTAAAATTAAAACTAAAACAACAAGTTCCAAAAAAAATTGACTTTCCTTATGACTAAAAAAAGAAAAATTTTTTTAACTTTGTTGTTTTTAAGCTGTTTTTTATGTCATTCGAAACTAATGCATATTTGTTTATTTTTTTGTTAAAGTCAAAAAGAAATAAGGAACGACAGTTTTATAAAGTAAAAACAAGTTCGCATGTCATAACTGCCACTTTACAACAACAAAGATATAAACAGAGAAATAAAAGTCAACCAGCCATGGTAAGAGAAATAAAGAAAACAAAACTAAAAAGTTAAAAACGACATAAAAATACGCAAATATAAGACAGCATTTCAAAGTTATTTTATTTCCTTCCCTTCAATTTAAAGGAATAACACCACTTAAAATAAATCTTTTGAAGAGCTATTTATTATTGCTTAGAGATATTTAAACAGCTGGCAAAAATTCCATAAATGAAAAAAAAATCTCATTAAATTTTCTAAATAAATACAGCCATTATTGTAACTTAATTAGAACTAATTATTTCTTTCGGTGAGTTGACACTTGACTTCAACTTCGCAGGTGATTTATTGGAATTAATATTAATTTCTTCTCTAATTTTTTAAGCTTATTTTTTCTTATTTCTTTAATATTTTGCTACATCGTTGGGTTTCACCTACAGAAAACAGGAAACCAAAATATTAATATTAAGTTTTTTCAAACACAACTATAAAGTGGAAAAAATTTGTCAAATGTACAAAAAAATTCAAAGACATTCACAGCGGGCAAAAGAACACGCCTGTGTCTATTTTTTTCATATCATTAAAACAGTGAAGGAACTTCAATAAAAAAATACAAATATAGATAGATAAATAAATAATTCTTTCGAAAAAAAACCGACTTAAAAACAGATTTCATCTGTCTGCCTATAACAGCTCAAGTGTATGGCCACATAAATTAGGTTACATTAACTTTTGGGACACACTTATGTCTCCAAACGTTATACTAGTTTAACTGTTCAATAGTTTGGCAATATACATCAAATTGCAGAAACTATAGGGTCACTATTTAATTTCCAAATTCAAATTAGATAATTGCTGTTGTAGTAGATTTTGCAATCAGGTTCTGCGTGTCTTTCAACCGTTTGTCTGTAACGGTTCAACAGTTTACCCATATACATCCGATTATATCAACTATTAAATTTATAATATAACATTTTTATACTTCTTATTATACCAAATAAAGTAGTGGACAGTCTGTCTAAAATTAAGGCCATATAGAACAAATTACATTAATTTTGGGAACACCCTTTACTTTCTAAGTTCTTGTTATAGGGGACTTAGCAAAACATGTCCCTTGTAAATATCAGCTGTCTGTCTATAACAGTTTAAAGGTACGGCCACATAAACCGTATTATATCAACTATTGGGACACCCGTTTATTATCAAATCCAAATTTTATACTTCTTGTTATAGAGGAGTTAGTATTACAGCTTCGTTGTGAATTTCAAGCGTCTGTCTACAACTGTTCAAAAGTATATATATCAAGTTTAATTTATTCATCAATATTAATGAACTTTTGGCGCACCCTTTAATTTATAATTTGTAGTATTAATGCTTGTTACTATAATGACCAATGCAATCGACGTTCTGCCCAATTTGCAAGCTGTTGTCTATAACGGTTCAAAAGATAGGCCCATATAAGTAAATTAACATCAATTATGGGGCGCCCTTTAATTTTTAAATTTATTTTTTTTTTAATTTTTTATTTTTGAGAGCCATAGTAATACGTAGTCATTTTAAATTTTACGGAATCGCCCTTTACAGTTCATAATACACGTAAAAAATATGTATGTTGTATGGGGACACCCTTTAATTTTTAAGATTTTGAACTGTTTTTTAAACGGGACCAATCTGTAATTCAAAATCGGATCAGAAATGACTGAGTTCTGCGGGCACAAATATAAAAAAAGCAACATTCAGCCGAATTGTATAACCTCCTTCTGTTTTTTAAGTCGTTTAAAAAAAAACATATCGGAGCAAAAAAAATTATTTTATTTTTTCTAAGTTTAAACAGTCAACAAAAAATATATATTTGTAATTTATGATATAATTTTGAACATACAAGAAAGCAGTTAACAAAAAACGTTATTTAAAAAAAACGTACATTATTTTTTTAAATTTTTTTTTACATAAAATTTAAATTGAAAGAATAAAGTTTTTAAAAAGATTTTTTTAGCTAAAGTGACAATAAATATATTATATTAGCTGCCAATGCTACTTCTGCAATTATTGATGTTTCCGAATATTATTTTTTTATATTATAGTTTTTCAATGGATTCTTAAGCAGAGGAACTTATATCATTAGAAAGTTTTAAAGGAATATAAAATTTTTATTTGAAATACTATGAAGAAAACAAAACGTTTATTAATTTTTTTTTCCTTTGAAAATGTTTTGTTTCAAGAAAATTATTTTTCAGGGATATTTATATTAATTTGTTTTTTTTTAATTTTTTTTTTTTCGAATAGTTTAAAATATTTTTTCAACTTGAATGATAAATATTTTTGTTACAAACAAAACAAAAACTTTTTCTAGTCCCTGTTAAAATTATATATAGTACTTAAACTTTTTTTCTTATTTTTAATTCTTTTGCACTCCAATATTTCTTTTTTTGATTGAAGTTACTTCACTGAACTAGATTTAAATATATAATGAAGGTTATACTGATGGTAATATATCAATCTTACTTGTGAATTATGTTTTAATATTTGAAATTAACATTAACTACGAGTATTACAACTTGAATACTTTCCGTTATATAAATGCAATGAAAATCACAATTCTAAGTAATATTTTTATGGACTCTAAAATTTGACAAATAACACCCTTCCGGTCAGATAATTAAATTTACTTAAATTTTTGTTTTATTATAGACTGTGACAATCTTTGTCAACAATTTAGAAAGAGATTTTTCTTAAGATTACAAAGTCTTTAAAGAGTCCTTCCTGTCCCTTCCCAGAAGATGGAAAAAATAATTTTTTTTCGATCATATAAGTAACAACCTTTAAATAATTCTAATTTAAAATCATTTTTTTCTAACTAAATTATAAGTTTATTGATATTATTTTAAACACTTTAATACTGGATAATAGCTCTCTTGTTAAAAAAGTGATTTAAAATAATCCAAGGAAAATTAGATCTCCAATTTTTAAAAAGGATTTAATTAGTCACTGAATTATCTTCTCACTGACTGAAATAAATCGTTTACAACTTGGGCATTATACAGTAGAAGCAGAAGGTAGTTGCAGAGTTCTTATACTTGGCATTTTGACTTTAATCTGTTAACCATTAATACACTATAGAACCTCAAACCATAACCCTTCCCTTACTGCTGTGATCGACACTTAAAAATTGCTACTCCATCTGGCCCATCCAATTTAAATTTCTTTTTTTTTCTATAAAATAATTTTGGGAATTTGTATAATACTATTTATTATATTACGCTAAATCCCATAACATTTTAAAATAAAAATAAAACTTATTTGTTGGCGGAAAAAGAGCCGGCGAAATAGGTGTAGAATCAGCTTTTTTAACCAAAAATAAATTGCATTTTTATTTTAAAATGTTATGGGATAAACCTCAATATGTTAACCATCCACATGAGAGCTGATATTTTAGTACTAAGAGGCGAGCATTTAAAAAAGAAAATTCCCAATTCGACTGGAGTCTTAAAAATCTGAAAATCTTTCATTGTAATCTATTCAATAGCTTTTAATATCTTTTACATATCTTAATATAATTTTACAACTTCATGCAATTTTTGGAGCACTGGTCAAATGGGGATGTAACCTGCGAAAAATCGATTTTGACTCTATCCGCTGTATTAAACACCTGTCTTACTCAATTTGCACTAATGTTTATTGCAAAAAGTTATTGCACAAAAATTGTGTATTCGACAATTAGCTAAGGCAAATTGAGCAACCTCTGTGGTAGGTGGCAACGTTGGTAGAACATCATAGAGTTCATGAGTTTCAGCCCAACATCGGACAGGCGTGCAAAGAAAAAATAATAATTGGGAAATATATAAGTCAATACAAAACTCCCGGGGTCAAATTTTAGAAAAGAAAGTTACTGTGTGAATTCTAGGCAGATAAGTTGCTGAAGACGCCTTCAAATCTATATATATAAAAATGAATGTCTGTCTGTATGTTTGTGCTTTATAGGAGGCCAAACCCTTGGACCGATCTTCCTGAAATTTTCATAGCATGTTACTGTGACTCTGGAAGGAATAATAGGCTATATGAAGTTTTAATTGGACAACGGGGCGTGGCACCGCCCATATAACCCAAAAAGTTAAATCGCCATATTTTGGCCTGTTGATTTTTTGTCCTTTCCGTCATAAGATTTTAGCTTCAACTATTTGGATAATACGGTTCAATAGATAGAAGCCGGTAAAAGACGGACAAGTACTGTAGCCTGTTACATATTTCACTTGGGTACGCAGCCTTTAAAAGCACGATGTGCCGAAAAAGTATGTAACACATTTTTTCGTTGTATAAGTTTTTTGTTAAGAACTAAATGAAGTAACGCTCGTTTACGGTGTATTAATTTGCTTTTCGCAAAACTAGTGAATTATTTTTCAATGTTTAACTTCCAAGACTCGTAAAATTTTAAAGCTTCGAACGGAACATTCTGATGCGACAAAGAAGAAAAGCAACACGAATGAAATTTATGCTGCCTTAAATAATTTTATGTAAAGTAATTACTTTTTCTACTAAATACAATAGTCATCTCTTTTCCTTTCTTTTAATATTAAAATAATAAGAATTATATAAAAATTGCATTTAAAATAATAAAAAAAAACAAACTAAGAAAATTAATTAGGAAAATGAAATAAAAATTTAAAAATGAATTTAAAACAAATTTAAATTCTGATTTTTTGAACTTTTAAATAGTCACTGAATTTGTGTAAGATAACATAGTTGCAGTACAGACATAACAACTAACCAACTGTGGCACTGTCTGCTTCGGTTTTCTACTTAAATTTCTATCTTTTTATTTTGCTTTATTATTTCCTCTTTGCTACCTACTTGATAACTTACTGTCAGGAAGCAATAAGTCACTCTGTGTTTGCCACTGCAACGTATACTGTACACCTCAAGTTAAAGTGCTTTAAATTTGATTATGCATTGATGGATGAAAATAAATAATGGATAGACTACAGCACAGAGGAATAGCCGGAGAGAAGATACTACTAAAGTTAAATGAACAATGACATATTTTTTTTTCTTGTGACCGAATATACCTAAGGTAAGCAAATTGAATGCGAATACAATATTTTAAAATGAATGTACGTTTTGCAGTTTTATCTTTAAAGAAAATTCACTTTCTTAAAAATTATTTAAAATTTGTTAAATTAAGGCCTGTATTAAAAGTGAAGGGAAAGTTAATTTGTAGTTCAGCATAATGTTCCAAAAATCCCTAATGCATAAAGCTTTTGTTTTAGCAAATTCTAACTTAAATTATTTCACCTCGATTCTGAGCCATTTAGAGCGAAGACCGTGATTATCTCTCAGATCTAGTATTGACTATGATTGATTGAATTTAATATTTTCATGCGATAGCGTGATACCCTAGTACATATTTGTTGGACAGAATCCTATTAGATTTTCTTGTGAATGAATCGATAGAATACGAACTTAAGCCGTCTCAACATTTCAACTAATGATTTAAAAAAAAAATTTAACGCAAAGCACAGAACGATGGTATAATTCCTTTATAATTATCAATATGATACTGGAATAGCACCTACAATAAAAAAAAATGTATTATAAATAACAAAAATGTTCCTTGAGTTTTTCGTCATCGATCGGCATATTTTAGTACCAGAAAAAATGCATTAATTAGTAAAGTTTTACTGATATTTACATTCTAAGTATATTTGTATTGATTACTAACACAAACTTCTACATAAACTAGTTCTGCAACTTCAAATGTATTTAAAATGTAAGGCATTGCCTTTGGTTGCCAGATTAAAATTTTTAAAATACTTGACATTCATCAAAACAATTATTAGGGAAGTATAACCATTAACAAACTTTTAAACAAATTCTTTAATAAAATATTATACCATTAAAATTAAATAATGGAACTACTTATTGTCTTGTTTAGGTAGACTCAATCACTCTACGCTGTTGCTTAGCAGAGACTCCAACTCATATTAAACTTACTCTCTTTTCTCGCTTACATCCTATACACTCGCCTTTTATCCAACTTAGCCACATCTGCCATATTCTCTTATTATCCTGTTACTTCCCTACGCTAACATTTACAGCTTTTTAACCGACTTCAGAAAAAAAAGAAGACGCTTATCAATTCGACTGAATGTTGCATTTTTTATATTTGTACCTCCATAACTCAGTCATATCTGGATCAATTTTGCAAATTTATTTTTTATTTAAAAAGTGAAGGGTGTCCCCATACAATATATATGTTTTTTCATTTTTAACTGTCAAGAGCACCACTATAGCTCCCAATAGCAAAAAGTATTTCAAACAAAAAGCAATACAAAAATAAATCTTAAAATTAAAGGGTGTCCCCCTAGGTGACGTAAATTGACCTTAATGAGTATATCTTTTGTACCATTATAGACAAACGCTTGCAAATTGGATACATTGTCGATTACCATGATCGTTATGATAATAAGTATAAATATTTAAAATTATAAATTAAAGGGTGCCCCAATGCTTAATTTAATTTTATGTACATGCCATACTTTTGAGCAGTTGTAGACAAACTCTTTAAATTTACAACAAACCTGGATGGAAATTAAAGGGTATCACAATAGTTGATGTGATTAGATTTATATGGCTAAACTGTAAAACAGTATAGACAGAAGTTAAATATTCTACTACAACAGCAAGTATAATAAATTAATTTGGAAATTAAAGGGTGCCCCTCTAGTTGCTGTAATATGATGTACTGATAAACTGCTATAGTAACTGTAGCACTTTTCTTATCCTTTATATACTCTATTATTAACTAGTTGCCTTCGCCAATTTATCTGTCATGGCTGTACAATATAATTGTCTTTTCTTTCCGGGAGGTTTGTACTGCTGTTTCCTATTTAATTATTGTACTTTCATTATTTTTTTTTTATTTCGTTGCAATATTTTATCACTATGGTATAGGGAAATATAATTCGGCATGACCGAAAATAGCATTGTTGCATATTTGAGCTACAAATCTTTCAGGTTTTTTTTTATTCAAGACTTACTGACGAAAACGAATAATTATTATTTTTAAACCGCTCACATTGAAAAAACAAATGTTACACATTTAAAACAGTTTAATATTTATTATTAGAACATTTATATTTTAAAAGTTCATATTTATAAATAATTTTCTATTATCTTAAATATAGCACAATTTTCTTACAATCTATAAATGAAAAATGCGAAAAGTAATAAGCTACAACGCAGAAAACAAAGTGTTAAAATTAGATTTTAGTCTTAAGCTTAAATTTAAAATACTGCAACACTCATTAAGCTAAAAAATAAATAAGCATTCTCTCAAATTCATTTTTATTAACAATACAAAAAATATACATTTACACTTTTTATTAAATTACTGTTGAGATCAAGACTCAATAAAAATTATTTTTTTTTTTTGTTTCTTTGGATAAATAAAAAATAATACTTAAATAAGCCACTGTTATCTTCGTACATTTGTTTTAATATTTATTTGATATTTAAATAAATTTCTTATTTCTATGTCATTTAAATGTTTTTATTTTATTTTTATTCGTAAGCCTCAACAACGTAGTGTACAATAACAACTATTCCCATTCTAGTTGCACTAACAACAGGAATTTTTATCCTTTAAACATGGTCATGTGATTTGCTGGTGACTTTTGCTTACAAATTCGTTTACATGTTAACCGCCAAAAAGCTGTACGAAAATCTGGATTGTAAAATGCATAAATGAATGGATTGATGGCACAATTCACCCAACCAACCCAAGTTAAAAATGACATAAGACCCTCAAAAACAGCGGCTGGTGGTAGAAATGGTATCAGTAGGTAATAGACAAAAAATGGCAGCCAACAGGCAATAAAACCACCCATAACCGTTGTTAAAGTTTTTGTGGTTTTTGTATCCCGTTTTGTTGTTGAAACTCGCATGGGTACACGATGATGCTGATTATGATGATGGTGACCATGAGGTTGATGTTGATGATGGTAATCTTGATGGCCAGCTTGGCTGGAAGGGTAATGTCCCGTGTGTTGTACATAATTTATATGTTGCTGCTGTTGGCCATTTGTTGCATATTTATTTATTTGTGTCATGGTCTGTCCCAAACATTTGTCGGAAAATGTTGTATGACTATCCGTACAATGCAAATGTTGCAGTGGCTTAGAAGCATCCCTCTGTCCCTGACCATCTCCTATAGTAAATGTAACATTTGTTGTCGCAGCTGTTTGTGTACATACACCATCACCGTAGCGACAATTAATCGATGTACATGTTGCGACAGGTTTTAGTACTGATGTTTGTACTGATAAACGGGAAATTTCTACGAGCTCATAAAATGATGCTTGATGTTTAAGATTACTTTTGTCGATATAGTTTTTGTTGCATTTGTTACATTTCAAACTGTTGGTTTGACTGTTGCTAACACTGGCCGTACTATCGACAGTCCAGCGTGTTTTAAAATGGAACTTTTGTGGACCACATTGAAAATGCTCTGATTCAGAGAGGAAATTATCGCAATCAATTTCATGGTCTGCAGTGCGTTCAGAATTCTGCAAAAAAAAAAAAATAATAATAATAATAAAGCAAATAAATTCATAATAATCTAATGACATAATATAAAATTTTATTTCAATCATAAACTTTATAATGTTTTTCAATATTTATCAAGCATTACTCGAAATTTGTAAAGCATTGTTTGAATAGTGTTAACCGAAATTAAAAAATACCAATTGAAATGTTCATGAATGTTTATTTATATGCAGAGAAAAAAACATGACAGTTCTATTGTCACAGGAATCATATTATTTTCGTTTTTAAAAATATATAGTTGCAGTGAACGAATAATATGCATTTTCTTAGTAACGATTACAGCAGTTTTTTTTTAACATTATATCTTTAACTGATTGTTTTACACTAAAAGTGTAAAAAAAAAAATTTGTTTGAACTAAACAATTTTAGCTAAAGCTAAAACCTAACCAACGTTTCCACCTAATTGAAAAAACCAACTGGAGTTCAAAATATCACTAAAATATTTTGTTCCATTCAGAGATGAGTGCTTTTTATTTAAGTGATTTTTTGTGAGCCACTGGTACATCTAAGAACGTTTGACAACTAAATAATTAAAATTAAAAAAAATAAATTTGTACATGAAACTTACGTTACATAAAAACATTAAAGAAATTTTTAATTTTTAAGAAAATTTTTTAATAATAAACAAAAATTTTGTTTTATTAAAATAATTATCAAAATAAATTAATTTGAAGTTTTTTTTTTTTTTAAATTTATTAAAACTTTTACAAACAAAATTTTAAAGGAATACTCTTTAGCAAAATATAATGTTGCATCAATTGTAGCAGAAAAATTTTCATTAAACAATATTATTATTTTTTAATTAATAAAGCTATTTAAGTTGTTTCAATATATTTCTTTAATGAAAAATCTTTTAATTGAGAATATTATTTGAATTTAAAAAATGTCAAATTTAAGTTCCCAACTTTTATTACTTTATTAATTAATTTTTCAATTAAAAAAATAAAAATATATTTAATAATAAAAATAAAAAATTACTTTTTTAAATGCATTAAAAATTCTAATACTTTTTAACCATACATGGGAGTTATTTATACAATGGACTAATTATTTATCGATTTCATTATCATTAAATGATAAATAATTTTAAATATTTTTTAGCATAATGACTTTAATCTTTAATAATGCTATTGCTTTTTAATAAAAAGGTTTCATTTATAATAAGTTAAAAACCAAAGTCACTTTCATTGACTAATTATTAAATGTGTTCAGAGCATTACCATTAATTAACGTCACTTCTTGTCTTTGTACAGTAAATAAAAACCTTAAAATATAGTAGAATATAATTTTCAAAATGGCATTATTGTCACTAATATTTTCTGTTAAAGTCAAAAGTTGCGACTATTTATTGATCTCATTAGAAAGCAAGTTGTATTTATCAGGCAGAACAGGTATGTTACCAGGGAAATATAAACGGGTAATGTCCAGCGACGCACGGTATTACGAATGTGATGTTACTAAGCTATTTTTATTATATACAACATACTACTAGTCTAACGAGTTGTTAAGGATATTAAAATTCTAAATTATTGAAAAGCCCTTGCTTAGTTTCAAAAATCGATTACATTTTTCAAAATTTATTTTAAGGATTAAATTTTTTGTAGCCCTCAACTTGTACTAACGAAAATGAATTTTAATCAATTTATGAAATTACTAAAACATTGTACAATAACTAGTGCAACACTTCGCACTATAATTGTGATTATTTTTATTTCTCTCACTTAATATCTATTGTTCTTCTGTAAATTAAAAAAAGCATGAAATATATTTCTAAAAGGATAGAAAGTTCTATTTATTTGTAATAATAAAAACAATACTGATTGTTTCACTTCTAGTTTTTTTTTATCATAAAATTTATTTAAACTCATTTCCTAAAAGCTTTCTTTATCCTGAATAAATTATCAGATTAAATGTATAAACTAAATTAAAAATTCTCAATAAAAATATTGACTTAAATAATTTAATTAAATTTAATCATACGTCCTCCATAAACTTATGAACTTTGTGGTAAAAGAGTTACTGATAAAGATTTTATAATATTTTCATTGAATGCTCCCACTTCCTACCAACGAATTTAAGCTGCATTACATTCGTTATTTATGGATTTTTTATGAACTTTAAGCCATAATAAAAAGTAGGTATTTTAAAAATAGTTCTATTAAAATAATAATGTCAGCAATAACAATGTTTACTGCACATAAAAAAGCTATTCCAAATAAAAAATAAAATATATAAAAAAATTTATTGGAAAATAACAAACGCATTCACCAATGAATCGACATACGACCACCAACATCACAGCGCATTAGCGTACTTAAATAATTTTTCTTTAAGGGGCCTAGGCTATGCCTTACAACGTAGACATTTTTTAATTTTTTCTGAAGGCAGCTTAACCCTCCCGCAACACAGGCCTAACTACGCTAGTGCAACTGTGGCAAAAACCTTACCGCATCACGAACAATCCTTTGACGGCGAGAAGTCAAAACGTAACCGATTTTTAAATAAACATAAAGCATCACAGCCAGTGGTATGAAAAATGAACCCATTGCTGAGAAGACGACGTATCCTTTATTCTGATTGTAACGACATACTGTATTACCTTCCTCGCGTCGACCTGGTTCATACCTGTAAATAAATAAGAAGAAGAAGAATAATTAATGAATTATCAATAAACTTAAATATAAAAATAGCAAAAAAATCAAAAAATTAGTTATTTTTAGAAAACGTATTATAAAATTTAACCCTTAAAAATGTGTTAAAATTTTATTTATTTACTCTTTTTTTTTCGTGCTAAAGATAATGGTTCCATTTTGCAATTCGTTTTATTTATTTTCTGATTTATATATTTAATTTCATTTTAGTATATATTGATTAAAAAATAAATACAAAATTTTCTAATTGTATAATTAATTGTATTAACTCCAATTTTATACATAAATAGATAAGATTAGTTTTGAAAATTCATATTTGACAGTCGGGAAGTAGTCACGTGGCAAATTTATTCGGGAAATATATGTGGTGCCACATCACATACAGACATGATTACAAGGGAATTGCTGCGAGACCCCTTCCCGCAACAAGTTATTTCAAGAAATGGTGATGTTGATTAGACTCCACGGTAGCCTGGTTTGAATGCACTTCTTTTTGTGGGGGTATTTGTAAAGTATAGTTTCTCCAAACAAACTAGAAGCGCTTAAACAACTCAAACAAAATATTCTTGATAAAATTAATGAAATACACATTTGTGTGATAATGAAATGAAAATGTGCACAAAAGGGCTCGCATTTCTGAGGCAAACAGAGGAGACATCTGACATCTTATTCCGTACGCAATTGCCGACATTAATTAAAATTAACAATACAAGATCTATTCTCTTTCATTTTATAAAAAATTATTAAAAAAACAAAGTAGTATACCTTTCCACACCCTGTAATTAAATTCCCATTTAAAGATCAATAAATCTTTTATGAATGCAAAAGATTTTTTCTTTGTAGATTTTGTTAATAATCATTTTTAAAGAAATTTTATAAATAGGAAATTTATTTAAGTCGATTAATGTTATAACTGTTGATCATGTTTGATTCCTTAAAAAAAATATTTTCTAACAACAAACAATTTCTTAATATTCCAACAAAATTTACGTTAGAAATTGAGCGGCCATATAAATATGCTTCCCACACAGTTTATCATTGCGCAGTTTACTTTCTGAAGACGTATATCTTATGAGAATATCACTATATTATTTTGTTGTTAAAAAATATTTGAAGGGCGCAAACCTTACCGATGAAAAAATATATGAAAAAGATGAACCGACTAATGAATTACATGAGGATAGGCGACAAAACATTGCAAAGTTGTTAGATATTATAATACATAAATAACAAAAGTAGAACAAAAGTAGTAGAAATGAATGAAGTTTTTTAATTTTGACTATTTTAATTTGAACCACTTTATTTTAAAAATTTTTGAACACCGCAAACCATAAAACAACCCTCACACTCTGATTGCTTTCGATCAAAAAGCACAAGAACAATTTTTAACATCAATTCAATCGAGAGAACATCGTGTTGGAAAACGTAGAATACCAAAAAATGTGACATTTCACACAGCATTAAAAGAAGCACTCATTTCAAAAAGAATCATAGCGATAGGCGTAGCTTACTTGTAACTCCTGCAAAGTTCCCTGGTGTATATCTGGTATCATGACAGCAATTTGTTTAGAATAAATAAATTTAAGAGTTCAAATTAAACACATACGAGTACAGGCAAAAATAAAGGTGGACAAAATCGCGATTTGTGACACCACAAATTCTAAATGACCGTTGATCAAAACATGGATCTGTAATAATGCGCCAGAAAACGTAGACCAATCAAAACGTTGCACCAAAAGAGTACATGAATTCCCATCAATTAACTTGAAAACTACTAACGCCGAAATTGAACAAAACCGACATAATTTGTGCTCCGAACTGTTGCACTATCAAGTGTATTTCCGAGATTCAACACGAGAAAACAAGAGTGGTCACGAAGAGGGTATCACTTAAAATAAATATCTATTTTGAGAACCCAGAAAAATTAAATTAAAGAAGACTATGACAACCAAAAAATAGTTCTTTGCAGAAAAAAAATTTCTTTATTTAAAAACTCACAGAGTTATCATTTTGCCTCTTATGGGGAAGGAAAAAATAAGATGGTACCTATTAATTACGTCTACAAATCAAAATTTTTCAAAAGCTGCAGTTCTAAACAAGCGACGCGCTTGATATTGCTTTGGACAATAATTCTTAAAAAATGACTTCAAAACAGAGAGACGGGCAGAGACTCAATAAATATGAATTATAAAAATGTTTAAAGCCCACCTCATTTAAATTTAAACTTTCTATCTGTAACGGTTCAAAAGGTAAGTCCATAAAATTGCACCATTTATGGGGACACTTTTTTACGTCTAATTTGAAATATTTATACTTGTTGATATAGCGGACATAAAAAAATAAACCTTTGCGAGGGCACCCTTTAGTTTTTCATCATTGTAATTGTGGACCTATTACTACACACCTTGTTTAATTGTTAAGTGTATTTGTATATCGGTCGATAAGCTAACGCCACTTACATCAAAAGGCATTGCGACACCCTTTAACTTTCAATTTTATCCTGCTGTTATAGTGGATCTGACAATACACCCTTTGTGTGCATTGTAGTTGTCTCTCTACAAATGGTACAAAGATAATGTCATATATTACACATAATATCACCTATGGGGACACTCTCTAGTTTCTAATTTTATAGTTGTTGCTGTAGCAGACAGAGAAGTACACATTATGAATAATTTTCAAGTGTTTGACCAATACTGGGTCAAAATATAGAATAATATGAGCTGTTTTTTTTTTTTTTTTTTTGAAAATGGTATAAGTCTACCTTTTTCAAAAAACTAAGTTAACGGTAATTTTAATGAGCTATACACTACTTCTCTCTATATATACAATCACAACTTCAATAACTTGACATAAAATAAACAAAAACAGTTTTGCTGTACAATTCAATCGCATAAATATTTCTTTTGAAAGTGGAATAAGTCCTTTCCTAATAGTTTTAATAAAAACAACTTTTATTAATTTCTTGCAAACGACAGATATTTTACAGATGTGAAAACAGTAAGACTATTATAATGCAATAAAGGCATGCCGAAAATAAAACAGTTTCAGATTTTCAACTAAATTTCTAGAAGACAGAAAACAATTAGGACAGAGAAATTTTAAACTGGCTTAAAATATGTTAGATGAATTTTTTTTATGAAATTAGCGTGAAAGCAAATGCTCCATTAAAAACTATTTTTTGGCTTGAAAAAAAGGAAGACCAAAAAAACCTCAACAAAATTAATATGTTATTAAGGGAATGTAAGAAAAAAAAACGAGGTTTGTTAGTTGGTAATTTTGTTAAAGACTTAATATTTTTCTATGGGCTTCAAAAATAACTAAATTGCTGTTTTTGAAGTTCTTACACTTAAAGGAAATGTTTTTGGATTTTCTAAAAAAATTGGATAAAAGGTTTCCTGATAAGCTGGCTTTAGCAACCGGCGAAGTACGTATAGATATCTGCTATTCCAAACCAATAAATAAATTGCATTTTTATATAAAAATGTTATGAGATTTAGCATAATACAATAAATAATAATATGTTACCACTTTACAAAACTTGATGGAGCACAAAGAGGAAGAAATATAAAGTTATGATACGTTTATTACCTAATATCCTGCCTATTAATCATAAATACTTTAATATGCTCTTGTTAACGAAAACTTAGTATAAAATATCCTTTTCTGTGATAAACTAAATAAATTCGGTTATTCTATAAATGTATACATAAATGTCTTTGTTTAAAAAAATTACATTTTACATTTACATTAATTTTAGTAAAGCTTATGTCTATAAAAATATGGACTTAAATTTCCTCTTGTTTTTATTTCTTCTAAAATGTTATTTTTGAAAGTGGTACAAGTACATGTGGAACCAAAAAGGTCAGTCATTTATTTAAATAATTTTAGTACTGTTCCAGTATCATTTTGATTGTTATGAAGTAAGCATGAATGCTCGCTGTGCCTTGCCTGCTTATAATTTAATTTTTATTAAATTACTATTTGAACTGTGAATATTATAAATGAACAAGTGAGAATAACTACAAATTTAGTATTTATTATTTTATATTAAAATTTTTAAGGTATATAGTGTAAAAAACATCACTCGAGTTCATTAAAGTTGGCCAATATTTTTAAATTGATTCAAACGGAAAACCCTGAATATTATATGAAAAAAATGGACTTATACCACTTTAAAAAAGCCAGCTCATATAATTACAATTTGAACAACTATGGGGACATTATCTAGTACTTAAATATATACGTTTGTGGATACTCTCTGATATTTACGTATACGTTTTTATTATTTTCTGTTATTGTGAGTTATAACAATAACAGAATAACAATAACAATTTTTTTTAATACTGTATGAACAATTTAATACGCATGTAAAAATCGTGCGTGTTGTATAGAGGCACCCTTTAATTTTTGATATTGTGAACTTATAAATGAATTAAAACAAAAAATCCAAATCGGATGAAAAATGACTGAGACAGAACAAATCAACTTCAACAAATCAACATCAATAAATTAGTAAATAGCTTCACTTTTTCCCACTTATAATAAAAGAAAAGTTCTGCAAACTACTCTTCGTACATCAAGTGATAATTTTTTATAGAATATAAAATCAAAATTATATTTAAATCGAATAAAAAAATAATTTGCACTTACTCAGCAATATTTTGACTTTAATAAAACGAAAATATTAAACTTTTTATTAACTTTTAGTTTTTGTCACTGCAACACATGTTAAATAAAAGATTTTTTTTCCTGTGCATATCGTGCACCAACAAAATCAGCAAGAAAAAGCTGTGTTCTACCAGTATTTTCCTTAAGTTTCAAGTTTTCTCTAGTTTTGCAATTATTTTTTTTAAGGGATAAATATTCTTGGCAGAAAAACAGCACGTGTTTTTATACTCCCAAATATTTCCAAAGAAAATTCATTTTTAACACAATCGTTTATTTGTGTTATATCCCACACGGCGTCACATAAAAGTTTTAAGCAGAATTTTATTAAATTTTTTGTGTTTTTTGGGAAAATACTTCAATATAAAAATAAAATAATAAATTAGATTGGATTGGATCAGCGTATAAAGGCGTCATTTTTTTTTTTTTTTTGTTTTATACTTCCGTAGGAAATTGATAGTAGAACAATAAACATTTTATTTTTTATAAAAATAATATTGGCGCAATTATATATTTAATATTTTATAAAAAAAAATATTTAAAAAAAAATAATTTTTTTTATTATTTAATTCCAGTTAACTCCATTAAATCAGGCGAGTAAAAACGGCTAAATTCTTCTAAAATGAATATATGTGGCAGCTTTTTCTGATTGTGTACGTATGGGTGTAAGTCCATATTGCAACAATAACTAAAATAAACTAAATTCATTGTTTGTTAAATGTTTTTTTATATGTACGGATGGAATAGATATTTGAGACACAGTTTTAATTTTGTTGTAATTTTATGAAACTGCTTAAAAATATTAAATCGAATTTCGCAAAGCGTATAAGTCAAAAAGTTGATAAAAGTGAGACCTGAAATTTACACAAGCTTTGAAGTTGTGTAAAATCCAAATAGTAGCAGTTCAAAATAGAAGGATTGGACGAAAGTACAATCTGTCATTTAATACATATTTAAGAAAAGGCCAAAAATTTTGAAGGTTAGGGCCATTTGACAAAACATATAGTTTAAAAATGGGGGCACAAGAATAGAGTTAACTTAAACGCCTGTAAAACCCAGTGTCGTATGTGAAATGGAAGGAAGTAATTCAACTAATTTCCACTCATTACTGTCAATCGTACATAACCATTTAATACTAATTTATGTTGTATATTTTTAATTTTAACTTACCACCCCAAGTACGGTGGACATGTTATGGATAAGGCCGTTATCCATACAATTAATATCATAAATAAAGCCAAACGTTTGGTGCGTCTATTTTTGGAATATGTTAAGGGTTGTGTCACAGCTAAATATCTAAAAAAGAACAAAAGAAAGAAAATAAATATCAGGTGAAATGAAAAATTTACTTTAAAAATGTTATTAAAATGAATGACAAACTAAAAAGGAGTCATTAACTAACAACTGTAGCATTTTTATCACCATCTACAACGCAACGTAATGCCTGTAAATAATTATAAATTTTTATTTGTCATCATATTTATTCAGGTCAACGGAAATAAAAATTGTACATTTAAAACCAAAGTAGCAGTGTAGGCAGACATGGCAAAAAACAAAAGTTAGTCTATACATTAGAAAATTTCAAAAAAAACGTAATATTTTAAGTTACCTTGCAATAGAAGATGTCATACAAAGCAGTATTTAAATTACTTGTTAAAAATAGCACAGTACTAAAATCTTTGCTTTGCCTTCATGTTTTCCAGCTAATAAAAAAAGTAAATGTCTTAGCATTTACAAAACATTTCAATATAAGCGAAGCAAAAATTAAATGCAAAAAAGAAAGAAACGCATATGCTTAAGCTGACCATGGGTTTCTTTTTGCAGCAAAGCAATCAGCAAAACATTTATTTTGAAAACGTTTGCTGTTGCTTAAGCAATAAGTTGCTGTTGCTTTTTAAGAAAAAAAAAAAACACCATTTAATGGCAAAGTCACAACCAGTGTTTAAATTGCTTGCTTAAAAATACCAACAGCACTAAAATCTTTGCTTCGCTTACATGTTTTTCAGCAAATAAAAAAACTACATAAATATCTCAGCACTTAAAAATATTTCATTGTAAACAAAACAACAGCAAAAAGCAAATGCAAAAAAAGAAAAAGGAACGCATTTGCTTTAGCTGAATGTGTTTCTTTCTACAGCAAAGCAATCAGCAAAGTATTTATTATGAAAACGTTTGCTGTAGCTTAAGCAATAAGTTGATGTTTGTTTCTTCTTTTGCTGTTGATTTTTAAGAAAGAAAAAAAAAACACCATTTAATGGTGCAATAGCAACAACGTTTGTATTTGTATTGTATGTATTTTCTTACGTATTGTAAGTAATAAATACATAAATACTTTTCCAATGTTAAAAGAGATGAAAAGCGAGTTACAGCAAGGAACAGCAATTGTAGTCAAGCACAACTTTTTAGTAAAGATATAAGCAAAAGCAAAAATAAAAATAAAGAAATATTGATTGCTCAAGCAACAGCAAACGTTTTTAAGAAAGAAACGCACATAGTCACCTAAAGCAAATGCGTTTTATTCTCTTTTTTGCATTTGCCTTTTGCTTTTGATTCATATTTTTCCGCAGCAACAGTAAAGCAACTACATATGCATTGAAAATAGTCAAGCATTTTTAATCACTGATAAAAAGTGTAAAAAAATTAAAATTTCACCGAATTTATTTTAGTGACATTAAAAACCGTATTTTATTTTTTTAAATTGTCACAGCAGACAGAGCAATACATTTTTTGTGTAATTTTAACTAAGGCATTGTTAAAATAACGTTGTGCCAGTAATCACGCATACTTTTTATTTTTAATTTTTTTAAGTTGCTTTTTTTATCGAACTAGCAATATAACCTCTGAGTTAGATTACAGTATCAGACTATTACGATAAAAAATAAGGCAATATGTTAGGAATTTATGTAACTAATGAGATCTTTTCATTTATTTTTTGTACTTGTTCTTATAGCAAAAATAGCAATACATACTCTGTGCAAATATAAAGCGCGTCGAATTAACGGTCTTTTGGAAAGACCCTTTAATTACAAAATTTATTTTTGACAATTTATTTTTATTGCGGGCATATTTTACATACTCTGTGTAAATTCGATATGTCTGCCCGCTACGGTTTAAAAAGATAAAGTCGTATAAATGAAAATCACTTTAATATTAGAACAGCCTTTAACTTGTAATTTTTCTACTTTTTCCTACAAAGCACATAATTTTATTAATCCTGTGCAAATTTGACATGTCTGCCTACCACAGTTCAAACAACAACAATATTTTCATAAATATCACGTCACTTACGTTATAGCGTGTTAAGGTCTCAGAGATAGAAGGCTGTGACAGGCCAACAGATAGACAAACAACAGACTTTGTGAGAAAAACAACAGGCTGTTCAATTATTAAAATGGATTAATAGAAAATAGCACGAAAGTTAATTAATTTAATAGAAAAATCCCGTTGTTTAATTAAATAAAACAATCGGGTTAAGCTTTTACACTTTGTGTGCGAAACCCTTAAAAAAACGTAATGAATTAGGACTAAAGTGTACATCTATCTACTATAAATTAATAAAAGATTGGTTCGGCATTATTTTTTTACTTTATCGTGCTTAATTCCTTTTAAAATTTATTAAACCTCATTAAATATTTCTTAGTACAAAAGTGGGTTACTGGGAAGAAACCACATATGGGAGTAATTAATTTAAATAAACTAAAGATTTTTGTCCAAAATATTAAGCAAAAACAACAATAACCAACAGTAATTCTAATTGTCTTTCTCCACTGTATACGGCTGACTTTTTTTTGGCTCTTTTATACAGTTGAAAGAGGGTGTAAAATAAAATATAAAAACACTACGATAATTTATTTCTATGCATAGGCACTTTGCTAATTATTTACTTAAATACACGAGAATACTTTTTTAAGTTTATTTAATTAAATTAAATTAATTACCGATATTGATTATTGAGGGTCAAAGCACGTCTCGATGGTCATTTCGTTACCGCTTACTTAACACTTCAGGAAAATTCTGACAAATATTTTAAATAAAATAAAGATTTTAAATTTAAAAATAGCACGAAGTTTTTTATAAAAATTAAAGAAATTAAAAAAATATTCATGTGTATTTAATAAAATCATTACCATTTACTAATAACACTGTACAACAAAATAAAATTTTCGTAAGATTTTCGTAAGATAAAGGTAAAAGCATTCATTCGCTTATCGGTGAAATATGCTGGACATTGTATGATAATGAAGTGGAATTGCCTAGAGCTAAAAAAATGTAAATAATGCTATCCAAATTTGCTTTAAAACAAAATTCTTAATAAATGCGAAATTAACCCTAAGCTCTCTTTTGTTGCGTCTTATTTCTGACTTTATGGTTGAATTTTCCTTTTTGGTGTATTCAGGGACTTATAGTAAAATTTAACGGGTAACATTTTTGTGAAACATTTTAACCCTCTAAAACCCTGTTTTAATGGTGTTTTTTGCTATTTTTTAAAAGGAGGACAAAAAAGACCCATATCTTGAGGAGTTAGAGGGTTAACATTTCTACGAAAATGTTCTCCGTAACATTTTGCATAAATTTGCTGAACACATTTTTTACCTAAAATGTAAGGGTCACATGGTTTCTTATGCCGTTTAACAATAAGAATGTGCCAGAGCTGGGAAATTTTAACCCCCTCTTAAATGAAATCCAGATGTAAACTTTCAAAACGCCGATACACGTATATCTTTTTTTTGTCTCCTCTATCAGAATTTATAGCCCGGACCTTGTAATTTTTTGGTGTGTTGTACAGTGTAATTAGATGGTATAAAATTATTATTATGAATGTGTTCTTTGTCTTTGTACATTTAATACACATCTTAAAATATAGTGAAGCAATATTTTAAAATGGCACTAAGTGCACAAGTGAGACACCAGCACAAGTGAGACACCACGGGAACCAATTTTCGTTTTCGATTAAGTTATAAATTTTGCAAGTTGTGGCGTTATGTGATTTTAGATTTCAGACATCAAATTTTACACATGTCTAACTTAAAAATTATAAATAATTAAAACTTTCAAATATAGATCTGTCTGCAAAATTGTTAAGATTTATTTATTTTATGCACAGTTTTTGTTTTAACTTTCTACGATCAAAAATTTTTGTTTCATAGAAACAATTATTTTTGTTTTAATTGTAATTAGTTATAAAACGATTTTAATAAAATTTCATTACCATTTTTAAAAACAATTATAATTAAAATAAAATCATTAGCATTAAATGGTAGTTAATTTTTTCATTGTCATTACTTTAAACAATGCGAATTAAATTTTAATGGTAACAAAAACCCCAAGTATGGGAGATACGACATAGTACGATTTAAAGTTAATTGACTAAATGAGAATTATATTATGTTAGAAAAACTAATTTATTTTTACACGATTGTTGAAAATTGAACCTTTAAGAACGAAAGTGAACACTGCTAGCTTTGCAAAGTAAATTAAAACTTAATGTTATTCTTTATTCTTATTAAGATTGTGCGGCTAAAACCTGTTAAAAAATGAAGAGAACAAATACATATTTCTTCTGTCACTCACCTGTCTAAACTTATGGCACATAAACTTAAAATGGAAGCTGTACATAGCAAAACATCTAAAGAAATCCAAAGATCACATAAAATCCAACCAAAACGCCAAACTCCTGAAAAATAATAAAAAAAATTTAAAACTTTAATTTTAAATGAACAATTTTTAGTTAACAATAATTTGTGATTCCTTTTATTAATAAAAAAAGTAGTGTGCTCTTTTGACGTTAAAAAGTTTAAATAATATTAAAATATTTGAACTTAATCAAGGTATATCAAATTTAATCTGGCAGAGCGACGACAACAAATACAACAACAGCTGGGTGTTTTTTTTTTTTTGAAAATCAATTATTAGTGTTAAAAGTATGAAGGAACAGAAAGAAAATTAGAGGATAAAATGTTGACTCAAACCGTCAATATTTTATTGTGTCCATTTTATTTGTATCTGTATTTGTTTTATATCACTTATTCTACGAGTATATTTAAACAATTAAAACACACTTCGCACAGAATTTGTTTATATTAAATTTTAATTTTTTCTCATTCGTAATCAAAACAAATTATTTTGACATTAATAAAGTGTAAACAAAGAAAAAACTAATTTAAACACAAAATGATCATCTGCCCTAGCGCTGCCACCTGGTGCCTTAAACTCAATACTACTTGTAAAAGCAAACAAAATAAAGGTAGAGTAAAAACGAAATCTGAAAATGTTGAAAAAATTTCCTACTACTTAGCGTTTATCACTAAAATTGCATTTATAATTAATATAAATATATTCATGTCAAACGAAACATGTTTATAACTAATTAATTTAATTCAATTGTTTTAACATATAACAAACTGTGTTATATGTAATTCATTCATGTTCAATTTACAACCCCCTCACGTTGTTATCATTTTAATGAAAATTGTGATATTTTATTCAATTAATAATTTCATTTTTTTATCTTTTTATCAGAAATGTACTGCAGCTACACCTGGGAATAGCTCCACTTATTTAACTAAAAACCCAGTATAATAATTGTACGAAATTTTAAATTATGTATAATTGTCGTCCGAAATCACTACGGTGCAATATTATAATAGCATCCAGTTTAAGTTGTTTTATTTGGTTCAGAAAATTTTTCGAATCGAACAAAACTTAATAAATTATCACAAAAATGTTAAAAATAGAACTTGCATTTTTCCAGTGTTAACTCATTTTTTTTTTTGCAATTTGTAGACGCCCCTATTTTAAGACTTTTGTAGCACACGATTTACAGTCCAGCGGAACACATTTATACCACATTCATTTACCAATATGAAAATTTATTATTCGGAATCCTTTTGATTTATATTTCTTTAATCGTTCCTGATTCCTTCAAATATTAATATAATGATATTCTCATAAAATATTTTTTATTTAAAACCACAAATTGAAATGTATTACTGCGGGAAAAGCATATCCATATGGCCATTTCACTACTGCTCATATAGCTCATCATTATGAGAATATCATGGAATATTTATATTTGAAGGAATCAAATACAATTAAAGTAAATTAAATAAAAAAATTCCAAATAATAAATTTTCTTGTTAAAATTTTTCAACTTTTCTTATTTTTTTCCAAATAATTTTAAATTATTTCAGGTTTATTTTAATAGACGTAGTGCCGCGTCCAAGACTTATATAGTCCTAAAAATCTAAAAGTCGGAAGTCAACTTGATGCATAGTCGGAACAGCTTGTTCTTGATCTTCTTGATCTTTAGCTATTATTAAATGGATACTATTTAATTTCCTACTGCGTCTAAAATAAAGCATAATTATATACATTTTTTAAATAATAATCTCAACAATTTTATAGGTTTTTTAAATATGATTATTATTGGCTCAGATACCTGTAGTGATTATTGTTATGTATTTTTGTTTCTGTTTTTGTTTTTTTTTTGTTTCTATTAAATTTTCATTATATATCAATATAAAAAACATTTACCACATCAATATTGACCATTATTAAATCAATTATAAACACAATCTACGAATAAAACACAGCATGGCACGAATAATATAATTAAAACTTAAAAAAATTTTAGCTGTTAATAACAAAATAAAATCTATTCACAAAATGAGGATTATTGCAATCTTTGAATTTTAAAATTTATAGTTTTAGCTGCTTTTACCATAATTTTGAAATTTTAAGAAATAAAGACAATAATGAGTGTTGTGACAACAGCTGTTTAACACTATTCTAGGATCCTTTGAGACAATTCTATTATACTATATTGTATGCTATTCTTTTCTATATATAATATTCTATATAATTAAGAAAATTTATTATTTTGAATCTTTTTGCTTCATTGATTTAATGGAGTTTCCATTTAACCAAAATGGCTTTTGATATAAGGCTCATGAAATATTTATATTTGAAAGAATCAAACACAATTAAAGTAAATTAATATAATATTCTATTTTATTAACCGACTTTCAAAAAAGAAGAAGGATATCAATTCGACTGTGCCATTTCTGGATCGATTTTGAAAATTTCTTTTTTTATTTAAAAGGTGATGCTTGCAGATTAGTAGTTATAATAACCCCTAATAAAATAATCATATAACACTACATTTTTATCCATAAGATTTTCTTTTATTACGTACACTTAAACAAATACAATAAGTACAGAAATAAATGTTTACAAAGAAAAGAATTATAAATGTTAAAAGCAAACAAACATTCATACTTAAATAAATATACTTACATTAAAATTTCCCTTTAATTGTTCCCATTAAAAAAAATGATAAACACGCATATTTGTCCACAACACTGTGTACAAACATGCATGCATAAACAATTGAACTATTTTAATTATTCGTTTCCAAGAATACTTGTTTGCATTTTCAATATATTTTGGGAGACCAATAACTCTTAATTAGATCAATATGAACTTCTTTGGAATTATTACACTTTCTTTTGTAAACAATTGATTTCCCAATAGTTTATAAGAATTATCAATAAGCATTTTTGTAACTACATTTAAGTATTTAAGACTAAGATTTTTAAACAATAAAGTCAGTCATATTTTTTGATTCAAACAAACAACGAAGTTGTTTTTTTTCAATTTAAGAAAATTGAAAACCAAAATTGGCGCAGTCGGTAGGATACCCGTGTATCCTCGTGTGTAATTTTTATATACATAAGAGAGGATATGAGATATTTTAATATCCTAAACGGGTAGCAATAAAAAAAAAGAAGTCCTTTGAAAGATCAAAGGAAATGTGCACAAAATTCCTTTAAAAGATTAAAGGATATAAATATTTATAAAAACAATAAACCTTTAAAAGATTAAAGGATATAAATAGTTATAAAAACAATAATCCTTCAAAAAGATTAAATGATATAAATAGTTATAAAAACAATAATCCTTCAAAAAGATTAAATGATATAAATAGTTATAAAAACAATAATCCTTTAAAAGTTTAAATGATATAAATAGTTATAAAAACAATAATCCTTTAAAAGATTGAGGGATATAAATAAAAATCCTAAACAAAAAAAAAGAAAGATAAATATATTATAGCTGAAAAACACTTGAACTTCCAAAAGACAAAAAAAAAGAACAGTGCTAGTGAAACTAAAGTTTTATTCCAAAAGTGTTTTCCTGAAAATTTTTTTTATTACAAACAAACTGAAAAAAAAAAAATAATAACTTTTGTTAAAACTTGCTGTGAACAAGCGACTTTGACCTTCAAAAAAATATATATATACGTTTATATAACCACCATCAGTAACCAACAAAATCATTGAAGAAATTAGCAGGAAAAATAGAACTAACCATCAGGAAGAGAAGCATCAGAACTAACGACCGGAGACCAAAAGAACCATCAATTGTAACCATCAGGAAGTCAACACCACTTGGACCGGCAACAATTAAAACATCATTTTTAAGGTATCGTTTAATTTAAGTTTCATTTATACGTATATAAAAGTAGAAAAATTTAAGGCAAGTTACTTACCTATACATAAGAATAAAAGTAAATCAATAATAAATTTTTTTTTTCCCAATGTATACAATCAAAGAAGAAATTAATATAGAATCAGAGTTAGAAAGAATTATATTATATACATCTAGAGAAGAAGATATCGAAAAGTTGCAAAACCTTTCACGCAGGATAACCCTGATTAAAATAAAGGCAAGAAAACTATATTTAAGAAATAAAATTAAACACAACAGAATTAGAATTTAAGAAAAATGGCTCAAATAAATTTCGACCCCCTCAAATACTTAGGAAACCTCCCTGACTTCAATGGGAACGAAAAAGATCTAAATACGTTTTTAAGTCTAATAGATAGGGTACACCCCATTTTGCAAACATATGACGGACATTCGCAGTTACTCTTTTCGGACATAATTAAAAGTAAATTAAAAAACAAGGCTAGAGAAGTTATAGAAATAAACTGTCAGGCAGTTTCATGGACAGAAATAAAATCAGTCCTGCAAAATAATTTTGGAGACAGGTTGAGTTGCGAAGAACTTTTCGACGCACTTAGGGCTACAACATTTAAAAGTACAAGCCTTGATTTCTATGAAGAAATCAAAGGAAAATTAAGAAGACTCAACAACAAAACTGCTTTTGTTCTGGGTCAAGACCAAAATGCGATAAATTTATCTGCCCAAAATAATTCCCAATCAGCTCTCAATATATTTAAGGCTAAAATCCCAGAGCCCATGAAAACAATCTTGGCATGCCGTAACCCCAATTCATTAGAAGAAGCAATGAACATATTGTTTGAATCGGGTTACGCACACATTAGTATAGATAATATTCAACCATTCAATAGAAACAAATACGAGTCACGAAAACAACACGGAAACAATATGCAAAAACAACAGACGCATTACCTTCCAAGAAATTCCCGATATCCTCCACAACGCCTCCAAAATTCGCAAAATCAATCATATTCAAACAATTTTCCACAAGCCTTTCGACACCTACCACAACGTTTCCAGAACTCTCAAAACCAATCAAATTTTCCACAACACATACCTAATCCAAGAAATTTCCAAAGACAAAACCAAGCACAACAAAGACCACATAATTATGGATATCAACAACAACTACCCCCTCCTGAGCCAATGGATATAAACAATCACGAACTAACAGGGGAAAATTTTCCGTTATCAGCCTCGGACACTTACCATATATAAAGGTAAAGACAAGGTTAGGATATTTAAAATTAATTATAGATACTGGTGCAACCAATTCAATCCTAAACCCTGGAATCTGTCATCCTAAATGGTTGTACAAAACAAATCCCATCTCTGTAAAAAGTTTATTAGGTAAAACCCAACTAAACCAAAAGGCTAGAATTAAAACTTTTGAAGAATTTGGCAAAAAACTCGATTTCATCGAATTTTTCATCATAAAGTTTCACAATCATTATGATGGTCTGATAGGCAATGACATATTAAGACCATTAGAAGCATGCATAGATTATAAGAATAAGAAAATAACCATCGGCAATAAGATATTACCAATATTTTTTGAAAACGAAGTTATAAATAAAAAAATAACACAAACTCCACCCGACTCTGAGTTGATTTATTTTAAAGAGGAATTTGATGGAAAAGTTTTAAGAGAAGGCATTCTAGACTCGGAGGACGGCAAAGTAGAAATTAATTTATTATCTGAAAATAATAGGGTATCTACGCAGAAGGTAGATCACAAGAATTTTAGTGTAATTAAAGAAAAGGAAATAAAACCACTATTAGAACAAATTCGAACGGAGCACCTTAATTTTGAAGAAAAGAAAGAACTACTAAAGCTGGTAAAAAATTATTCAGATATTTTCTATCAGGAAAATACAAAATTGACTTTTACCTCAGCAATAAAACACGAAATCAGAACCTCTGACAATATACCCATACATACCAAATCATATCGTTACCCTTATATACATAAGGACGAAGTCCAAAAACAAATTCAAGAAATGCTCGATAATAAAATTATCAGGCACAGTAATTCTCCTTATTCCGCACCTATTTGGATCGTTGCGAAGAAGGCCGATGCAAGCGGAAAGACTAAATGGAGACTTGTCATCGATTATCGGAAACTTAACGAAGTAACCATAGATGACAGGTACCCAATTCCTAATATTGATGAAATCCTTGATAAACTGGGAAGATGCCAGTATTTCACCACGCTAGATTTAGCGAAAGGATTTCACCAAATAGAAATTAAGGAGGAAGACATTCATAAGACCGCCTTCACTGTAGAAGGAGGACACTATGAATTCCTAAGAATGCCGTTTGGGTTGAAGACAGCCCCAGCGACATTTCAAAGGTTAATGAACAATATTCTTAAAGATTACATTAATAAAATTTGCCTTGTTTATTTAGATGATATAATTATATTTTCCACCTCCCTCCAGGAGCACATTAATTCAATAAATTTAATTTTTAAACGCTTACAAGAAGCAAATCTTAAAGTACAACTAGATAAGTCAGAATTCTTAAAAAAGGAAACCGAATTCCTTGGGCACGTAGTAACCCCGCAAGGAATAAAAGCAAACCCCAAAAAAATTGAGTGTGTAAAAAATTTCCCAATTCCTAAGACTCCCAAACAAATAAAGCAATTCCTTGGATTAACCGGATACTATAGGAAATTTATAAAAGACTACTCCATGATCGCTAAACCCATGACCAAATACCTAAAAAAGGATACGAAAATTAACATTGCTGATCCCCAATACGTTGAAAGTTTCAATACTCTCAGAACATTATTAACTCATGATCCTATTCTAGCATATCCAAACTTCTCCAAAAAATATACCCTTACGACGGACGCGAGTAATTTTGCTTTAGGAGCAATACTTTCGCAGGACAATCACCCCATTTGCTACGCAAGCCGAACTCTTAACGAACATGAGTGCAATTACAGCACTATTGAAAAGGAGCTTCTAGCCATCGTTTGGGCTACTAGATATTTTCGACCATACCTATTTGGACGTAAATTCGTGATCGAAACTGACCACAAACCACTCACGTGGTTATTTTCCATAAAAGAACCAAATTCAAAATTGGTAAGGTGGAGATTAAAGCTATCAGAGTTCGACTATGAAATTAGGTATAAAAAAGGGACAAAAAATAGTAATGCGGATGCACTTTCAAGAATAGAACCTGATTCTGCCAATATAAATTCTCTAGAAGCAGAAGTTCTCAGCATAAAAGAATCGGAATCACCTATAAATATGTTTAAAAACCAAATATTTATAACTAAGATTTTCTCAGGAGCAGCCAGAATAAAAAACGAAAAAATATTCAAAAACAATAGGAAAGTTATAGGAATCAAGGAACTTGACAGAGAAACTTCAATCTCTTTGCTAAAAAACCATTTCAACCCTAGCCAATTAAATGCAATTTTTATAGAAGACGAATTTTTTGACACAATCAAGAATACGTACGAAGAACTATTTTCAACCAACACAAAATTTAGAATTATAAGATGCACTCGTTTGCTAAGAGATGTTAAAGATGAAGAAGAATTAGCAGAAATAATAAAAAAGGAACACTTAAGTAAGAACCACCGGGGAATACAAGCCGTTTACGAAGAACTAAAAACAGAAATATACAATCCTCAACTAAAACTGAGAATAACGCAATTTATTAACAACTGTGAAGTATGCACCATTGAAAAATATGATAGGAAACCGCCAAAAGTACCACTTAAAATAAGCGAAACCCCCTCGAAACCAAGAGAAATTATACACATAGATGTATTCTACACACTGAAGAAGGAAATGTTTATGACAATGATAGATAAGTTTTCGAAACACGCAGTTGCTTACAAAATCAGCAGCAGAACTTGGACGGAATTCAAAACAAAACTCTTGCAGTACATAAATACACACGGTAAAATAGGAAAAATAATTGTCGATAATGAACTAGGATTTAAAGCCATTCCAATGCAAGAATTTTTTAAGGAGGAAAACATTAATGTACATTTTACTTCAAATAGTAACCACACATCAAATTCGGACATCGAAAGATTACACAATACCATAAACGAACACATTAGACTATTAAGACACGACGAGAAGAACAAAGATGAAACCACTGAAGAGAAAATTTTGAGAATTATAGGATTCTACAATAATACAATTCACAGTACAACCAAAATCAAGCCAATTGACTTTTTAAACGGAAAGGTAAATGAAGATAAATACAATGAAATACATGACTTAATATCTAAGAAAAAAGAAGTTTACATAAATAAAATAAACCAAAATAGAAAGGATGTAAAAATAGAAGAAGGTATTAATTACATTAAGGAAATTAGAGGAGGTAAGAACCATCGAAAGTACAGGAAAATTGATTCAAAGAAAATTGATGAAGAACACGTCGAGAACACTAAGACAGGGCACAAATATTATAAAACACACATTAAACAAAATAAAAAATTTCAAGATAAAAATAATCCCAAGATAAGAACTATGTAAATAATAAACATTTTTGTACACATATAAACGTAATACCCTTTTTTCAGATGACAGCTTGGACATTTCTTTTAACCCTTCTTATGACTACCAACGCACAATTCTTCGACATACAAGACCTTACAAATAATCATGGATATTTACCAATTAAAATAAAGGACGTAAAGATTATCGACAAATATATTAAAATAATACACGTTATTAATACAACACAATATTTGGAAACAGCAAATATACTACAAGAAAACATTCATAAGCTATCGAATACTTATACGAACATTAGCCCACTTTTGGACAGCGTGAATAGAAGTATGGACATATGTAAAACAAAAATCAAAAATTTGACACCAAAATTCAGACAGAAACGGGGACTAGTAAACGCAATAGGTAAAGGACTAAAATATGTGACAGGGACAATGGACAGTGACGACGAAAAAGAAATATTCGACAAAATTACACAACTTGAAAAAAGTAACGGAGACACAATGACAGCCATAGACGAAATTTCATATCTAAGCACTTCTATGTCGGACAGAATTTCAAATATTACAAACCATATAAATAACCAACAAAAAATCGTGCAAAATTATGTGAATAAATTCAAGACAGAAGTACAAAATAAAATACTTGACTTAGAAGATGAAACCGTTTTTCTTCAAAATATCTTTCAAATTAATAATGACGTAAATCTGTTAATGGACCACGTAAACGAAATCGGGCATGTTATATTCAATTCCAAATTGGGAATAGTTCCATCAGACATACTGACGAAAGAAGAATTTAATTTCATAGATGGAATAGAATCTTATCTTCAGACAAAGGTATCCTTAAGGTACAGAGAAAATTTTGTAGTTTTAACATTGAGCGTGCCAAGATTTCTAAATGAATCATTTTCTGAAGTAACATTTGAACCACTTCCTAATAATGAAAATAAAACTTTAATATTAAACACAAACACTGTTCTTATTAACAAAAACGAAGTATATAAATCAAACACGTTTGAGTATAAAAACCTTGAAAGAATAAATGATGATTGTTTAACACACATTGTACAAAATAAAGAACCTAAATGTAATATGAATATAACAAAAGATCAAGAAGAAAAGGAAATCTACCCTGGTTTACTTATATTTAAACATTACCAAGATAAAATTGAAACTAATTGTAAAACCCCATACCAATTGGAAAATTTTAAGACTTACCTTTTAAAGTTCGAAAATTGTATTGTAAAAACAAAACTAAGAACTTATGAAAATTATAAAATAAATGTAAAAGAAATGTTTATTTTAGAGAAATTTATTTTAAAAATTAAAGAAAATAATACTTTATTTACTGACTTAGACATTAAAGAAATAAATTTCAACGAAACAATAAAAATTGTTAAACATAAGCTTTTAAAAAACACTTTAATTAATACTGGCAGTAATATAGGAATTTCTGTCATTTTGATTGTTATTTTTATTATTATTTATGTTAGAACACTTAAAACCAAAACCTACATTGTTTCTTCGTCGGAGCCTCACTCTAACGAAGGGGGAGTTATAATAACCCCTAATAAAATAATCATATAACACTACATTTTTATCCATAAGATTTTCTTTTATTACGTACACTTAAACAAATACAATAAGTACAGAAATAAATGTTTACAAAGAAAAGAATTATAAATGTTAAAAGCAAACAAACATTCATACTTAAATAAATATACTTACATTAAAATTTCCCTTTAATTGTTCCCATTAAAAAAAATGATAAACACGCATATTTGTCCACAACACTGTGTACAAACATGCATGCATAAACACTTGAACTATTTTAATTATTCGTTTCCAAGAATACTTGTTTGCATTTTCAATATATTTTGGGAGACCAATAACTCTTAATTAGATCAATATGAACTTCTTTGGAATTATTACACTTTCTTTTGTAAACAATTGATTTCCCAATAGTTTATAAGAATTATCAATAAGCATTTTTGTAACTACATTTAAGTATTTAAGACTAAGATTTTTAAACAATAAAGTCAGTCATATTTTTTGATTCAAACAAACAACGAAGTTGTTTTTTTTTCAATTTAAGAAAATTGAAAACCAAAATTATTAGTCTCGGTTAAAAAAAAGTTCATACAGCGGTCAAAAAAAGTATTCGACATCTATAAAAAATTTTATTTGTGTTTTAATTAAAATAATTAGAATTTTTTAGTAGTAAAATTCACATAAAATTTTATTTATTAAGGAACAAAGAATATAATTCAGCAAAAAAAATGAGATCTTTACAACTACTACATAAACACTTATTGACATTCTAGTAACGAGTTACTCTTCTTTTGCGCAGTATAACCTCATTTAAACTCTCGGGCATAGACTTTACTAATGACATTGTATATCCTGGCTCAATTTTATACCATTCGTCCTGCAATATTGCCCTCATTTGGTTTTTATTTGTAAATGCACGTGATTTAATTTTTTTCTCCAGATGACCCTAAAGATATTCAATTGGGTTAATATAGGAGATTGTGGCGGCGTTTTTATCATCTGCGGGCAGTTGTACAAAAGCCATAGTCTTGTATTCATTGCGGAATCTTTTGGATCATTATCTTGATAGAATTTAAGTTTCCCAGCAAGTCCTAACTTTTTTGCACTAGGACGCAAATTATCCTTCAAAAGGTCAATATATTACAAATGATCCATTATTCCATCAATGAATGATAAATTGCCAACTCCTGATGCCGCCATACATCCCCGGACCATAACACCACCTACACCGTGTTTAACCGTTGCCACCATATTTCTTTTCTCCAACTCTGTATTTGCTTTTCGATATACTAAAACCTTACCATCACATTCAAATAGATTATATTTGCTTTCGTCAGCAAAAATTACATTTATCCAGTACTCTTCTGATTTATTTACATACTTTTTAGCAAACTCTAATCGCATAATTCGATTTTTTTCTTTGAGATATGAGCTTTTTTTCTAGCTGATCGTGCACGAAATTGATGCCTTTTCAAAATATTTCTAATTGTTTGGGGAGTAACTTAAGTGCCTATGTATTCCTTGGTATATTTGGCTAATGTTGACGCATTGACACGGGGATTTTTTTTACTTCGCAGTATTTGTCGCTCATTTACCACTGTAAGTTTCCGTGGACGACCACACTTGGGCTTATTTTCAACTGTTTTTGCAGCTTTGTGTTTTTTTATTATATAATGGACAGTAGTTCGTGGCCTTGCAACGATTTCTGAAATAGAATTTGCCGATTTGTCTTATTCAAAATGGTGGATTATTAAATTTCTTATTTCAGTAGAGATTTCTCGTCCTTTGCGCCCCATTATTGTAACCACGTAAAACTAAATGAAAGCAATGCATGAAAAAACTTCGAACTGAACTCCTAACCGTATTAACAATAACAACAACAAGCATAGTCAACATATTAACACAAAGGCGACATAAAATAATGGAGTCGAATACTTTTTTTTGCTTTGCAATTTTAGCGTTTTTTTAAATACGCACAATTATCTCACATTCTCAAATATTATTAATCTTCGTAACTTTTAATAAGAAATTACCTCCACAGTAACAAAAAAAATTCTTGTCCGCATGTAACACAATACAAGATTTGTAAAAATAAGATTTCATGTCGAAAACTTTTTTTGACCGCTGTAATCTTAAAAAAGTAAAGTGTGTCCCCATTGAATATACATCTGTTTACGTGTATTATGACCCGTAAAGGGCTCCCAATGACAAAAAGTAATACAAAAGTTAATCTTAAAATTAAATGTGACGTTAATTGATCAATATATGGGCCTATGTTTTGAACCAACTGCGTCATGTAGGGCTTATTCCACGAAACAATCCCTCCTCCTCTTCTGGGGAGACTCCCTTCCCGGAACTGCTTTCTGCATTACTTTGGGAAGGTCCTAGAACGACGTCCTAAAAAAGGATTATTATCTACTCTCCCACATCTGGGACTACCATGTTTGTAGCCAACATCATGCTATTGGCTCGTCTGCTTATGTCTTTGGTTGGGGGCGCCTCGGTTTGTAACGCATCGAGGTCTCTCTTCCTATTCAGAAGGATGCACTCGGAGTACCTTCTTACAGCGTTCCAGCTACTCTCACACTCGAGCATTCTGTCAACTACGTCCGTGGAGGTAAATTCGCCAATCTGTGCCCTTAAATTGCGATTGGTATGACCGCTATAGTAACAAGTATTAATATTAAGTATTATAAATTAAAGGGTGCCTCAATAGTTAATTTAATTTGGCCGTACTTTTGAATAGATGCAGACAGATGCTTGAAATTTACAGCGCACATGTGTTGCTAACTCCACGATAACAACAAATATGAAATTTGGATTTGGGAAATAAAGGGTGTCCCAAAAGTTTATATAATTTAATGAATGTGGCTGAAACCTACAAGGGATGTGTATTGCTTAAGCGTTTATTTTCAGAAGCTTATAATTTGAATTTAAAAATTAAAGGGTATTCCAATAATTGATGCAAATTGACCTATATATATCCTAATCTACTTCTATTCTCTCATATTTTGTTCTATTTCAATCTATGCTATTCGATTCAATGCTGCTCTATTTTATTCTATTTTATATTATGCTATTCTTTTCTATGTATTCTATTTGTTTTCTCAAATATTAACGTAAGAACTTCCCAGGTTTTATTGACCTTAATCTGTCTTCAGTGCCAGGCCACAAAGTGTTAATAAGTGCCACCATTATTGGTCCTGTAAGCCACGCATACTAATATAGCCCTTCTCTGGGTAAGGAACACCTATAATATTTCAACCTATTAGGGAGATTTAGTATTTGGCTCCAGTGCAATCCTATATCGATCTCATATTTCTTTTATAAATTAAGTTTAAGCTTCAATTACCGCGAAACTTCCTGAAAGGTCTGAACGCTGTCAAGCTGTAAGAGAAGTTCTTGGTTTATTTGACATTTGCAATACCGAAATTAGGGCTCTAATTAAACCTTCACAAAATAATGTGAATAAATACTTAAACAACAATTATCAGCTGCCTGACATGTCGTCACTAGCAAGGACACCAAGAGCAGAAAACTATTGACGCAGATGGCAACAACAGCAAATAAAACAAGTACTCTTCACCCAAGGGTGAAAACGTAAATCTCTTAATATTGCTAGAAGGCAGACCTTCTCAATTATCGGAACCTCTTTCTGGAATCGTATTAGTAAAAATTTTGAAATGTTTAAAAGCTTTAAAATTAATAATAAAATTATGGATGTGTATACCAAAAATGTCGAAATGCGTTTGATATTGACTCTTAAAATTGGCATAAATCTTATTGCATTCGTTTTCATGTGCGTTGCATTAGAGTCAACAAATCCATCAACCAAGTAACTAAGAAATTCAGATGGAAAATTAAAATAAATGCAGCTGCTGCAAGTATTGAGTAATAAAAAGTGCAATATCCAAAAGTTTTTATTTTAATGACTTATGGCTTTAATATTTGGTTTTATTTTAATTCTTGAATTTATTCTATCATATTGATTTCAATTTTAGCTCAGATTGTAAGCTGTAAATTATAGTGTTAAATACTTAAAAATTTATTTGACCTGTTACTTAGATAAAAAAAACCATAACTTCCGCTAACATTTAACTTGATCATGAACTTTTTTCTACAATTTAAGCCTTTATATTCACTTCCTTTTTATTATGAATTTGCAGAAAAAAATAAAATCTGAAGCCGTTAAAATAAAATAAACAAAACATTTAAACAGAAAACGTTGTATGCTTAACAAATCACGGAGCGTAACAGGTGGCACGTTGCTTTATTTTAAATTTGAATAAAAAATCATTCCCATGGAAATACCTATAATTTCAGTTTTTATGTTATTATTAAAATTTCCATTTCATCATCAATTCAATTGCAAACATATTGAAAAATAAATACATAAATAGATTGCTCTTGAGAGAAACAAAAAATAATACTTTTAGAAAACGACCAAGTGGTTGCTTTTATAAACAGAATTGCTGATGTCAAAAGAAAAACACAAAAATATATTTTTATTGCTGCTTAAATGGCTAAAATATTGTAAAGATTGCAAAGTAGATTTCAAAGAGAAAATCGTCTTCAACCGGCATTTAGGGAATTGATAATGCAATAAAAAGCAAGCACAATTTTACAATGTACATAATCGAAACCACAAAAGTTCCTTCAAACATATTTTTTCTTATTAATAATTCAATCAAATTGTTAAGAATATAAGATTTAAGAGCTATCCTTATCTGTAACAACAAAGCTAAAAGCTGATGTTATTCTGTGCTGCTGTTGGACTGTAGTAGAAGTACTTTCCACCAATAAAAAGTACAAATGTGTGTAGGTTAGGTTAGCTTAGGTTAGGTTGCACAGGCCGTCGGCATAAGACCGACCCACTTGGGTCCCAAAGGTCCCGTTGTGTTGCCTGAAAATAGGATTTGCAGGGGATCAGATTCAGGCCATTACGGCACCGTCAAAGATCCCAATCCAAACCACCCCGAGGACCAGATAAACAAGTTTATCCTAGCAACGTCGCAGACAGATAAGTCTGCAAGGCCATGCAGTCTCGGACTGCCGAAGATGGCCGCTCTATTTTCACAAAGAGCTGGGCAGTGGCAGAGCAGATGCTCTACCGTTTCTTCCTCTTCCTCATCTTGACAGCTTCTACAGTAGTCATGATGCGGAAGATTCAATCTCCTAGCATGGGTACCAATGACACAGTGCCCCGTCAGCACCGCCACCAGTATGCCCAGCTGCCCCCGAGGAAACCTCAGTAGATTTGCGGTTCTCCTATTATCGTACTGAGGCCACAATGTCCTCGAGACCCTGCAGGTAACCTCCTCAGACCATCTAGACTGTGCGGCTCTGAGGAGTTCCTGCTGAAGTAAAGCTCTACAGCAGCTTAGTGGGACTCCTACCAGTGGATCTGTCTCCCGGTCTGCCAACCGGGTTCCCGATCTGGCGAGTTCGTCCGCAAGTATATTCCCGGGTACGCCCGAGTGAGCCGGTACCCAAAACAGTTCCAGGTTGGAATGTCTCGCCATCTCGTTAAGAGATGTCCGGCATTCACGTACCAATCTGGATGTCGTATAGACACCCGATAAGGAGTTAATCGCGGCCTTGCTGTCAGTACAGATCCGGATATCCTCTCCGTATATCCTGTGGTACCTCATCCAGCAAGCCGCCCTTCTGATGGCTGAAATCTCAGCCTGTACCACGCTACACTGATCCCGTAGCCTAAACTTCATTCTGATTCGAAATCTAGGAATGAAGACGCCCCCCCCAACCCCCGTGTCCAACTTTGACCCGTCAGTATAAACATCAAGCACATCCCCACGCATATTCGATGTGCCCGACGTTGATACCCCGAAACCAATATCAGACATGGGGGTGGGCGTGCAATAATCAATGTTGTCAGGGATATCCGAGGAGCAGCCTAAAATGGTCGCATGTCCAAAGTCCCCTGACTTCCACGTCGCCGCTGCATTTAGTCTAACCGCCGAGTTCATAGCCAGCCGCTTGGCCATGAGATCGACTGGTAGCCAGTGCAGCATCGTAAAAAGGGCCTTCGATGGAGTGGTGCGCATTGCCCCGGTGACCATCAAGGCCGAAGTTCGCAATATTCTATGTGTGTAACAAACAGAATAAAAGCAAAATTATATATTATTGGAACCCAGAAGAGGTTTATAAAGCTCAATATTCTGTTCAGCATTTCGTGCGGAATGTTGTTAAAAACACTTTATGAAAAAATAATGCAAAAAAAGTGCTGAAACTGCACTTGATTTATTTCCTGAAAAGTCACAAACATTTTGGCATCATGTTTGTTAGCAGCAAAATGTTTCTAACAAGAAAAAAAGAAATATTTTGAATGGTTGTTTATATTCCTGAAATTTGTAAAGCAGCATTGATTTTTCTAGACGGAAAATTTAACATTTAACATTTTTTTTTTGGTGAATTGTAATATACAAGGAAAGCAACTAATGGAAAAGACAAAATATTTTATTTAGAGAAAAGAGCATATCAAAAACATAAACTAATTGCCACCCACTAAATTTTCAGTGGGCCTGCTGTAGCCTACCGTGATTCGCTACAGTTGCTAATAATCTTTAATCTAAATTGTCTGTCTTCTGGGATCCACCACCTGCTGGATTATTCTTTTTTAAAGTCATAGCAACAAAAACACATAAAAAAATAAAAATAAGCACAAAATGCTCACATATTCATGAACCGATGTACTCATTATTCAAGCAATAAGCTAAAAATGTTCGTTAGTCATCTGGAGCCTTCACAAACACTTAAAAATTTTAAATATACCCTTTCGTACAAAAGTTAAGGTTATAATAAGTTTAGTCCCTTCTTGCTCCTTTACTTCTTAGCAATGTTAAACAAATATTTCTTTAAAAATAAGATAAAAATCGGTGATTTTATTAATTAGTTCGGGATAAATAGCACAATATTTAAAAATTTTATTATTCATTTGCAAATACCCGTGTATAAGACAGGATATGTGATTTAGATTAACGTCTGTACCTAGCGCGAAGCCCTTACCAGACGGTTGTCCAACCACTCTTCTGTGCTGAAACTGCAAGACCATGAATCTACCCCTTGCTAAAGGGTCGGAGCCTACACATAAAACTCCTCTGTTGAGAGTGCAACAGCACACTTCCGTCTATTTTACAACAGACCTGCAGATATAGACTTTAATTTAACCACAGCCACCACGTGTACCCTGAAGAGACCTTACCAATAACCGGCTGCAGAGAGGGGCGGTTCTCTGCTTGGGCTACCGGTTCCCATGGTGCCAGTTTATTTATTTGCTATTATTATTTATATGTTATCATAATTTAAGAACACTGGTGCATACTTCAACATTTACTCCACTGTATATCCAGATTCAGTGCCTGCACACCGGGTGGCTAGTTCCCCCTATTGCGAAATTACTATCGAGATGTGCTTTCACCCTCAATAATCAAATCTGTGACTTTAATAATTTATTCGGGATAAATAGCACAATATTTTAAAGAGAAATTAATTTAATATCCCCCTAATTTAATTTTAAAGACTAAAATTTTTCCCTCGCTACCCTACTATGTATAGCCGTACGACATCCACTCTTCCAGTCTAGCTAGCTTTATTTTAATAATTTATAATAACAAGAATTTTAGCACTCTGCCACCTATAGTTCCCAGGGTACACAATTTTTTACTTTGAGTTAGAGGTTACACGCCTACTTTTCCAGCAACTTTTTTCCTACGTTATGCATATTAATAAGAGAACAATATTTATTTGCCTCGTAAATCATTATGATTTTTTAATGGCTTTGTTATGGCAGAGCTGTAACATCCTATTGGCATATGTTCGGCGGCGTAAATGGTCTTATGGAAAAAGCTCTTGCACTAACTTTATACTAAATGAAAACAAATGCAAATCCTTGTGCAAAATTGTGGTCAAAGTTGTTCTTTGAAGACCAAGTTCTTGAGAATGGCGTCCAATTGAAGTTGATGGATTATTCAGTATTCAATTTCTTGAGTAGTTTGCGTTTTGTTGGCACAAGGTTTTTCTCAAAAATTTCACGTACCTTTCTCTTCGTCACAGTAATCGATGACTAATTTTAATAAAATTTTTTAACGATTAAAAGACGTTGGTTTGTTTATTGAATATTTTTCCATAATAAATTTGCAACGTGTCTACTTCACGACTCCCAAATATGAACTGTCAAAACTATTGTTTACCAAAATGGCGGCAAAACAGTTGTATACCTTCCGGTCGGACACCCTGCGTTTTGAGTATTTTTAATCAAATTTGCGAATTTAACATTTTAATAAACTTAGAACATTTTTTTTTTCTTTTGTTTTTTTTTTCTGTAACTGAAAAGTTACAAAAAACTAAAAAAAATTCTAACGTTGTCGGACAAAAAAAATATACTAAATAAAAAAATACCGTCGTTATACTAAGTTTAACTGCGAAACAATGAGCATTATGCGAGTTTGAACACAGTACTAAGATCATGAATCGTAACTTCATCAAACATTTGAATAAAATGAGGGCCGGATAAGGATGGATGAGTTAATAAATACCCCTCTAATAGTGAATCGTGAGGTTTAATCAAACAAAAATCGGACAGAATTATGTCCTACATTAAAAAATTATTTCATAATGGCGTCGTATGTGCCTCAATTTTATACAAAAAAATAATCTATTTCAAATCACATAAAGAAAAACAATTTATAAAGTATATTAAAATATCTGTCAAAAAGTCTGTCACACATATATACTCTTATAATCCACATTACTGACAACCGCACAACTGAGTATGATAGTAAATTCTGGCGTTTAATAACGGTTCCAGCTTTACCGAGGAATGCGGTAGGTAGGGAGTTCAAAGCTTAATCGGAACCTTGCTAATAAGAAGAACAAAAAAAAATTTTGTATAGCTGCTGTCGATGTGTTGTAAACTTTATGTCAAGTTGTGCGTTACAAATTTAAGATACCGGGTGTCCGCCGGGAAGGTATACTACTCTTTTGACGCCATTTTGGTTGAAGTTACTCTTGAGAGCTTATATATTGCAGTCGCGAAGTATATAACGTGGTAAATTTATTATGGAAAAATGTTCGGACCCACACCGCATACAGCCAGGATTACAATGGAATTGCTGCAAGAACTTTTTTCAAAACAAGTTATTTCAAGAAATGGTGATGTTTATTGGCCGCCTGACTTGACTGCTTGATACTTTTTTTGTTTTAGGGATATATGAAAAGCAAGGTTTATGCAAACAAACATTCTCACATATTCGTGATGAAATGTGTGAGCGTGTATTGAAAGATGTACTCAAAAGGGTTCGCATTTGTGAGGCTAACAGAGGCAGACATTTATCTGATATTGTAATTTGTACATAATTGACGACATTAAATACAACCTTTAAAAATTCTCTTTCACTTAAAATTTAAAGAAACAAAGTAGTATATCTTCCCGGTGAACACAATATTAATTTCGTAAAACAAAGTTAACAAAATAACACTCAAAGAAAAAACATGGTTGAGGCAACATATTATGGTTGCATTATATGGTTGCTAACAAAATATAGTATTTTTACATTTGCTACCATATTGATGTTTAGCAAGATAATAACATTCTAAAGTATAAACATAATTATGTTAAAATATAAACATTGAATGGTTAAATTAAAATATTATAATATGGCTGATAATATCAGGTTATATATTTAAATTATAATATAGTCTCGTAAGTGCAAAATTTTCCAGATATAAAAGACTTAGTTATTATTGATTTATTTATTAACAATTTATCATAAAATTTATTTAAAAAAATAAATTCACAAAAAATTTAATTATTTGCTTATAAACGCATAGGCTGCAATAATAAGTAATATAAAATATAGCTTATAAGCCCAAATAAATGATTTCACAATTTTACCTCAAACACAAAAAAAAAAAGATTTACATGCTAACAACACATACATACATACAAATTTATTTCAACTTTTTTTTAATGTTTTGGTTCCCTTTTATATTTGTTTTCCTATTTCGCATATTATTTTAAGTTATTTATTTTGTACATAAATCTTTATTTTTTCACTTTCTCTAACAATAGTAAACAATTCCAAATTGTAGCTACCAAAAAAACTGTCAAGAACTAGAAAAAATATTTTTTAGTGCAAAAATTATTCTGGTGCTTTTAACCATACTTTGATTAATAATAATAATATACCATAGTAAAATATTTTATATTATTTTTAAAAAGTTATAAAACTTTGGTTGTGGTTGAAATTATTTTATGTTAAAACCGACCGTGTTGCATTTTTTGTGCACAGCAACTATATAATCGTTAAAAGTTAACAAAAAATGTTTATCGTGACTAAAGTTTTAGTGAAAACACTATAATTGGTTCTCCGCAACTATACATTGTTACAAAGAACCTAATATGGTTATTTTGACCATATAACAACCATGTTTTTTTCTGCGTGAAGTTAAATATTTTTTATTATTCTTTTACGTGTGTCCTTGGTTTCGCAACGCAGCGCAATGTAATTTAATTTTATTTCTTACTTTATTCTTCTCTACTCGTTGTAAAGGAGGTATGGTTTTTTTATTTTCAGGTGGATAGATGCATTATATGCATCCAAAGAATTTTGAATTACATACCACTAGTGGCTGATATCTCTTATTGTTCTTAAATTAAAATCGAATGTAAGCAAAATTGAAATTATTTAGGTTATAAAGACTGAAGCAAATTACACTTTATAGATGTTGTCTGTTTGACTAAAAATTTTATGTTATAAATTTGATGACCAATGTTGTTTACACTAGGACTACTCACATCTACTGTGATTGGGAGAAAAAATATTTAAAAAAAAACTGCATTTATTTCTAACAGACCGCTGTTCGAATCATGTAGTAGTGATACAGCTACTGCTCCTTGTTTTCTTAAAAAATGAACACTTCGAACAAACTGGTAGTAGACATAAAATTAAGAAAACTGCGAAAAAAAAACTAATTTTCCTTTTAATGTTACAAGGAAAACAGAAAATAGACTCATTCTACTGCTAATTATTGTTTTTCTAAAACAATTCGTTACATCTATAAATAATATTTTTTTAAAGTGCTGAAATATATCTTACCTTCACAAATATAGTGAATAGCAGCTGGTGGCATAACACACGTACCCACTAACCAATCCGTTATGGACAAATTAAGAACAAAACAATTTGTTACTGTACGCAGGCGACGTGTTGTTAAAACAGATAAAATCACCAGAGTATTACCGACCACCGTTATCAAAATTAAGAGCATAAAAATGGCCACCACTAGAGCCTTCGACCATGCCATACCCACCAAATATGTATCAATAAAGGGTGGCAAAGTGGCCACATTGCCAGATGCACTTGTGGATATTGTTATAGTGGTGGTAGTAGCAGTTGTGTCCCAAATGAAATTGCTATTAAGTGGCAGCGAAGTTACATTTGCAAGGCTGACCACGTTGTGGCTTAAATTCTTTAAAGAGCTTAAAGACTCTACTAAATCCGCAATTGAGGAGCTTGTTGTAGAAACATTTTCCAAATAAAAGAGGGAGCCTGATGTAGTAGCAGAATAAGGTGAAGGCGTTAGTGGTGGTGTAGCATAAAGAAATTTTGTTTTCGGTAGTAGATTGCCTGTTGTTATCTTTGCTGTTGTATTTTTGTTCATATGCAATACTTCGTATTTTGTTGTTGTTAATGTATATGCTTTTGTTGTTGACGTTGCCGTTAAACTGTTGAAATTTTCGTTGAAGTTGCTTATTAATGATGCTTTTGTTGTTCGTATTGAGGTTGTTTTTGCTGCTGTTGTTGTTGCTTTAATCGTTTCATACAACAATGAAAACAATTGTGGTTTCTGTTGCTGTATTGTCATATCTTTTGAACATAAATTTATTTGTTTATTTGTTTCAGTTTAATTTGAAAATATGTGTAAAATCACTATGATTTCTGGCTGTATTTTAAAACCATTATTTTTGAGGTTGTTAAGTTTTTTTTTCACTTTGCTCATTTTTAATTTTCCTGAAATAGTTTTTCTGTTTCAATTTATTGTTCAGATATACCACAACATCCGTTATGTTTACCGTTTTTAACCGTTAGATCTATAAGCACACATTCATTCAAATAAATTTTATTGCGAACTCAATGAAACTTTAAGGCTTAATGAACATTTTCGTTTTAAATCGCAAAGTTTATTGTTTAGTATAAAAGAAATGATGAAATTTTGTAAAATTTTAAAATTCTTAGTACTTAAGAAGCAGAGCTGTGATAATATGCAGTCTATTTCCATTGAAATATAAGAGATTTCAGTCAAACTGATTTCGAAAATATTTCACATTTTAGAATCATATTTTGCCAACGGCATTGAATTTAATTCGATTGCAATTAAATTTTTTGTTTTTTGTTCAAACAGTTCCCCTGAAATTGCAATTAGAGTGTAGAAACTATCAGTCCAATTATGAATATTCTCACGGAATTTCTTTCCCACGGAAAAATATTTCTGGAGAAAAGATTCCTCCAATTATGAATTCCGTGGGAATAATATTATAAAAAAGTGGCATCATCGTAATTTCAAGGGAGTTCTTTTGTTTATTTTCATATAATTTTTCTTTAATTTATAATACCTACTTTTTTCCCAATTTTTTTTTTCACTTTACGCAGTCAATCAAAAGGGGAAATAATTTATAATTGAAGAAAATGTAAAAGTGAAAAAACTCGCACGGAATTTTTGTTTATAATTCGGCTGTATATAAATCTGAAGGAAATTTTTCTCCTATGATTTTTAAATGTTAATTCCGATTGGGAGCCCTATAAAACTGTATTCCCCACAGAGACGTAAGCGTAAAAATGGCTCTATATTTTTACCGTTTTAGACAGGTACCATGTCCGCCATAACAAGAATTATAAAATCTAAAATTAAAAATCACTTAAATTAATAATCAAAATATGTTTTTGCATCCAAACGTTTGGATTAAAATAAAATAAAATCTAAGATATAGAATGGCCTATACATTTGGCAGCGTGAGAATAACCAAATCCAACTTACACGCGCCTAATTTATTCATTTACTTAATATATATGACATTAGAAAAAAGTTTTCTTTTATTAGTCCTTACTACTTAAAAAACCTTTAGACAGATTCGTGATGAGAATATTGTTTTGAGAAGTTTGCAATGGTTACTTGAAGCATTTCGCTTTACATATTATTATAAGTCCTAGGGATATCGAAGCAGACCACTTCCATAGTGCGTATCTTTTTGATCTTCTTCCGTCCACAATGACTTTGGGCCACCGATTCGCAATTTACTGTAACCTTTGTTTTCGACATTAGTGAATTTAATGACCCCAGAATATTCACTGGAAACTTCCGGATATTTTTCTCTTCTAGAAACGATTTAATTTTTTAAAATATCCCATTTTAACTTACTGCCATCTGGCAGATTGCCTTTTATAGGTGCCCGTCACTTAACTGCACAAGGGCAAATTAAAATCAGAGTTCAGAAAAGTACACTCACTGTACAAAATTCTGGTACGTAAATTGAAACCACGCAACTAAAACCAACCCGTACATTTTTTTTTTCATAAAAAATATTTGTGTCTATAAAATTTTAGAAGTTTTCCGTATACATCCACGAATGTGTTTTATTAAAGTATTTATTTGCGTACACGAACGTGAATGTACGACTGTAGCTATTGTTTGTGTATGTGAACTCTATTTTCAGTACGTGTACAGAAAAAAGTACACGGGAAAAATTAAAATAACTTCGTGTACGGAAAAAAAGTACATGGAACAATAAAAAAATGCGTGTACAAAAAACCCGCACTTGGTACATTTTTTATTCTTATTTTTATTGGTTTTTTTTTAGTTAAAATTTAAGTTTACTATTGCAGTTTGTTTTTGATTATTGGTAAGTAGTGGAGAATTCAAGCGAGGGTCATATGAATAGCTGCTCATTAATAATAATAGTGTTATAAAAAGTAAGAATTAAGGGAAATAATTTGCTTATCTTTAACATTATTGGAATTATACCTAAAGAAGGGATTTTTAATGTTTACTTTTATCATAAAATAGTTATTTTCATTTGAGTTTTTTGTTTGTCCAATTGTTTTTTTGCTTTAGACTTGCATGTGTTATTTGTTGATGTGTTTTTTTTCAAGCAGTAATGTGCTTTGTTAACTTTTTAGGTATGGGATGTTTACTTGTGCATTTGTTACTGTGTTATTATAGCTTGTGTTATTTGTTGTTGTTAAACATTAAATTTGTTTTGCTCATGTTAAGGTATGGGATGATTACTTGTTCCAGTGTTATTATTTCATTACTATATTCGTTATAGCTTGTCTTATTTGTTGCTGTTAAACAGTAAATGTGCTTTGCTTGTGTTTTAAGTAGGAGATGTTTACTTGTGCATTTGTTATTGTTTTATTACTTCTTAATTGATGGTAAAATATAAAATTATTTTTACTTAGAAAGAAACTAAAGAATTCGTGGTATTGTTGGTAAAAATAAAATTTTCTTGTTAACATTACTACCTTTTCCTCATACATATGTAAAAAAAATTTAACTGTTTAATAAACCAGAACAACAAATAACAACAAATATAAGCAAATAAATAATAAAGCAAATTTTCACCATCTATTAAATGCAAATGAAAACAATTGTTTTATTAAGTTAAAAAAATTTATTTATATTTATATAATAATTTATTTATTTTATAAACAAAATATTGTACATATTATATATAGTAATTTCTGTCTTTCGTACACGCAATTATTTTTATTTTTACATGTACGTTTTTTTCGTGCACGCAGTTATCCTTATTTTTCCATGTACGTTTTTTTCCGAACACGGATTTATTCTAATTTTTCCATGTCCGTACACGTACTGAAAATAAAGTATAGGTACACAAACAATACCCACAGTCGTACATTCACGTACGTGAAGACAAATTCATATTTTAATAGAACACGTTCGTAGATTTGTAGGGAAAATATTTAAATTTATAGATACACATAATTGTTATGAAAAGAAATATGTGTAGGGGTTGGTTTTGAACGGCACATTGTGCGTACAATGAGTGTACTTTCTGAACTCTGATTAAAATCTTGCGAGAAATTTGCTTCGTTTTATTTCTGGAAGAACAGAGTATAAAGAAAAAATTATTTTATTTATTTTCTTTATGAAAATGTATCAAAACACATATAAAATAAATTAGTAATATAGATTAAATGAAATATTTTTACAAAATTAGTACTCTGTTCTTCTTGTGAAAACCATATTAAATGCTTTTAGCAACATGTAAAGCAACGTTGGCAGACATTTCATGTAGCATTTTTAAGAACAGTTTTATAATTTGTTTTGGTTTTATTCTTTTTAAAAGAATTATTTGTTGTATACTGCTACAAAGTAAAAAATAAACTATAGACTAAAGTTAGTTTACATTTTATGGCCTTAACACAACACGCGAATGGTTTTTTATTCCGTTTGTAATTTCTTCAATTTGCACCCTCATGAAGTAAGCATGTACTGGATCTTTATATATATAGGGATATCGACTCAACGATGCCCATCGGGCCGTGTTAACATGAAGTTCGCAGAAGCCCCAGAAAGCTAACAGTAACTTTAAGCATATCAATATAAGGAAAAAAATTACAAAATTATTTCTATTGTTTATTTTATTTTTTTTAACTTTGCGCTTTGTTGTTTTTGTTCCATTTAAGAGATTTTAATGCTTCTTTGTTGACTGAATTTATGCAAGAGGTCTTTCCGTCACAAACATCACTTAATGGTTTAAAAGCAAATTGTTTTGTTTAAGGTAAGAAGGAACACAACAGTGTACTGAAATAATCTTTTGTCGGCTGCTAAAATTTTTGAAGAATTGAAATCATTAAATTCTGTTAATTTTATTCTTACAAAGCAATATTTTAATATTTGAGATTTTCTTGTTGCATCATTTATTTTGACATCGTAAATGCACTTGTGTTGCTATACCGTATTTTAATATTTATCATTTTAGAGCTCCATAATTTTTTAAATTAGTTTAATTTTTTTCTGAATTAGCAAGGCCATACTTACAACACACATAATTTCTGCATAGATTACGTATACTAATAGAAACAATAAAATTTAAACTTTAAAAAGGTGTGCATGTGTAAAGGAAATTTTGACCCTCATATCCTTATTATCTTCTTCTTTACGGATAGATACTTGAGTTTAAACAGAGCTTGTATTACTATGCCCAATACGGCAACAGGAACAAAAAGCATGAAATTAATGTTCAAATTAATATTTAAAGGGTTCCTAATATACCCAATATAATTTGACATTTGAACCCATCTCAGTGGACAGGAACGGGATTTCGACGTATATAGTTTAAACGAAATGTTCATTAATATACCCGCTTAAACAAGAAGTTTAAGGTTTAAAAAGTGGTCCAATAGATGCAGTGATTTGTTGTATATGGTCTTAACTTTTGAATAGTATTTAGAATGTACGCAAAATATCCTCAAATAAAAAATAAAAAATATTACATATTAAGAACAAGAAATGAGGAACTTTAATGGGTTGACTCTTGAAAGTGATACAGAGTATGAACAGCTGTTATGGCTTCATTATGAACAAAAAAGAAAATTTAAACCATCTGCGTTCCTTGAAATTAAATTAGTTAATTATTGCGGCTATATATTTTTTTTGCTTCTTTTGCTTACACATTAAATTTATTTATTTAAATTCAATGAACATTGCTTTTTTTGCTCAATAATGTAGAATTTAGCTACTTACTACCAAACTAACAAAAAAGAAGATATGGGAATTCAAGCTTATAAATTTTACCGCTTTATAATATAACAAATCAAAAACTTAAAGAAGCTTTCACATAAAATTAAGTATGTCCATTCCGTATTGTTTTAAATATTACCAGTTATACACAAGTTGATATTTTTTCATCATAACCTCAATTTCCCATTGTGCGAAATTATTATTTGTTCACTGAAAATGTTTTATTGTAATAATTTAAATATTTTTCAATGGAACTTCTTAAATAAATTTTTATTGCATGTGTATTAATGTATTAATTTGCAGGTATCATTTTCAAAATAAAAATTTTCCAATAAATGAAATTTTGATTATACAAATAAAACACGTGGCTATTGAACCTAAATAAACAAAACAATTTATTTTTAATTTTCTTGCCAAAATTGAGAAATTTTATATTCTTGCATTTTATTATAAAAAAATTTGTTAAGAATTTATTTCTAAAAACTCTTTAAAATGATATGACGAATTAACTAAAAAAAACCAAAATCAAAATTCCTAAGAAGAGCATATTATCCATGGATTTTTTAAGATATTTCGTTTTTATTTTTTGATGCATTTTTAAAACACAACATGCAAATAACTGAACACACAAAACAATAAAAAAAAAACAAAATTTACGGGTAAGCAATTATGTAAATGGACAGGAAAGAAAAAATTTTGTATAACCTTTTTTAAGCCTTTGCCATACAACGCAATCTTAACGATAAAAACACAATTACTTTTACCTACGCTTATTCAAAAACGGCATCAATTTTTCTCTACTTCTTTAAAACTCAACTAAAACACAAATGGATTTGATTCCAAAGGAAACACGTTGAATGATTAATATATAAAGAGACTTTAGAAAAGGAAACTTTAAACGTAAACAAGCACAATACAATGTCTTAAGACTTAAATTACGACTGTGGTGCGGGCCAATCACATAAAATACACTATTTGGTATAGATTTGAACATGGAATAAATTTTTGACTAGACTAAGCTTCTGAATAAACTATAGACTGCACAACAGACTGATTTACATGATCTTCTAAGCTAAAGACTTGACTATGGATCGGACTAAGGACTTTACTGCAAATGAAAGCCAGTATATATATTTAGTAGAGTATAGGTTAGATCAGGGGTGGGAAACCTGAGGCCCGCAGAACATGTTCGGCCCACGTGCACATAAGCTGCGGCCCTCGAACATATTTCAAATTTATATAGTGAGCGGCCCTTAAGCATTGACAGGCAACAAAATAAAACATAGAAAAAATTTATATTCTTTTGTCTTGTATTCGAACGAAGACATAAAACAGTCTCTAAAAATCATAAGAAAAAAAAAGTTATTAATTGAACTGCAAGAAGAAAGGATCTTAAAATGAAATTAATGGAATTATCAAAAATTGAATTCTCCATAAATTTAGATGCGCACATATTTCCGCAATTAATAAATCAGCTCAATCATGAATATCCTCACGGAATTTCTTTGCCATGGAAAAAGTTTTTCTCAAAAAATTTCCTGCAATTATGATTTCCATGGAAACAAAATAATAAAAAAGTGGCATCATCGTAATTTAAATCGGTTATTTTGTTTATTTACATATATTTTTTCTTTTATAATTCATAATACCTATTTTCCCCGAATTATTTTCACTTTCCGCAGTCAATCAAACGGGGAAAAAATTTATAATGGCAGTAAAGGGAAAAGTGAAAAAATTCGCATGAAATTTTTGTTTTTAATTGGGCTGAATAACGTAAAAAATTATTTAATTGTTTGGGAGCACGTATTAATGCGAAATTTTTTTTTTCGAAAATGACTTTTTTAGAATTAAAATATAGTCGTGAATTACAGACGAGAATTTGGAAAGTAGCTTAATAGTTGCTACTACTAAAACTAATCCACAAATATGCAGTGGCAAGTGCCTCATTAATATAATTATACAACTTGTTATTAATATTTTGTAATGTTATGGTGCAGTAATAAAAAGTATTATAAATATATTATCAGAAATATTTTATTTTTGTTCAACTTCTAAAAATTTTCTTAACCGTTTTCTAAAAACATAACTTTCATTTACCTACAAAAACAATGTTAAGAGCTTAAATTTGGTTGTTTTCAGTTTTGGCCAGCATTGCAAAAAGGTTGCCCATCTTTGGCTTAGATAATAAATTAATGAATAATCTGTAGACTAGACCTTATCAGACATTATATTAGATTTGAGAAGTTTACATAAACCACTAAATTTCTACTGTTATAGTGGGCGGTCGGTTGATCTTAGATAGACTTATTAAGCATTCATGCAAGATATCATCTTTTGTTGTCTACGACAAGAATAATAACGGACATAGACTATCAGAATTTTTAAGGAAATCGCTCTATCCAATCTTAGGAAAAGTAAATGCGAGAATAAACTCTTAATAAAATAATGGGAGCATTAGGCATAAGTAAAGGATTGACCGACTGACATTTTAGCTGAAAAAACTGCAGATATACTTGATAGAGTTAAAGAATAACAGAGATCTTTAAGCGAAAGCAACGCCGATATATAATCGAAAACAAAATAAATTTGTAGTTAAAAAAAAGGATTTTGTTTCTTCCAGTATTTTCCTGGAAGAAGTTCTGTCTTCTGCTTGTTGCGTTAGAAATGAAGTTCTCAAAAACGTTCAGCTTATCCTTTAAAATTTGCTTCTTAGCTTCTCAATAAAAGAATTTCGTTTTTGAATGCGAATCTCAACAAAAAAATTTTACTATTTCAAAATTTTACACTTAAAAGAAAAAAGATGACTTTGCATTATGAAGTTTGTAGGAATAATAAAACATAATGGAGTAAAAAAAAAATAAGGCCAGAGTCCAAAAAGCCCTCATTCTATATCGAAAATAACAACAACAAATATCTAATGATCCAGTACAGCAACCCGGAACCCTATAAGAGCAGCGACCGTCATTTGATCCATCAAATGACAATCACTGATGATGGAATTAGCCATTACTGCGTAGAACAAAGTTTCTATCACATTCTTAATAAAAAAAATCAAAAAAAAAAGGTGTAACAATTTTTAAACGTGTGATGCCTGTAGCAAACAACGTTGCCAGTGATTATTTTTTACAAAAAATATAATGCAAATTTTTCATGATCTTTGGAAAATATTTAATTACAACACTTTTTCTATAATACCAAAAGGAGTACAACGGAAACGCCGTTTTAGTACAAAATTAGTGCAAATGTGTTAGTAGAAAACTGTATATACATAATTTTCGCTCACTCATCTCTTGCTGGAAAACGTCACATGTCCAAATTTAGGCAGCACTTGTACCCAGATAAGAAAAGTCACATTTTGGACATGAACATGTTTTCTTACGAAATTCAAAGCCTTTTGACCATTTTTTTTTTTGTCCGTGTACTTTAGAAAAATTGCAAATTATTAACAACTTCCGATTTTGAGGGTATACCGAAAATTCTAAAATTCAATAATATTCCGTTCAACAAAGCCTATTTACAATAACAAAAAGAACATTAAAAAAATAACGCAGCAATAGTTATTTGATAAGCGTTATTATTTTATTAAATAAGTGTGACATAAAAATGTTATGGCCCCATAAAAATGTTTTCACCTTAAACAAACAAATTTCTTTTTTTAAACGATTAATTAAATGTTTAGTGATTTTGTTGTTTATACAGTTGTCAAGTCTTAAATTGTACATAAAAATTTCAAGACAAAAATCCATTTCTGATTTGTTTATGTGTTGAAATGAAACAAATATTTTTTTGTGTTTATTAAAAGAGTCTTAAGGTTGATTAGAGTTGTAAACATATTTATTGCTAATGAAATAGCGATACAATTTATAAAAAAAATCGTAAACTTCGCTTAAACTTTCATATTTTTAAAATTTTCTTATTACAAATAAGCTTTTATTTGGAGAAATTTTCCAAATAATATATGACTTTTCAAAAAAAAAGGAGTTTGTCATTTCTTTTTAATACTGCTCTTTTATGTTTGTGCCCGCGGAACTCAAGCATTTCTGTATTGATTTTGGAAATTTTTTCTTCATTTAAAGATTGGTCCCGTTTATGATTTAAGAAACTAAAGGGTGTCCTATATTATATACATGTTTTTTACGTGTATTATGACCTTTAAAGGACACTTCTTTAAAATTTAAAATTACTGCGTATCACTCACTAGAGCTTCCAATAGCAAAAAGTAATACAAAAATAAATCTAAAAATTTAATGGTGTCCCATTGTCGATTATTTTATCCATTATAATAACAAGTATAAATATACAAAATTATATATCAAAGGGTACCCCAAACATTTATTTAATTTGCTAAAACTGCTATAACAATTATAAAATTTGGAATAGGAATTTAAAGGGTGTCCCAATAGTTGATGTAAGTTGATGTATGTGAACAAACTTTTGAACCGTTATAGAGAGAGGATTCAAATTTACAAGGAACCTTTATTGCAAGGCCAGCTATAAAAACAAGTATACAATCTGAATTTAGAAATCAAAGGGTTTTTCCATAATTTCTGTAATTTCACCCGTATGGCCCTCTCTTTCGAAACTTTACTAACAAACACTTGAAAATTATACAAATATTCACTACTTTGTCTGGTATAATTAAAAGTACAAATACTTAAAATTAAAAGTTGAAGGATGTTACAATAGTTGATGTAATTTGATGTATGTATATGGCCAATCTGTTGAAAATTCCTAAGCAGACAGCTAAATATGTTTTTAAGTAGGTTTTTTTGCAAGAAAATTTTTTGTCCTCACTCACTGGTATAAAGACAACTGGGATGAACGACGGATTTCCAACAGCACTACGGATTCGTCAATCAGCCATCTTTTGGTTAATTCATGGACTCAAACTCAATTGGGATGACAAAATTATTTACAAATTAATTTGAAAATATATTTTTGTTTACATATGCCACTTACTAGAGTGACCATGTATTTGAAAAGATAAACATGAAATTTTATATGGTCTTTATTTTAATTTTTTTTCTAATGAATTATTATTTTTTTTAGTTTTTGTATAGCCAGTAGAGAAATGTAGAATTATGATAGTTCTTCCTACTGCAAGTAAATATTTCGCTGTCAACCAAAGTAAATAGCGACTCTATAGAAAAAAAATATTTCAAAAAAAACTTTATGAAAGTATTATAATTTTTCATATTTCAATTCATCTAAATAGCAGTTACAAACTATCTTGTAGATACATACGAAAAATACTGATGAAGGTTGCAGCGATCCAGAAAGTGCACTTGCTGGTATCTAAGTTTTACAGTTATTTTTAGAATTTCACAATTAATAATGAACTTAAGCCCAAATTGAAGAAATAGTAATAATAATAATAATATTAAATTATTTTCTATTTTTTTAAGCTTTGGGTCCTTATATTTGTTAATAATATTTTATTTCAATATTTCGGTACTTTCTGCGTACCTTCTTCAGGAAGCAAAATTAATATAAAAGCAAAATAACAAAATTAATTGAAATTAATTTTGTTATTTTGCTTTTATATTAATTTTGTTTCCTGAAGAAGGTACGCAGAAAGTACCGAAATATTGAAATAAAATATTATTAACAAATATAAGGACCCAAAGCTTAAAAAAATAGAAAATAATTTAATAAAAAAAAAAAGGGTCAAAAAATCATTATTAAACTAATAATAATAATAAATTTAAAAACTAACTGCCGTATTCATAATATATTAAAATAGATTTACTACTTTTTTAAGGGCAAATTTGTCTGGAAAATATGTCATCAACCACATTTTAAAGTTGCTTGTTTTTCCTGAATATGACAATAATAATTGAACACAATAAAAATAAAATGCATAACATGCCTGATTATGAAATATAGTATATTTTTTATATATAGGCTATAAATAGAAAAAAAAAAAATAAATTCTTATTTCAAAGAAATAAAACACTTAAAAAACAAAAAAACGGTCCCTCTACACAAAAATATTCGTCATTCGTCGACATAAAAAATAGAAATATACCTATCGCAGAGTTCGTTACGCACTACGAATTTTGTCGAATTTTTTTTTTTTTTTTTTTTTTGAAGAATATTCGCAACGAAAAATTCGTCGTTCGTCCCAAAAGTGTTTTCAGCATTAATCGTAATTTTTATGTTTTTAAAATAAAATATATAAAAAATAAAAATGTTTAAGCAAAAGTACATTATATATTATTGCATTGTTTTACTTCTTGCGAATGTACGAGGGGTTCTTTTGATTGCAAATACAACTTTGGCGGATTATAAATTCTGTATTTCCTACTTTGCGGCTGTTTTTGTCTTTACTTTTTTAACCAACGGATTGCTTGCTTAGTAAACATGTGCCATTGTAAACGCAGACATCCACGCTACAATACTGTGTTACTCCGGCGAGCCATAAACTACTCGATGCCTTGTTTATTAACGAACCATCCATAGACTAAACATTTTGTAAAACCTTCTACACAATTAAGGTTTTGGGAAAGGCTGTTTATATTTGGAAATTTGGTTATTTTTTTTCGTTATTTAAAAAAAGAGAATTGTATTTAATTTATTTAAACTACTTCTAGTATTATAATTAAACTTAAGTTCAATGAAGTTAAATTATTACACAAAAAAAAAAAAAAAAAAAAACACGAATTAAAATCATATATAATTAGGATTTTAGAAGTTCAAAGGTGATTTAAAGTTACTACTACCACAATAAAAAACAACAAAAATAAACAATTCGTGTACATACCGACCCAGCAAACATTTAAATTAAGATGTTTTTATGATTTTTGAAAATACTATTTCTATGATTTGAAAATATTTAGTTGAATGAGTTGACTACAGGGCAAAACAGTGAGCTTTAAAAAATTAATAAGATTTTTTTGTTTCCTACTGTGAGCTTAACTCTAATCTGATCGATAATTATTGAAAATTATTGTTAAAAAACAACTTTTACCTTTTTGTGTTAAAAATTTTGATCAATATTAGAAATGTACTCATAAATTAATTTTTAAAAAATAAAACAAAAATAAATTCACATTAACAATTTTTTTTTTGTAATAACATCTCATTATGTCTTTTTCTTTTATGCATGGGATCCAAGACATAAAACATACTCAAGGAAAAGAGCATAATTAAAATATAAAAATATAAATGAACAAAAATTTTACAATCTATTAATTTCACTTTGACCAAATCATTTTCAACAGTAATAAAAAAAATTTGCTAAAAATATTCCAAAAATATCTGGCCATATGTGAGTACAAACAACATGTTCTTAATTAATGCAATAACAAATTTCGCACATTAATTAATAAAATTTGTTTGCAACGTACAGCACATGTTATTTGTTAAATAATATTTTATTTTCGGTTTTCTGTTTTTCTAATCAGTTTCTATCAAATATGAAGCGTCTGTAATCCAAAAAGAATTTTTATAATACAGATTGCTATGAAAAGCAAGTAATTAGAATACATTTTTTAAATAAATAATGCACAAAGATTTGAATGTAGTAGACTGGCACTCGATACTATGGAAAAAAAATATTTAAAAATATATTTTATTCGATAAAATCAAAGGCAAAATTCTTAGTAATCACTTAACACACAAACATGATGACAACATTTTATATTTAGTAATTAATTTTACATCTGCACGTGTTTACAAGGTTACAGCTTTTTTATAATATTAATTAAAATTTACATCTAAAGACCACCCTAATGCTTATATCCAGTCATTATGTAGTTTGTGAGATTAAAAGCATTTAATAAGAATAAAGTGTAAATAATTGAAATTAAATAATAAAAATATGTTTTACAAACCAATTTTTAAAAACAATTTACTGTGTGTAATTAATCGCTGCAACAAACTAAAAAGCAATTAAAAATATAATATTTCAATAATTCTTTGATTTGGATAAAATTATAATGCAAATAGAGTATAAAAGTAAAAAAATTAATTATTAAGAATTTTTTCTTAAACATTGCTTTCTTTGAAAGTAAAAATTAATTGCTTTTTACACAAGAAGCAACAATTTTCTCAGAAACTATTCACTTATATTTGGTTTATTATTTTGACTTATTTACACATGTATTTCGTGAAAGAGATGTACTGCTTTGCTAAGACAAGCAATGAACACACGCTATTAAAATTGTTTAACAACAGACTTATGGATATCACACGGTATGAGGTTAGAAAAACTTCTTAATAACGACTTAATTGACTTGCCTGTCTTTTCTACAAAGGTGAGAGGACAAATCGGTATTAATTTTAATTGTCTTCTTATGTGTCGTGAAAGCGTGTAAACTGAAAGGGATTGACGAAAAACTTTAGCCATTACCATATTTACGAGACGACGACAATAAAGCACCTGCAAAATAGGGAAAGGTGCCATCTCTGATAACCCTTCTGATCAACTGATACTAAATATCCTAGTCTAAGGCGATCTAACGCAGCATGACTTCTCACGATGTAGTAACAGAACAGCAAGTATTTGGCCTCATGCCACAAAATAAATAGAAGTTGTGGCTACTTAGCTGACAGGATGTTGTCTGACGACTTCAATTATCCCCCTATCTCCAAAATTCGAAGGTAAATTATAAAGCATCAAAAGCGGAGTTGGTGATATAGAATATTCAGTTTTGCACAATATCAAATTTAGGCGGAGAACGCTATACATATTTTAAAGATTTCCACATGAGACCTGTCTTAATTTACATGGAGAATAACGAAGCTAATTAGATCCGGTTCCAACAAAAATCTGTTTGGACTCTATTGTAATATTTAAGGTATAAAGTAGCCACAAGAATAATATAAAAGGAAAGTTAGCTAACAGAGTTAGTAGAATATTTTGCTTGTTTTTAAACCAAAAGATCATGAGTTCAAGTCTCAACAGAGCCTTAAGTATGAAGAAAAAAGATGTTTTGAGTAACCGCAACGTATGAGTTATTTTAAGATGATAAACATTCATTCACCTTTTAATCTTTACCGGAAAATATTTGCTGTATAGAAAAGCATTAATAGTATATTTAGTAGTATTTTTTTATATTTGCAATCAAGACAAATTCTACATTTAAAATTTTAAAATTTTAAATTAAATTATTTATTTATGTATATCTTCAAGTGATTTAATATTTATATAATTGGAAAGGGACACAGATTTCAAAAATTAACATCTATTTAAATTGGAAATTTTACTTCGACTATTTAAGCTAACTTTAAGGTTTCATATTCATAATATTGGTATTTTTTTTCTTTCAATTACTAGAAAAATGTTGTTGATTTTATATTTGGAAAAAAGAACGTTATTTAGTTATTTTCTGCAAAGTTAAAGTTTCATATTTATAATTTAACAAATTTTTAATTTTTTTTTTTTCAAAAGCAATAATTTTTCGGGTGTCAATATATTTAGAAATTTAAACGTTATTTCGAATTTTATCGCAAGACATCCAAACATTTGAAAAATAAGTGAAATAATATAGTACAAATATAATATAATTGTTATCCTTTATCCTTCCTTTGCTAATAGCAATATTTAAAATGATATAAGTTTTAACTGCAGTAAATTTTAAACTTGCGTTAGTATGGAATAATCGTAAAACCCATTTCAGTTTATTTGTCAAAAAAAAGTATCATAATTGTTTCACCCAGTTGGTTTTAGAAAATAATTTTTTTTAAGGCCGTGGCACATAGAATCCGTCATACTTTATACCTTAGGGTTATCAATTGAAAACAAAGTAACGGCGAATAAGGTTGATATAATGAGTGCTTTGTTGACGGACAAAAAATCGTTAAAACACAGCAGGAAAAAACATGAAGGTAGCTCTCAGTGTATTAAACGTACCCAGGGATATTTTGCCAATCCAGCCGGACATTACTTTTTTAGCTTATATTGGCTCTAAAACTTTACTGAGTGCACCTCGATCAATCACACTTGGCAGAGATATCTGCTATGGTCATATGCTGATGAAACCGGAAAACAAGAAAAATCGAACCAAGGAGAAAAAAGTTCCCCTTGAAAGAACTAATCCTACCTCTGATAAATTCAAGTTTTTTTTTTTAATTTTGAAGTTGTTTTTGTTTAGCAATTACAATTTTAATGTCAAGGAATATTTAAAAACTTAAAGTCGAATGTAATTATTAAATGATATAGATTACATGCGCCTTAAAACCATAGAAATTCATTTATATTCGGCAACGGGAGGTATCCCTCAAATCCCAGCCTCACAAACGTCCCTGTAAAAAACTATTTGTTTTAATTTTTTGCAATTTCCTTAAAATATTTATTATTAAACTTTCCATGCCTTACCAATCCCCTCATGAATATTATTAAAGCGATATTTTTGTGTTTTGTTACTTTATAGTATTTTTTTATCTGAAAATATTTAATTAATTCATAATATAACTTATTTATGATTGTAACAGTAAATTTTATTTAAAATTGTTACATTTTATCTGTTTAAAAGAACTTCTCCTTTGCACCAAGATGATAATGAGTGCCATGGTCCTTTTTCGTCTAATTCTTCAAAGAAGTCTTGCAAATCTCTTCCAAATCCTCTTCAGCGTTAAGTATAGGTGGAAGCAGGAAAGAAAGGTAATAACTTTTTTTGGAGTGAGTCTTATATTAGCAAATAGTAAATTTTATAGTGACATATAAAATTTTTTCCAACGCGATGAAAATCACTCTCAAAAACTTTTTCACTTTTTTTGTTACAAAAAAATTTAACAAAAAAATCCTTTTTTTTCATTTCAAAGGAAAGTTTTTATCCTAAAAATTTAAAACAAAATTTTTCTAAAAATTCATATAAGTAAGCTGCAAATATAGCCTTTCACAGGAAAAAAATCAATACAAAACCTTTATTCGTTTATCCACAAGAAAATGTATTGCAAACCACTCAAAATCGTATAAAGTCAATACAAACGTATGCGATTTATACAATTTTCCCGATTTTAACAGTGTTCCAAAACGACAAGTCTCAAGCAGAAGCTTTAAAAATTCACTATCCGAAGCTGAATTTTGTTATCTATCCAGGTACGTACGTACATTCTTACATTTCTCAAAATTTTTTTGGCCTTATGTACGTCAAAAGTTAAGTTATTATAAAAAACATGTATTTTAACTTACTTATCAGTTGAAAAAGACAAAGTACAATGTATGACGGATTCTATGTGCCCCCGCCATTAATGTAATTTTAGCTGTCACATTTATATGCCTACTTTTTTATTATTATTATACGTGCTTAGAAATTTATTGGAAACATTAAAATATTTATTAACTTTTTCTGTTTACAAATATATGTAAATAGAAAAGTTAATAATAACGTATGTACATATGTATGCAAATTAATATTTATTTTAATATATATTGGTATTCTTGTTACTGTTATGTAATTATAAGTCAACAAAACGCCATTGTTGATAAATTTACCGATGCCACTAAACAATAGACTGTGTGAAATTGAATATATTAATTGGACAATACAAATTGAATTGGCGTCAGTAGGAAATTAAAGAAAAAGAAGTTATGTACATTTTAACATGTATTTAAAACACTGTAAGGAATTATAAAAATACAAATAAATCTACAAGGAAAGGAAAAACATAATTGAGGTAACCATAATCTAAGAGCAACATATTATGGTTGTATTATATTGTTGTAAGCAAAATATACTGTTGTTACATTTAATAATAAAATAGTTGGTCAAGCAACATTATTGTTGATAAAGTATATAATTTTAAATGCAATAGTATTATGTGCAAATAAACGCTTTTAATGGTTTAATTAAAATATCATAATATGATTGAAAATTTCATGTCATGTAATGTATTGTTACAAATAATAAAACCTGGCAACCCCTATAGTTGTTTCCGTATGAGCGTGCTGAATAAGTTAATTCAAGCAATGGTGTGTGTACAGAATAAAAACCACAATTAGCTAACGAAAGCTGAGCAGCCTGAATGGCTGAGCAGCCTGAATTTGCGTACTGCAAAACAGGGGGTCCTGAGTTCGATACCGCATTCGGACATGCGTGCAATGAAAAAATAATAATTGTTATAATGCAATTGAAATTAATAAACAGCAGTACAAACGTCCCGAGAGGCAAGAGACAATTATTGTGTGAAGCCATGGCAGATAATTTAGTGGAGACGTCCAATTTAATATAAGAGCAGCAGATAATTGTCAAGAATCCCTTTATAATAAAAAGTTAGAGCAATAGCGGTTAGCGCGGGGAAGTGTAACAGCGTAACAACAAGTGTATGGTAGAAGTGTATTGTGGCTACTGGATTAAAGGAGAAGACTGGCTTGGATAAAAGGTGTAGTGGAGATGAGATGTCTGCAGATATTTAAGATTACTAAACAAGGCATCGAATAGTTCATGTCTCGCCGGAGTAGCACAGTAGTGTAGCGTGGATGGCTGCGTTTGTGGTGATAATACATGTTTAGTAAATACGAGACTAAGGAAGGGTTCACAAGACCGGTAGGATCGAGGAGTATAGCCAGAGAAAGCCATAAAGTTCGAAGATAGAATTTAGCCACAGTGGTATTTGCAATCAAAAGAATCCGTACGTTTGTCTAAAAAGGGTAAAACGTAACAGTATTAATAAACACGTGGCTTGAAAGCGTTCGCCAAACGTACGAAGAACACAGCCAGACACGACAGTTTTTTCCGAAAATTATAACAACAGTTTAATATATACTGGCGGAATTAATTCAATTAATTTAATATCAAGTAATGTAATTGAAGTGTTAACATTTTCTGAAATAAAAAATTAGCCAATTATTGTTTTATTCAGTTTAATTTTCTTTTTTAATAATTTGTTATAAAATTTTTTTAAAAATATAAATTCTCAAAACAAAAAAAATCAAATACTTGTTTATTATACGAAAGGAACAATTTAATTTGCACAAAAAATAGTTTACATATATTTTAATATTTTTAGAAACGTATACTTATTTTTTAGAATTAAATTCTGGAGAATTAACATTTAACCTTGAATTCCATGATTCATGTTTTAAGATTATTTTTAATTGTTTTTTTTATCAGTTTTATTTATATATTGCATATTAATTTTTATGTTTTATTTTCTCCAACAACAAGTAACAACTTCAGTTTTAGGCGTTTTCAGATGATTCGATAGCTATCAAAGGAGCCACTAAACTGATAAAAAACAATTCTGTCATATTTAAAATATTTTTAAAATCAAACATTATTTGTTTGCTTTTAATCACATTTTGTTTAATAATAATATAAAATCGTTGAATATTAAATACTATTGTTAATACGTTACACAACTTTGGTTTAGGGTCAAATTTTCTTAGTTAAAAGTAAATTCGTTATTAATTGTAATAAATTGACAAAGAACAGTAAAATTGAGATGCCAGCAGAATCACAATCACTTTCTGGTTCGCTACAACCCTCGCAAGCATTCTAGCTTTCTATCTATAAGGTAGTCATCAAATGTAATTTTTTCTTTTTATACAACTATTTAGAAAAATTAGAATTTTAAAAATTTTTAATTATTTCCTACTGTATTTTTTGAAATATTTATTTCTCTAAAGAGTCGTGATTTTTAATAACAAGTGTTGGTTGACGACGAATTATTAAAATACACTATCAAATTCTATCCTCTATTATTACAACTTTATTTTGTCCTATTACCTATGCTAACTAAGCGTTGGTAAAACTCTAAAGCAATTTTTAAAACGTATTAAACCAACCATTTTGCATTCTGTGTGGAAAGTAACACATAATGAATAAACGTTAACAAAAAATTTATCGTGGCTTAAGTGTTATTGAAAACAACTATAATTTGTTCACCGCAACTATACATCGTTACAGGGAACATAATATGGCTATTGGGATCATACTACAATTGTTACTTTTTCTCTGCGTTAAGGCTTGTACATTTGGCTGGAAGCGTGCAAATTAATACACGAAAAATTGCCTGAATGTACATTCCAAAAAAAAAAACTCTTTCAATGTGTTAAAATGAACATAAAAAAACTAACCTAAATAATAATACCAACAGGGTCTTGTTAACACGCTTCTCAAAACGTTTAACAAATACGACCACATTTAACAGTAAATTCTTGAATCAATACACAGTGTGGTGGGCAACAAAATAAACAGAAGATAAATAAATAAATAAAATTATTACAAAAGCAAACTCATGTTGTTGGGCTGAATTTATTTATATTGTTTTTGCTGTCACAACAAGCAAATAAATACAACATTTTTAATCAATAAAATGACAAAATAAAAACACAAAAGCCGCATATGCAAACAAAACAATGCACAGGAAAATTGTTTAATTTATTGCTTTTTTCAATATTTAAAAATTGCATTGCATATTTTCTGTAAAAAATTTAAAAATTAAAGTTCAACAATCACTTGTTGTTCTTCGAAACAAAACCGTGGAGATGACAATCTAGACTTTATTGCATAGGATTATGTTTACCAAAATCAGCTTATGTTTAACCCTGAGTTACCATTGCTCGTCTGGACAGTCTCTACTTTCAAAAAAGTGTATGTTGCTATCATTAATAGGTATATGCCTATCTGTAATTTTGCATGTCATTTGGAATAATAAAGTAACTTCAATTAGAAAAATAAATATATGGGGCGATAAGGAATTAACAAATGAAAAAAAATATCAAGTGAAAAAATTAGCTCTCGCCCATATTTTCCGAATTACGGGGCTCTGAAGTATTAAAATTTTTTAAAATATCAATATGGGTATCTTTTTAAAGGCTTTGAAGATATCTTTGATGAAATACTAAAATTTCTTAAAAGTTCTTAACCCATTAAGAGCCGCTGGAATTTTTATGTAAAATTGTTATTTGCAGTACTAAATTTTTTTTTTGTTTTTAATTCTCTATCACCCCAAAATTACCTTTTTTGGTCGGAGTTACTTCACTAAATTAGATTTATATAGATGGTGAAAAGTATATAAAATTCGGCATTATCGAATATAGCGCTTTTACTTGTTTTTTCTTCAAACGAATAAAAATATTCATGTCGAAACAAAATAAATTAAATATTGTAACTTTTGTTATACTAATTAATACATTGCAATAATACATTAGATTAATCAATTTAATATCTATTTCGTAAGCTTTATTTCTAAATTATTAATGAATGAATGTTTTACATTAATATTAATTAAACACTTGTTTTTTTCTTTAGGCTTTAATTCAGTACCAGCACTATTTTTATGCTAAAATATATAATACTATTAAGATATTGTTAGAAAGTAATAGAAAAGTCAACGAACGTCAAAAAAAAGGCATGATTACCTTTAGGGAATTTAATAATATTAATTAATATTAAGACCCATTCTTTTACTGTTAATTAAATGTATGTGTTTGAAGCATTTCTAATCCATTTGGAATCATACTAAAAAACGTTTCACTACTTTTGTTTTGCATATTTAAACAAGGGGTTGTTTGGATAAATTACAAAAATTATTAGAATTATTAGAAAACATATTTTCATTAGATGAAAATTTGGCACATTCAAGTTCAATAAGCTTTGAGAACATAAAAATACCAAAGTTAATGTAATGCTGAGCAAAAATCATAACAGAAAAATATATTCTTTATTTGTTCTTCATTTTATACTGATTAAATATAGAATTTCTTAAAATCACAAGTTAGATCAAAAATTTAAAAGTTAGGTAAGGAATGAGTTTATAATTTCAAACGAGTTTACAGCATGTTTTTATCTTTCAGTACTGTCATTACAATAGAAGAATATGTGTTTGTTGTCAAAAACGCTGTCTACTTCTTCTGTAGTGCAGGCTTATTACAATTCATTATGAGCACAAGACCTCACGTTCTCGTAAAAGTGCAATTAGTTTTAGCGTTTCTTCCTGCTTTTCATGCACGGGCACTTGCAATTTAAAAATTCAATATTAAAATCACGGCAATATTAAGTTTCCGTATTTTTAATTATTAAATTATTAAATTGCAAGTGCCCGAGTATAAAGCAAAACTAAAATATCGTATTGCTTTGTGATGTTTTATTTGTTTTTTTTTTAATTTATTTTTCAACATCTTTAAACTGTATAAAAGAGCCGAAAAAAGCAGCCGTATACAGTGGATAAAGAAAAGTAAAATTAAAGTGTCTTTACTTTTTTGTTTGGACAATAAATCTTTAGTTCATTTAAAATAATTGTGAGAAGTTTCCTGAAAACCTAAGTAAGCGGTAGCGAAATGGCCATCGAGACGGGCTTCACCTTCAATAATCAATATCTTTAAATAATTTATTTTATTATATTATTAATTGATTATAATTATTAATTTTAAAGTTTAATTTATTTAATTTTATATTCCCGTATTTTTAATATTTTAAACATCGTTTACTTAAAACAGTTATAATCAAACTGACGGCATACGTCAAATCGCTGTCTTATTTACTGTCAACCAAATATTCAAGACAGCCATTCAGACAATTCAAAAAATGTACATGTATTAGTGACTTACTTCACGATGTTGAAATGTGTCGCAAATAATATCGAATTCTGATCTAAATAGTATTCCCAGGGAAACAACGTACCACTACAGTGAAACAATTATTGGGAAACTTTATAGCGTCTCTAAAAAGAATTAAAATTTAGTATTCTGGTCAGCGATGCCAAAATGAAGATTTTACCTTAATTTTAAAGTCTTTTAATCAAATTAAAATTTGAAGATCTCTTTGGCAAAATTAAGATTTTTTGATTTAGTTGCTTGATGTAATATTACAACTTCCTGTAAAACCATTTTATTGTATATTAACACTCGATATCCAAAAAATCCTTACTGCCGCTGATGGATAAAATGTAATAAATTATGAAGTTTACCTAACTATATTTGTAAGAATATTTTTAAGTATATTTTTAAAAATTTTAGGATTAAGTTCTCTAAATAAATAACAAAAGGATTCGACTTTAACGACGCAACCTTAAAAAAAGCTTTCTTTTATTGACCCGCAAAACGTTATTAACAAAAAAATTTCTTGACTAGTAGGTCTAATAAAACTTTTTCTAAATTTAATTGAAGACAGTGATATACAAAATTTAGATGAAAAATTTTAGGAACTATACGACATAACCTTAATAAATATTTTAAAAATGTAGAAAATGTAAGTGTGAAAAAGTTTTGGCACACAATCTCAAAAATTTCTAGAGCGGATAGTGAGTTGCTGTTTTCAATTTTGTCGAAGTTTGATATATCTCCCTTGTTCATCAGCTAACGTTAAACAGAGGTTTTAAAAAAATCGACTTAAATTTAACGAAATACAGAAATAGATTTGATTACATACTCAAGATTGTTTGTTGGTTCAGATTTATACCATACCATTTTTTTTTCAATCCTCTTTTTAAGCTGAGGCGAGATGCGTTATTTTAAGCCAAAAAAAAGCAACAATAAGGTCCCCCTACAATTCGTATTACTTACGCTCTTACTTCACCACCAAATAAAAATTTCGTGTTAGTTGAAAAATTTCATAGTGTAAATGAGCTCTTAGTTAACATTAATATAATTTAAAAATTTGCACTATAAAAAAAAATTTTAAACTTTTACAGTATTATAATTAAAACGTGTGAAATATGTTCGGTTATTAAAAGAATTTTGACTACTGTTTTAAAATATTTCATTTTTTTACTTGTTGGCTTAAAACCAGAAGCATACATATTTGATCTCAAAGATAAAATGTATAATTACAACTACATATAATTGTATTATAAAAAAACTGATTGACTTTTTAACTTTTTTTTATACAGTAATGCATGTGTACGTTTAAGAAATATTCCAACTAATTTTTAGGAAACATTTCCTTATGGATTAGATTCCAGAGAAATTTGAAAATTTAAAAAAAATGGTGTCTTCTTAAAGTATCGAATATATAACTTCTACAAGAATAACAAATTTAAGTTAAAGTGAATTCCTATTGAACTATCGGATCTTTTAATCCAACTAACTTCTGGTAGATAAAAAATAGTGTTTGTTATAAGATCTTAATATGACAATAACGTATTTTGTTTTTGTAAAACTGACTTTTTAATCTAAAGACGTAATGAAAAAGTTACTTCTATCGAAAAATGCTCTGCGAAGTGCTGGATTATTACAATAATGCATTAATTGGTGTAGGCGTGTTGCCTCGCAAAATGTAATAATCGTAGAAAGGAACCAACTGTTATATATCATTCAGAGTCAGTGTTGTCAGTTATGGAAAAAAAATTTCTCTTGGCGACAAAAACTTTTAATGGCCAAAGGCGGTTCTGGGTGGTTCTTGGCGGTCTTAAAAATACTTAGCGAAATATTTTGCTATTTTTTATAATTTTCTTTACGATAACATCGAATTTAAATGAGGCTGCTGTAGTCTAGGTGGTAAGCACGTTGACTACAAATCTGACTGACCTGGGTTCAACCCTTGCGGCAGTCAAAAAATATAAATATTTTTTTCTGTTTAATGGTATAAATACATAATCAGAATTAACATAAAAACATGCAGCCTCCTTCGTCGGTAATTCTTCATACCATATTCGCCGGCGAAGTAAAATAATTAATTAAATGGCTATATCTATCTCCTTTCACCACCTGTCTCCTCTCTCATCTATCCCTTTCCTAAAGAATGTAGCACGGTTAAAAAAAAAAACTAAGTAGGCATTAATGCCTGAAGTGCTACTTCTCTGTTTTGAAGAAAAAAAAAAAAAAAAAAATTAAAAAACCTTTATTTTGAAATATTTATTATTATTTTATTAAAGAATATATATTAATTTTAGAATTAAAAGTCAGATGGCAAGGGCGCTTAAAAATAAATGTATTAAGACAAAAATTTAAAATTGTAAAAATTAAATGAGATATGGCATCGACAACAAAAAAAGTTATAATAAAGAAAATAGCGATGAATGAATAAAAAATTGAAAGAGGAAAAACATTTACAAAATTGGTTTTTGAACATGGACTGGATTGACGTTTGTAAAAAATTTTAAACTGAATTGCACAAGACTGTTTTAAATGTAACTGCTACGTTAATTTTACAAGAAAGTTGTTTTCCATATTAAAAAAAATGCTAATAGAAATGCTTTATCGATTTTCATGTCTATTTTTAAATTTTTTTTCCCAATTTTCAATATCAAGATTCTGTATTTCAAATTAAATATTTCTGCACTTGGCAATTATGGAACACAGTGGGAAAAACTTCCTTTCATAAATTGGACTAAATATTTCGATAATAAAGTACCAAAAAGCCTATATGAGCTCTGGCCTAAAGTTTACGATTACCAGGATGCTGCTGATATTTACCACTTTAAGGAGTTGTCAATGACCGTTCTTAATATGTTGATGGTTCTCACAAGCAATGTTTGTATCCTATAATGATATCTATAAAAACTAAATTGAGAAATAAGATGCAATATGAACTTCTTAATTCTTTACTGGTTGTAATACATGAATGTAAGTAACACAAATGAAATGTACCGCACTAAACATACAAAATAGAATAATAACATTGAACGAAATGAGGTTGAAAGTTTTAATTTATTTTTTCTTTTCTAATTTATTAAGCACTATATATTAATTGATATATTTTCTTAAACCTTTTTTATACCCTTCACCACAAAAGGTGGAACAGGAGTATATCTAAGTTTGCGAGTCGAGTTTTCTCTGCCAAGTGTGTCGGTTGTACATTGCCGTAAAAATAAATTAAAAAAAAAAAAATTAAATTAAAAAATTAATCTAAAAATTTTTTTTCAATCGTGATTCGTTTTCAATATGTTATTTATTTTGCGCGTTGTTGTAAAGCGCAAAATTTCTTAAATCAGTAATTTTTTACAACAACAATTTCCCACAAGAGACAGAGACTCTTAAAAAATCAAAAAAATAAAAGTAATGAGTGAACATCATGTTTCACACTCAAATGTAAATAATTACAACAATAATACCTTAGATTCATCTAATGAAAACAAGAATGATAATTCTATAAATGAAAGAAAAAGAAAAAATGAAATACAATATGTCACAATGAATAAACAATTAAAAGATAATTATTATGCTATTCTGGACAATGATAAACATTGCAACGAAGAATATTTAAATAAATTCCAAAAACATGTAAATGATCATGAACCAACAACATCGCAAAGACTCTCACAAGCAGAAAAAACTGTAAATGGAGAAATTATATCAAAACAAGGTCCAAATAAAAATAAAAAAATTCCTCCTCTTAATGTATTTAATGTGGTACCTAATGAATTAATACAATTTATCGAAAAGGGTTTAGAAATCAAAAATTTTAAAATCAAAGAACTCAATAATAAAAAAACTTCACTATTCATGTCATCTATTGATGATTACGTACGTGTAAAAGCTTATCTTCAAAAAACCAAAACTGAGTTTTTCACTTTTACACCTAAAAGTTTAAAAACAAAGACGTTTCTTCTAAAAGGTCTCAGCGCTAACTTGAACGTTGATGAGATCTATCAGGAACTTTGTATGTACAACGGTAATAATTTGAAAATTTTAAAAGTTAGTCCATTTAAAACCAAAAAATCTATTATGAATGGACAAGATCTCCCTATATATTTGATTCAAGTTAGCGGCGAAAGCAGCCTTAATGAACTTAAATCTATAAATGGACTTTTCCATCGATGTATACGATGGGAACCTCTAAAGAAGTCAGAAATTCCACAATGTAGGAAGTGCCAGAGTTTTTTTCATAGCGCTTCAAACTGCTTTTTGCAACCCAGATGCGTAAAACGCGATAAAATGCACAATATTGGTGAATGCGAACAAGAAAAAGTGTCGGAAAATGAAAGAGAAAAATTATTTTGCGTACTGTGCCATAAGTATGGCCACCCCGCATCATACCGCGGATGCGAAAAGTATAAGGAGATGCAGCAAAGGCTCCGAGCCTAAAAACAAAGTTTGTCTGAAAAAAGAACAGCGAACAAACCCCTAAATATTACCAGTCCTATGAGTTTTGCAAACGTTTTGAAAAACAACCAACAAAGCACAAGCAGCGCTAACTCCTTTCAACAAATGTTAGAACAACTTAACAATACCATGCAGAATTTATCTACCCAACTAATAAATCTAAATAAACAGCTTCAACTACAAACGAGTAGGATAGATACTATATTTTCAATGTTGGAATAAAATGGATGAATCAACTGTAAAAAAACTTAAAATAATTGAAATTAATGTAAACTCTATTATAATGCTTAGTAGAAGATATGAGTTATTGAATTTTATAAATTTGCATAACCCAGATATAGTTTTGCTAAATGAAACAAAACTAAATGCGAAACATAAACTATACTTCGAAAATTATGAATTTATACGTAAGGATAGGCCTAACGCATCTAGAGGTGGTGGTACTGCTATTTTGATAAAAAAAAAGATATCAAATTCAAAAATTGCACTTATATTATTGGCAATTCACTTAAATGTCTCGAAGTATGCATTATAAAAATACCTCTACTGATTAACAAAACTCTATACATAATATCCTCTTATTACCCCTCAGGAAATAACAGCAATTTTTTTATCCCGATCTAAACATTGTTTTTAAATCCCTAAATTTACAAAATCCAAATATATATTATATAATGGCGGGTGACTTTAATTGTAAACATTCCGACTGGGGCAATAACGTAAATAATACTAATGGTAATGCTTTAAAAGAGTGGATAGAAAACAATGAAATAAATTTTAAATGTAGCCTTTATGCCTCCACCACCCCATCCTACCCAAGATGTGGTTCGTATTTAGATTTGTGTTTAGCAGACTCGCGTCTCCCTTTTCTTAGAGTTAATAACACTGTTAACTCACTCAAATCTCTCGATTATGATAGTGACCACAACGCCTTACTAATTGAACTTTTAAATGAGACAAATGATCACCCTTTTTCTTTTGTTGTTAATTCTCCCATTTCTCAATTCAATTATAAGAGGACTAATTGGAACAAATTTAAAAAAAATGTTTTAAATATACATAAAATCACTGATCCCATCCCTGTTACAAGAAATCTCTCAAATTCTGAAATTGATTATTATTTAAAAAAATTAAACGATGTCATTATAGATTCTACCAACAAAATAGTCCCAAAATTCCAAAAAAATAACACAATAAATAAATTTGTAAATCCAATTATAAAGAAACTACATATGGAAAAAAGTAAAATTTTAACTATACTAAAGAATCATAATAGATTTCAAATTATATGTACCCCTTATGAACTTAATTATTACAAAACCAAATTAAAATTAATTAAGAAACTAATTATTGAAAATTTCAATGTATCAGTTAATAGTTATTATAAAGATAAACTAACTAACTTAGATAAAAAATATTCTTCACATATGTTTAGTGAAGTAAAGAAGTTATTTAAATCTAAGCTGCCAGTAGATATAAATTTGATAAAAATTAGTCGCGAAGAAGAAAACCTATTAAGTTATGTTGGCGTAAATCCTCTCACTACAGAGAGTGATAGTGATAATTTCATTTTTAGAGAAAAACTTCAAATCTTAGATGTAATAGGAGCGTGTCTGGAAAAGACCCATTCATTTAAAGAGATTGATCTGAACAACAATTTACAGGTTGATGTTGACAACTGTTTCAACAGATTTTTAACAGAAAAATCTTTTTATGAATATAATCAGTCATGTTTAACGACGTTTAATTCGGACAAAAGGGCAAATCAAATAAGTGATTTACAATCAGACAACCTTTTCATTACACAGGAAAAAATTTTCTATATTTTTAAAAATTTAAAAAATAAATTATCGTCTGGTGTTGATACAATTCCAAATATAGTATTAAAGAATATCCCTAATGTACTGATACTTGATTACTGTACGTTATTTAACAATATGCTTAACAACTCTTATTTCCCCCGAACATGGAAATTGGCTAAAGTTGTGGTATTGCCCAAAAAAGACAAGGACACCAGCAATCCGAAAAATCTGAGAGCCATAAGTTTGCTCCCAAACATCAGTAAAATTTTTGAAATTTGCATAAATAATAATATTTTAAATTTTTGCCAGAACAATAATCTGATTAATGATAGACAATTCGGTTTTAAGTACAAACACTCTACGATACACGGAATACACCTTTTGATATCTAACGTTAATTGGAATTTAAATAAATCTCTCTGTACAGGCGCATGTCTTATCGATTTTGAAAAAGCGTTCGATAGCATTTGGATTCCTGGTCTTATATATAAACTTTTAAAATACAAATTTCCACTTTATTTGGTCATTCTAATTCATAACATGCTATCCAATAAATCGTTTGTCGTTTGCAATAAAAATGAGTTTAGTAGTAGGAAATTTATTATAGTTAATGGGTTACAACAGGGAACAGTTGTTGCTCCTATACTTTTTAATATATTTATTCATGAACTTTTAAATAGCGTTGATAATATTATTGGTTTCGCAGATGATATTATAGTATATCATGCTGGCAACAAAATAGGGGAAATAAATACAAAATTGCAAAATCATTTTTATATCGTAGAGAAGTATGCTAATGATTGGAAAATGAAATTAAACGTAGACAAATGTGAAACTATACTATTTCGTCCTCCTGTCGGAAAGTGCAACTACAATATAAGGTGCCATTGGAAATCCTTCGGCATTAAATCCAGTAACAACATATACATACCAAATAAACAAACGGTAAAGTACCTAGGAATCCATTTGGACAAATTTCTCTACTTCAATGAACATGTCAACATACAAATTAAAAAAGCTAGAAATGCTTATTTTATGTACAAAAGACTATTTTTTTCTAAACACATTAAACCTGATATTAAAATTCTCATGTACCAAACCTTGATACGTCCAATTTTAACATACGGATGTCAAATTTGGTTTAATGTTTCTCCTTCCTATATGGAAAAAATACGTAAATTTGAAAGAAGGTGCCTAAGAGCATGTACTTCGTTATACAGATCCCCAAAAAGTGAATTTACGAAATATATAAGTAATTCAAGACTATACAATGCTGCCAAAATTAGCCGAATTGATAACTTCATCATACACCTAATTAGAAATCATATTCGATCTTGTTGTGACCATTATGAAAATAACCTAATAATGGCTCCCTATTATGTCAACCATGAATATATATCCAAAACACTACAAACTGGATATGTTCCTCCTGAAGCATTCGTGTACCTTGATAAGAACGGTTTTATACAAAACTACACAGGCGTCCCTATATTTTTTCATATATATAGAAGAGCAAATGTTAAAGCTATTTCTAGCAATCAACTGACACCTGAGAACAGAAGGTTCGATACAAACTTGTTTCATAAGGATAAGAACATATTTCCATACTTAAATATTAGTAAATACTGGTGGCTTAGTTAAATACCGTAATCTTTTTTTTAATTCCTGACTTTTTCTTTTTTATAATAATTGCTATTGTAATGTTTTTTTTTTTTTAATAATTTTTCATTACGAAACATTCGATATTAAAAACAGATATAACCTTGTATAAATTTGTATAAAAAATATAATTAGTTTTAAAAGATGTATATATTGTATATAATTATACCTATACGTATTATACTAGAGAGCTCGTTTATGGGACAGTGTATAACTATATGATATTTATACTATTATTTTGTTTATTTGTAGTAATTATCATAAACCTTTTCTTTCAATAAACGTAAAAAAAAAAAAAAAAAAAAAAAAAAATATCTAAGTTTGTGTAAATTCTACAATTTCCGACCCCATAAAGTGTATATATTCTCACTTCTTATCCATAGCGAAGTCGATTGAGCGATGCCATTTGGAAGAATAAACTAACTGCAACCAAAAAAAAAATAAATATAAGAGGCGATGGAGAATATAAAAATTATAAAAAAAAACATCAAGTGAAAAAAATAAGCGCTCGCTACTTATGCTCACAGATTGGTCCAGTTTAAAAACCACTTAAAAATTTTAAAAATTAACGGATATTAAAGGGTAACTGACATACATGTTTTTACGTGTATTATTAACAGGACACTACTTTAAAAATTAAAAAAAAGCGTGTCATCATATTTACAAATTGCAAAAAGAAATATCAAAATAAATCTAAAAATTTAGGCTTTCCAGTAGTTAGCATCAGTTGTCGGGTATGAGCTTTTTTTAACGCTTAAAAATTGGACATAATATCGTTTATCTTTATAATAACAAGTATAAAAATAATAAAAATATAAATAAGAAGTATGAATATTCAAAATTGTAAATTAAAGGGTGCCCCAAAAGCTCATTAATTTGATATATATGACCATACTATATCCACTTTGTACGATATAGCAACAACTATAAAATTTGGATTTCGAAATTAAAGGGTGTCTTAACTGTCTTAACAGCTAATGTAATTTGATGTTTGTTTGTTATATATAGACAGCCGAAATATACAAGGAACTTGTATTACTATCTTCACTATAAGAACAAGTATACAATTTTAATTAATAACTAAAGGGCGTTCCCTTAATTGACGTAATTTGACCAATCCTATATTTTTGACTGTTATACATAAATGCTTCCAAATTAGAGAGAATATCCAGTTATCAGTATGAAGTATAAATATTTAAAAGTAAAAATAAAGTGTTACAATTGCTGATGTTATTTGATGTATATGGCCAAACTGTTGAAGAGTTTTAAACAGACGGTTAAATTTACAAAGAGCCCGTGTTGCTAAGTCCACTATAGCAGCAAGTAAAAAATTTGAATTTGGAAATTACAGGATGCCCCTACAGTTGATGTAATTTGATGTATGCGGCTATACTTTTGAACCGTTTTAGACAGAAAGCTAAAACCTGTTTTTAATTCGGTTTCTTTTTTGCAAAACTATTTAGTTACAATTTTACTAGTGTCGCACCCGAAAATGGCCAGTAATTGCTGCATATACAAGTAAAAAGTTAAATTGAGTTAAACTAGAACTAACAAACTCTAAAGTAATTCTTTTGTTGTTTTTCATAAAAAAATTATTTTTGTAAATTAATTATATTGAAGAAATATCTTTACTATGACCCTTCTCGCTCCGATACTAAATTGAGTGATACAAAGCAAAGGTAAATAATTATTCAATTTTCTTTATGAGATATTAAGCTTCAACGAACTTTAAAAATAAACAAATATTCTTATCTTTAAATTTCATTATTATTTTTTAGGAGGTTTTGGTTAAATTATTTTATTTGCCATTGATTTAGAAAATATTTCTGCTTCTTATGGCTTATATTTGAAATATTTCAAAAATTTATTTATGTCTATAATATTTAGAATTACAGGCAAATAAAATAACTAAAAGCATTTAAATTCTTATCCAACTCTAGAGGATTTAAGTTATAAAATGTACAAAATTTTAAGAATAACAAGATTGAAAGAAAAATTGTATACATTTATTTCAAACACATTTTTTTTTAAACTAAATGCTCTTCAACACTTCTTAAATAAATATTGTTCTATAAAATTTCTTCAAGTCTGCATAAAATAAGAAAAAAGTAAAATGCAGTTAAATCTTGTCAAGTAAACGAATAAATTATTCATTTTAACTTTCTTCTTTAAGCTACCCATACACGACATGTTTTTTACATCTGACTTTTTAACTGTGTTTGTCGTATGTAATTCTGCATGCGTGTCTAAATTGGTATTTTACACAAGACTTTTAATATTTGGTCACAAACGTACATGTATAATTACGTCTGACAAAATTATTATTTGTTTACAACAGCTGTTCAAATTCGTTTTTTTTCGTTACCGAATTACTGAAGTCTTGTCAATTTTAATAATTTCATTTTACTCTAAATATAAACTAGATCAGTTTGCATTAAATAGTGATACCACTGTTGGCGTTTGGTTACACTTTTAACATGTATAATTTTGTTATATTATGCCAAATTTTCGTAAATTTTGGTACAGACACTAAATGAGTTAATAAAACTGAAAGAGTACTCTTTTCATTATTTGAGGTAAGAATCTCTTTTAAGATATCAACCTTTCTTAACATATCAATTCGATTTTAATAACAAAGGTTATCTTGCAAATGAAGTTAAAATTCGATATAAAAAATTGGCTTGAAATGAGCAAAAAAAAAAACTTAGCTGCAGTTCAATTCGTGAGAAATCACAAAATGTGTTTTGTTTCATGTTTAGAAACAGCAAGATGTTTCTCCCAACAGTTCTTTCCGACTGTGAAGTATTATGAGCTGCATTTCGTGCGGAAAACTAAGCATTCTGTTTAAACTTGCAAAAAAAAAAACTGTTAGCAACTTCAGTTATTTTGCTTAAAAAATTTAACAACATGTTAAAGTTTTAAGCAAATAACGCTCACATTTGTCTCTAATAACGGTATTTTTTAAATAATTATTGTAGTAAATTCTATCGAAGCTAAATCTTTCGAAGAAAAAGTTAAAACGAATTTATTGAATGTCGGGATCATGCACTTTTCCATACTTAAATATTAGTATGGAGTCCTAATTTAAATCCTCATGAATATCATCGGTATGAATTTTTTTTCATACGTTTTTCTTTGTTTTTTATCGTGTAGTTTTTGTTCAGTAAATTAATTTTTTGCCTTCTTATTTTTCCTGAAATATAGAATAAAACTATTTATTATATATTTTTATAATGTAAGTCTTTGAAGAAAAGCGTAACCTTTTCCCGGTTTTCTTTAGCAACTCTGAATGATACAGAATTTACTTAATTGTTATCAAATAGTTTAAAGCAATTTCAGATTTTGTTCATATGAAATATTACAATCACCCGGCTAATGCTACCGCCAATTGTCAACCGCCGTTGATTATTTTCATACAGCATAGGTTTTTTGCAATACTTTTTATAATTATAAAAACAGCTGATGTCAGATGATTTGTCAGATCAAAATAGAGCACGTTCTAAACGAAAATTTGGCAGATGACTTTTCACATGTATTTTACAGAAGCAATGCTTCAACAGTCCTACACGACATGTATGTGTTTAACAGTAGGAAATTTAATATGTCAGATATAAAAAACATGTCGTGTATGGGCAGCATTAGGATGTGTGTTATTTTTCTTACAGTCTGTTTCTAGTGTTTGAAATAATATTTTGTTAATCTAATAGAATTTTATCTAGTTCCTTGTTTGTTTCAAAAGCTCGTTTTTAACAAACCAATATGTATGTATGTACATCGTCTATTAATATATAATTTTGCTGTATATGATTGTGAACAGTCAATGTTATTTTATAAGTAGTCAAAAACTTATTCGAAATTACGTCAGGCATAAAAATTTTTTATTTGCAAACTATTTTTAAAAATTTAAAATTTTACTTAAAATTTTACAAAAAGATTTATAATATATGTACGTTCGATTTTTCAATGCAAATTGCCAACAGCAAACATAAACTGTTGTTAACTGACTCGAGAATAAACCTAATGATAACATCATGATAAAAGGGTGCAGAAGTATATTTTTGTAATTTTAAATAAAATCATCAAAACACATAAAAGTGTAGTCAGAAATATCTCACAAGAACTTATTATATGTTCATACTTTAAATAAAAACATAGTTATCTGTAACAATATTATTATTTTCTTAGACAATAGCATTGTTTCAATAATAAGAATAATAATAAATGATTGAAATACACCCATAAAATTACGGTTACCTTAAACATGTTTTTTCTTTACAAGTGAGTTTAACTTAAAAACAAGTAAGAGTGCTATGATCGGCTATTCCGAATCTTAAATTCCATTCACCATCTACGTAAATCTAGTTTACTGAAATAACTCCAATCAAAAAACCAAGTATCGGGTTGACAGAGAGTTAAAAATTAAAAAAATTTGGTACTGCATACATATTATTTTACATAAAAATGCCATTTGCTCTTTATGGGTTAATCTTTAAAAAAAATTAGTATTTTCTTAAAGATCTCTTCAAAACCTTTAAAATAATATGTATATTGATATTTCCAAAAAATTTGAAAATCTCAGAACCCAGTAACTCGAAAAATATGTATGAGCACCAGTTTTTTCACTTAATGTTTTTTTTTTTTTAAATTTCGATTAACACATTTATTTTATCTGTGAAATCAAGCTTGTCGCCGCAAACTTAACGGACGGCAGACGGACTGAAGGACAGACTCGTACTTTTGTTATGTTGTCTGACTAATTAGTGGCGAAGGTATAACAATGATCGCTAACTGGTCATAAAAACAGCACTCTATACATTGGTATTGGTCTTACTTCACACCCTGAGAGTATGAAATAAGCATTCTTGCATCTCTCGGTAACTCGGATCACTGCACCATTTCTGCCTCCTTTTTGGTATCGGAACTTCACAACGTTTGAAAAATGGCCATGAAACGTATAAACTATATCTACGAAGAGGCTCGTTGGGCTGAACTCAACGATTTTTTTTTAAATTGGAAACTTTGTTTTCTGGACAATAGAGTCGATGCCATTGCGGAAATGGTTGTGAACATTATTTTGCTTGGAATGAAAATTTTCAATCCAGCTAAGCAAATTTGCATTAAACCAAGAAAGAATTATTGGTAAAATCAGACGTGCAAATATGCAGTCAGACCCTGTTAGGAATCATTTAGTACCCGACGATGCAACAAAAACGCAGATCTTCGTATGCCAAAGTACTTTATACGAGCAGAGACTTCAAGCAAAATCTCAACGTAAATAAGTCCCCTGGTCCGGATGGAATTCCACCAATGGTCTTTAAGCAGTGCTCCTCAACCTTAGCATGTCCATTAGCAAAATTTTTCAGCATTTTGTACCATGCTGGTGAATTCACATCATGTTGGAAGATTGCTAATGTAACGCCAATCCCAAAAATGGAGAGGCTAGCAACCCTGAAAGTTACCGCTCAATTGCAATTTGACCTACTTTTTCCAAAGTAATGGAAAGTATGTTTACTTTCCATCTTGTAAAATATCCAGAGTTCAACAGCGTACTAAGTAAGCGGCAGTACGGCTTCCGTAGAGTATGCTCTACGGGTGACTTGCTGGCCTTTCTTGCACATAAATGGTGTCAGTCCACTCACTGTTTCGACGAAAGTAAGGTGGTGGCTTTAGATATTTCCAAGGCATTTGATAAAGTGTGGCATGGTGCACTCATATAATAATTTTTTGCCTTCGGTCTCGATGAAAGATTTTCTCGATTTATATCGAGCTTGCTCAGAGATGGCACTATACGAGTTGTTACAGATGGGATCTCATCAAACAAGTTTATAGTGAATTCATGGGTACCGCAAGGTTTCGTCCTTTCTCCTACCCTTTTTCTTATTTTTCTTAACGACCTTTTACGTCGGACTTCCTACCCTACCTTTTTTTTCGCAGATGACAGTAGCATATGCCATTCGTATTCATTTCGCAACAGGCCTAGCCTAGCAAAATTGGGCCTATGCATCAAGCGCGCTCTGCATCAAGAGCGCATCGCTTTGTGGGCGATTGGACAGTGAACCGTACTACGCATTACAGAGAATATTCGCTTTTCAGCCGCACGGAATAAACTCCCTGCAGAGGTCTTCTCTGTTACTTTCAGTATGCAAGTATTCAAATCAAATATCCACAAGCAATATTTCCTATATCCCCCCTCCCATAACCTAATTTCCTAGTTCTGGCACTATGCGTTGCATAAGTAGGGGTCATTCCTGAGTGCTGGTTCTAATTAAAAATATAAGGAACATGTTCTAGTTCCGTGTTCTGAAATATGCAATGTAATGTGTATGGTTAAAAGGATATGTGTAAAAATCGTGTAGAAATTAATTATTTTATGGTTGAGTCTTCACAATATTTTTTTTTTTTTGTTAATAAATATATTACCCAGTGTACAAATTGTTTTTTTATAACTGACTTCAAAAAAAGAATGGGGTTATCAATTGGACGAAATGTTGCTTTTTTATGTTTGTGCCCGCAGTTCATTTCAGAAGTGATTTTTTTCTTTGTTAGAAAGTTGATGCTTACATAGTGGTCGCGTTTTAAACAGTTTATAATAGTTCATAGTCTTAAAAATTAAAGGGTATCTCCATGCACCACATACTTTTTTATGTGTATTATGAACTCTAAAGGGCACCACTTTAAAATTAAAAAAAACTGCGCATTACTATAGCTTCCAATAGCAAAAAGTGATACAAAAATGAGTAAGAGTGCTATATTCGGCTATGTCGAATCTTATGTACCCTTCACCATCTAATAAATCTAGTTTAGTGAAGTAAATCCAACCAAAAACACAAATACTGGGTTGAGAAGGAATTAAAAAAAAAATTGGTACATCGTCTCTGAATTGATTAAGCATTTTTAAAAATTACAGCAGGGATGTGTAAATTCACGTATTTTATTCAATTTACACTTATTGGACTTGTTGTCACAAGTCGAAAATATTATCACATTTGCAGATAATATTATCATATATCACGCTGATGACAAAATATATAAGATAAATTACAATCTACAATTTCTTTATAATAAAGTGGAACAATACTCAAAGGACTGGAATATAAAAATAAATGTCTCGAAGTATGAAACAATACTTTTTAGACAACCAGTTAACAAATGTAATTCCGATATTAGGAAAAATTGCCTTTTTTTATATCGTTCACTGTTTTACAATAAATTCGTTAGCAAAATAATAAAAATAATAATGTATCAAGCTCTAATCAGACCAATAATATCTTATGGCTGTCCTATATGGTTCAACATATCGCCTTCTAACATGAAAAAAATCAGAATATTTGAAATAAGAAGTCTAAGAGCATGTACTTCACTATACAGATCTCCAGAAAGTAACTATACTAAATATATATCTAATAGAAAATTATACAACAAAGCTAATATTATAATAATAGATAACTTTATTATAAATTTAATTAGAAATAATGTTTTAAGATGCACACAATGTTTTGAAAATAATCTAATAATGGCTCCTTATTTTACAAATGAAATGTACGTAATTGAAACTTTACCGAAAGGTCTTATACCACCAGAAGCATTTCTCTACTTGGATAAAAATGGAGTAATCCAAAATGAAAATAGCGTTCCAATTTTTTGCCACAATTATAGAAGAGCTACTACAAAAGCAATTACCTGCAACTTCAATAATTTAAACATAAAATACGATACATATGTTTCACGTAGAGATTTAAAGTTGCTTAATAAAACTATCAAAACCAAAAAATACTGATGGTTAAAGAAGAATTAGTATTAAGTATACTCCTCCTTATTTTCTCCTTTTTCTTTTTTTTAACCTTTGACCATTCCTCGCCATATGATAAATAAGCAATGTTTTTCATTTAGTTTTCATTGCAACAAAGAATAAAATTTCAATTATACGTAATTCATTTGTAAAAATAATCAGTTGTAAAAAACAAATATAAATTACATTAATATTCATAGTACTACAGTGCCCGATTTCGGGACAGTGTATTTTAAAACAATCTAATCAACTATTGTTTATTATAGTTATATTAGTATAAAAATTTTTGAGTTAATAAACTAATAAAAAAAAACGTATATTAGAGTGACACAGAATTAAAAAATAAAACACGAACGGACAGACAAACAGACGGATATTGCTCAATCAACTACTCTATGCATAAGAAGTCAGATTATATATACTTCATGCGGTCGAAAATGGGTATTGTAGAAATAATACACGAATTGACAGACTTAGATAAACCCTTTTTCCACTTTTTGTGGTGAAGGGTATATAATAATTAGATAACCGCTTGCAAATTGGAGGGAACTATGACTGTTTAAGTAAAAAGTATTAATATTCAAAATTATTAATAAAAGGGTGTCCCAATAGTTGATGCAATTTGATATGATTCAAAGGGCGTGTTGAACGCATTCATACAGATCTCTACTAGACAGACGGTTGATATTAACAAGAAGCTGTAGTGCTAAGTCTGGTATAACAAGTATAACGATTAAAAATAGAATACAAGGGTCTCCCAATAGATAATGTCATTTGATGTATGAGAGCTATTTTCAGGTCGCTTTTTTCCCAAGAATTGTTTCCTTTTTGCTATATAAAATATATGCACCTCCTGCTGGCAGTAATAAATAAAATTTAATTCCTTTGTCTTAAATGCTTTGTCTTAAATGCAACGGTTTCGAGTCTTAGCCGTGCTCAAAGCAAAGACTGAAATTAAAGCCGTGTAGTTATCCAAGTGTTCCCATTTAGAAATTTTAAAAGTTTAGCCGAAGGAAGCCGATATAATGTTAAAATTTTTCAGAAAAAAAAACAACCAATAAAACTAACTCGTGCCGAGAAAATAATATTTTGTGTTTGCTTTTATTACTGCTTCTATTGCCACAATTTTAATGCTTAATTTTTTTTTTTTTTGTTCAATTTGTTGTTATCAAGAAAAAGTGTTTATTTGTGAAATAATAAAACTATGAAGATTTGTTTACATTATTTTTTTCTTAAAAAAAAAATCTGTTTATTTGCAGAAGCTTACAAAAGTAAAGTATGTTTTATGTTGGAAAATTTTAATTTTTTTTTACCCTTCAAAACAGGTGGTGGGCATATCTAAGTTTGTCATTCGGTTTGTAATTTTTTTAATAAACATATTCAAACCCATAAATTATATATATTCTGAATTCTTATGCATAACGAAGTTGAAAAATTTGCTATTAAACGTTAGCAAGATTGGCCCACGTCAATGCAAAACACCACGCCTGCCGCTTATTTTTTCATATCTTGTGTCGTAATTTTTTATGATAGAAAATTACTGAAAAAGGTAAGAAATATTGGTGAGCTCAGCTGATACAACAACCTTTTCATTGACCATGCTGGAACAACAGCCCTGAGCAAAACTTTAAAATTAAAAATCCTCTTTTTTTAACGGGAAAACATTATATCCACATGTGGCTTTACATATATGATTAAGGGTATATAAGATTCGGCATAGCCGCATATAGCACTTTTTCTTATTTTTTCACTATAAAAACTAAAAAAGCACACCCAAAACTGGGCGAACCAAATTTTAAATCTTTTAACTAAAATTGTAATCCCAAACTAACAAAAAATATATTTTTCGTACTAAACGGCTACAAATCTTGTCGAAAAACCGAGTATAAAGCAAAGGAAACAGTAAAAAACTATTTTAATGCTTAAAGTTCTCTTGTTTAGAATTCAGGCAAATTGATTTGCTTAAAAGATAAAGAACAATCAAAAATACTTTACTTCATCAGTATTTACTTTTGACATCAACTGTGAGCGACCGTTTTCGAATAAAATACAAATAATTGCTTTCAAATTAAGTAATAGCCCAGCAAAAAATTTTTTGGAAAGGTAATCGAGTGTAGAATTAAGCATTTTTGGCGGGAGGACTTCGCAACTAGATTACCAACGTAATGATTTTAACAAGGCATGAGACTTTTATAATCAATTACTGAGAATCGATTATATTAATTATTGTAGGAATTAATGAGAACCACTAGTACGTATTTTAAGGTATTCTCTTTTAACATAAAGAACTAGTTCCATTACTACTTCCTTTTTTGGGAATTATTGTAAGGTGTTTTGTAAGCGAGTTACAAAATATGGCAATCAAAAAAGTAAGTGTGGCAAGTACTTTTTAAGGCAATGTCTAATTTTTTGCTGGAAGCTTTAATTTTTTATATTAGTTTTTATATATGTTATTTTCTCAGATTTTACTTATGCTACTTCAGCATTTACCACAACATCCGATTTCTATTCAATTGATTGCTTCAATACAAATGAATTTGAATTTAAAAGGAAAATAAAAAGAAAAGGAAAATACTAACATTTTTTTGCTATTCGATTGAAGTATGTAAATAGTTCAGCTGTTAATGCAATAGCTAACAAAGCTAGATATTATACTCAGTGCTAATCCGTTTATTTTATCGCTACGATATTTTCAAATTTTACAAGACCTTTTACAACAATCACTGAACTACCCTATTGTATTTTTTTTTTTTGTGTGTTACACCTTCTATCGTCATATATTCAGGTCTGAAACGAAATGAAATGATTTACTGTTTAAAAAATGTACTTAAATTAAATAAAATTTTTATGATTTCTTTATCCGATTTTTACTACCAAAATATGTGTTTATAAACATTTAAATTCTAATAGTTTGTTTATTATTCCTCTTCCTTTGAGGCTGTTTCAATAAATTGCCTCGCATAAAAATCAACTTATATTTCGACATATTTCTTTATTTATTTTTATTATTACATTATATTTTATTTATTTATTTTTTTTATTTATTTATTACACTAATAAACTCATTTTGTTATATAAAACCCACTCTACAGAAATAGGAAAATGTACGAAACCCCTAAATTGGCCTGAAATGAACTAAATTGGCATTATCTTTCAACAATAACAAAAGAAATTAAAAACAAAAAAATATGCGCTATTAGGATAAGCCGAATCTTTTATACCCTTCACCTATATGGTGGTTCAGTAAAGTAACTCCAATTTAACAAGAAAAGGTAAATTAATTTATTACTATATGTAATTTAACATAAAAATGTCATCGGCTCTTAACGGGTCAAGCAATTTTTTTTTTTAAATTTTAGTATTTCCTTAAAGATCTCGTCAAAAGCTTTGAAATGATACCTATATTGATATCGTAAAAAATATGTTGCTCAATCGTACTTTCCTCTGAAACTTCAGAGGCTCTTAACGAGGAAGCTATGGGCGAGCGCCAGTTTTTTCAATTGATTTTTTTTTGTTTCTTTTTTTTTTTAATTCTCTATCGCCTGATGTGTTTTTTTATGGAAAAATTAGAGGAAATCAGCATGAACGTTACATTTTCATCAAGGCAGCAGGCAAAACACCACGTCTACCTCTTATTTTTTCATGTCATTTGGAACAATAAAGTCAAAAGAATGAATATATATATAGCGTTAGAGAATTAAAAAGTAAGAAAAAAATCCGGTGAAAAATTGGCGGTCACCCGTATTTTCCGAGTTACCGGGCTCTGAAATTTTCATTTTTTTTTTAAATATCAATAAGGGTATCATTTTAAAGGGTTTATTAGAAATGCTAAATCCACTAAGAGCCGATAGCATTTTTGTTTAAAAATATACATATGTAGTTATTATTTTTTTCCTTTTCTTTATTTCTCTGTCACCCCAATATTTTCTTTTTTGATTGGAGTTATTTCACTAAACTAGATTTACATAGATGGTGAAGGGTATATAAGATTCGGCATAGCTGAATGTAGCACTTTTAATTGTTTTATTTTTATTTAATTAATAATGAAGAAATCCAATATATATTTTGAAAGGAAAATAGTAAACCGCACTTAAAGGGACTAGATAAAAACACTCTTTAATTTTTTTAATTTAAGCTTTACCCTAATTTTAATAGCGGACTTTGTTGCATATACCTTGTGTAAATTCTAACTTCCGTATTCATAGAAAATAAAATAACTTTGATATGTGTTTTTTTAGAAAATAAAATAACTTTGATATGTGTTTTATGACAAATTTTTCATAAAAAATTTGTCCTAAAACATATTTCAAATTTATTTTGATTTTTTATAAATACGGCAGTAAATGACAGCTTCTTACGGGTTAAAAACTAAAACCATATACATGAAAACCGCATCACTATTTAAATTTTAGTTTCATTTTTATTTATTTTTTATTGTTTTTACAGCGGCCGTAGTAATATTATAGCTTAAATTTCTAACTATTACTGTTCAAGAACAAGACCAGCTATGTAAAACTCATGCCGGACACCCTTTAAAGCTTTATTTTTCTATTTGTTGATTTATCGCACATAATTTTACCAACACCATGAAATTTGATGTCTGACTACTAAAGTACAAAAAATAACAATATTTTTATGAATATTACGCCACTTTTGGATCACTTTAATATATAAAGTTTATATTGTTATAGCAGCTAAAGTTTACAACTTCTTTGAAAATTTCCTGAGTAGAGAAGCAAACATTATAGCGAAGCCCTTATAAATTTTATGATTAAAAAATTTCAATATGGTTTCGCAACCTTAAAAATTAATTAAATATTTTTTTTGATTTCCTGTATCAAACGCAAACTCTTCTTTTGATAATTAAAAGTTTTAAAATATTCAGGCATCAGACAAACTGTTGATTAAAACGAGTTGAAGAATTCATTTTTTTTACTTCTTGTTTTAAATGTATATTTTAACACAACGTTTATAAATCACTTTACATTCATTAGCATTTTTACATTATTTCACCTTTTGTTTACTTTCAGGTAATATATATTTTTTTAATAATAATTGAATTAAATAAACAATAATAATAATTCTTTGGTTAAAAATTTTTCTGTTAAAAATTATGCACATAGAATTTTATTAATTGATATTTCAGACATTTAAAAAGAATTGTTTTATTTTCATAAACGCAATAAAGGTGTTAAAAACGTTTAGATTGTTTATAGTAAAAAATTATAATTAATTTATTAAAAATTTGATTCTACAAAAATGTTCATTATTTCCATTTTAATTTTATAACATTTTTTTAATAAATTTTTTTTTATTTATTTAATTGAAATGACACTTCTTTTCATTATTTCAATTATTTGTTTATTTCCTTTAAAACAGCTCACGTAAAAGAAATGTTTGATTGTAAAAAGTTTTTTAATAAAAGTACACATTTAGAGCGCCTTTATATTGATGCCGCTAAAACGTTTTAAACAGTTTGCAAGTTCACGTTCAACTAAAGACATTTAATAATCAAAAACAAACTTTTAACTGTAAAAAATGAAAGCAGTTTCCTAAAACATTCACTCTCTCCAGTTTTCATTCATGGAAAATGTTGTAAGGAAAACAAAAAAATAAAAACTCTCTCTCACATTATTACACACCCACAAAAATTAACCAAATACATTTATAATGTAAATAAATAAAATTGCAAACAAAAAAACAAACACGTTTAAAATCAACAAACTCTTCATCATTATTATTATTTTGAACAACAAACAATATCATTATTAGCACAAACTCGTAACTTCATTATTAGCAATGAGAAATAAATCATCATCATCATTTCTGCCGTCTTCTAATAAATCAATCTAGAAAAGCCAACAAACGAGAAAGATTACCAAAATGTAATAGAATATGAAAAATAAAAACACTTACAAAATTTAGTAAAATTTGAAGTACTTGTAGAAGAAACAACGAAGGTAGTTAAGGCTACCTTCGTAGCTGGAAAATTGATATCAAGATTTAAATCATTTTTTTTTTCAAATATGAAAAATTGTATGCGTTCGTATGCTGTATTAATAAAAAGAATTTGTTTAAAACAAAACGATTTCATAGAATTGTCTATGTTTTGGAATTGTTTTTATTTTATGACACCGTATTCTTCCTGGATCTATTGATTTTTTATTTGTGGTAAAGTTTTTATTCTATTTTTTTCTTAACTTTTTTATTTAATTGTTCCAAATGACATTATAGAGGCAGACGCAGTGTTTTGTCCGTTGCCTGGAAGTACATGGACCGATCTTCCTTATTTTCAATAGCAAAATTTTCGAAATTATTTCTGATCGATTGGCGTATTTAAATATAAATGCTTTGTAGGGTCGAATATGGAAATTGTAGAAATTACAAATTGAACAACAAATTTAGTTTTCACTTTTTGTGTTGAAGGATATAAAAATGATAGTCTATAAGTCGTTATTTGTTGCTGGATTATTATAATGAAATAATCGAAAGATATCAAATCGTACGAAGCTTGGAGGCCATATGACAGGTCCATTTCTCGAAATTATCCTATGGAGATATTTGCATTTTCAGACATGGTGTCATAAGAGGTGCTATTGAAAATCAGCAAATTATATATAGAACTTAATTTTTTCTTATTTTTAATTCCCTGTCACTCTAATATGTGTTTTTTTTCACTGGAGTTACTTCACTTAACTAAATTTACATTAATGGTGAAGAGTATATAAGATTCGGCATAGCCGAATATAGCACTCTTACTTTTTTAATTTTCTATAATTTTCGCTATAGCGGACATAAAAGTACTTTAAATAATAATAATACTTTACTTAAAGTGTCTGCCTATTCAGATTCGAAAACAATTCCAAGCAAAATTGCATTAAAATTGGAAAACTCTTTAATATAAAGATTTATTTTTTTCTTCTGTTGCTATAGCGCACTTAGTTTTAATGCCACTATGCTAATATGATCTGCCTATCAAAAAGTGACAATTTTTTTGTGAATATCATGTCACCTTCGGAACTCCTTTAATTTAAAGCGGCAACACACCTTCTGTGGAAGTTTTAAGATGCTACCTATTACGGTTCTACAGGTACGGGCGGAAATTAAGGCAAATACAAAAGGGTAACGTTTTTTTACTTTATGTGCGGAACCCTAAAAAACAGGCCTGATTCGTCTACATAGAAAATTTAATCAAAATTCGTTAGAAGCACTAATTCTATCTGCCTTTAGATACCCAAATATAATTTTCATCTGACTACGGATATTTGTAACGAAAATTTCATCGTTTATCCCAAAAGTGTTTATACAGTTAATCTTTAAAAACAATTGATTTGCATTTTACTTAGGAGGTGTTATTTAACTAAAAATAAGAGCTAAGTTCAAAGTAAGTAAATGAACAAACTGTGTATGTGGTCACCCGCTGTTCTTGGTTCTTGTTTTGATACTTTGTTATCTCTGTAAAAATGTTTCATTGTTTGTTATCGTTTCCTAAATTGAATGATGTTACAAGTTACTTTACAATAAATTTAAATAAAACGCCTTAAAAATATTTTTTAAACGCTTTTTATGAACTTATGCTTTTTCAAGTAAGAATACAAATAAACTACTTGACAACTAAAAGGTCTACAAACACCCAAAACTCTTACAAAAAGCTAAGTGTTTGCTTTAACCATTTACCCGAAAGAGTAAAGAACAGTTTTGCATTAGGAATAGTAAAAACAAAACTACAAAATCTTCTAGAGAAAAACAATTTATAAAAATAACAAAATTATCCATTAATTTAAATAAACATATGAAAAGCGATTTTATCAATCCTTTCTCCCATCCTTATTTCCTTTGATATTTAAACTATTTCAATATTTTTACAATGATGCTGTTATAATATAAGAGTTTGTGCCTACTGGTGTATGTCATGTGTATAAGAAGCTTTATTGCATTAAACCAATTTGTATAGTTTACAACAGAATAGAAACCTTATTAAAATTTTAAGTAAAAGTCTGCATAACTAAAACGTTTGTATTTTAAATATATCCGATTGCTGCTATTTCAGTTTCGTTTAATACCGAAATCACACTGCATTTAAATAAATGATAAATATACGTTACTTGAATAAAAGTTTTTCAAAAACAATTTAAAGTTGCTTGATTTTGATATGGTATCCAAAAACTTTTATCCATAACAGTAAAACGTGTAATAAATCATACACAAACAAATTGTAAACATACGTTTTATACAAAAATATAAAAATTTATCGGTTTTACTTTTAAACAAGATCTGTACACGTGTTGATGTCATAATTTTCAAAGTAGGTATCTGTGTTGTCAATTGTACCGATTTTTAGTCATACGTGGCGATTAAAAATCCTTTTTGGCTATAAAAAATTTTAATGGCGAGAGGCGAAATGTCTGGCTTTTTTACGATTTCCTCTAAGAAAACATTGCATTAAAAAACCCTGGTGGCTTTATCATACCCTTCAACAAAAAAGTGGAAAATGGGTATATATAAGTTTGTCATTCCACGTGTAATTTCTACAATATGAATTTCCAACCCCATAAAGAATATATATTCTGACTTTTTATGCATAGCGAAGTCCATTGACTGATGTCCGTCTGTCCATACGATAAACTTTATTTAAAAAAAAAAAATATTTTAATCGATCAGATAAAGCGTCGAAAGATGTGCTATTAGATTTATATAGACTATGAAGGGTATATAAGATTCAGCATAGCCGTATATAGCACTGTTACTTGTTTTATTTAGGATTGACTAAAAATGGTTGTATATTGGCGTATTAACTAAATTCGCTCTGACTACTATATTTGTAGTTAGCTTTTTGTCTGCCTCGTATATACAAATATATATTAATTTTGGAATTAAAAGTCAAATGGTACAGGCGCTTAAGGAAAAAGAAAGTGAAACAAAAAATCAAAATTGTTAAAATAAAATGCGATATAGCATCGACAGAAAAAGTTATAATAAATAAATTAATAAAAAATTAAAAGAGGAAAAAACATTTACAAAATTCGCTTTTGAATATGGACAGGATTGATTTTTGCACAAAATTTTAAACTGAATGAACAAGACTGTTTTAAATTTAACTTATACTTTAATTTTAAAAGAAAGTTGTTTTCTATATTTAAAAAAAATTTTGAAATAAATAAACGGCTTCCAGAAAACATGTATATTTTTGAAATTTATTCTAAATATTCAAATTAAAAATTCTGCAATTCAAGAAGTTTTTGAAAGACTTAGAGACCCTAAATACGCGCTTGCTATTTATAACTGATTTTAATGATTTTAGTTTTTATAACTGATAGTACCTACATTTTTCTGTTGGTAATATTTGGCGATATTCGAGAAGTCGTTTGGCGAGAAAACTCGAAAAAAAATTGGAAAAATACTTCGAACCATAATAATAATTTTAACATAATACATAATCAATAAAATTATGTTCAAAGTTTTGCTTCTCTTTCAGTTATTTTAAGTTTTAATTTACTTGGCTTTTCATTATACCCGTCATCAAACGCGGAAAGTATGTGTGTGTACGTATAAAAATTAATTAATTATTATTATATATGAATAAGTTTTCTGACGGCTCTAGAAGAGCTATAAAAAACTTTAGCCCATCAATCTCTCAGAGTTGCTATTTCAGCACCATCGCTCTATAAATGGCCAGATATGAAAAAAAATTCGAGCGCCTCTACATTTTTCAGTTTCAGGTTTTTGCTTTGTTGTATTGAAAACAGAAATTAAAAAAAAATATATCTAAATTACCAAAAATCGGAATTCATTCCAAATAAATACTATAAAATTTTATTCTCAATAAAAAAATAAATTTTGTTAAAAATCGAAACTCAACAAAAATATATATTTTAGGAAAATAATACATTCCTCTTGTGAAGGCCATGTTAGATTAGACACAGCCCAGTAAAGCAATCCTAACTGCTTTTATTTTTATTATGATCAAAAAATTGTGTTTAGAATTTAATTAAAACTATTAACCTAAATTAATCATGTTCCAATTTGGCTAATAATTATTTATTCACCAAATATATTGACAAAAATATGGTATCGTGACTAAATAGTTGCTTAAAGGAACAAAAAGTGTTTTATAACAATCATATATTATTACAGAGAATTCAATATCGTCTTTGTGATCATACCCTCAGTAATATGTTGCTCGGCGTGTACATACTGAACCCTTAGGCTAGCTGCTTGGAGCAAGTCCGAACGGTTAGTTTTACCTAAATAAATTCGAACTACATGCAAAATTTATTAACTTCCTAAAAATAATATAATATGTTTAACGAAAATATATTATTTATCAAAGTATGATTTAAGCCAAACAAATAATGTTCGCTTTTAGAAATATTTTGTCCTACTATCTCACAAAATGCCTTTCTATCAGATTAGTGATTTGTTTGTTAGATATCGCTTCATGAGAAAACGCTTAAAATTGAAAAAAAGAAAATGCAAAGAAAAAGAATTAATATACAAGAGAAATAAATAATAATAACATAATTACATTTTTTATATAATTATTTTTATATTTCACTATGTTATAGACATTAATTTGGTTTCAAGACCAACTCTATTATCTCCTTGCGTGTGACAGTTACAATTATCAATTCTTTACAAGTAAGACATTTACACTATGCAATTTTTCATGAAGCTAGCATGAAATTTTTGTTTGTTTGTGAAGCAAAAGGAGTAAGCAATATGGTATTGCTTGAGTTTTGCGGGGATGCTACTGTTGCTAATGTTTACTTTTAGATACGCATAACGCTCTAACTTAAATAAAAAAATTGAGAAAAAAAAAATCCTCAAAAAATTGCATAGTGTAAATCTAGACTAGCTGTATGAGCTGCCGCAACTTAAAAATATAAATCTTTTTCGAAATGATAAATATGAAAATCTTAATATACTACATGAGAATTACAGCATTGCTATTCCTATACGGTTAAAGTTATGCCAAGTTAAAAATTTATATTGGGTGTTTCAGTACCGGATACGGGAAAGTAAGTTTACTGATTATTAGTTTCTTAAGTGGCATAAACGTCATTTTGACAACTTGTTCACCTCGTTGACGCTTTTTTGATGTTGGCTTAAGTAAGGCGTTTGTCCACAAAATCGCCGGAATTATCTTCTTTATTGTCTTAGCTAATTGATGGGTGAATAATGAGGGCCAAGCAATTACAGATTATCCAATTGAAGCATCTGTGTGCTGCTGAAACGTTCGTCTTTTGAGTGTGGACAATTATTAATTTGCACATAACCTCGTAATGGAAAAAAGCGCTACAGTAATAAGATAGAAATGTGAATAAAGGCGGGCTTCTTTCTAAATTATTTAAGAATTATTATTATTATTTTGCAAATTAAAATAATTTGTATCTTATACATGGAACTTTTAGTTATTTTCATTTACGCTTTAAGAAAGTACTATCATCTGTGGGACATAGCATTTGGTCAGTCACTATATCATGATTATAAAATTTTCCCAGTTCTTTACCGACAATAAATTTTATATAGAGCCTACTGTTCAAATTTTAATACAACATTAAGTTTATTGCTATTTTAAACTTAATGCTGGAGAGACACTGAAGTATGCTTTGTGGAAACGCATGAAAGGTGTTGAAAATTTAAAACGTGATTTACACTTGTACCATCATTTACCATCAATTTAATTAAAAAAAAAGGAAAATCACGTTTTGCTAAACAAAGAGTAAAACACAAAAAAAAACGGATTTACAAAACGATAATGCTTAAAATGTTGCATTGTTGTACTTTAAAATTAATATAAATTTATTCAAAATAATTATGATTTTTTCAAAAAATAATGCTTATTGTTATAGTTTGATTCATTTTAAGTGAAAAAAGTGGAAAAAGAGATAGTCATTCCATTTGTAATTCTACAATATTCATTTCCGACCCCATAAAGTATATTTTTCTTAGTTCTTATGCAAAGCGAAGTCAATGGAGTTATTGTTAGTGTTAAAATAAACTTTGCAGAGGCAATACATAAGCTAGAGAAAATTTAAATACGCCAATTTTTTAGACATAGTTCCGAAAATTTTGCTATTGAAAATCAGCAAGATCTGTCCGTGGCCCTCGAGGCAGTGAACAAAACACCACGCCTACCTCTAACTTTTTTATGTCATTTGAAACAATGAAGTAACTCCAATCAAAAAGATAAATATATGGGGCGATAGAGAATTAAAAAAATATGAAAAAAACATCAACTGAGTTACAGCCCTCTGAACTTTTCATATAAAAATACGATTGTGCAGCATTTCTTTTAAGATATCAATATGGGTATCATTTTAAAGCTTTTGAAAAGAACTTGAAAGAAATACAAAAATTTTTTAAAAACGCTTATCCGATTAATTAATTCTCTGTCACCCAAATATTTGCCTTTTGATGGGAGTTGCTTCACGAAACTGGATTTACATTAATAGTGAAGGGTAAATAAGATTCGTCATAGCCGAATATTAGCACTTTTACTTTATTTTATTATTTACAAAGAACCAGAACCCTAAGCACAGCTTACAATTTTTTTGAAAAGAAAAACTTAATGGTAGGAAAGAATTTTTTACTTCGAATATATCACTTTTACTTGTCTCATTGTTAAATTCATTAAACTGCGTTAAAATTATCACCTAAATAGCTCCAGATCATTTCAAATAGACAAGATCTTACATACAAAGGTCTTAAGATTACTTTTGGTCACAAATATTTTCTTTCATGTGGAAATTATTTTTAAACTTAAATTTTTTTGTATTTCACTTGAAAATTTCTAACAAATTTCATGATTACATTTGTTTATGTGTGTGTTTTTTTATAATTCCAACAAACATTGGCTTTATTAAACAAAAGGTATTAAAAACATTTTTTAAAGCATCCGTCAATTGTTTTTCCACATTAACTACACAATTGCTTTTGTTTATAAATATTTGTGTTTTAATAATGAAAGTATTCACGTGGGAAAATCTCTTGTTTACACAAAAAACGCCCAGAAGTGCTGTTTATCTTGGCGTCAAAAATATATTTTTTATTTTTAATAAATGTGATGGTTTCAATACAAAAGAAGCAAATGTTATTAAAAAAACGAACTTAGTTTTATTTTTTTATTTTATAAATTTTTTATAATCACGAGGAAGTTTATGTTTTTTTGCTGATATGAAGCACCATTTCAATAAAAGTTTTCAGAATTCCGGTTTTCTTAAAATGATAAATATTTGCTTGAATAAGATGTGAAACGTTTCCTACCGCTCTCCAGGTTCTTGTGATAAAGGATTTAGATAAACAAATTACTTTACTGATAGAAAAGCTTTCTGTCAAATCTTAAATAAAGTATGTTCAAAAGCAAAAAAAGAATTTCATTAACAATAATATATTATGGTTAAATATATTTTTCTATTTTTAAAAAGTTTAACAAATTTGGTTGTAGTTCGATTTTTCTAGTTAAAACCATGTTACACTTTTTTCGATTATCCTCGATTATCCGTGATCCGGTTAACCGGTAACCCCGAATAACCGAGATGGTAAAGATCAGTCTATTGATTTTTGTTTGCAATGTTTTCAACTTGTTTGCTTCGATTAACCGTGATTACCTCTATTATCCGTGATGGCAAAATCTTTTTAATAACTTCAAATTCGTACATAAATATAATTAACATGAATACTGGGAATTCTCTTGTTTGTATAAGATGAGGCCGAAGCATTAATTTTTTAATGTAAATCAGTATGTACACTTACATTCACTTGTTAAATTATAAAAAAAATATAAAAAAACCGTATACTCAAAATTGCTATCCCAATAACCGTGAAAATCGATTATCCATAATGCTTCTGGTCCCGACCATCACGGATAATCGAGGCCCGGCTGTAATGATTTAATAATTAAATGCAAACAAAAACCTGTTTATCGCGACCGACTTATTATAAAAAATAACTACAATATATTAACCGCAACTATACACATTTACAAAGAACAAAATATTGTTATCGTGACCATATTACAACCATGTTATATTCTCTGCGTGTATACAAATATGTTTTGAAAAAAACCGAACCCGCCTAACATATTAACAATGCCAGCAAAAATATTTGCTAATTATATCATAAGTGCATAATATCACAACCAAGCCGGAGTTTTTAATTGGAATAATAGAATAAAACATTCTTCATTTGATAATGTATAGAGAGAAGTGGTAATAATAAATATAGCGCGATCAATTCCAAGCCTTTTTAAAACCTCATATTTATTTTGTTTTTTTATGATTCCAGCAAACACTTGCTTATTAATTAAATACCTTTAGCAAAGAAAAACTCAAATTTCTATTTTGTAGTAAAGAAAAATATTTATATTTTAAAGCATTCCTTTGTTTACAAATATTTATGTTTAAGTATAAAAGTTTTCACGTGGGTAAGTCTTATTTATTCAAAAAAACGCCCAGAGGCGTTATTTATTTTTTAGTTAAAAATATTTTTTTATATATATTTATAATAAATATGATGACTAGATTTTTATAGCACTAAGAAAAAGATATTTAGTAATGGAGTTTGCCAATAAATCGCCAATTTGGTTTATTCTGACAATACTTAAGGTCAAGATTTGAGCTAGTTTTTTTTTAAGTGGTAAAAGTCAATTTTTAAATATTGAGATATTTAAGGGCTTGCATGTGAGTCAATTTAAAAATATTGTCCAACTTTAATGAATCACTCGAATTCACACTATGCACCTTTTAAAATTTATTATGAAATAATAATAATTAAAATGACTTGAAAAAATAAACGATCTTAAAGCCCACATGGAGTTATACTACTTTAAAAAATAACACTTAAAAAGTTTTAGTCCATATTTTCGTAGATATAAGCTTTACTAAAATGAATTTTAATGTAAAAAGCAACAGTCAAATACAAGAATAAATAAATTCATTAAAATTTTTTTTGCAGTTATTTTAAAAATATAAAAAAGAAAAATTATATTGTTAAGGTCTGATATTATCAACCAAGTTTTCTTTTACAGTTAACACATTGAAGTATTTATGGCAAATAGGCGGCATATAATGTAATAAACTTATCACATTGTTATATTTCGCTCTTAAAAGTTTTATAAAATTTTATTTTGCTGAGTTTTTATGGTCTTGCGTTTTTTTTTTCACAAAAAAAAAATAAAAAAATAAATAAAAATCATTTAAATCGAGGACTTTCTTCCATATTAAATTGATAAAGTTTATTATGTTTCATTTCTGTTAAACCTTATTCAATATATTTTAAACCAATATACAATTTCTCCAAGCGTAATTTTGCTTCCGTTTGATATTACTTCTTCTAGAGATTTTGTTGAGACAAAGTCTTCGCTTTTCATTTCATACAAAATTAAGTCTTTTTTTGACAAGCCTATCTTGCATTATTATAGTCTTTGGTAGTGTAGAATTAGACCTTTTTATTTAATGCTATTTGCGAATGGACATATTTCACATTCAAAAAAAAATATTTGTGCTGTAAAATTGTACAGCTAAATTGTTTTTGTTTATTTTATTTCAAGATAAAACTCTATTGAAATTGTGATTGTAATTATAGAGAGAAACTAACCTTCAATTTTTTTAAAGTGGACTTATATCACTTTCAAAAAAACCATATCATTTTATAGTCTGTCTTGGGAAAAAAAAATAACAACAATTCTTGCGGCTTCTATCTACAGCAAAACACAATAAAATGTGAGCAAACTAAAAAAATGTGAAAGAAAAATCATGCATAATTTGGTCGATCACGCTGATCTAATATCCTGTTCTTTAGGGAAGTGTTTTAATTTTAATACTGTATTCATTAGTATACCTGTTACTTTAAAAATATGTTCCTTTTTACATATTCGTTACCTTGCTGTGTTTGGCCGTTTGTCTTCTCGGTGATTTTTTTTTAATTTCTTATACAACAACTTATGTAAATAAATTGAAAGTTTATTTTTTTTTTCATGATTTAAAATCCCAGAATTATTGAGAATGAAATACACAATTGAGAATATCTCAACTGCAACTTAAGGTGGAATCACATGATCGCAGCAAATATTGCCTTATATTAGGCGCTGGTTTCATAATCAACTAACACAATAGACAATAGACACACGGCAATAGATCTCAATATTGTGCTAGTTTTTCCCAACAAAATGCAACTATGGTGCTGCAACCATTTGGGGACAGTCACATGAGAAACCATACGGCAATAGAAAGAATTATAATGCAATAATATTTATTGTGTTCCTTTGTGGCAATAGAAGTAAACCATACGCCACTATTTAAATTTTTTTAAATTACTTACAAGTAAAAATTAAATAATTATATTTCATTTTATAATTAAAATAATTGTGCTCTGTGACCACCGAATATGATAAAGTAAGTCCTGATGTTATAATCACAACACCTGTGCGAAACAAGGAATTAGTCGAGTATTACTTCATAGTGGTCTTAAACTGAAATCAGTGATCTTATCCTGGATGGTGTGAAAGAACACAATTTTTTAATTCTTCCTGTCTTTTGTTTATTTCTAATTTTTTTATGTTTAATTTACATATTACAATTTTTAAGAACAAACCATTTTTAGGCACTAATTTTTCAAGATCGCTTGACAGCTGATTCTCATAATTAAAATTCACAGCCATGTAACAAGACTGCTGCAATTATTGTTGCCAAATTGTTTGTTTTTTTGCCATTATGCGGCAATCAAATTTGTACACAATAGGTCAATTGTATGGCGGAAGAAAATCTCATTGGCACAGTTTCACTAATTTTCGGTAATTTAGTGCAGTCAAAATTGGGCCAAATTGGTCCATTTATTTATTATTTTTATTTTATTGAATTTTATTTACATCAATCTAAAAGATATATCGCTTCACTTGTTGTTGAGGTAATTTTTTTCAAAATATCGACATAAATGGTTTATACTATAATGCCCTCACCACAAAGTCCATTCTTTTTTTTAATTTTTTGCATGGGTTTGATTTTTTTACTAAAATGAAAAATACAATTGTAATTAATATTGATTATATTATGCTAATATCCCATAACGTTTAAATTTACTTAATCGTGCTTGATTCCTTCAAATATAAAGACTTTATGACATTCTTATCTAATGACATTTTTATCTAAAACTACTGATTAAAATGCATATCCATATGGCCATTTCGTTACTACTCATATAGCTCATTAGTGGATTTTATCCAAATTCTGCATAGAAAATTTGAAAGTCTTATATCAAAAGCCAAATTGGTTAAATGAGAACCCCATTAAATCAATTAGACAAAAAGACAATAAGAACTCAAAAATGTTATATACAAAAACATAGCAATCATTTTGATATTAGACTTTCAATTTTTTGAAGTTTTTATACATCAAGGAAATGTTTTTGGCTTTTTTTAAAATTTGGATAAAGGTTTTGAGATGAGCTGGGTTTAGCAACCGGCAAAATACGTATAAATGCCTGCTATTCTAAACCAACTAATAAATTGCATTTTTATTTAAAACTGTTATGGGATATTAGCATAATATAATAAAGAATAATATTATAAAAGTTCCGAAATAATTTTACAAATAAACATTATATGCAAATGCTTGTACAAACACATCTGTAATTGATAAATATTTTTCTTATAAAATATAATTGTCAATAAGCAAGACGCTTTTCTTTTCTGCAGTTTACGCTCACATTTCATAACTGCTTTGGAAAAAATATAACAATTTTAAAGATGTTTCTTTGCAGATGTGCACAATATGCATTTAAGTGAAATCGTAAATTCAATATTTTTAGTGTCATATGCATTCAAGTTTGGTACTCATACATGTCATTTAAAGTGCAGGCATGGGAGCTTAACAATTTTACTTTTACAGGAAGTAAGAGAACTAATTAAAAAATTATTGTATGTTTAACTATTTTTAAGTATAGTTTTATTTTCGTGACTGCAGTGAAATTCGCGCCATTATGTCGATTCAAGATTGAAATCTTATGTTGCAGTTAATGTGTCATTTAGAGTTCGAATCCATGGGTCGAACATCGGATATACTACAGCATCAAATATAATGTATATATATATATATATATATATATTTGTTTGGTTGTTTGTTGGTGGGTCAACTACGGCTGGACGACTAAACTGACATGTTCTCATGGCAAAAGCGGTATTTATATTTTAAAATAACGAACCAAGAGGGGAAAAGGCTTCCTCCTTTTCCGAACTGATTTAAAAACTAAATCAGATTTAATGAAATTTGAATCTTTAAGGTCCAATACTTATCAGTTACCATAACAAGAACCTAGAAGAGAAAAACGGTAAAAACAGCTTATTACAAATGTACCGAATTTAAAATATAAACATATGTAGATATTTATGTAGAAGATTGAATATTGTACGTTTAAAAGCTAAATGTTAAGGACGGAGAGCGGGAGCGGGATCGTGGTGAGGTCAGCCGCACAATTTTATCCTGTTTTGAAATTTTATGTAGGTGGGTGACAGTAAATTTTGTGACTTACTAAATCATTTATAATAAACTCATGTGGGCATGCGGAGAAGAATAAAATTCCTTTTAAAACGAGCAGAGCAATACAAATATCAAATTGAAAAACGTGTGATTAACGAAACACACAGTTTTAATGAAGAAATTTTTAAACATTTTACATTATTTTTGATCATTCAAATTCAATCTCAGTAATATTTTTTATTTGAATACCTTCGGTCACAGACTTGATAAATTAGACCTGATAGGTGACGCTTCTTTTGAAATGTTTAATATTATATCAACGAAATTGCAATTTCTATTAGAAAATATTGTTTCTCATGTGTTCGCAATGGAGCATCACAGTAAAGAAGACTATAATAAGCTATACAGTTCCTGGAAGGCCCTCAAATTAGAACCAGGCAAAGCCAGTATAAAACATTCCCCTTAAAGTATGCTATAAATTTTTTAAATAACATGAACATAAGCTTTTAGTGTCTTGTTATAATTCCAATATTTATTATTTAATTAAATACACATTTTTATGGCTTCAATTTATATTTCGATAAAATGTAAATGATTAATATATGGAAATGAAACAGCTACTGAGTAGTAAAAATGATCCTGTTATTTGTTTGTTATTTTTCTATTAACTAAAGTTATTTGTGTCTGTTTCAAAGTGTGTTGGCTGATAAGCAATAGATAAGAAAAATTAATAGCATTTTGATGGCAGTCATTATGGCAAATTGTTTCTATTTGATAAGTCTAATATAGGAAACGTAAGCTGGAAATTATTATTAATATTATAGAAATAACAAAGACCGAAAGGCTTTTACTAGCAACAAATATATTAATAATACAAATGAGGTTTGTTTAGAAAAAGTTCTTTTTTTATGACAACCACACTCTGTTGGATAAACTTTTGTCTTCTTTAAAATATTAATGGATTAGCTTCCTTTTGGAGTGTTTTAGAATTAATTAGAGAATTGCTGAATGAAAACTATAAAAAAATAATTTTTAACCGATTTAAAAAAACCAGGAATTTATCAATTCGTTTGAGTGTTGCTTATTTAAAGTTTTTGCCTGCAGTCATTTCTGAATCGATTTTTGAAGTTTAAAAAACAATTTAAAATCTTAATAATTAAAGGGTGTCCCCATACACCATACACATTTTTTACGAGTATTATGAACTGTCAAGTGCAAAGGACAAAATAATTCTAAAAATTAAAGGGTGTACCCATAGGTGACGTAAATTGATATGTAAAGGATTATCTTTTAAACCATTATAGGCAAACGCTTGAAAATTTAAGATAAGATCGATTTCTATCACCGTTATATTAACAAATATTAATACTTAAAATTATATATTCACGGGTGTCCCAGTAGTTCAATTAATTTGATGTATATGGCCATACTTTTGAACCGTTTTTGTTAGACGCTTGAAATTTACAAAAAACCTGTGCTGCTAATTCCGCTATAACAACAAGTATAACATTTGGAAATAGTTATGTAATTTGATGTATGTGTGCTTACTCTTGAACCGTCGGTTTTTTTTGCAAGAATTATGTACAGACGAATAAATTTTCCTTATAAGCAAAACCTTTCTGAAGTGATAACTACAAGGTTATAACATTTCTAATAATAAGATATTTTGGAAAAAAATTTTTTTGGTCACTATAGAATCGAACTTTTTCAGATTTAAACAACTCAGCTATATCTTAAGCGTCGTAGAAACCCTAATGAACTACTGAAGTATTAGAATAAAATTTTACAAAAACAAAATAGAAGTGTTTTTGACTCAAGCTGCAAACAGTCGGCGCTTAGGGTAAAGGTGGGCTTCTAGGTTGGTCCCCAAAATTGGGTACATCGGGCATATATCTTTTTGAAATGTCGTAAAATGTCTATTTTTAAATTGTTTGTTAAGATATTTAAAAAATGACTATAAGCATATGTGTTTACACACATTACCTGTCGTTATTGCAAGGTTTCTCTCCTGATCATTTGATTTCAGTTAACATATTGCACATCGCTTAAAGGAAAAATCTTCATATATTCCAAATTGGAGACCAACTTCTTCAAAAACCACTTTAAGATGCTCACTTACAAAATGTGGCAACACTCTTTTGTGGGAAAGTCGTTTGCTAAACTGACCACAGTTTTTGTTCCTATTTAAAATGAATAGACTCTTGCTGCAGCAGTACTTGCAGGTTCTTAAAAAACGAAATTAATATTGATGTTTTTCGTACAAAACACAGCTCAGCAATAAAGCGACAAAGTTTTGAGTGAAAGGACCAGATGATATAAAGAACTTTCATATTTAGAGTGAAACATATCTTGCATAAAAATAGCAGCACAAACGAGATGGTCAACTGAGGTAACCTATGAGATATCCAGACTTTCAAGGCTGCAATATGAATGGAATAGAACTGCAAATCTGCTGCTGATCTCTCTGGGTCAAAAGGTACGCTGGTAGCTCTGCTAAGACGGCAATTCATTAATTCTTATATTACGAGATCATTTCTTACATATAACTTCTTTCATGGAAGTTATGAAAAGAACGTGAAGACTTTAAAAAAACTTTTTGTGTATTGTCCAGCATTCTTCACTGTTACAGCGGAAATTCTCAGTAGCTCGTGAAAGCTTGCAGAGCTTTATGGTTGGGATTTAAATGGGATAAATTCGCTTATCCTGACTTCGAGATTGTTTGCCACTTGGCTTAGCTTTTGGAGGAACCTTAGGAAGATGGAAGACGGTCCCAGCATCGGATATCACAAAGGTACTAATTAAGACACAGATGAACTTGCATAAAAGGGCCGGGAGCCTGTGCAGCTAACGTCAGAATAATATTTATTCCATAAGTCATCCAAATCTTTTATGGGCTGTTGGTAACAGTCAAAGTTTAGCAATATAGACAAAAGATAAATAAATGTTTTGTACTTCAGAAGACTGCCATTTAATTTTTTGTGGTTCAAATAGAACGAAGCTGTATGCGACACACAACTTAAATAAATATTTAAGAAAGATTAATTTTTACTTATGGCACTTGTTATTATCAAATTACTTTCGATTCATTTTAAGTCACTTGTCTACCTCCACAAACCTAGGCATCATTTTACACAAGGAACATACGTTCGCTCAGTTATTGTCAAAATATGGCCACAATTGCAGCGAAAATTTTACATTGCCGCGGCCAAATAGTCAAATAGATAATTTCAATGCGTAAAGTAAAATCCTTTTAGTGTAGCCAGTTTTATTTCTTTAACAAAACTCTTATTAAGTAAGCGCCGACTAGTATATTTTAAATTTATAAAATTTCTTTTACGCAATTTTTTATTGCAAATTTTCCGTGAGCACGCTTAATAGAGCAAATATTACAATTTTTGGGAAAAATTTTTTTTTTGCAGTCTGAACCACAAAAGTGGAAAAGGAGTACATCTAAGTTTGTAGTTCTGTGGGTAATTTCTACAAAATCCATTTCCGATCTCATAAGGTGTATATATTCTGACTTCTTATGCATATCGAAGTCAATTGAGCGATGTCCGTCTGTCCGTCAGGTGTAGTCTTGAAAGAGGTCCTATTGGAAACCAGCATGATCGTTCCATGTCCTTCGAGGCAGCAATCAAAACACCACGCCCACCTTAAACTTTTTCATGTCGTTTGAAACAATTAGGTAACTCCAATCAAAAAATTAAATATACAGGGCGAAAGTGAATTAAAAATAAGAAAAAAAAAACATCAAGTGAAATAATTGGTACTCGCCCATATTTTCCGAGTTACGGGCTCTGAAATTTTAAAATTTTTTAAGTATCAATATAGGTATCATTTTAAATCTTTGAAAGAGATCTTTAAGGAAATACTAAAATTTTTAAAAAATGCTTAGCCTGTTAAGAGCCAGTGTCATTTTTACGTAAAATTCCATACATTCAGTACAAAAATTTTTTTTATTTTTTAATTCTTTGTCACCCCAATATTTGCCTTTTCGATTGGAGTTACTTTACAAAACTAGATTTACATAGATGGTGAAGGGTATATAAAATTCGGCATAACCGAATATAGCACTCTGACTTGTTTTTTTTTTTTTTTTTTTTTTGTTTGTAAAAGGAATAAAAATTTATTGGCAAGCGAAGCGCATTAAAAAAAATTACAATTGCAAGTTACGGGATAAAAATGTCCATGTTTGCTTACAAATTCTAAATTGAATAAATAATTAATTGCACATGAGTGCTGTAATGCAATAGCAAATTGCATTTTATATATTCGAGAATTATCATTCATTTGTAGTTAAACTGATACAAAGTATATAAATGTCAACAAAACTAAAGCTGGAGATTTTTTAAAATTTCAGTTTGAAAACCTAGATTAGAATTTAAAAATTAGCAAAATTTTTTATTTATTACTTTTGTTGCCTATCACACTTTTATTTTATATTTTTCTTTATTTATTCTTTTCTTAATAAGAATTTTATTTTATAACTTTTTTATATTTTATTGACTTTTGGCTTTTTCTATTTTCTTTAATGAATCACTGTATATAATTTACTGCTGTGTTTTAAAAAATTAAATATAAATTATGCCATCATCACTTTTGGTTGCCCTAAAGTTATTTACATAGAATATCGTGTGGTTTTTAACTATTGTTTTATTTTGTTTATTTTCTATTTTGAAATTAAATATTTATTTTACTTGTATACTTTTCACACTTTCGCTTAGTTTTCATTACAATATTTATTAAATATTTTATTTCTAAATACTAAAACAGAAAACTAACTGGACGTTTAAACCGTAGAACGTTTAAATATTGACTGATTTAATAAAGTTTTGTCTGTCACACAGAATGGAGTTAATTGTTAAAATGTTTTCCTTCATGTGTGCGTTTGTGTGGTAATGTATGCGGTAATATTTGAGTTTGCCTGTAAATATGCTACGACAACATTTCATCAGTGTAAATATAGTATACATGTGTGTATGTTTTTCAGGAAAATATGTACACTCCTGTTCAATTAATAAGACCCACAAAAAATTTGTTATGCATTAAAAAAGTATTGCTCTTTGTTTGTTTATTTTAAAGCTTTTTTTGTAAATTGTAGGCAGTAATTTTTATTTTTAATTTATACGCTGATGAAATTTATTAGTTTTGGATTGATAACTTGTTCACAGAGGTATAAGCAAGAATCAACCTGAAGCTGAAAGATCCAAAATTGAAATGCAGATGCCATGTCATCGGCCAAAAAGTTCGACATAATTTCAAATTTGCTTTGAGGTATCTAAGCACACCTCAAGGAAAAGCAAATTTATTAATTTTAACAGCTGTAACCTTAGCAGAAAAGAGAAAAGTTCGCAGAATTGCGTTGAACCCTGGCATACGAGCCATCTAAAACTGTGAACACGTGCAGCTTCGAGAATTGGTCAAAAGAAAACTTCCTTATGAATGAGACACGCAAATAAAATCGATTGCGATTGCCGTGGAAGCGTATAACGTGGAGTGGAGAAGATAGGAATAGGCATCTTAATGATTGCAATGTTGTTATTTTTACTGGTGATAAAAACTTAAATCTTTGCCAAACTAGACGGGTATAACTACTTTTTCATAATTTAAGAATCAAAATTTATTACAGAACTATGGCATAATAAAATTTAAATTTTTAAGCGGCAGAATGACGAGGAAAACAAGGAGTTTTTTGATCGATTCCAGGGATTCTACAATAGGAAAAAAGATATTTAAAATCAAAACCTCGCCTTATTCTCCCGATCCAATTATAATTCAAAATGCTTGAGATTGGCTTACGCTAAAGAAATGTAAAGGGAGAAAACACAATTCACTGACCAGCGTTACCTTATTTAAGTTATTTACGTTTAAGGTGACTGTACGCCGTGCAGGACACACCTACAATTCGAAGGCTTAAAATATTATGAATAAATAAAATTATTAAACACATATTTGGTTAATGGTAATTAACTAATTGCTTATAAAACATTATTGTGATTTTTTCATTACCTTTGAAATTAGCATTGTTTTAAATAATGTATAAGAGAACACTTTAAATACCATTTTATGCTAATAATTTTAGCAACACATAAACTTTCACCCTTTTTTTGGATGGATCTACATATATTTGAAAGTTTAAATTATAAATCAATTTTAAAGTTTAAGATTTCATGTCTCATATCTAATTCACTTAACACCCTGTAAACAGATCTTATTACATACTCGAAAGCTAATATAAATTCTTATTGTGTCTTAATTTTCCTGGAATTGCTTTGAAACCATTCAATCATTAGTTAATCATAATTTGTTTTTTTTTTTTAATTAATTACCAATGAACCCATTTTATTAAAAAGCATTACTATTAGCGGAAGTAATGGTAATGCTAAAAATGCATTATTTAACATTTAATGCTTATGAAATTATCAGTTAACTAGTTCATCAAAAATATTATTCGCATGTATGGTATAATTATATAAGTAAAAAAATTTTTCGAAAAAAAAAACGATAAAAATTCTATCGCACTCCCTTAATGACGTTATGTCTTCTACACATAAAATAATAAACTAATAACTAACAAAGATTATGTGGATGTAATCACTTAACAGGGGATGTTTAGGGCATATTGAAATAGTAATTAAAAATTTTAAAGCTTTTAACACGCAAATGTCACTCCTCACCTTAAGGTTTTATTTTCAAAGGAAAATTTTCCAAAGAATTTTTCGACGTAATTTTTCAACTACGTTTCTATTTCTATAAACTGCAAAAAATATTACTTGAATTAAATTGTCGTCATAACATAAATTCGACATGTTAAGACTTTTCTGTCTTAATATTTTTGATAAGAAAATAATTCAGACAAAATATAGCATTAAAGTATAATACTACAATATTTAAATGTTTCAAAGATTAACAGATAAGGCAGTGATTGTTAACCACTGTGCCGCGGCACTTTTGTATGATACGAAATTTTAAAAGTGTGCCACCAAATTTTGGATACATCAAAATGTTTATATTATTTAATACTATGAATTACAAAAAAGCTGGGTTGTTAATATTTCTGTGGCGACAACAAACATAACTAATGGCGGCATATAGCTATTTAATAACCGAATGACTTGGATGCCTGAAAAAAAAATCGGCGGCAGAAAAATAAGCTGATGTAATCAAACAGGAGCTGTCACGTGTAATTTTTAATGTACGTTTGTGACAATAATAGTTTTTGTACGTTACATAGTATTTGCTGTACATTTTCTTTTTTTAAATTAGTAAAAGAATGTGAATTAGTTCAATATTAGTTTATGCGCTTGCAGCGCCAATTTATAAGAGGATTTGTCCAAGCAAATTCCAACGTCACCTGGTGGTTAGTCATCCATCACTTTCAACAAAAGAAAAAATTTACTTTTAAGTCTTTATCTTCAAAATGCAAGCATGTTGAAGAACTGAATGGAGCTATCCTAGTTACCTATTGTTTCCTGCACCGAGAAGCACTTGTTAAAATATAATTTAAAACAATTTTTGGAATAATATTTTAAAATGATTAATTGTATGAAATCGAGACCATCGCTTATTTAGTAAATTATACCAATATCTGGTGCGAAGTACGAATCCTTGTTACTGGTTGTCCAGAGAAAAAGTTTTAGCTCGTTTGCTGATATTAAAAGGTAAAATGAAAATATGGTTTGAACAAAATAAAAATTACGAATTTTTGGAAGATAAATTATGGTGTACTAAGCTGGCTTACTATCAGACAGTTTTGTTATTTTTTACAACATAAATTCAAGTGAACAAGGGCCTAATGAAAATATCTAAAACTCAACCGATAAGCTAGTGGGTTTCCAAAAAAAAAAAATAAGAGAAAGAAAATATAAAACGTCATTGAAAAACAAGAATAATTTTAAAATTTTCCAATTTATTGCTTGTTTACATTTTAAAAATTTTTTTTTATATATTTCAATAAAAACGAATAAAAAATAAAGTAAACATACAATAAAAAATGGCAATAGTTTCCGCATCCGTCGCCCCACTTCATTAATTTTTTTTCTCTGACATGCAGAATCCGTCGCCGCAAACGTAATGTTGTATTTCTACTCTTCGTCATTATTTTCCAAAACTAGATATTAAGAAATCTTATTGACACAATCCACAATCACAATCCATTTCTCATAATGGATACTTCCAAATTTGTCTTAACTTTGACAAAGAGGAAGAATTAATTTTTCTTTCCAAGCCTAAAATATATCATTACAATTTTCCACATTTTATTTCTGTGAATTCGGATTTTCAATATTAACCAGCATTAAACCTAAAAAAGATCAGCATTAATAAATGTCAAGCTTAAATTTTGCATTAAAAGTATTTTAAATGTTATTTGCAGTTAATAAGCGTTTGGTTATGTAACACAATTTTTTTCTCGCGCACATTTAAATTTATTATCATAAACTATTTTACGCAATGTTTTATTAGCGGTAACTAAATATTTTTAAGATTAGTCTTTTTGGTGCCGCCAATTTTAAATCGTTAAAAGTGTGCCGTAACAAAAACAAAGAGGTTGAGAATCACTGAGATAGGGAAAGAGGGGAAAAAGAAAAAAATATGTAGATCCTCTAAGTTTACAAAATAATTCATGAAAAAAAACCTACTCTCAAACATATTATATTTGTCTATCTAAAACGATTCAACAGTTTGTCCATATACATCAAATTACATTAACTATTGTAACATCCTTTAATTTATAATTTTAAATATTTAAACTTATTTTGAATGTATTTGAAACCTGCTTGATTCCTTTAAATATAAATATTTTATTATATTCTCATGAAATATTTTTTATCTAAAACTACAAACTGAAATGTATATCATGAAATATATATATTTGAAGAAATCAAGCACGTTTAAGGTAAATTCAAATCAAAAATCAATCAATCAATTTTCATATTAATTAATACTTCTTATTATATCAAATAAAGTAGTGGACATTCTGCCCAATTTTTAAGTGTTTGTATATAAACGTTCAAAAGAAACGGTCATATACAGTTCGATTATGAATGACAATTCCCTGGGAATTTTTTCCCTATTCCCTGTTCCCCTATTCTTCTTTTCCCTTATTCTAAATGAACTTCGAAAATAGGAATGTTTTCCCCGGAAAAAAAGTAGGTATTATGAAAGTCAATTAAAGGTAGAATGCAATGACTAATTTTGGGAAAAATTCCTCCAAAAAATGTAAGGTAGTTGTATTTAAAAATGTAAGTATTTAATTTATGTTGAAAAATAAAATATCTTAGCAGTTTTTAATACATAACTATGAATGAATTACTTATTTTCAGGTCCAAAACAACAATTAAAAAGCAATTGGAGGGTCTCTTAAACCAAATGCAAGCCCACCCATATATTGCTCGTGGAATGTTCAAGGGAAGTAAGGACGAATTAAACCGATTTTAACGCAATTTGGAGGCGGAGTTAAATTTAGCAGGGCCACCAACAAAAAGTGTTTCGGAATGGAAGAAGATATGATTAATGAAAATTGTCCTTAATGGTATAGAAGGGTTTTAAAAGTTCAAACGTTTTTCAGGTATGGTGTGATCCAAACAAGTACATTCGACAAAAGGCCGCCCAGAACCTCAAATATAGTAAAGGAACTGGTGGAGGGCCGAATATGGAGCAGAAGTTCTCTGCAAACGAAGAAGCCATTTACGATTTGATTGGGATGAAAGAGTCCGTTGAAGGTATAGCCAATACGTTTGGATTATCCAGTTCTTCTTCAAATATAAATAAGCGAACAGAAGAAAATATTGGAGCAGAATTGCCATCAGAGCTTTTAGCGGACGACGATATAAAACATAATGAAAGCTGTAAAGACTCACCAGCGAAGAAGCTAATTAGGTATGTGATGGAAATCGATCGATTTGAAAACGATTCGTTCTGAGATAAATTTTAAACAAAAGTAATTGTAGAAACTGAATGGAGAGTTATTGAAATATATATTGAAGGTATTAACAAAACGAAAATAGTAAGGATATCACAACCATTTACGGTTTTAAGTCGTCTCCATTTCGAAACCGAATTCCATCACATACCTGAATAATGCGATTTTTGTTAATTTTGTTTTTTAGTTTTTAAGTGTTCTTTTTTAAAGTTTTATTTATTTTGTTACATTAGTATTTTTAATTCTTTTTAGTTTTTTTGTTATTGAATATAATGTATTTTTCTTTCGTTTATTTCTTTTTTGTTTTAATATTTGTTGTTGTATATTTGTTTTTCATACAAATTTTAAGTCAAAACAACACAGCTCAAAGCAAAACTGTTGACTTCAGAAATTCGATATTCATTTCCCAAAATAGTATTCTCCCTGTTTGTTTAGAATAGGGGCATTTTATTCCTGGGAGAAATTAACTCCCAGGGAATTAATTCCCTGGGAACATTTCGAATTGGGGTGATAATCAATTTATATTAATTATGGAAACACTCTTTACTTTTTAGTTCGGGTTATAAGCTTGTTTAAATATCCAGCTAAGCAATAAGAGTCCTTTTTACGTTTTAGCTGTCTATCTACAGCGCTTCAAAAGTTTGGCTATGTACATCAAATTACATCAACTACTGGGACACTCTTTAATTTGCAAATGAAAATTATTATACTTGTTGTTATAGCGGAATTAGCAATACCGTTGTAAATTGCAAGCGTCACCCTTTAATTTTTAGATTTATTTTTGTATTACTTTTTTCATCGAGAGTTGTAGTGGCACGCAGTTCATAATATACGTAAACAAGCATATATATTGTATATTAGTTTTTAAGATTATTGACCCTTTTGAAAACAGGACCAATCTGCAAGTATCACCTTTCACATAAAAACAATTTTCGAATCAAAAACTACTGAGTTATTGAGGCAAAAATATAAAAAAGCAACAATCAGTCGTATTGATAACTTTCTTCTTTTTTGAAGTTAAATAAAAACAGAAATATAAAAGGTGTCCCTATAGTGACCCGATTTTAAAGCATATGGCTTTAGTTATATAACCGCATTTTTATAAATATGGCCGCTAAAAGCATAAGTGTGAACGACAAATTTAAAAATTAATATGTATCTCCATAGAAGCCATGATTTCGACAAATATGACAACTTCTTCTTAGTCGGTATATTTAAGCACTTGAAATTTACAAAAAATATGTATTACTAGGTCTACTGTAAGAAACGTAAAAAAATGAAAATAAAATTAATTAAAGCTTGTTCTTGTATGTCTCAGGCTGACACTCTAAAATGACGCTGAGTATTTAGTGCCAATGTGTCATAAAAGCAAGTATAAATAATATAAATAAAAGGGTATTCCAATAGAAACATAAGCAATAGTTAAAATTTACTTAAAGATTGTATTACTAAAGGACATTTACATGCTATGGAACCTTTAGTGTGTGAGTCCAACTCACTTAACTTGGCAGATTTATTTAAAAAACACTCGCATGTTTTTGCATTAATGCAAATATTACTCACTTTACTTACGCTTAACAAGAGGCAGCAAATTTGGATTAAGTCCAGCAAAATTGTGCTTTAATAAAAATAAATGCACACACTCAAATCCAATTACCGCCCTTTAATTGAATACGTTTAATCACGATTATTATATATGTACGAGCAGAGTAATGTTCTGTGTATCTTCTTCATTATGTTTTTTACCTTCATTCATCATTTTTGTTTACCGAAGTGTATTAAAATACACATTAACATTTTGTTTAACCAAAATTTCTTTAAAAGATGTCTTTACTTTTGGAAATTATTATTTTACTTATCTTAATATATCAAAGAGTGTTTGTGTCTTTTGAAATATGTTGTGGGAATTATGCTATTAACCAATAATTTTTTTTTACTCGTGACCATAGAAATTAGAGTGTTTTAATTTATTATATTCTCTACTTTTTTGGAAAAGAGAGTAGGTATGTATAGAGGATATATGTATTACATTGCTTTTAACCTTAATGTACTCCTTGCGTCGAAATACAATTTTTATATTTTTATTGAAAATATAATATAATACTAAAATTTAAATAAATTTTTCGACTTTGTAAAATATATGAATTTGCGTAGTTTATAGGGTATAACCCTTTTCTGTTTGATATTTTTTTATTTTTCTTGTTTGTATTAATAAAGTTACGTAGGCTACCCTCTTGCCTTGTTTTTGACGCATATGAGAAAACATATATTTTCGGACGGGAAACTTGTTATGTTTTCCGATCATTATGCTGTGTTAATCCGAATCCGAAAAGAGTTTGAAAAATTTGCAAATTCGTAACATGAATTTTATAACCCACATGAATGCGTTAACGTAGACGAGCAGCTGCTAGATTTAGAGATTGGTGCAAATTTCGACAATATATGCCTTCAAAATCAGAAAAATATGGTATTAAGTTCTGGTTATATTCTGTCCGGAAACTTGCTATGTTTGAAAAATTCAGCTCTATTAAGAGAAACAAGCTATTAAGAGAAACAGGCGATAAAAATCAGGGTCGTGTTGTTCGTGGTTTAAAAGGTCACAAAGTAACTGTGAATAACTTTTTTTGCTTCATATGGTCTTAGCCAAGAATTGTAAGCAAGAGTTATCACGCTGATTGGAACAATTAGAAAAAATAAGGAATCGATTCCACCAAGTGGTCTAAAATGCAAAATCCTACCATTTTATACTGCAATAGTTGCATCTACAAACCCACTGCATATTTCTATAGAAATCGAAAACGGGACTAAAAGTTTACCAACAATTATAAATACTACAATGCAACTTAACGCTTGTTCATACAAAAGCTTATATTTACGTTTTAATATTTTTCAAATTATATTCTTTAATACAGGTGGTCTCGATACAGTCGATAAAACGCTTTCCTGCTAGAGTTTCAAGAGAAAAACAAAAAGATGGCTGTTGACTTATCGACTTATCGGGTTAATAATTTTTAATTACCGCCTGTCTATATCATATCTATCCCTTTCCTAAAGAATGTAGTACGGATACTTGTAACTAAATAGGTTATACCTGAAGTGCTACTTCTCTTTAATAAAAAAAAAAAAAAGAAATTAAACCCAACTGGCAAACTAAGCAAAAAACAAAAATAAGGAGGAATTTCATTCGGGAGCTACAGTATGTAGTAAATTTGTTTTATTCCATATTAGGTTGTTTTGTTTAACTATTCCAAAGATATTGTATTTCAGCTGCAACTACTTGTAAATCTCTTTACGAAAAACCCGATTTTTCTAGGCAACTTCATGGTGGCGAATTTATATTCATTTATATGGCATGTTAAACTTAAAGAAGAATGGACAATTGTGGCGTTTTCAAGTAATTATCAATTCGTCTCGATGTTTTTTCTATGTTTGTGCCCGCAGAACTCAGTCATTTCTATTTAAGCATATTTGCAATTTATTAAAACTTTTAAACTCCAATATGAAAAATAATTAGAGTTTGACAAGAAGAAATTTATAATAATGAATTAGAGTTAGATAAAACATGAAATAAGATAAAACGATTTAAGGTGGAATATACACAGGCACTTCTGATCGAAAGTGGTTTCAATTCCTCAAATTGCTTCTTCAGAAAACGAAAAATATCTTCGTAATTTAAGCAATTTAAATTTTAAAGTAGAGCATATTTGTTATATATATTTGATTATTTTATGTGTATTTTTTTTTTTTTGTAAAATTTTGTTGAGCTCTCATAAAAGGTCTGGCAATATACGCACAATACACAATATACACATACATTAAGAAAAAACTCAACAATTTTGACAACTCGCAAAGGAAAACAGCAAACATATGTTGACCGCATGAGCTAATGCAGTCATCTATTCAATTTGCCTTGGATTAGCATGTTTGTCACTTTGGTGTGAACAATGTTGCCATATTAAAATTCAAAATCAAAGATTCAGCATATGTATATACAAAATTGATCGGAATCTAAAGCAGATACAACGTATTAATCGGAATGTTTAATACGGAATTAAAACCATTCCGATCGGAATATTTGACATGTCTGATAGCAACGAAGTTTTTAAATAAAAAAGTATTTGTAATATATTTCTGAGCAAAAACAACCTAATAGGAATTTTCGGTACAGCAAAACTAACAATTTCTATTATTGCGGAAAAAATTTTTATAGAATAAAAGATAAGTTTGACTACAAAATTTTATCCTAATCGGAGCATTTTTCTTATTTGACACGCCCAGTCCGCCCATTTTTACACGAACCACATACATTTATAATTAAGTCTATTAACTAGATTTATTTTGTATCCAATTATGAGACCGAACCTAGTCAACCAGAAAGTTATGTGAAATTTTACATTTTATTTAAAATATGTGTAAGTTAATTTATCTAAACCAAAAAACACAATTTGTATTAATTAGCCTCATATAAATTTTGCACATCAAGTGAAACAGTGGCAAAAGATGGTTTAACAAAATTGACAATTAGTCTCGTTTTTTTAAATACCATTCAATTTTATATAAAAGAGTATTTATATTAATGCTTTCCATTCAACTTTAAAAAATTCTTGTCCTATTTATATTAACTTTAAATCATTATAAACCAATTTTAATTGAAGAAAAGAGTATTTCTCACAAAAAACACAACTACGTTGGCCTTCATTCATATTGTGTGTTTTTTTAACTTTCCATATTGTTCTACAACGATATATTATAAATTGCTTAGTAATTAATTCTCCTTGTGCTCCATATATGCCTTCATATGTTAGAATACTATTGTGATATATATCTAGAATATTATTTTTTCTTTAACTCTTTAAGTTTTGTTCCATTTTTATTTTCTGTTCCTAATGCGCAAGATTTGAATAAAAAAGAAAGCAAGAGTTTTTTAATATATTTGTAATAGAATAAAACATAAAGAATTAAAAAGACATTCATGTATGACACATCAAATTCATAACCAGTGTGGCATTAGCAAGGTGAAGGCGCCACGGCTGCTTGCTTATATATCAGATGATGAATTTGCTAAATAACGACTGAAAATAAAAAAATGTTTAAGCGACTACTCCTTTAAAATTGTAGTATTTAATAATTTAACTTAAACTTTTTTTAACATATACGCAAAGAAAAAACATGGTTAAGGTAACCATAATTATTATTATATTATTATAGTTGTTAGCAAAACATAGTATTGATACATTTGATAATAATATAGCTGGTCCTGCAACCAGCTTAGTAGTAACACGGTAAAGTATAAACATAATTATAAATATGGCTAGAAATAAAATATTATTATATATTATAAAAAAATATTATAATGAGAGAAAATAAAAAGATATAATACGCTTATTATTATTTATTATTTCATTTATTAATGATTTGTCACAAAAATTATTTAAAAACATAAGTTCTCAAAAAATCATCTATTTGTTTTGTTTTGAGTAAATTTTAATTATTTTTTTTTTTTTTTATTTTCTTAAGGTAACAAAAAAATTACTAAACTGATAGAAAAGCATTTTGTCAAAACCTAGCTAGAATAAATTGTTTTAAAACGCAAACATTATTTTGTGTGCTTTTAATCATACTTTGTTTAATAATAATATAACATAATTATTATTTTTAATAAGTAATTAAACTTTGGTTGTGGTTAAATTTTTAAAGTTAAAATCAATCATGTTGCGTTATTGTGTACAGTTACTAGATAATGGTTAAATGTCAACAAAAAAATGTGTGTAGTAACTGTTTTGTTGAAAACGACTATAACTTGTTCTTCGAAACTATACATTTAAAAAAAAAAAAAACATAATATGGTTATTGGGACCATATTACAACCATATTTTTTCTCTGCTTGTAAATCTATGTATGTAACTGTCATTCTCAAAAAAATATTAGTGTAAAAATTATTTATTTATATCATTTGAAACTTTTTTTATTTTCTTCCTCAGACTTAAAAAATTAGGTGAAATTTTGGAAACTTATAATTAGAAAAAGTAATTTTTACTTTTTACGTTTCGTTTGAAGTACAATTGCAATTAGCAATGGAATCTAATAAAAAAAAAGGCAACAAGAAATAAATTTGGAAGTTAAAGGGTGGGCACAATATGGGCGTGAATTTGACACATATGAAAGACATTTGAAATTGGAATACAAACTGTGTTATTATGAGCACTTCTGCAATTAGTTTGAAAACCACAAAATCAAGTTCAAGGGTTTACCATACGTAACTTGACATTGACCAAATTGGCATATCCCTTGAATCGAAGCAGGCTGAATCCCGAATTTTAAATTTGGGTAAATATCCAAAGTATGTGCTGTTATATTGTCTATAACATTAAATTATTTATATAATAATAATAATAATAATACTTGTTTTGAATCCTAAGAGGTAGACTTTTGAAAAGTGTATATTACTTTGGCCGTTATCAGTTTTTTTTTATTAAGTTATCTTTAAGATTGGCCACCTTAAAATTTCTATTTTAGAATCAGAAACTATTTGTAACAACAAAATTAAAAGGCATTTTTAATTTATTAAATTAATCAAAGGAATAATTTTTTATCCTGACAGAAAAAAATTAAAAAAAAATTAGATACCAGTAGAACATAATGCACCACTTTTTGGATCGATGCATCTCTCACCAGCCTTCTTTGCATCTGTCGATCTTTGGTTGTGACATTGTGTTCTTTGCAAATATGATCAAATTAATCAACTAATTTAAGGAATTAAAATACGAGAAAAAATTTATAAACAATTACTACACGCAAAGAAAAACGTGGATGTAATGTGTTCACAAGAAACACATTTTGTTTCCTGTAGCAATAAATAGTTGCGGCAATGAAATTAAAGTTGTTTTCAAAAAATCTTTAGTCACTATTAATCAATATGTGATAACAATGGTAGCAGCTAATCATTATATGGTTACTTTGCCCAGAAAATGCAAAATTATTGGAGTGTTATAACTTATCAAAAACAATGTAAAATATTTATTCAAAATATATAAGTATTAATAAACGCTGGCTTAAAAAAATTATTTTTTTGTAGGACTTTACAGAATGCCTTCCCATCAGTTTAGTGATATATTTGTTTGCTATCGGTTCATGACAAAACTCTTGAAATTGAAATAGTTATTTATCGTTGGAAAATATGAAAAAATAAAAACTAATATACACAATAAACAAACAAAAATAATATAAAAAATAACAAACTGATCTCGAATCATAGATTTAATTTACACTACCGAGATGTTCAAATTGTGTTTGAGGAATTCTACTCTTCTATTGACGTAGAGACAATAAAAAATATCTTAACTAATTTTAATGTATTTATTTACAAAGTTAATTGTTATTCGCATATAACTAATAAACAAATAATTGTTTTTTTAATTTAGGTTTCTAAATAATTTGTGTAACAAATGAATAATAAATAAAACCATAATTTAGGACATTTTTACACTTACGAGACCATAATTTGATTGCATAACATCACGTGTCATTATTGACCATATAATTGATGTTTTAAGTAAATCATTGAATGCTTGTATTTGAACATATTATTTTGATATTTAATTATATAATGTGTAAATTTAAAAGTAATTATATTTATACTTTACCATATTATTGGTATAATAGACAACAATATGGTTCTATGACTAACCATATCATTTTTAAATGTAACAATATTATGTTTTACTTACAACCATATAATACAACCATAATATATTGATTAGATTATGGTTACCGCAGTTATCTGTTTTTTTTTAACCTGACTTATTCCTCTTTCTTTTTCTTTTTATAAATATTTATGATTTTTTCTAAAAAAGCTTTAAAGTCTTTAAAGTTCTTTTTTATTTTTTATTATCTGTGAGTGATATGCTTTTAAACCGAATTCAGAAAAGGAATGAGGCTATCAATTTGAGTGAATGTTGCTTTTTTATATTTGTGCCTCTATAATTCAGTAAATTGTAGAACGATAATAAAGTTTTTATTGGTAAGGTAATGATTATAGATCGGTCTCGTTTTAAAAACAATAATCTTAAAAATTAAAGGGTGTCACCATTAAAACAAACCTGCATTAAGTGTATTATAAACCATAAAGGGCACTATTTAAAAATTTTGAGCATAGCTTACAGCAGTAAAAAGTAATATAAAATAAATCTTAAAATTAAAGGGTGCCCTCATAGGCGACGTTAATTGACTTATATAGGCCTATCTTTTTAACCATTATAGACAAACGCTTACAGAATACATAATGCCGATTGCTATGACCATCATAGTAACAAGTATTAATATTCAAAATTATAAATTAAAGAGTTACCCAACAGTTCATTTAATTTGACGTATATTGCCATTCTTTTAAAAACAGTTGAAGAATAACGCTTAAAATTTAAAACGAATATGTACTACTAACTTGGCTTTATCAACAAGTATAAAATTTGGATTTGGAAATAAAAGGGTATCCCAGTAGTTGATGTTATTTGATTTATAGGCCAAATTTTTTGAATCGTAAGCTGACGGTTAAAATTTGCAAAGAAACTGATTGCTATATCCATTACATAAGCAAGTATTAAATTTGAATTTAGAGTCTAAAGGGTGTCCCTATAGTGGCTGTTATTTGATGTATTTGTATGGCAAACACTTTTAAACAGTTGTAAACAGACGGTTGAAATTAATTATAACAAATAAAAAGTATGGAGATGAAATAAAAGGGTGTCCCAATAATTAATGTAATTTGATGTATGTGGCCATATGTTTGAAGCGCTATAGACAGATTAGATTAAATCTTTTTTGAAGTTGGTTTTTTCGTGCAAGAATTATTACTGTAAGTTATCATTGCAGAATGTCTTAATATAAAATGGACTTTTCACGAAAATTGTCAAGCTATAGATTTTACTATTATTTTCTGAAATAATAGCTTCCGAAATTACAATAATCGGTTAAAGTGTTTAATAGAAACATGAAATTTTAATTATAAAAACTAGCCTTTGACATTGGATGTGGCTTTAAAAAAAACTAATTAACTGTCAATGGGACAAATAAAAAATTATATCATATTTTTTATCTGCACCCACTAGTTAATATAGAAAAAGTCTACAGAAACTTTACACATGTTCCCTGTAAAGCAGTGCAATGCATATTAAATTTTGTATCCAACATTTCAATAACAAAAAATATTATTGAAAATTTAAGAAATCAAAATGACATTTAAAAATCACATATTGGAAAGCAACTTTAAATTATATTTGTATATATATTATATATTTTCTGATTTCATTTAAAAAAAATATATTTAAGAACTACTGGACTCCTGTAAAAAAAATTTAATTTTCAACAAATAAACAAAAAAAAAATAACTCAAGAAATCCCTTTACAAATTTAAGTCATGTCGTTTTACACCGTTAAGCCAAACAGAATTTCAAGGGAAACTTAAAAAACAAAGAAAAATATTCAAAGCGTTTTTTTCCTTTATATACGACAAATTCGTTCATGCATCATTCTTGGTATTGTAATTTATTTTATTTTATTTTCTTTAATTATAATTTGCATTGCGAAAGTCTCAAATTTAAAATACATTGTACAATGAACGTATGAGGAATAAGTATGAAATATTCAAGAAATTAGTCATACGTCTCACGAGCCATTTTGTTTCTGAGTGTAGCTGCAAACACATTTTGTGCCAAACTGAAGAACACAAATAATTAACTAAATGTGTTTATACACATTTTTAAATTTTGACATTTAAAATGAGAATAAAAGCATGTGTGGGCGAGGCTTAGGAGGGTCCTATAGCTTAAATATCTGCGCTATATACATGCAAGTAATATCAAAGGATCCCTTTTGAGTTCTAGACTTATATAAATATAACGTTTTTTTATAAATGATCGATGGTTCAAATCCTAATAATGGAAAAAATTAAAAATTTAAGAGTCTTTTTGATTTCCAATTTTTTAAATAAAATTTACCTCAAAAAGTAAAAAAATCACGTTAAGGTAGTTTTATGGGAAATAAAATATAAAATTTAAATTGACACAAAATCAAAATGTATCGAAATATTCTTACATAATTTTTAAATTTCACAGATAAAAGAGCTTTAAATCAAAAGGTGAAATTAAATTTATTGATTTTATTATACCATACAAATTCCTGAAACGCGAAAAAATGTCCCAACATTTTTTATATTTTTTTCTTTTTTTATCCCGGGTTCATTAACTACGGGGCTGTCAAATCCCGTCAACAACTGAAAATTCAAAAAATCCGTTTACTTTTTTTGATTGGTTCTTTTGTTTAATAATCAGCATTGTTTGAATAGACCTGGAGGTAGACCCATTAAAAATTTTAGTCCAGTTTAATTCTATTCGCATTTGCTATGGGTTGTCTTTTAAACGGTTTAAAAAATTTACTTGTACTGAAATAAATTTAAATTTTATAAGAAAAAGAAAATCCTGAAAAAGACGGTATTTTTTACATTTTCCCCAATTAAGACGCTTGTTACTTTGTAATGTAGATCGCAATCAGAAAAAAACTAAAAATTCGTATATTCTAAATTTTATTAAGAATATAGTAAATGCCTTAGCGTAAGCATCCGAACATTGACAAGAACACCACGCCCAAAGTATTAAGTTAAGGTAGGCAAAAAATTACAACAAAAAGAATATTGTAGTCTGATTTTCTCCCAAACTAAAACCCACACAATTTTTTGTAGAAAAAATTCTAAAAGTCTTAAGACTTCGCATCAAAAAATATAAACTTCTATTGTCATTCCAAAAAAAAAAAATATATATGGCCAAAGTACCCAACTCTGCTGGCTCCGTCTTATCCTAAGAGGCCAACCATTCGCAGCTCTACTCAGAAACATCTCTGCTTTGCTTTTTTGAAATTTCTCTAAGATATCTTCAGTGATTCATGAAATATCGAATTATGCCCAAAATATAAAGTTTTCAACTCACTGTGCGATGTGTTACCATACTCGTGTCATTTAAAGGAAGTTTTGAGGAGCATCAATATTATTTTGCCATATATTGCAGCCTCCGCTAAATTTTTAATTTAAAATGTTTCCAAAATATTTTGATATTCTAAGACAGATGAAGAATATTTTTCTTAGCTCAACTAAGCACCTACATATATGTAAATTGTTCAAAAAACATTTATTTTCTGTTTAAAATTTTCAAATGATGTTGTTTTTTTTTTTTTTTTTTTGTTCCTTTTTGCAACGTATGTCACCAGTATATATTTATACTATCAGCTATTTTGTACTTCACCATACATCGTAGAGGCAAGGTAAAGTAATCTTAAAAAAATTGATGTCGAGTTTTCAACGTATTAAGTCTGCGGGTAAGTGTGAGTCTATGCCACTATACTCTATAGGTTATACCGTTTGATATATCAAAATTAAATAAATTAAACAAATATTTGGTGTTTAAGAACTGTATAATCGGCAAGGGGGGAGAAGTAGTTTACTAGACCGAACCACTAAAAAATCATTATTTTTTATGATATGACATCAAAGTAAAATTATTATTATACTTTGTACTCAGCACCAAATTTCATAATTGATACTAGTGAAAAAATTTAGTAAAACCTTAAAAAATTTTTAATTAGTATTGTTGTTATTTTTGGCCAGCAAGTTACGATTCTTGTATGTATAATCTTACATTTTAAGGTAATGAGGCCTTGTGGGATCCATGTAAATAAAAAGCAATTTTTAATTATATATTTTCCCAACGTTTCGCGAATTTTTTATTCACTTTCTCAAGGAGTCGTCTATTTAATTAAAAATTGTTTTTTATTTACATGGATCAACATGAAAAATTGTTAAATCGAGATTAACAATACACGAAATTAATTAAATCTACACCCCAAAAGAATATATAAGTTATTGGTTGATGTAACCAAATTTTCCTTTATTTTATTTTATTTTATTTACTTCTTTATTTTACTGCAGATAATTTAGCTTAAAGATCATTAGCAAATGCAATGAACCTCGATGGATCACAGGAAGCTTACTTAATGGCCATTAAGTACCAAAGGGGCAATGACATTCAGCGGATTGACAGTAGGAGCTTTATAATGGCATAAACAAAAAATTTCTTTGCCATTTTTTTCTTTCTTTGTATTTTACTTTTGACCAAAAAACGTTATTAAAAGTCAACTTCTTCATCAAATTTCACGAATATAAACAGGCGCACAGAGGAGTATTTGACCCAAAAAGCTGGCCAAAAAGGCAAAAATTAATTTGATGAAATCCTAAGAAAAAATTACGCAGATCGATAGAGAACAAAATTCTACATCATATCGTGCAATTTAAAGGGTGTAAGTTAAGATTTGTAGTTGTGGGACGCTGTTAAAGTCAGGAAAGTGAAGAAAATTGCATGCGTTTTTATTAAAATAAAGATATTTATATGATATTTTTTTATGGCTAAACGAATAGAGGTATTACATTGATTTTTTTTTTGCCTGAAAGATTTCATCAGCAACTATTTTCATTATTTAAAAAGAAAAAATTATCTTAAATATTTATTTTTAAAATTTTAATTATAAAAAAAAAACTATGTATTTAAATATATTAATTCTTACCAAAAACAAAAAAGGAAAAGCTTTTTGAAAGTGAAGGTAGCTGTTGTACAAATAATGTTATATACCACAATAAAATATGAAATCTCTAATTTAAGAAAAAAGAAAAAAAGTTTGCGCCATTATTCTTGGTGATTTTTTGAAAATTTTACCTTTTTTCTATTTTTGCTCATAAGGCACTTTTTCTTATAATTTATTGTCGTCATAAACTTTTGTGTTTTTCGAATTATTGATGTGAAATATTATTTAGTCACTTTTAACAACTACCAACATGATGGATTACCTGCCTTTAAAGAGCAATTTCTTAGAATTCAGTTCTTACTTTATAAATTCAAATAACTGTAAGTCAACCCACGCATACACACCTATTAAACTGTTTTTGTTTACCAGCGGTCTATGTAATACTTCATCGTCTTCAGGACACTTTATTTCTTCTGAAAATATAGTTAGATATAAACATACCTAATTTAAAAGGGTTACAAATCAAAATTACATTTAAAAACGGTGTAGGTATATAAAAAATGCACCCAAGTATCAGGTTATTAACTAAGTAATGGAAAAATATACTTTGAAAAATATACATATATGGCTTATTGCGCAAAATTCTTATTATAAGACTTTTGCAACTTTGAGAGATAACATGGAAAAAATTTACAGAAGATTTAAGTTATTCCAAATAATACAAGAATCTAATGCTAGAATCATTGACGAGAAGTTGCAGTTTTTAGCTAGTAAATTGTGTGCGATTTCAGAATGCCAGGGAGATGGGGATATACAAGCAGTAATGCAGTGTGTTATAAATTTCAAAAATTGTTTCAAAAGATATTGGGGTTTAGCACAACGAAAAGAGGACCGATTTTTAAGCACGTATGCTAAATGGCTGGAAGGAACTGTGACAATACCAGTATTTGGCAGTTCATCTTCAGGGCGACCAAAAAAATTATTTAATGAAGCAAGTGAAAGAGAAGAAATTCGTCAGCAATTAACAACAGAGGAGATCACATTTACTGCATCAATGAGCCAGATGCGGCTAAATTAATAATGGATATAACATGATCTCCAAGAAAAGCAAAAATTTACAAGTGATCGAACTTCCGAAGTCAACACAGTCAATAAGTTTTCAACGGAGGGTGCTTTAGCATTGTTTATAAATGCTGAACTCACGAAAAACCAATATGAAATTTTATACAATACCAACAAAATTGTATATCCATTGTATTTAATAATATAAAATAAATATTAGAAGGGAACATGTTTTTGCTTATTTGGTTGTTTATTCCTTATAGGAAGCCAAGCTACGAGACCAATTTTTATAAATATTTAATATTGGATATATTATAATTTTAAGAAAGGAGACATTGTAACATCCATAAAAAGCTTTGTTTTATTTCCCTGTATCTACATAACTACAATAGTTCGACTATCTAAATTTAATTTGACTTGCTCTTAGAATAAAGTACAGTTGCAAATCAAATTTTGGCGGAATGCGAGGGGGAGAACGGCATACGTAATAATAAATAATTTTTCTAAAAATACACAACAAATATATAAAAATAAATTCTCTTCAAAATGAAAAAAAACAAAGTTCTAAATAGTGGTTGGGTGGGTGGTTGGTGGGTGGGGGGTGTCAAAAATAACACTAACCCAATAATAATCTGCCACTACCTTTTTTTTATCAAACTAAAGCTAAAACTATCAAAAAAGTTAAACTTTTAAAACAAACACCACGCTTAATAATTTTGGCCAGCTTTTTGGGTCAAATACTCCTCTGTGAGGCGTTCGAATTTTTTTTTTTTTTTTTTTTTTTTGCTAGAACAGCATTCCGCAAGAAATGCTGAACAGAAACCATTGAAAGTACCACTCTGGTTGCAATTTAGTCAGGAGGAATAATTGGACTTTACTTCTGTTGCTGACCGCAGCGAAGGACAGGAGGTTTGCGATTTTAACAAATACAAACGAGAATTTAATGTTAGTAATGACGTTTATTTCTATAAAAAATGCACCGTTAGAAAATAATTACATATAAAATTAACAAGAAAACACTTACCGCAGTTTTGTACCTCCTTCTTCGACGACAAATATAAAATAGAACGCGTTCGCTTTCTTCTATTTGAAAACAAAAAGGAAGATCAAAGAAGAGGACAAAAGAGCGGTTTACAAAACAAATTTCAAAAAACAATCATAACAAATAAAAAGGCAAACAAATAAACCGCTGTTCATGAAGAACGTTGAGATCAATGGTTCTCTAACACCCCCACCCCCGTGGAGCGATCAGCTTCACCGTCATCCACGTCCAGAACCGCTAACTTGGACACAGGCCGTTGTAGGCTTCCACATGCAGTCTTCACTTCAGCTCTTCTTGCAATACCGTCATCACCGAGATGGACGCAAGTGACCACACCTCTCCGCCATTGACTTCGTGGGATATTAGGGTCGCAAATAAACACCGCATCGCCAACTTTGATAGGAGCTGTGCGCTCACACCATTTAACTCTTCGGGTTAACGTAGGCAAATATTCCGCAATCCACCGCTTCCAGAATTTGTCTCGTAAACTTCTTGCAACACGCCACTGCTTCTTCAGGGAGAAGAGCTTTACATCGGGTTCATTTATAGAAGGTGTTGCTGCAACGTTTCCTCTTCCAATCAAAAAATGATTTGGAGTAAGTGGTTCCTCCTCATAAGGACTTATAGGCAGGTGTGTGAGTGGCCGCGAATTAATAATGCCTTCGGCTTCAATTAGAAGACATTGTAGGACGTGTTCTTTAGGAGACACGTCTTTCATAGTATGATGCAAAACTCTTTTAACGCATTGCACCATCCTCTCCCAAACGCCACCTTCTGAGGGATTGGCTGGGCAATTAAATATCCATTCAACGCCCTTTGCAGATAATTCGTTCTAAATCCGTCCCATATCAAATACTTCTCTAAACCTTTTCGCTTCTTCATCAGCACCAACAAAATTCTTCCCATTGTCAGAACGGATTCGAGCTGGAACACCTCGACGATTCATAAAATTACGCATGACAATTATACAAGAATCTGTCGATAAGTCATGTGCCAATTCTAAATGGATGGCCCTTATTGTCAGGCAGGTAAATAATGCCACCCACCTTTTCTCTGTCCTTCTTCCAATTGATACGTTTATCGGCCCAAAGTAGTCTAGGCCTGTGTACTTAAATGGCCCCACGTATGGCTCAAGACGATCAAGTGGCAATTGTCCCATAAGCGGTGCGATTGAGTTGGCATTTTTTATTCTACATATCTGGCAACTAGAGATGACAGACCGGAGCAGTGTTCTTAATTGAGGAATCCAATATTTGTTGCGTATTTGAGAGATAGTAGCTTCGTGATTTTGGTGTTTCATGAGGCAGTGCTGATGCAAAACAAGAAGTTTTGTAAATCTGTGGTCTTTAGGCAATATTATAGGCCTTCGTGAACTGTAAGGCAAAAAACTAGCAGCATCAATTCGTCCATATACTCTTAAAATACCATCATCGTCGGCATAAGGCGTTAAATGCAACAAACTGCTCGATCTCTGGATTAGCTGTCCATTTTTAATACATTCGGTTTCCACCGGTAACGATTCTCGCTGTACTAGTATACATAACATTTTTTCAGCGGTATCAAGCTCACATGAAGTGAGCCCATATAACTCGGAATCATTATATTTCTTTCGACACCGGTTTATAAACCGAAGAATCCACGCCATCGCTCTTTTCATTCGGGCAAATGATGAAAATCTTTCAAAATTTATCAAATTATTCTGCATAACTAAAAGTGCAACTTTAGTACGAATTTCTTCTTCGACTTGTTCCTCTAGGGGAGGCGATTCAATTGTATGACTTGGCCACTCATTCTCATTTTGTTCCAAGAACTTCGGACCGTTTTTCCACCGTGATGATACGGAGAAATCAATATTATTAAAACTTCTAGTGGCATCATCGGCTACATTGTCTCTAGTGGAGACCCATTTCCAGTTATCAATATTGGTTGTCGCTAGTATTTCTGCTATTCTATGAGCTACGTATGGCTTATAATTTCTATTACTACTCATAATCCATTTTAATACTGTTGTGGAGTCACTCCATAATACTGTTTTTTCCAGCACAACTTTATGCTCATTAATAACATTTTCTTTTATTCTGGTTCCTAGGACTGCGGCTTGTAATTCTAGGCGGGGAATCGAAATCTTCTTTAGGGGCGCGCATTTTGTCTTCGAGCAGATAAAACTAACATTGACAGTTCCATCCATGGCCACAAATCTCCAATAAGCTACAGCAGCAAAGGCTTCTTCACTGGAGTCTACGAATATGTGCAGTTGAATTTGTTTAATCTTTCCAGTTGGGTGGTAGAATCGTGGCAAACGAAAATGTAAGATATTTTGAAGCTGTGACCGTCATCGCTCCCAACTAACGTTAATATCATCAGGTATAGGCTCATCCCACCTGATATCACGTTTCCATAGGCTACGTAGTACTAGTTTTCCCCCCACAGTGAAATTACTTAAAAATCCTAAAGGGTCGAATGTCGACATAATAACACTCAATATTTGACGCTTTGTAGGCCTTTTAATTCCAGATATAACATCTTGATCGACTTTATTAAATTTCAAATTAAACATAAATGTATCAGAGGCTGGATCCCAGTAAAGACCCAATACTTTTTCCATATTGTTAGTAGATGCAATAGTTTTTAACGATGAGGCACCATCTAGAGCCAGGGAGACTCGGTTTGAGTTTGACGTAAAGCCTCTAAGCTCGAAACCTCCATTTTTCTGAATTTCTCGAACTTCCTTAGAAATGTCAATAGCCTCTTCAATTGAGTCAAAGCTATCTACAAAGTCATCCATGTTGTGATTATTCAGTATGGCTTCAATTGCCCTCGGATTGTAGTCATGGTGTTCCTTAGCGTTAACCTTCATTACATGTATGGCTGAACACGGCGAGCATGAGGCTCCAAAGGTCATAACCAGCATTTCATATTCATCTGGTTTGCCGTTTTGATCGCCATTTCTCCATAAGAAGCGTTGAGATATACGATCACTTGGTTGTATGACGACTTGGTGAAACATTTCACGAATGTCAGCACAGACAGCAACTTTCCTGCTACGGAAATTATATAGAATTGCAGTTAATGACGAGATATATTGGGGACCTTTCAGCAAATTATCGTTCAAAGACGTTCCATTTACTTTTGCTGCAGCGTCAAAAACTAATCTTATTTTCTTATTTTCCTTATTAGGGTTTATTACACCAAAATGTGGTAAATACCACTTCTTTTCCGATGTCAGACAAATATCTTCTGCTGACACTTTACGTACGTAACCCTTTTCTACATATTTGTTTATTATTTCACTGTAAGCTGTACAAAAGTTTAAATCACGTCGCATTTTCTTTTCAATGCCTTCAAGTCGACTAAGTGCTAAATGATAGCTATCTGGCAGCTTTATTTCATCGTTTTTCCATAAAAGGCCTGTTTGAAAACGATTACCAACACGCTTTGTTGATTCATGAAGAATTCTTTTTGCTCTGATATCATCATCACTTTCAATCGGAGGAGCAGCCCGCACGCCCATACTTTCTATATTAAAATAATTTTCAACCATTTTGTAGATTTCTTTCTCTTCTTCAGCATGTACAAAAAGGCACGAATGTGATGAAGGCGATAATGATTTACATGGCCCATACACGATCCATCCTAACTCCGTATTACATGCGAAAGGTCCAGATAGATTGTCAGTTTTAAAACTTAATGGCAACCCTAGGTGAGCATGATCAAGACCAATCAACATCTTTGGCATTACGTTTGCATATGGCTTTATAGAATTACGGGGTAAATAATTTAAACTCACTTTGATTTCATCCTCACTGAGGCTTTGTATTGGCAAATTCAAGTTTGAAACGGCATAAACGTTTTTGAGAAGGTGACGCTTATTTTTCCCAGCTCCACTTATCTCTAAATTGAATGTCATTGAAGGCTCTCGTGCAGATCTACCACCAAACCACTGGATATTCAAGTCGCTTCTTTTACCACTCACACCAACGCAGTCGGCAATTTCTTTATCCAACATGGTAATGGAAGACCCATCGTCAAATAAGGCATAAATATCAACACTACATTTTTCACCATATAATGTAACAGACAGTACACGAAACAGTAATTTCTTATTATCATTGGAGCAGCTTAATACATTATGGTTAGGTTCACTCGTACCACTCGTATTCGGTTGTGGGTCAGTAGACGCAATAGGCATATGCTCATGCAGCAACTTATTATGCTTACGTTGGCATCCACCTACAGAGCATAACTTTTTTCTACGACACTCACGAGTCGAATGTCCGATGTTTAAACACGAAAAGCAAGCACGGAGCTTTTTCACAATGGCCCAACGTTCATCCACTTTAAAATCCAGAAACTTACTGCAGTCGTATATTTTGTGTCTTCCTTTACATACTGGACACTGATGAACCCTTTCTGTTGCATGTAGCACTCGGCGCTTTGATTCAGTATTATTAACGTCTTGTATCAAGCATATTGCCACTTCACTTAACCACTCACTAAAATGTTCAATCGTAGGATATGGGTTAATATATACTGCTATTTTGGCCCATTCTAGCCTTTTACTCATGGGGAGCTTTGAAATTATCTCTTCAAGAAGTGTTGGATTTGCTAAATGCTGATGACCGTCTATGGATTTAAGAAAAACTGCTAAGTTTTTTATTTTTGTTGAAAACGGTACTAATTTTGCTAAATTGTTTTCATTTATATGCGGCAGCTCTTTTACTTTTCTCAATTGGCTGTGTATAAGTTGTTCTGGCCTTCCGAAGCGGAACTTTAGCTGGTCTATAACAACACTGATATTATCAGGATGAATAAGTAATGATTTGACTATGTCCATGGCTTCTCCTTTGAGGCATTTTTGCAATCGCTGATTGTTTTCAAAGTTTGTATATCCATAAGTAGCTGTTGACTGAATATAAGCCGTATGAAATAATGGCCAATCTTCGGGTTCACCACTAAACTCTGGCAAATCTTTTAGTTTACGAGGCATTACATACTGCATTTCATGTGGATGTGCTTGGCTAAAACCTGGTTGCTGTTGTTGTTGGCTAGAGTTAATATAATTGTAAGATGGCGGCATAAAATTAGTTGTTACAAGTGGAGTGTATGCGTTAAACGCAGTATTTGCAGTATGCGTCGGCGGCAGATTGATGTCGGCGGCTGAAGTCGGCAGAGGCTGTGTAGGTGTAATGGCGGTTGATGTTGTCGATGTGTGTGAAGCTTGTGTATTTCGGGTATCGGTTGTTGTAATAAAGTCAATGGCGGATCTATATGGCGTTTCTATGGGAATGAGGTTATGGTCACTTACCTTTTGAAGCGAGGCCTCCATTTGCTGACATTGGCGTCTGCTCTCCAGGAGTTGTGTTTGCGTCCCTTGAAGCTGGCGTTTCAAGTAAGCCATTTGGTTTTGCATCTCTAATAGCATGACGGAGTCATTTGATGCTGATGGCTGCTTGCTTATTAAAGGTGACTTACATGTGGCATCAGATGCCATGGCGACACTCCCAGCGGCGACTCGTCTTCCAGATGACTTCTCTTTATCCCCAGAGTTTCCTTTAGGCATTTCTGTGCTAGCGGCATTAGCACTTTTATTTGTGTTTGATGTTGGCAGCATCACTTGTTGATTTATTGTTCTTGGCGTAATTACTGTATTGCCACTGTGATCGCTTGAAACACTTATATCATGATCAGGCGGATCAGATGTTACAGTGTCGGCACTAACTGTGCTTCTCAGGTTCACTGGGCTCCGACGTACAGGTGGTGCCATCTTTTAAAAATATAAAATCTAAAACAGAAGTTCCTCAATGGCAAACTGGCGGCTGTTTTATATTGCACACACATAAAACATAAAATGGCACATAAATTAGGTTCGCAACAAAAAAATGCGAAATAAAAATGTTGCTGACCGCAGCGAAGGACAGGAGGTTTGCGATTTTAACAAATACAAACGAGAATTTAATGTTAGTAATGACGTTTATTTCTATAAAAAATGCACCGTTAGAAAATAATTACATATAAAATTAACAAGAAAACACTTACCGCAGTTTTGTACCTCCTTCTTCGACGACAAATATAAAATAGAACGCGTTCGCTTTCTTGTATTTGAAAACAAAAAGGAAGATCAAAGAAGAGGACAAAAGAGCGGTTTACAAAACAAATGTCAAAAAACAATCATAACAAATAAAAAGGCAAACAAATAAACCGCTGTTCATGAAGAACGTTGAGATCAATGGTTCTCTAACAACTTCTTTGAAAATGAAAATAGCGTCACGGTAATTTTGAAGCGTCATCGTGTTATGACTTTTTTTATGCCACAAGTAAATAATTCGGGCTTAATTAATATGTGGTATCAACAAGATGGTGCCACATCGCATACAGCCAGGACTACAAGGGAATTGCTGCGAGACCTCTCTTCAAAACAAGTTATTTCAAGAAAAGATGATGTTGATTGGCCTCCAGGGTCGCCTAATTTGACTGATCGGGACTTCTTAAAAGCAAGATTTATGAAAAAAAAGCAGAAAAGTTGGAGCAACTCAAACAAAATATTCGTGATAAAATTAACGAAATAGCGTCTAAAATGGATGAGAATGTAATTAAAAATGTACTAAAAAGGACACGCATTTGTGTGGCTAAAAGAGGCGGCCATTAATCTGTTATTGTATTCCATACATAACTACTGGGATAATCAGGCATGTTCTAAATTCCACACGAAATTTCCACATTTTTCAATATGAAATCCATTCTCTTTTATTTAATCAAAAATAAATAATGAAAATAATAATAATAATACATAATAGGTCTGTTTCTTTACTCTACTTTGGGATCCCGTTGTTTTCTTATTCTAAAAATGGGTAAAAGAGAGTGGTTTTGAGAGAACAAAGTTCTTCTTCTTCTTCTTGCACGAAACAGCCCAAACTTTTTCTTCGTGCAATTTATTTAAACGTGTGCAACAGCCTTAAAACGCATACAAAATACAAATTAAATTATTATTGGTTTTAACTGATTTATTGAAAGCAATTTTTCTTATTAAAACAGTCAAAATACTTTGAGTTTTTATTTCGTGTTTAATCTTAAAGTTTTTTGTTCCCGTACTTTTATATTATTTTGTCTCTTTATGAGAGAAAACAATGCTGACTCTCATTTTCACGAACTTTACCCAAAAAGACACAAACTTAATGTTAAAAAAAATCAGGAGATCTTTAGATCATAAAATTTTTTTATTGTTTATCTTTTAATTTTTTCTTTATCACAATCTTACACGTTTTATATTTTAAAAAGTCACAATAAAGAAATTTCTCAAATATAACAAATTTACTTACATTATTTTTTACATCAATAGGATTAACCAATGAGTTTATTAGTTGCATATTAACCCAACTTTCATCTATTCTACACGCACGCTATATTACCATTTTTGATTCAGTGTAATCAGTGTAAGAGAAAAAATAATTTTTTTTCTGCTCGCTCGTAACGCTCGTGTGCCATACGGCATCACTTTAATGTAATGTAAAGTCTGATAAAAAAAGCAAGCTCACGTTATATAAAAAGATTTAATTTAATTTAATTAAATTTTACAAGTATTATTTAATTAACTTTAACTTAAGTAAAAATTATACAAATTGATGAACTACGTATAAAAAATTAATGCCAATAATTAAAACTCTTAACTTTATTACATCACTTTTGAGAAAGATTATTTGAGAACAACCTTTAACAGTTGTCAACTTTAATCCCGAAGGATAAAGAATTTTTGTAACATAAGTTAATTTGCATTCTTCCTTCTTTTTTTTTCTTTTTTACTGACACTCATTCATTAAGTCACTGAAGTATGTCAACACAACTAAACAAAGATATCATTACTCATTTTATAATGGAATTTAAAAGGTATAAAAAATCCTGCTTTAAAAATTAAAAAATACACATGTACACACACACGCACACGTCATTATACAGCCAGTTGGTCGCGCCTTTTGCATATAAGAATAATCCTCATCTCAGCGACTGTTAAGGTGCAGCCAGCGTAAATATTTCATGATTATTCTTAGAAAAATTTTAATAAATATTACAGTTCTTTTAAAGCACTAAATGAAAATTATCTTTATGCAAAAAGCCTAATAAACAAATATCTTCAAGATTATGTTGCTCAACACGTAGATTTCACGAATTTACTAGAGGGCTGCTATATACATTTCTGGCCTGGCAACACTGAGTGCTGCCAAGTGCAATCTAACATTTCCATTGAAAAGTTTGTCATTTTTAGGCATAATCGTACTCTAAACGTTTTGACGTACGACCATTATTTGTGTTGTTAACAGTGACTTAAAAAAAATTAATATAGAAAAAAATGGAATTAACTCGTGAACATTTTCGTGCCATCATTTTTCACGACTTTCGACGTGGATTATCACGACAAGAGTGCATTAATGAACTTAAATCTTTGTATGGCGATGAAGCACCATCCTATAGCACTGTGAAAAATAGGTATAATGAATTTAATCGTGGCCGAAGCTCGCTTAAAGACGAACTTCGTGAAGGTCGTCCAAAAAAACGGCTGTTGTGCCAGAGAACATTGATGCCGTGCGTGAACTCACAATGCAAGATCGACATGCGAGATAATGAGAGATAGCGACATCCTTGGACATTTCTTCCACCAGCATACATTCGATACTGCATGAACACCTGGCCGTAAAAAATGTTTGTTCTCGTTGGATCCCGCACAAGTTGAAAGTCGCTAAAAACAAGGCTCGTGTCGATTGGTGCAAAGAAATGTTGCAAAAATACGATTGCGGTGCTTCAAATGACGTTTATAAGATCGTCACAGGTGACGAATCATGGATCTATGCGTATGAGCCCGAAACAAAACAACTATCGACCGCGTGGTTCTTCAAAGACGAGCAAAATCCAACTAAAGTTGTTCGTGGAAGATGCACTTCGAAGCAAATGGTCGCCTATTTCTTCGGCAAAACTGGTCATGTGGCGACTGTTCCGCTTGAGCAATGTAGGACGGTCACTTCTGAGTGGTACACTACAATTTGTTTGCCTGAAGTCATCGGAGAAATTCGAAAAACCAACAAGAGAAGGCGAATCATTGCTCACCATGACAATGCGAGCTCTCACACATCGGCTCAAACCAGAGCGTTTTTGACCGGCCAAAACGTCGAATTAATGGGTCATCCGCCGTACAGCCCTGACTTGGCACCTAATGACTTCTTCTTGTTTCCGCACATCAAGAAAAAAATGCGTGGTCAACGATTTTCTTCGCCAGAAGAAGCTGTTGAAGTGTTCAAAAACCATGTTTTTGAGGTGTCTCAATCGGAGTGGAAAAAGTGCTTCGACAACTGGTTTGAGCGCATGCAAAAGTGTATAAATCATGCTGGAGAATACTTTGAAAAACAATAAAACCATTTTTGATTATAAATATTCGCATTTTCACTATTTAAAAACGACAAATTGACAAATGCATTTTCTACGTGAACCTTCATGCTTTTACAAAAGCAAAAAACCTTTTATGTAAACGATTGCTGGAATATTTCTTAAAGTGCATGAAAAATTAAAAAAAAAATCTTATTTAGTTTAATTATAAATAAAAGTTCATTGTTACGTAAAAGTATAACATTAACACAGGAAACGAGCTAAAATATTTACAACTTGAAGATAATAGAAAATAAGTACAAGAGGTAAACAATGTATTCATAGAAAATTGTTTAAATAGTTACCTCGTCGTAAAATAACATTTTGTTGCAGAATTTTCGGCAATAAAAAGAAAAACTTTTTCGTATTAAAAATTGAAGATATTTTTAATTTTTTAATATATCTTGAATTTTTTTGTTTGTTTTTTATCTTTTATTCTTTGGGATATTTTTACACAATTAAAAGTAAAAAAGAAAAACCGAATTGTTTTTGAAACCGAATACCCCAATTAGGAGATTTTACCACCAAAAATTCTCACATGACAATTATTTATCCACAAATATCTCCTTGAAAAAATACAATTATTTAGAAATTTTATAATTCTCACTTTGTTTGTTATTTGCATTCAATTTAAAAAAAAATTTACACAAGTATTTTTTGTATTTATTTAAAGTAAAGTAAGCACCTATTCAGCTGAGGCCGAATTCTTTAATTCTCTTAGCTAAAATTTAAACTAAATTGCTTAAAGATGGACAAATCCATATACATTTTTTGTAATTAATCATAATCTGCAAGTCTAGCTCAATATTCAAGACGATGCGAAGTATAGGGTTAAATGTTCCAATGTCGTATTTGTGGCAAAAAACTGCTTTGTTAAAATTAAATTATTTTAGAGATGACGATTTAGCTTTAGCGATTTACAGAATACGTGGTCTGGGGGGGTTACTCTCTGTTGCGATGCGAAAGAAAAATGCCACGTAATCGAAAAATTGGTACCCTCTATTGTGTTGAAGAAGCTAACAACGGGGTGCTAACATCAAAATGCATTAGCGCAAGTATTAATGCTACCCAATATGTTACAGCAAACAAAAAGCCTGCAGAGGAAGTTTTGTTCTGTTTGCAAAATGGAAATTACATTTTAAATGTAATGTTCATTTTCTGTCTCCATCCATAATGCCACTTAATCCATCACTATTTTATTTTTAGTAAATAAACACATAAAATTATATTTATAACATTTTGTTCGTCAAAGATCTTTTTGTTATCAGCATTAAACGTATGTAATTAATAATATTTTGCATTGGACGCGAGGCTTTGTGTATTATTTAATAAAATACAAAATTTTGTCGTTCTTCTCTATTGTTAGCTTTGTTGTGCTTCTTTTTTAAATTATTTTGCGAAAGCGTTTGCGTAAACATTACAGAGTATCAAACTGTACTCTTATCGCATTTACCTATCGCATCGAACTGGCTTTCGCATTGCAATAGAAATTATTCCCCCTGGTCTTTAAGCGACCTGCACACTGTGTCGCGGTTTCATACAACGGATGGCCAAAAATAGAACCAGCTAGAGTAGGTAGATGAAATCTGGCATGAACGTTTTTTATAGAAACAGAAGTGTTTGTACGAAATTTCGAGAAAATCTAAAAGGTGCCACGCCTACCTTACATATAACCTAAATTTAAAAATTTTAATGATTTAAAATTTTGCATGTGAATATATCTACGAGTAATAATATTATAACATATTAACAATTTTCAAAAAAATCGGTGAAACGCCACGCCCACGTTCTATACAACAAAATTTTAAAATTGTCATAACTTTGAATTTCGTAATCTTATAAAAGCGTCTGTTTGCATGTAAAAATATTTGATAATATTATAAAGTTAATTCTAATTTAAAAAAAAAACGAACAAGCGATAAGTTCTTCCACTCGCCTCAGTTTTATTCTCATTGAATCCTCCTCATAAGAACCGAAGGTCGGCCTTTACCACTTGTATTTACTTCCATATATAGTATAATACAATTTAGTTTTAGTGCAAAAACAAAACATTATGTGCAAACTTACATTACAAATGACTTCACGAGTGACTCAGCTCAGTTTGAAATCTATGTATCATTCATGCGATGATATTCACACAAATTGTTTGAAAATTTTTAAAGAGTAAGCCCTACTTTCTGTTCTTCTCTTCTTTTAAATTTATTATTTAGATAAACTTTCATATGATGCATTACATCGCAGAGTCTGTTTTGCTTTATCTATAGCTGCAATTGAAAAGTCATACGAATCCGCAACGATGTTGACACTAAAAAACAATCACTAAAACAATTCGGGCAATATAGGACAGCTGAACTTTAAATGTAGTAAAATACATACTTGTAGCTACAAAATACCAAAAAAATAGAAAGAGTATTATTTATACTTTCTTTAAAGTTCTCCACGAAAAATCACGGTTGCTGAAAAATCTTCACAATGCCTCACTACTATCTATCTTCTAACCGTGTCTGACATATGATCAATAATTGTAAGCAAAAACAGTGCCGTAATTATATTTAGAAGCAACACTTACAACCCTGTTAAAATTTTTTGTAAACATTACACTCAAATACTTGAATTCTTAGTATTATAAATGAACATAAAATTTGCAATTGTCCCATAAATTTTGTATGTTGTAAACAATCCTTTAAAAAAACAATCCTTTAAACCTCTAAAACTTTCATCGTCTAGTGAATGATTTCGCTACTAAAGAAAGTATTCAAAACAATCCATTAACCGCAATTCGACGCAGTGCTCAAAAGCTTGGTATTCAAAGAACAACTTTAGCCACAATTCTGCACAAGGATTTGCATTTGTTTTCCTTTAAGATTAAGTTGAGACAAGAGCTTCTTCGCCTCCGTAAGTATGCCAATAAGTTGTTACAGCTCGCCCATTATAACCTCGATTTTCATGAAAAAAAACATAATGGGTGACATTTTCATTTGGAAGGTAACTAAGAATGCATGCTTTCGTCTTTATTAACAAGACGGTGCCACAACGCATACAGCCATCGCATACAACCAGAATATCTGAAAAGCAAGGTTTATGCAAACAATCCAAAAACGGTTGAGCAACTCCAACAAAATACTCGTGATGAAATAAATGAAATACCGCGTGAAATGTGTGAGAATTTAATGAAAAATGTGCTCGCATTTGTGAGAGACGGATGTTTATCGGATATTGTAATTCATACATAATTTCCACATAAATTAAAAAAACAAAGTAGTATACCTACCCGGAGGACAAACAATAAACATTATAAGCAGTTGTTCAAAAATTTGCTTTACCTACACCAGATTACACATATGCTTTGGACAAAAAAATGGTTGGGAATAGTTTTAAGGCTGTTACAGTGAACTCTTAAGCTGTAAAATCAGAAAGTACATATTAATATCGATTTCAAAATACAAAACTTAATCTATTGCATGATTGCCTTAATTATATTTGCCATGCTGAAAGATTTGTAGCTAAAATATTTATAACATTAAAAATAATATAAAACACAAAAACAGAGAAACATTTTAAATTTACTGAGAGGAATACTCAATCTCCAAACAGAACTGTTTATACATATTTAGTTTAAAAATCTCCACTTTGGGTATAAATTCCCAAAACTGGCAACACTGCTTGTTTTCTGCAAACAGAGTTGCTACAAGAAAATTTAACTTAGATGTAAACAAGATGCATCGGTATAATTAATAAACAAGTTTTCAATTTTTGGATGTTAAATTAATTGCTAAAACTTTAAAATGAGTGACTCTCAAACTACCAAATAATCAATTATTTAATAAAGATAAGAAGATACAAAGATTTAGAAGTTCCGAAAAAACTGGAAATTGCTGAAGTTTTTGAAGTATTAAAAGTGAATCCTGATTGGCATTCCTACAAACAACGCGTCATTAACAAAAATACCTAAATCAGCACGTAAAGCGTAAAGCTAAATAACGCATAGCTTCTATGCTGAAATGTCATACCTAAATAAGAGCGTCAAATTCGCGATTTAAACCAGGGTTGAAATTGCTTGCTTAAAAACAGCAACAGCACTAAAATCGTTGCTTTGCTTACATATTTTACAGCAAATAAAAAACTAAATGTCTCAGCATTTACAAAATGTTTTATTATAAACGAAGCAACAGCAAAAAGCAAATGCAAAGAAAAAACGAGTAGGAAACGTAATTGCTTATGCTGACTATAGGTTTATTTCTGCAGCAAAGCATTTGCTTTGAAAACTTTTGCTGTTGCTTAAGCATTAAGTTGATGTTTGTTTTTGAAAAAAACACCATTTAATGGTGTAATAAAAGCAACGTTTTTATTTAAAAAGAAAATACATTTTAAAAACTCTTTAAAATGTATTTTCATACATATTGTAAGTAATAAATACATATATACGTTTCCAATGTTGAAATGGATGAAAAGCAGCGAGTTACAGCAAGAAACATCAATCGTAGTTAGCAACGACTTGATAGTAAAGTGTTAAGCAAAAGCAAAACACAAAACTAAAGAACAACTGATTGCTTAAGCAATAGCAAACGTTTTCAAAGTAATTGCTTTGTATGTATTTCTATCTTTTTTTGCATTTTCCTTTTGCTTTTGGTGCACATTTTTTCTAATCGAGAAATAAGCAATTACATATGCACTGAAAATAGTCGAGCATTTTTAATCACTGATTTAAACATGCTAACTCATTTTGTGTTGTATTGAATAATGATAAACCAAAACAGCGATACAGTAACACGCTGTAAAAATGTGCTTTTCCCATTGCTAAGCGCTATTTAGGTTTGCATTTTCTATGTACATGAAAATTTTTGTAAGATCAATTGCCCTTAACGAGCTGTAACATTGTCCAGACAGTGTTGCCAGATCAGGGGATTAATCACTTGCAAATTAGGATACATTTTTTGTTGGAGATTGGGTTTTACTTAAATGTCTAATACCCTGTTCAGACATACGTTTTAATTTATACAATTAAAATTTTAATTCAGTAATTAATTTTGGTGTTCACACATATCCAATTTAATTTACTTAATTAAAATTTTACAATAGAATATAGTTCTGTTCAATAACAAGAAGTTGTTACTAATTGTTATTGGAAAGTGTTTACTTCAGTCATTAAAAAGAAGCAGCGAAAGAGTAAAAAAGAATAGAAGATGTGAATGTTAATAAATTTGTTACTACATTTGTTACTGTCAAGAACAAAACAGCTGATTCTTGTTCTGTTTTACAAAAAATAAAAATAAAATACACATAACATTTATAGTTTTCGGTTTTAAATACAAAATATTTGAATTGAAGCTAATGTTTGTATAATAATTAGAAGAAAGCTAAGGAAACTATGTACAAGTAAACGCCAGGTTAATAAAACAATAAACAAAAGAAATAGAATAAAATAAACTAAAAGTTTTAAAGCGAACATCGCTTTTTTTGCTGTTTTAGATACAAATTTTTTTTATGGTTTTTTGTTATTATGGTAAGTTCGGCTTTACTTTGTTATTTTTTTCCAAAAATGCGTTTATTCCGTTTTTTTTATTTGGAATAGTAATGTTGTAAATTTTTATTTTACTCTATCGTTGCTAGTTTCTGCCGGAAAATTATTGAACAGACCTAATTTTTACATTAGAAATTTGTGTTGGTAAATTTGGAAAAATGAAGAGAAGTTCGGCTTTCAAAGAAAGTTTGCTTGTTTTTATTTGAAATATGGAACTCTTCCAGTTTGTATGATCAAGTTTTGACTGCACGCTAGCTTTGAATTTCCATAAAATTTTCAAAAACTTTTCATTTCATATAATTTGAAAATATTTTATTTTTTATTTTTATGGCACTTACTTTTGTCATTGCATAAAATTTTCTCTAACTGAACACACTTCACAAGGGTTGTTGGAGTAAACCTAATCAATTATCGACTTAATTAAGTGCTAATTGAAAAATTTTTTAATTAATTTCTTATATGATAAATTAAATTCAATTAGGGACTTAATTGCGTAAATTCCTTTATTGCGCAATTAAAACGTATGTCTGAACAGGGTATTAGCGATTTTTGGAGATTTGTATTTATTATTTTTAATTTTATGGTAATTTGATTCAATGGACTTTGATATTGATTGCGAAGAAGAAGTGAAAAGGTTTCCCACCAAATCGCCACAAACACTATGTTCGATAATTTAAGAATTTTTTGTGCTTTAATTTATACATAAAAGAATGTAGAACATTTAAAAATGTCACAGAAGTGCTTCAAATAATTAAACATTAAGGACAATTATAAAATATTTTAAATTTTAATGAAAACAAATAAAGTTAAAATATTATCGTTATAAAGTATTTGGATTTAAAATAAACAACTTTCTTGGAATTTCCGGAATTAAAATTTTTTATTTAGGAATTACACTTGAAAACAATGGGAAACGTTACCAGTGAACGTGATTTTCAAATAACCGTTCTTTTAAATAGTTACTGTGATCACCGTTTGCATTTCTTCTTATATTTAAACATACATGTTTATATTGGAAGAATATAATACTAAGTAATTTTTTATACAAAATTTAATTATAATGGAAAATGTTTTTTGATCTCTACATTAAAAACAGCTGTAAATAAATTTGCCCAAAATTATAGAATTCGGTAACACTGATTGATTATAGGTTCAAATAAAAGAAGCACACAACATTTTTTTGTTTTTTTGCTACATATGTATGTATGTGTGAAGTTTGGAAAAAAATAGTCGTTGTTAATAAGTAGAAGCAAGAAAAACCAACACAGCAAAGAAGCTGCATATGAAACAATGAAAGAGTCAAAAGTACTTGTATTTCTCTTTCACAAAGTAAAATTAAATTTAAGTTTGGATGTGTGCAAATATAAAAGAACGTTATTACGCGGAACTGTTAATTGATCAACTCAGTCACTGTAGTGACCAATAATTTTTTAATCACAGTGATTTAATCACAGCTACTAAAATATCGCTCATCTCTATGGTAAACCCTTTTTCTGGCCGGGCGTTAAAAAGATTTTATTGTTACAAACATATCAACAGAATTTTTTTTTATAAATAAAGTAGTACGGAACAAATAGCTGAATACATCAAATATCTCTGTAAAAGAAAAAAATATATTTTAAAAAAAATTAACAGAAAAACAAAAATTATACATTCCGTGAAGATTACTCGCTTGCAAAACACATTACAATAATTCGCAAAACAGGAAGTAGAAAGTGAACTAGTTCTTAAAGTTAAAGAGAATACCTTTACATTCGTACTAATGATTAATATTGTTTTCTACAATTATTAATGTAACAAATTCTCAGTATTTGATTATAAAAGTCCCATACCTTGTTAAATCATTAAGTTGGTAATCTAGTTGAGAAGTCCTTCCGCCAAGAATGTTTAATTCCACATTCGATTACCTTTACTAAAATTTTTTTATGGGATCCCTTAATTGAGGTATTAGCTATTGTTTGTTTTTTTTTTTTTCTTAAATCACTGACGTTAAAATTTTTTTTAATTTAAGAATTTTATTATATTTATATTGACCCCTGAAGTTAATACAAAAATAGACTATATTGAGCCTTAAAATTGTTAGAAATAATGACCACTGCTGTCCTTTGTTTTTATTATTTTTTTTTTTTTCATCGGTGAAGGATTTAACTCTTATTTGATCCATTTTGTTACTTTAGCTCGTCTTTTATTCTAAACCTTTTATATTGTTTAATTTGACACATACTAAATATTTAATTGCCCCACTAAAGTTTTAATGATTGTCAGCACGTCTGATGTCATAACAATTAGACGCAGCTGCACATACACACTTCCATGCAACATAATGACAAAACAACTATTTACACATTAACAATTTTAAGCACATATTGTTAATGTTACGAACCAATCTCACGACAAAATAAACTCACACGCAATCAAGGTTACAAGGTTGTGTATTTGTAAAAGAGATAAACTGTTGTTATTAATTGAAATAAATTAATACACTTGTCTATGTGACCTAAAAGTAAATTAACTTGTCATTCATTAATTCACTTAATGTTACTATTTTGTAACATTGAGTGAATATTTCAGGAAACTTTCATGTTTAAATAGATAAAAATCTTACATGCTTTAGCAACCTTTTGATTGAAATGTTTGAACAAGTATTTTAACCAGATTGTTTGTATTTAGCACGCACCACGAACTTTTAAACTTTAATTGTTTTGCTTAATTAACATCTGCTGTTATAAGTTGTAATATTGAATAATTTATTCTTAATTTTGTTATTTCCGATTTTTCAATACATTTTTCAAGTTTATACTTGTTTTTTTGCAACCCTTGTAACCCTTGTTAAACCAGGAAACAATAAACACTTTTAATAAGAAAAATATTTTTAATTTGCCCTTAATCCATAGAAGGACGTATATTTTGCCGACAGTGGTACGCGGCGTTGTGTGGGTCCAGTTTTAAAGCCTTTCTATGTACTGTATAGTATGTTATTGCCCTATTTAATATAAGACTCCTCTTTCGAACGCATAATCATAATCAAAATCCTAGAAAAGTTCCAATGTATAAAATCTGTGAGTTAAAATACGCAAGTAAAAAATCTGATTGAGATTGGATTTGGATATTCAAAAATAGTATCACGCTTTTTTAAATAATATTTCAGTTATGTCATGAATTTTATAGTTTTTTTTTTATCAACGGCTGGTATTGGTACTGCTCGGGTTTTTTTTTATTTCAACTGATTTTTTAAGGGTTATTATTCCGCAACTCCGCCTACCAAACATGAGTTAAATTACTATCACCCACCTAAAATATTTCAAGATAAAACTTTACTACAGGATTTGCATAAATGCAGGTCATAGTTTTAATAAAAATTTAGAATCAATTCTGTATTAGTTGACCACAGTTAATAAAGTCTTCGGTAAAAAAAGAACTGAATGTTTTATTTTATTTGTCGTGAAAGTTATACGACATGAATGTGCTTTTTTCCTTACAGAAGCATCACAATTACTTTTCCTCCAGTCCATAGCTTGTAAATTAGGTATTAAAATACAGAGGGTTATTCTATATTTTAAATATTCAATGTACCGTTCGTCTGCCATTGAATTCCTTTGTACTTACTGTCAATAAAATATTTTATTATCTAGAATTTTAAATTTTGTCAGATTTTTTTTTTAAAGAGTTTGTAACCGTGCTACAATCTTTTAGGAAAGGGATAGATGAGAGAGAAGACAGGTGGTGAAAGGAGATAGATATAGTCATTTTATTAATTATTTTACTTCGCCGGCGAATATGCTATGAAGAAGTACCGACAAAGGAGGCTGCATGTTTTATTTTAATTCTGAATAAGTATACATACCATTAAACAGAAAAAAAAACATTTTTATTATTTTGGACTACCGCAAGGTTTGAACCCAGAGCAACCGGTTTGTAGTCAACGTGCTTATTTTATATTTAAGAATTTAACAAAAACATATCTTTGTAATTGATAAAACACAACTAATAAGCATTTAAATGGGACACAGCTTTTTATATCCACAAACAGATTTAATTCTGCCTAAAAGCCTTAAAGTTTAGGGCAGATCTATATTTCAAATATCTTGAAAATCCGGTTTTACTGAGACTGATTGAGATTTCGCGTTTGTTCTCTCTACTACTCCCCTCTTATCTTTTTTTAATAAACATGACATATTTGTTTTTTACATAGATATCTCACTATGTTTAAATGCCCGTTTTCCCTTTTTCTTCCACCTAAGCTCTAGCACTGGATCTTGTACGTAAATTCCTTCATATATTTCGAACTTCAATAAAACCGATTAGCCGAAACATTGTTAAAATTGATTCAGATGCACCAGAATTTTCATTTTTTCCTTTTCTCCCCTCTTGGTCCGCAATTTGAAAATATATATGCCCCATTGCACTATGCAGCCAAATCTCTACTGCGTTTTAACTAAAATATATATGAGATAGTAATTCTAAAAGCCTTTTCGTACACAGCAGCTTACATTTCATGGAAATATTTCATATATTCTCATTAAATATTTATTATTTTAAACTAAAAAGGGAAATCGATGGCCACTTCGCTACTGCCCATATATAGCTCATCAGTGTATTCTACCTAAATTTAGTAAAGAAAATTTTGTAAGGATATTTTTTAATGTATTTGTGTGTGCACGTTGCTTATTTGTAAAAATTGTTCACAATTTCTATTTTTATTTCTTCATTATATCTTTCAAATGCATAAAAATGGTTTCCGATGGCAACCCTTATGTAGAAAAATGAAAGAAAAATAAAAATTGTTTTTTCATGGTTACTGTGTTTTTGTATTAAAATTATTTTAGTTTTTTATGGCCTTTTTGCCGAATTGATTCAATGGAGTACTCATTTAATCAGTTTGGCTATTGGTATAAGACTCTGAGGTTTTCTTGAAAAAAATTTGGCTATGAGCTAAATATTAGCAGTAGCGAAATGGCCATATGGATAAGCTTTCCCCGCAGTAATACATTTTATTTTTAAGTTTAAAATAATAAATATTTCATGAGAATATCATGAAATATTTATATTTGAAAGAATCAAACACAATTAAAATAAAATAATGTATTAAAGACACGGGAATATTTTTTAAATATTTAATTTTCATAAAAAACTTCGTGCTATTTTTTTATTTAATTATCCCAATTAAATTAATTACCGATATTGATTATTTAGGGTCATAAAATAAATTAATATTGTTACGAATAATAAAATCTGGCAACCCCTGTAGTTGTTTCCGTACAAGCGTGGTGAATTAGCTAATTCAACTAATGGTGTGTTTATAGAATAACAAAACCACAAGTTACCAACAAAAGCTGAGCAGCCTCAATAGCTGCATTGGTAAAGGTGCGTACTGCAAAACAGGGGGTCCGAGTTCAATACCGCATTCGGACGTGCGTACAAAGGAAACTAACAATTGTTATAAGCAATTAGAATTAATAAACAGCAGTACAAACCTCCCGAGAAGCAAAAGGCAATTATTGTGTGAAGCCATGGCAGATAATTTAGTGGAGACGTCCAACTTAATATAAAAGCAACAGATAATTGTCACAAGACCTTTATAATAAAAAAGTAGGAGCAATAGCGGTTAGCGCGGGGAAGTGTAACAGCATAACAACAGTGTGTTGTGGCTACTGAATTAAAGGAGAAGACTGGCTTGGATTAAAGTAGTATTGGAGATGAGATGTCTGTGAATGGTTAAGGTTACTAAACAAGGCATCGAGTAGTTCATGTCTCGCCGGAGTAACACAGTAGTGTGTAGCGTGGATGGCTGCGTTTGTGGTGATAACGCATGTTTAGCAAATACGAGACCAAGAGTTCACAAGACCGTTAGGATCAAGAAGTAAAGCCAGAGAAAGCCACAGAGTAAAAGAAGATAGAATTTAGCCAGAGTGGTAATTGCAATCAAAAGAATCCGTACGTTTGCCTGCTAAAAAGGGTAAAACGGAACAATATTAATAAAAATAAAATAAATTAATATAAATAAATTCCAAATAAACAAAATTTTTTGTTAAGGTGATTTTTATATAAATAAATGATTTTTATCAACCCGCCAGTGTAAGATTGAAATTCAAAGGTGACCAGCAACGTTATTTTTACAGGGCATTATTTGATATTTGCTCAAAGGAGATATTATCATATGCGCTGTAACAAGTTTAAAAAACAAAATTAAAATGTAGCCCATACATGGTACGGAAGCTTTCATATATAAATGCAGCTTACAATTAGCAAATTTATTTAATTTTCCCTTGAAGTATATTCATACTCCCTCCATTTCATTTAGAGTACGTATAAGTCGACCAAAAATATTTAATTTTGCTACGTATTTTCGGCAACTGTCAATGAAACTGAAGTTTACTTACCATCCATATTCACAACTTAAGTACTTTTAATAAGCTAAAAGTTCTCAATCAGAGGCATTCCTTCAGTTTGTCAAAATATTTTCCAAATTTGTTTGTTTGCCAAAATTTGCGAACTAATAATTTGAGCATTCACCAAGTTTTATTACTTATTTAGTTTTTCATATGCATCATTTTAATGAAGACAGTTTTTAGTTATATAGAAAATCAGTTTCTTATACTAATTATGTAAATATATCTATTTTCGTAATTAAGTAACAAAAATCCAAGTAAATGTTATTGATCTGTATTTTCAATTTAATCACCAATAGATTTTACCAAAAAGTTACTAAAAAGGATATCAAACTAAGTTCTGTTTAAATCCCTAAGGCTGAGGGTTAGCATATTGTTATATTTATAATTATCTAGGAAAGTTGTTATATTTAAATATTTTCTTATATTTTAATAAAACAGTTGCTCTTTTACAGAAATTATGAATACTCGTAGAGCAAAAAAAATTAAATTCTTCCATTCATAATTTCCATCAGTAACTGTCAAATATTTTATTATTTCTTCAATTTCTTTCGTCAAACTATGATCATTTTCGTTGCAAGCCGTCTGTAAGTACATGTGAATCGCAAGTGAACAAAAAGGTGTCAAAACATGGAGTTCAGCCGACTGCACTTTGTAGAAAAATGCTATAAAATAAATGGGCAAAAAATTAAGACTCTTTATTTTGAAATCCTTTTAATTTCACAAATAGTTGAGTTATTGAAAAATTCACTTGTATTGTTATTTAGAAATTATGTACGAGGGATATTATCCAGATAATGATAATGAAAAAGAGAATTAATAAGCATTTAATGCTAATGATTTTATTATTATTATTATTATTATTATTATTATTATTATTATTATTATTATTATTATTTTTACAATGGTAATGAAGTTTTAATGTATTTTTAATTATTAATTACAATTAGAAAAAAACTATAGTTATTTTATAAAAAATAAATTTGCGGAAGTAGAACGATAAGAAAAAATTCTGTACGAAACAGTTAAACACTAACCATTTTGTAAATGGATGTACATTGACAAATTTTAATATTTATCAATTTTAAAAGAGGCAAGTCTAAATCATTAGGTCTGAAATCTTTAGCCATGTAACACCTAAGGTAGCAGATCTTATAACTTTCACGGAAATAAAAGATATGTTCCGAAAGTGTCTCATGGTTACTGAAAATGTTTAAACATATATATTTGCCAAAATACGAAATACCATTTTAAAATAATGCTTTACTATACTTTAAGATGTTTATTAAGTATATAAAGATAAGTGACGTTTATTAATGTTAATGCTATGAAACCAACCATAAGGTTTAACTCTGCGACAATCAAAAAATAAAAATGTTTTTTCTGTTTAATGGTAAAACTACATATTCAGTATTCGTCGGTACTTTTTCATAACATATTCGCCGGTGAAGTAAAATAACTAATAAAATGGATATATCTTTCTCCTTTCAGCACCTATGTTATATCTCATCTATCCCTTTCCTACAGAATATAGCTCGGTTACAAAAAAATGTAATTGAATAAGTATTATTGCCTAAAGTGCTACTTCTCTTTATAAAAAAAGCAGTGACGTTTATTAATTTTAATGCTATGAAACCATTTAATTTAATAAACTTTGTCATTAAATTGTTTCCATTATTAAAATGGTAATGCTAAAAAACATTAGCAATGTTTATCATTCAATGCTGGTGAAATTAGCAAATAGTTACTCTTATGTATGATACTAAACGTTTGCTTTTATTCAAAAGCTAGAATTTTTAAGATGGATTTCACGTTTTGTGAAGAAGCAATGCGTTTCCCTTTCGGTGTAAAAATCTAAAGATTTATATGGAAGAGAGCATAATTTTAATTTACCAACCCGCTTACCGAATGCATTAAGTCTATGAGCATAATTTCTATTAAAAAATCGTTTTTATATTTCTTCTTTTTAAATAATTATACTCTGCTATAAAGAGTCTATTTAGTGTATAAAGACAAGGCGAGGCTTTTATTAATGCTAATGTTTTGTAACCATTTAATAATTAGTCAGTGACAATCGGCCCTGTTCTGTAAAACGAAACCGAGTAAATTTCTCGTTTTAAAACGAATTCACATTTTCCTGGAGTTCTCTAAGCCGAATTCGCACAATTTTACTCGTTTTAAAATCGAGTAAACAAACCTGGTCGAGAGTAAATGGAATGCAATTTTACTCTTAAAAATGACTGAAAACACAAGTAAAGAACCATTGAAATAAAAAGTTTAAAGTCTTTATTAATAATCTTAGTTACATTAAATACATTTTAATATACTTTATATTATAAAAAGTTAGTTTAAAAATACTCTTAAATTCCTTCATATTCTTGCCTCAAGCTTGATGAAAATTATGTGCATTGTAAAAGTTTTAAACGCACACACGAAGCATCTTTTGTAAGCAAAAATTAACAATAAAAGTTCAATTTTAACAAATCTAATTTAAAAACAAATTATTAAAACCAAATCACAAGATTTCTGCAAATATTTAATATAACGATCACAGTTTATTTATATTATTTATAATTGTAACTTAATACAAATGCTCCAGGCATTTTCAATTCTTGCCTTAAAATAATAAATTTGTTCACTTTTTCAATCAACAGCTGACTTTGGCGTTTAAGTAAAAGTTCGAACTTAATTTCGAATAATGCCAAAACGAGTGATTTGCAGAACACCAAATAGTAATTTTTTCGGTTTTGAAAATCGCTCGTTTCTTAAAACGATTCGGTTTACAGAACAGAGCCGAATATCTTTGTTTTAAACCAATTATCAACGAAACCATTTTATTTAAAAGCGTTATTACTCAGCAAAAAATTTGAGTAAAGGTAATCGAGTGTGGAATTAATCACTTTTGGCAGAAGGACTTCCCAACGAAATTATCAACCTAATGATTTTAATAAAACTTTTATAATCAATTACTGAAAATTGATTACATTAATTATTGTAGAAAATAATGATTTCCAGTAACACATAGCTTAAGGTATGCTCATTTAACTTAAAGAACCAGTTTAATTACAAAAGTAAGTGAAGTCATTACAAAAATAAGGCAAGTACTTTTTAAGGTAATGTGTAATTTTTAGCTGGGTATTAGTGAAAGTAATGTTAATGCTTAAAAATCATTAAAATTATTTATCATTCAGTGCTAATGAAATCGTCAATCAATTATTAGTCCATAATTAAATTTTTAACACTTTTATAACCAAATAAAATGTTTTCTTCTGATTCTCGCAGAGCTATAGATGCTGGACAGATATTCTTAAAATTTTCACAGCTTATTATGAGATACGGTTAGTAAAATAGGTTACTTATTTTTTGATGTTAAACGTCTACTTGACACTTTGCATATAAATTAAATATTTACTAGAGTTTGGCCTGTGGTCAAAATTTGAGGCAGACTCTTATTTTGAATATATATGTATTTTTTACATATGTACTGGTAGCCACTTACGGGGTCATTTATTTCTTAAATACTGAACAGAATTTAATAAGACAAAGATGGTACACTAAAGCTTCATAATACCTACAAATATGCGAAAGAATAAACAAAATCGTTTGACAAACAGAGGAAAAAAAAAGAATCCCGAAGTTTTGTGTACGCCTAATTATATATAGATTATCGGGTTACTTGGTAACTGTTTAAAGTAACACCATGAAATTTATTTCAAATAATTCTTATTAATATTCAAAATTTGGCGAAAAACTGTCTGGATTACAATAATGGACGTAATACCTCCCGTACAAATTGAAAAATTATCATCTTGTAGTTAGATATCTCTAAAAATCGGAGCGTTAAAATTCTTATTATTAATAAACAGTTATTAATAAACATAAAATACTAAGTTGGATTTTGACCTCAGTTTGATATTTTTCTATCAGTTCATTTATATATTTATAAAAATATTAAACAAATAATAAAATTGTTGTCCAACATGTTTTTTCTCTGCGTGTAAAAATTTTTTGCTTTGAGTCCTTACAAATAGATCCGTGATTAAAATTAAAAAAAATAGCTTTTGTGAAACAAAATTGAGATAGAAGGATAGAGCGTACAGGTTGCCTTCCATTGAAGTTTGGGGTCAAGCATCATCCCAAGGTATTTCACACTTTTACTTACGCTGAGCACAGTGCTGTTCAGCCTAGGTGCAGTAAAAATCGGGAACTTGTATCTCCGTGTGAAGAGCATAACCCTTGTTTTGCCGGTTAACATCCAGTTTAAATTCACAGCACCATTGAGACAGAACCTTAAGCGAATAGTTCACCCGTTCTGTGAGTGTTGTCAGGTATTTTCCAGACACCCGTTTAGTCCAGTCACCGTAGCAGCGTGTTGACTGCCAGATTCCAGACGAGGGGAGACAATACGCCACCTTGTGGAGTGCCTCTTTTCACTACCCTTTCAACGTGATCATTTCCCAAATTGGACGTGTTAATACGTGTCTTCAGTAGTTGCGCAATGAATCCCACCAGATTTGCATCAAGATCAAGATTCAAGAGGGCCTTTATAACGGCATTGAGGCAGACGTTATTGAAAGCTCCTTCTATGTCAAGAAACACTGCAAGCGTAAATTCCTTATTTGAAAGGGACTTTTCAACATCGGATATTAACATGTGCAGCGCTGTTTCCACAGATTTCCCTTTCGTGTAGGCGTGCTGCGAGCTAGAGATAAGCGCGGGATTTATGAAGTTTCTGATCTGAAGATCAAGAATCCTTTCTAGCGTTTTAAGTAAGAAGGACGACAGGCTTATGGGCCTAAAGTCTTTGGGTTTAATATGAGATGTCTTTTTCGCTTAAGGGATGAAAACAACTCCGGCTACACGCCAACCTATCGGCATGTAAGTATTTTCCAGGCAAGCATTGTAGATTCTCAATAGCCAGGGTTTTATGAAGTCCATGCCATGTTGCAAGTCCGCTGGAATGATATTGTTAATTCCAGGAGACTTAAAGGCATCAAACAAAATAATGGCCCACTCTGTGTGAGCATTAGTCACCCGGAAAGTGGGTGGACAAACCGACGCGGAATTCACAGTCCCCATCGCTTCGTCAATCCCTTCACTACTAGGGAAGTGAGTATCGAGCTGCGTCTACAAGGTATCGATTACAGAGTCCGTCCATTGACCGTCCTGCTTCTGAATACTGTCAATAACTCTCGGGGACGTGCTAAGAATCCTGCGTAGCCTGCTGGTTTCGGACGAGCTTTCTATGTTACCACAGAAAGTTTTCCACGAGGCTCTTTTGGATCTTCGTATGGCATACTTAAACTTCAATATCGCGGTGGTCATTAATCTCGAAGGGAGCAGGCGTTAGGCCAAGCTCTAGAATGGACCGAAATGTATTCCAGTCCGTTTGTTTCCTATTTATGTAGGAGTGGGATACTCTGGAACCTACTGATTCCAGATGTAAGTTAAAAGTTAAATACCTATGGTAAGAAAGGAGCACTCTTGAGAGACACTCCAATTTCTGACAATATCAGACCAGCCACCACCTGTCATGGTAAGAGCCTCATTTGCCGGAAAATGTCACCGGCAAACTAGGATGAAGAGATGACACTTCTTGTGTCATCCGACGTATCTGAACCGCATATGGAGGCCGGAAACGTTTGTTTAGGTTCAGTTTGTCCTGCGGCAACCTCTGGTACCAGAGGTTCCATGGGAGGTTTAGAACTTTACCCTGTATTGTAACCCTTATAGATCCTGAGAGAGATCGAGTCGAAACCGTAGTTGATCTCCCGTATACAGGCGTTGAGTGGGGCGAAGGACTTGTCGTTAATGACGATGATAGCATTGCAGAAGTGGCCCTTTGGCTCGCTTACTTTAGCAACCTTCCAGTCTGCCGTAGGCAGCTCTTTGTTGCTGAGTTTAATCAGCTCCAGAATTTCATCCAGAGTGGAGGGATCTGCCGGGATTCGGGCGAAGGATCTTGGACGGTTTGGAATCTGATCCTTGGGTACAGCTGAGAGCTTAGCACCAGACCAGATTTTACCTAGGCTGTAAATTGCCTGCTTGTACAGGTCCGCTGAGTGTTGATCAGCACAAGCGATAAATTTAACATGCCCCTGATAACAGCCCGCTTCACGCCATGAGGGGGAATGTCCAGAATTGGCTGAAATTATATCCTTATAGACACTGCGAAGAGCCGCTTGGACTAACGTCCAGTTATCTGGAGATATAGCCCCATCACTTTTACCAGCGTCTATTATAGCCAAAACGAGGGTATCCCTAACTATCTCGCTAAGGGGACGTGAGGACATCGGTTTAGACGTGGAAGTCTTTGGCCGTTTAGGTAACCGAGGGACTGACTTGGACACTTCCTCAACCGACCTTTGTCGTTTTTGAGATGCCTAGTTAGGTGGAGGGCGAGACTCCAAGTTCTGTTTGGCCCATTTTGCAGGATCCGATAGGCAGATCTTCTGGTCCTGTATGCCCGCGTCGACGCGTTGATGTGTGCACGAGAAGCGGAGGACGTGCTAGGGCCCAGACTACCTATTGTTTGGGCTGGCTTAACCAATGCCCTCACAGCAGTAGTTGGACCAATATGCGAGGGAGCCCCTCTTTCACTCTGTTTTGTAGCAGGGGTGCTTGAGGTGCTCGAAGAGGGCACTGCGCAACCTTTGGAGATTGCGGTGCGGGATGTTGGGCAGATAACGGAGTCGCTGCACCCAGCTGTGGTCTGGAGGTACAGGTCTCAGACCAAAGTTTGCTTCTGGATTGCCGGCTTTTGCCGTTTCAATTCAGTCGGCTCCCTTTTAGGGTTGGCCTTTGTGGTCTTTTTTGTATTATTTGTTTTGTCCATGTGAAATGGGTCCCCACTCATAGCCGCTATCTCCACTAGAATGTTTAGTCAACTCAAAGGTCCCATGGTTATCTATGCAAGCAGGGAGCCCATGCGAGGTTTGGCACCAGCCTTCATGGGGACAGGTGCTCAGAGCCAGACCGTAGCTAATTGGGAGTAAGTCTCAATCAAACCTACACCATCGACTTAACGGTGACGGGTATCGAACGTACTATGAGGCCTGCTAGGGTATTAACGGGACGGAGATAGTTATGACCTTAAACTGGAGCCGTTCCCACAAGGTTTTACCCCGGTGCTACTAGGTCCAGAAGCCATAACCACCAGCCCAAGTCAGACAAAAACGTGCCGAAAAAGAAAGTTCCGTAGACAGAAAAAAGTCGTGCCGGGGAGGGAGGGGTATAGATCATTTAGCGTTACCCAGGATGTAATGCGTGGAAGCGATTTATGCTACTTTCCTAAGATAGATAGATGCGAAAAATACTGATGAAGGATATAGCGGTCCAGAAAATGCAGCATTATATTCTGCTGGTGTCAAATTATTCTTGTTTTCCCTAGAAAACATTTCTAAAATAATTTGTCTTTCTAACAAAAACGGTTTTTAGAAATTAAAAAAACGAATTTAAGCCAAAATCAATTTCAATTCATTTATTTTTGAAAAACCTTGAAGGATATCAAACGTGAGAATATTTTTGGAGCATTAGTGCGTTCACTTGTGACTTCATAAATAGAAAATAACTTCTTTTATTCCTATTATCTCAGGCATTTGATTAGAGTCTCTTCGTCATAGTCAAAGCGCAGACGAAAAAAAAAACACATTTGTCAGTATTTAATTCAGCTAATGTTGCTTTTGTTAAATTATTTACAACACAATGTTGCTTCACAACTCAACCTTTTTCACTTCTGACACTCATGTGCGTGAATTATAATTATTAATATCCTTTTCTATTCTTATCGAAATGAATCATTCTTGTAATACAATACTATTTAACCCTCTTATTTAAAGAGAGACAAATGAGAAGGGTCAACAATTTGTAATGTTTAATAAAAGCTTAACCCAAATTTAAAGTAGACATTGAGCTTTTTGAAAACATGTGCATAGATGATGTTAATGTCAGAATAGTCCAAAGGTAAAAATGAAATATTATTATCAATTAGGCATATTAAATAAACATCCGAATAAATTCAGCAGATAAGTTTTAAACAATGGAAACAATGATGCGTGTGCTCTTCTACAAGTTAAAATTTTTCGCCAACATTCAACATTCGGCCATCAAGGAGTTTTTCTTACTCTATCATAGTCTTTTAAACATAAAGCACAAAACTAATCTTTTAAAAAGAATGACGGTCAAAAGTAATTTTCTTGCAAGGAACATAGAAAACATTAGTAGTAGTAACATAGTAGTAGAAATTTTCATATACTAATATAAGCCATTAACTACATATTCCACTTATTTTTTAACTGACTTCAAAATAGAAAGAGGTTATCAGTTCAAGTGAATGTACCTTTTCTTATTTGTGCCTCCATAACTCAGTCATTTACCAACCGAGTTTGAAGATTTTTTCTTTATTTGAGGAATTATTAGTCTAATATTAAAAACAATCTATAGTTTTGTTTCCCCACAAATGTTTTTAACGTATATTATGAACCGTAAAGGGCACCACTTTATAGTTCTCAATGGCAAAAAGTAACACAAAAATAAATCTAAAAATTAAAGGATGTCCCTATAGGTGACGTAAATTGAACTATTACGGTTGCAAATTGGACAGAATGTCGATTGGTATGACCATTTTAGTATAGTTACAAGTATTAGTATTAAAAATTATAAATTAAAGGGTGCCACAATATTCATTTGATGTGATGTATTTGGCCTTACTTTTGAACAGTTGTAGACAGACGCTTAAAATTTACAAAGAACCTGTACTGCTATCTCCGCTATAACAACAAGTATAAAATTTGAATATAAAAGGATATTACAATAGAACAATAGAACACCACAACATATAACACAAGCTATAATGAAGATAGTAACAAAACAATACTTGGCAACACTAATGCTGAATAAAACGTGTTTGCAACACAGCTGCGTATAAACTAAAAAAACTAAAGTTTTAACTATTGTAAAAACTAAATTCGTCTTTAATTATTGAGAAACGTTTTAAACTTTTTGTTTTTCTTCATAAATCAAAAAATAAAGTGTAAACTATTTAATTTGGTTTAAAACGTTTTCGTGCTTATTCCTAACGGGAAACTGGTTTGTTGTTGCTGCTTTTGCTGTCTGTAATTATGCCTGCGCCCAAGTTTAAGTGCGGAGTATGTGATGAGGGTATTGGAAAATCCCATGGAAGTATCCAATGCAAAAAATGTCATTCCTGGCTGCATCTACAATGTGCTGAGGTTTCTGAGAAAGAACTCACTTTTTTGAAGGAGAAATCGAAATCATTTTTTTTCATTTGTTCTGGCTGTTCTGATGGTTATCATGAGTGTTCGATCTATGATGAAATCAAAGATTTAAAATGTTCATTTGAAAATATTGCTAAGGAACTCAGAGATGATAGCAATGAATTCAGAAACACCATGATGAAAATGATTGCTGATTTTAAGAATGACACTTCTCTATGCATCAAAGAAATGAAATCTGATATTTTAAATTGTCGCAAAATGGTGGACCAAGTGGATACCTCGACTGTTTCAAAAATTTCTACTTTGGAAACTGAAAATAACGCCTAACACCGTAGATTAAATCGCTCTGAAGTTGTTGTTAGTGGTTTACCCTCTGGCCTAAATAACCTTGCGTCTGCTGTTATCTCGATATGTAAACATTACAAAATTATTATAATCGAACAGCAATTAAACCATGTTTGCTACATGAACAATATGAGACAAATTATTATTAAATTCAACAATATTGAGGTTCGTGACCTGCTAATGAAAGAGTACTTTAAAACGCGTTCTCTTAGAGTCTGTGATGTTTTGGGTGGTGAAATCCAGGGTCGTGTATACCTAAATGACCACTTTCCCCCGATAGCGGCTAGATTAAATGCGCTTTGTAATAAAATGTCACGACAAAAACTTATTTCGAGATTTAAAGTGTTGAATAAGGATAACCCTAGAGCTATTATAACAACGAAGGATGGTAAGAGCATCGAATGTGATCTGGCTGGATGTGTAAATCTTATGGCAAGTTATACAAACGCTGCGCTCCAATTTCTGTTTCTGCATTCTTTACATAATTCATAACTACTGTAAATTTGTTTTTACAATTTTTTATATTAGCTTCTTATATTTTAAAACTGAATTAACTGTTGAAATATGAATTTATATATCTTAAACATAGATCATTTTTTCCGGTACTTAGTAACTATAAAAAGTTTTTAGTTTATAACACTGTGGGTAAATATTTTTTTTTTAAATGGGGTATTTTTTTTGTTTTAAATTAATGATTTTTCAATCCAATTGCATTGTTTTAAGTACTATAATGAACTTAAAAAACTATGTAATTTATCATTGGTTTCCCGCTCTTTACCTAAATTTCTATGTCTACTGATTATAACATCGAAGGTCCCAATACAAGCAATGATTGGTCTACAAAACATAATTGGTCATCTTTCTCTCAAAAACTGAAAGTTGGGCATATAAATTGTCAAAGTCTTAAACCCTGCGTAAACAATACTAAATTTGATGAGTTTTGTAGTATTGTTAAAGACAATCTTGACATAATTGCGGTTTCGGAAACATGGCTAAAGCCTTATGTTTCCGACTCTGTAATCGGTATTACAAACTACAGGCTGATTAGAAACGATAGGCTACTAAGAAGAGGAGGTGGTGTGTGCATTTATCTGTCATTTGGAATTAAATTTCAAGAAGTTCTTAAAGTTTCTTCCTATGAATGTGAATCTATTTTTATTGAAATAGCTTTTAATGATGTCAAGATTTTATTTGGTGTGGTATACTTGCCACATGGTAATTTAGAGAATTTTGAAGAACTCCACTGTGAGTTATTATCGAAATACTCCGATATTATAGTGGTAGGTGATTGGAATTGCAACATGTTTAACGTGGCCAAGGCTAATCTCATGCGATCTATGTGTTCTCGTTGTGGTCTTTTTATTAATCATAATTCTATTCCTACTTATGTTGATATTGCTCATTCCTCAACTTCCTTATTGGACCTATGGCTTTTAAGTGATCTTTCTAAAATTCTTTATTCAAATCAACTTCAGTGTCCGTCTATATCTCACCATTCACAAATACTTGCAGCTTTCAGTTTTAATTTCCCTAAATTTTGTGGATTTATTGAATATCGTAACTTTAATGCTATTGATTGGAGTGGTTTATTGTCGTCTTTGTCTGAGTTTGACTCGTATGCATTTTTCAATTCCTATGACGTAGATACTCAAAGTGATATTATCAACTCATTGCTTCCCTTTACAACTTTGTACCTTTGGTTCGCAAGAGATTAATTCAAAATGACTGTAATTGGATGAGATCTGATGCTATTGTGTTGGCGAGATCACTAAGAGATTTAGCATACTCAGCGTTCTTACATAATAAAACTGCAGAAAATTGGGCTACTTTTTGCAGGTATCGAAATAAGGCAAAGTCTGTCATTCGAAAGGAAAGGAGAAAGCATTTTACTCGATTATTTTCTGGCTTGAATATCTCTGGAATGTGGAGGGTTTTAAAGGGCTTCGGCTTTACCGAAAATGGGATGGGTTCTAGTAATTTTGATGTTGACGAAATAAATAATTATTTTGCTAATACTCAGTCATCTGTTTCTAACAACGTTGATTTTGGTTCTTTCGATGCTGTTGACGGGAATTTCTCTTTTTCTCACATAAATGATAATGATTTGTTTGAGGCCATTTCCAAAATTAAATCCAAATCATTGGGTGTTGATAACATTCCAATCCGTTTTGTAAAATTAATTTATCCCTATATATCTATTATCCTTACTCATCATGTCAACACTATTTTGCATTCTTCAACTTTTCCATCTTCCTGGAAGATTGCACGTGTGGTACCTTTACCTAAATCGCGATGTATTAGAAGTGTCCCGTACATAGAAAATTAACAAAGCACATTTACTGTTTTGAAAAACCACAACAACAAATAACACATGCAAATTTAAATTAGGAAAACAATTGGACAAACAAAAAACCCAAATGAAAATAATTATTTTATGCTAATAGTAAACATCGAAAATTCCTTCCTTAGGTATAATTGCAATAATGTTATAGATAAGCAAATTATAACCCTAAAACCTTACTTTTTAAAAAACCACTTATTGCACATTTTTATTAATGAGCCCTTCATATGACACTCGCTTGAATTTACAGGGAACTCCACTATTTACCAATAATCAAAAACTGCAATGGTAGACTTAAATAATAACAAAAAAAAAAAAAACAAAAATGTTATTATACTTGGTCTATCGTAAAATGAAATGTATTAATTTGGCTTTTTGTATAAGACTCTGTTGTTTTCCTTACAAAATTTGGCCATATGCATATGCTTTCCCCGCAGTAATACATTTCATCTTGTAGTTTAATTTAAAATAATAAATATTTCATGAGAATATCATGAAATATTTATATTTGAAGGAATCAAGCACACTTAAAGTAAATTAATATAAAAAAGATTCCACATAATAATAAATTTTCTTATTATCATAGTTTACATTTATATTATAATAACAGTGCCCCCGACTTCATCTGCATATCATTTCTAATTTTCTTAAAATTCAAATTTAACTTTTTATTCCAGAGTTCTATAGACAGAGCTAAAAATTTTCCATTTACAAAAATAAAAAGTGGTGACAACTATTTTAAAACGATTATACTGATAAAATTGGGTAGTTTCACAATTGTATATCAATTTTTTCTACGAAATTACCTATTTTTAGAAAAGAAAAAAGTATTCTATATTGGAAAAAAGGTTCTACGGGACCACATTACAAAATTTTTTACAAATCCATCCAGTAGTTTTTAAGTGATGCGAACACAGGTAGACAGACAGACAGAAAAAAAATCCAAAAATAGTTGTTTTGCATTCTATATCGTTTACTATCTTCACCAAAAATAAAATTTTCAGAAAATATTTCATGTACAGAAATTATAGTTTATTATTAGTTTAGATTTAAGAGATATTGCATTCGCCCTTAAATGGTCTAAATGACGATAAACCGATACATCTGGCAAGCACGCCTCTTTGTTATATGGAAGTTAAATACAAGAATTAACTGTTATAAAAACTATTGTAGACATAAACCAAAACACAAGCTTTTAAGGAGATTATAGCACGAACATAGAAAAGCTTTGAGAAATTCTATTCATACATGAACTTTTATTGTGTCAATATACTGTGTAGTGACAAAATTAGTTAGGTTTAGAAGCAATTGGTGTGTGTCTGAGGATTAATTTAAAAATTTAAATTAGCTTAGAAGCAATTGGTTTGTGTCTGATGTTTAAATTTCAAAATTTTGCTTCAAACACGTCTTCTGAACAGTGTTGTTGTGTTTAATCTCTTCTTAATATTAAAACAATTTTGTACTTATTGCCCAAAAAATTATTGAGATTTTGTTTGGAATATTGAGGTCAATAATGGCTTTTATTGAGAAAAGCTGAATATTGAAAAATATCTGAACAGGCTATAACTTTCAAAACTCTAATTGTATACCAAATTTCCTTAATAAACCAATTATACTGTATATTAATTTTAAAAAATGTTCTGTTCTATTTTCAGAATAAATTCGACGCGGTAATTTTATGAAAACATTTATAATAAAATTATTATTTCGGGATAACAATTCTTCCTACAAAGGGCTCTATTCTTAACCCTTTAGCTAATAATCTACATCACTATTACCCTGATCAGTGCTTTACTATATACGAACTCTACACTTTTATGTATTGCAAGTAGGGTTGCCAAATTACCTGGATAGTTCAGTTCTGGTTCGAGCTACCAGTTACCAGTTAAAATAATATTTGTCCATTTAAAAAGGAATTTCTTAAATTTTGAAAAATAATTATTGTAAAACTAATTTTTAATTAAATAAATTAATATTATGTATTTATACTAATTAGAAAAAAAATATGTTATTTACTTACACAATTGTGCTTGCCAATTTATAGTTGTGTTTCAGTTGAATTTTTTTCCATGCACCTATTAGTACCTCTATTTTGTATATTTTTGACAATTAATAACCAAAACAAAAATTCCCTTTAAATATAAACTAATCTCTTGTATCAAGGGATAATTTATCGGAACTTCCAAAAGTTTTAAAATTATCAAAATAATTGACAACGATATGTTGTACCATGACTTCTGTTCCTTGGGAGAAGCCTTTGATAATTTGTCAAAAGGTAAAAATAGGATAAAAATAAAGTAAAAAACCGTTATAATTTGATCTCATTTGTTCTTTTAATACCAAGAAGAAATGCTTTTTATGAAAATAATATTAGTATTTTAAATAAACTACGCTCACAAAAAAGAAGTAGAATGTCCTTCAACCTAATAAGGGCAGAATTTTAAACAGAGTAAATTTTATTGAAAGTTGGAAAAATTTTCAAGACTAATTTATCGTTATTACGTTTTCTTAATATTTTTTATTTTTGGTAAGAAAAATTAAAAAAAAATGGCTTTTTTAACTATAAGTGTATTTCTAAATCATACACTTATTTGGTATCTGGCAAGCCTAATTTCAAGACTTTAAAAAACTACTGAGTTAATTGACGATTTGTCAAATTGATTTTCCAAGTAAACTTAACGTAGGTCTCCTAAATGAAGATGCATGTATTTTATTTTTCAAATTTAGCACTGAGTGACTTTTTCCTATTTCAAAATTTTATGGAAGAATTCGTAGTAGAAGATGTCAGTCGAATGACAGAGTTGTATGCAACAAATTATTTTTTTTCAAAATCAAGATGAAATGATACATATAGTCCATTCAGTTTAAAGAGCACAATTGAAATCAGTCAATATTGAAGTCATTTCTGCCAAAGAAAGATAAAATACTGTATTTTTAATTTTTATTTGTTTATTTTTTTATCATTTTTTGGTTTATTGTATTATTATTTTGTTTTATAATTTTCACAGCAATTCAATACATTATTTATATAAAATTTACAATATTGAATAATATATTTTATATTTAACACACTGTATGTAAAATTTAGCGCTGTCTTAATTATTAAAAATTTGAATAAATTGTTACCTAAATAAATAAAAAAATAATTAAAAATATATATACAAATTGGTACAATGCTTTTACTTATAAGTTTTTTTAATTATTATATATTATATATGCAAACGTACTTAAGTCTGCCGATATAACAAAAAAAAAATAATTAAATTGTTGATCTAAAATTGGCATGCACTTTATATAGAAAATAAAATGAAAAAAAAAAAAAATAATATAAACAATGAATCATGTTACATGTTTGAACTTTAGTAGACTACAGACACCAGGCAAAAAATATGAAAAATCTTAATTGTTTACGTGATCCTAATTCATAAGTATTTGACGAACGCAGACTGATGTTTTATACTAATTTAATTTGGAATTCAGGTGATGTTAAAAAATGTTAATCATACACAGACCTATCAAAATCAGCCCATCAAGCGCAACGTTATTTTGTACCCAGCTCTCAGGGTGAAATGTCTTATCTAAATAAGAACTTCAATGTCGTTTCTTGAACAGTAATGCAAAAAAAAATTCCTTTTCAACAATTGTAAGAGGAATTCTAAAAAAACGCGCTTTCAATAGCAGAATTTCTAACCTCCAACTTTTGACGCTGCGCTTTTCATGTCGGCTTCGTATATTTTATATGATTTTTAGAATTGTTAAGAGATGGATGATATTTTACACCCTCGTGTGTAATTAACTGATGAAGATTACCAATTCATCTGTATCTTTTACATTTCTGCAAGCAGAATAAAATCTTTTCAAAAACAAATTTCAGAGTTAATGCTTACAGATTGGTCCCATTAAAAAAAGATCATAGAATTTTTAATTTCAGACATCTAATGTAGGATAATGGACTGCAGTTAAATACTTTAACAGAGTTGATTGACATCTAAAGGTAACAATAACAGAAATTAATAAGGAAATAAACATAAATATTAAAAGGTGATCTCTTAGGTACCGTTATTTGACTTATATGGTCCTATCTTTTAAACAGTTATAGTCAAATGATCGAATTTCACACTGATTATGTACTTGCAAGTCTGTTATAATAAGTATAAAATTGAACAGGAAAGGGAGTGTTGCCATATGTTATTTGAATTATATGGCCTTATTTTCTTAAACGTTGTAGATAGGCACTGGAAATAAGAACAAAGTGTGTATAAAAAGAAACACTAAAGGGTGAATTAATAGATGATATAATTTGACTTATTTACTGCTAATATTTGCTGTACTAAGTATACATATTTATATTTAGAAATTAAAAGTTGTCCCCATAGGTAATGACATTTGTGTATATGAACTTTTATTTGAGCCGTTATAGACAAGTTTGAAATTTAAAACAAAGTGTATATTGCAATTTTTAGTTTATATTCAGCAAACCTGCCAGACTGTCTGTTTTCCTGCTGTTTTTTTATTTTATTTTTTTTTTTCAAGAATTATTATTATAATTCTTTTATATTATTTTAAATATTTAATTCATTTAATTGAAACTGTAATTAATCAATATAAAGTAAATTAAATAATTAAAAGCATAAAATGAGCATATTAATGTACACAAAAGTTTTCAAATGATTTAAATTTAAACCTTGAAATATTTCCATATACATAATAAAAAATGACTTATTTCTACCCCAAAGATAAAAATTTTAATTTTTTCATAAGATGGTTAACATCTTTTTTTGTTTGTTCATCTTGATTGTTTCACAATTAATTTTAAATTAATTTTAGTTTTTCAAAAATCTTTCTAAGCTCCAAAATTACTATCTATATTATTTAAATGATTGTTTCTGGAGATTTTGCAAAGAATTTTTAAGAAGATTGAAATAAATCTGGCAACCCAGATACGAAAACACAAAGAAAAGAGGAGAAATCTAGACTACAAACTTCCATAACTTACGCTCCCTTTTTAAAATCTGCTAAAAATTTAGAGAACCCATTAACTGCCCATTCAAGAGATTGTTACCTTCTAAATTACTTTTTGACTTTTATAATTACTACAAAAATGAGATCAGATAATATGTTGCTGCTACGCATTATTCCAAAGAAATATTAAATAAAAATATAAATGATGTGATGTGAATATAGAAATATGTTTAAAATAACGAAATGGTGTCCCATGTCGCCCAGTCGAGTATAGAACAAAGGACAAAAATGAAGAAAGGAGCGCATTTTACAATTCAATTTTAACCAAGTCTAGTCGCGAAAAACGAGAAAAACGGGCATTTTCGTCTGTACCAAGATTACAATATAATTTTAAACATAGATATATTTTACGTTTATTAAAACAAAAAACGATAAGAAGGGGGCAGTGGGGTAGATAATAAACGCTCAGTTTTTTGGACCTTAATCGAAAAGGTTTCTCCTTCTCCGGAATTTTAAAGTGTCGGAACTAATTTAAAAAAAAAACTATATCTTTTTTTAATGAAATTCTAATAATAGATAAGTCCAATACGCTTTGTATGCTTCCAAAGGCAGCACTCAGATGAGAGCAAAAGGAGAAAATAGGATTTATCTTAATAAAATATTCAAAAGTGATAGATATTTATTTAGATTTTCCAAGAGGGTGTGCTTATTCAAAAAAATAATAAACAGAAGGGATAAGTGAGGGAGAGGAAAAACGCGCTGAAGCGATTTGAACAAAAAACGATTAAAAAGATATTTGATAATAAGATAGATAAGTCCTGATCCATAAGGTCCGATAGGCAGAAAAAACTTCTATATTAATGTGCATAATCAAATACAATATTGACTTGAAAGGGTGTTTGTGATACGATTATTCTTATTGGGGTAGCGAAGAGCATCGGGAACAGCTAATCTCCTGTTTTAACATTCCACATGAAAGGAATTTGAGTCAGAAAGTACAAAAACACAACAAAAAAACTATTAAATTAATTGGGTTATTTACGCCAGTATATATTAAACTGTTGTTATAATTTCCGGTAATAACAACAAAAAAAAACTATTATTAAAAAACTAATTCCTTCTTTTTTGAAACCACTTATTAACCGTCACCAATATCTTGAATTGTTCTTACTCTATTATTTCCATAAACAACCGTATTTAATTTTGTTTTTTTTTTTTTTTTTTTGGTTTATACTTTTTTTAGTTTACGTTTTATTTTGTAAATTGATAAATCTTTACAAAGGCCTTTTATACGTCGATACATAATATATAGCGCTCCTTGAGAAGATGGTGGCATAGTGCTTATGCATGGAGGTAGTCATAATCCTTTAGATAAGACAGGATCTTTAGATTACAATACAACAGTTGGAAAAGCGCCCGCCACAGTCTTTCCCGTTAAATGCTTCATTCGATCGACAATGAAAAAAAAAACGGAAAAATTCTTAACAAAATATACTTTCTACAGAAAATTTAAAGAAATATTTGATTTAACAATAGAAACAATTTAAAGCCGCCGGAGAATTAAAAGGGTGGATCGAAAAGACGCAAAAATAATTTTTTTCAAACTTTTGGATAGATCTCGGCGAAGATTAAGTTTCGTAGTTTCGGTGTAGGTGTGGAAAAAAGCTAAACAATAGATGCGCGTATATTTTTTTAGCAGAATTAAAAATTTGATTTTATCGCCGTGAACAAAGAATTATTTTATCAAGAGAGAAAGAAGCACAATCAAACATGAAATGACAGAGAATACTTTTAAATAAGTGCTAATGATCCTTATTTATTTCCTGCAATAATAAATGTAACCAATTCCTAACAACTGATTATAAAAGACTTATGCCTTGTTAAAATTATAAGGTTTGTAGCCTAGTTGGCAAGTCCTTCCGCCAAAAATAATTAATTCCACATTGGATTACCTATTCTAAAATTCAATATGAATTTCGCCGTTAGGGGTCTTTTGAATTTAAACCAGCACTTTTACTTTTTTATTCTATTGTGGCAATAATTTTATTTTCAACATGCGATTTTACAAATTCTGCTTAGAATTGAACTCAGATCTCGATATTCGCAGGCCTTGTTTTTACAAAATCTATATTTATAACGACAGCCCTCACTCTGTTAAGGTTGGAGCATGATTTTTATGCTTTTGTATAGAGGCACTTTAGTTAATCCGTTTGCTGTTTAAATTTACAGAGCCTTGTCGAGGCCACAAGTCAATTGTTTTCCCTTTTCTAATGGAGAATTCTAGAGGTTGCAGTAAAATTTTCCATTTTATTGACCGCTGTTGCTCAACAGCAATTATATTTCCCTATACCTTTTGTTCGGCTATGAACTCATGACTCATGTTTTCTTGTTTTATAAACACTTTTACGGTGAGAGAGAAACAAGACCCCAAAATTACATAAATGTTTTTTATGTATAAAGTCATCAATGACATACTGTATGTTCTATTGCAATTTGGTTGCTGTCCAGCTATGCTTAAGTCGCTCTTTTAACCATGTCACAGGTTCATTAATAAACATTTCAAGAAAACAATAAGAAACATAGACGTTTTCCGAAAGAATAAGTAGATATTTACATACTGTTTTAAAAAGTTACAAATTTTTTCTCCTACGAAGTAAAGTATTTGGATGTAAACTCATCTAATGATTACATTAGATTGAAAATTCAAAAAAAAAACGGAGAGCATTAAAGGAAGTTTATGAGTTTCTTTAACATTTTTAGATCAATATCAATTGTTTTAATAATTTTAACTACAATTGTACAAATGCGTTTTCCAAACATACATACACACAGTTTACAATCATACAAATATACATACATATACATATGTAAATTTTATTTACACTTAAATGTTATAAATTTGGTTATTTTTTTTTAAGATTTTTTCTTTTTATAAATTTGATTTATTTCTATAAAACTTAAAGTATATTTTCCTTATTTGTCAGCTACTTTAAAAATCACATCATTTCGTTTCAATTATTATCATTTCTACCATTTACGTTTTACATAAATGAACTTATTTGATAATTTTCATTTCAATCTCAATTTTTCTTTCAGCCACAAAATCAAGTCCGTACCTAATTGTAGGCCACTTTCATACAAAGTCTTCTTTATTCTTAAGCATTGTTTGAGATTCTGGTGGTGTAATACTTTGTTGAGTTTTTGGTATAAGAGAGCCGCGCTGTATGGAGCAGGTAAAATTAGTTGTGCCCGGAAATGAAATACTGTTTTTGTATTTTAAAGCTTGTTGTCTACAAAGGCCAAATCTGAAATCGGGAAAAGAAAGAAAGGAAATTTTTTTTTGATTAATATCAAATTAGGATAAATATATCTGTTTTTTTCAACTCACTTGGCCAATAAGGTGTATAAGTCCTGTCTATATTGAGATGTCAAAATGGCATATAAATAGGGATCTGCGCATGAGTTTAAGGGATAGAAAAATACTAACAATATCTTAGATTTAGTAACATTAATGAGAGGATAACCCGCCAAGGCAGTTAAACCAAAGAAAGCTATGGGTGCCCAACAGGCAAAATTTGTAAAGACCTGTTGTTTTAGCAAGTAATAAAAATGAAAAAAAAAAAATTAACTTAATTTTAAATTTATTTGAAATGATTGTTTAATTTTACTTATGCTAAACGCGCTTGATTCCTTCAAAATGGTGTTTTTTTATCCCAACAGAACTTATGAGAGGTTTAAAGGCAGAATTAGTCTTTACTTTCTGTTCCGTGACGAATCAGCTGATCAGTTTCTGTTGAATGGAAAATGTGTATTTGTGGTTTGTTATTACTTTGACGTTCTGTCCTGTTCCGTTCAAATCAGTAGAAAATAGAATTCAACGCTAAGTTCCTTGAAAGTTGTTTGATAGTGTGTGTGCAAAATGTAAACAAACCTATTTTTGTTATTGTAATTGTGGTTTTTCTTTTGTTGTGTGGTGTATTGTGTTTCTTTGTTTATTATAAACAGCTGCATTGTTGTTACAGAAAAACTAATCACAATAATTTAAAAAGCAGAACGGCACGGAACAGAACAGCAACAGAAAGTAAAGACTAATGAGGCCTTAACTCTCAAACAAACTGTTATACGCCACTCACTTTTTAAAAGACTTCAGAGAAATAATAAGGTTGCCAGCTCGTCTGAATGTTGTTTATTTATGGTTATGCTAGCAGAACTCATTTATTTCTAAACTGATTTTAAAGTTTTTTTCTTTTTTTGAAAGAAACATAACTTTTTTATAAGTATTATGAATCGTAATCGACACCACTCTTAAATTAAAAAAAAACTTCGTATCCCATTGGAAAAAAGTAATACAAAAATAAATCTAAAAATTAAAGGGTGTTTCCCTAGGTGGTGTAAATCGACCTATATGGGCCTGTATTTTAAACCGTTATAGACAAAGCCTTAGAAATTGGTCTGAATGTCGATTACTGTGATCGTTATAACAACTAGTAAAAATATTTAAAAATTTAAATTAAAGGGTACCCCAACAGTTCATTTAATTTGATATATATAGCAATACTTTTGAACTATTGCAGAACGATGCTTGAAATTTACAAAGAACCTAATTCTGCTACATCAGAAAGTATATTATTTGAAGTTGGAAAATAAAGGGTGTTATTTTAACACTTATATACAGACATTTGAAAATTATACAGAATGTCCAATACTTTGTCTTGCAATAATAAGAAGTATGAATATTAACAACATTGTGCTAGTCGGAAATTTTAACAAGCTGGGCAACTTGGTGGAAAAGCTAATTTGAGTACGCAGAATTCAATGGCATTAGCCGTTTTTCGAAGTTAGCGCTCGTATTCGCGATATTCGAGATTTAAAATTAGTATGCTAAATTACTAGAAAAACGGTATGCAAATGATTTACGCTAAGAATATGTGTTTAATGTGTCTATGGGATACAGATCAGTACAACAAACATGACTGTCCTCAACGTGAAACAGTTAAATCCACTTGTATCAGTTAATAAAGTTTTGTTACCGCCGCTACATATTAAACTAGGCATTGTGAAAAACTTTATTAAAGTATTTAATCCGAATGGCAATTCGTCTAACGAATTATGTCGTATTTTTCCGAGATTAAGTAGGTAAAAAAAGGTTTGTATTTATTTATGTTATACTAATATGTTGAAAATTTTAATTCATATTTCGTTTTTACAGAAATACTTAGTGAGCCGGACGTCGTCGCTTGATGAAGGATAAGTTATTTGAAGATGACCTTAGTATGGATGAGCTTGTGGTACAGAACTCTGTAAAAGCGGTTATTGACAATGTTTTAGGAATTAATCGGTCTGACAACTGGAGCATTCATATAGAAAAGATGCCTACCGCTTTTTAACGTCTTAATGTTAAAATGTCTTTGCATTTTCATACCAACAAGTGCTGAACAAACACTAGCTGAGTCTGACGAGTATGGTGAGCGATTCCATCAAGTGACGGTCAGACTTGAACACTGAAACTGAAGTTTGAATAAATATTTACATAAATATATCATAATAATTTTTAAAAGGTTGACCCTTGAACAACGTTTCTATAATATTTATTTACTTTTGATTTACTTTAAACATCAACTATCAGTTCGCGTAATTGGCATGTGATTTTAATGGCGAAAATAGTCGTCCAGCCTGAGCAAGCCATGCATCGAACTGTGTAAAGATTTCATATCACATACTCTCTAAATGATGCAATAACATCAGCACCTCAAGGGACTGCGCGTACTAAAGATAATTTCGCCGCTGTAAACGAAAGTATTTAAAAAAGATACAAATTTATCGATTTACAGTCGGTCGCAGAATTTGTTGCTGTATCCGTCTATAACTTGGAAAATTTTGAGCAAAAATCTTGGTACTGTAGGGCCATAAAAAACACCCTTTATTTTTATTTTCATGATGGACGCTATCCAGGGAATCCAGCATGATTAACATAAATAAACTATTTGAATTAATAATTTAAAGAAAAATAAACCCACCAGCAAAGCCATTTTCTTGGCCACACTCATCTCACCCGTTGAATTGCTATGAGCATGACGCGTCTCCTCCCCTAAAGATAAATATATTTGTCCATAACAAATGGCAATAATAAAAAATGCTGTACCATTAAGACCCATTATGGCTACTAAGTAGACGGTATCAAATGGATCTCTATTCTCCATGGGTAAACAAATGCTAAAAGAAAAGAAGCGTTAAATAAAACAATAAACATACAATTTGTTATTTTGTTAGAGTATTTATTTATTCGCTGCTGTCATTTGCTTTTACATACCTTGTCGATGAATAATTACTTATACCAAACAATGGAAATAAGGACATAACAACAGAGTAAATCCAACCGCCAACCATAATGTAAGCAGCTGGTCTGATTTTAATACGATGATTCAAGTACATGGCATGAGTAATGGCCAGCCAACGTTCTATTGTTATAACTGTCAGTGTAAAGACTGATAGATGGCTGGCAAATACTGTGAGGAAACCAGCCACTTTACAACCAGCACCTGTAATTAAATGGAAATAAAATTTATTAGGAAAATTTTTTTTAACAAGATATAATAAATATTTGCACAACACAACAAAAATGAATAAACAGAGCTTAACAGCACTTAAAAATTCGAAGCTAAAAAAAATTGACCCTGTCGTACATTTAAATTTTGATTGTTCTCTTGGTCAAAAAAATTTAAGCCGTTTTTTTAAAGTGGGTTAACTCCATATAAAAAAAAATGTTTTTGTTAAACAACGAAAGGTCGAATAAAAGGATTAATTCCAAATCTATTGTAAAAAAATTGTTAATATTAATATTAAATGAAAGCTGCTACCCAGCAAAAAATTGGACATTACCTTAAAAAGTACTTGCGATATATTGACTTACTTTTGTGATTGCCATATTTTGTTACTCGCTTACAAAACACATTACTTTAGTTTCCAAAAAAGAAAGTATTAATGGAACTAATTCTTTATGTTAAAAGAGACTACCGTACTAATGGTTCTCATTATTTCCTACAGTAATTAATGTAATCGATTCTCAGTAATTGATTATAAAAGTCTCACGCCTTGTTAAAATAATTAAGTTGGCTTAATTCCACACTCGATTACCTTTTCAAAAATTTTTTGCTGGGTATGAACTTGTTTTCTGTTTATAAAAAAATTTCAAAAATATTTCTTTTAACGTTTAAGAATATAAAGCAACATTGCAATGCATTATTTAAGAAATCTAGAAATGATGCTTTTTTAATAAAATTACAAAGGAGGCCAATTACATGTGAAAAATTCAAGAATAAATTTCCTATTGGATAGTGAAGCTCACCAGGCTTAGCAAGTATTCAATAAAATTTAATTTAATTTAATTGAAATCTCATATTGTTATTAAGAAAGACAAGTTCTTTTCAAATAAGACCAGCAGAGTGTAATTCATTTTTTTAACCTCTTGTCGGCTTTAGCCATGGTAAACGGATTCTATTTGATCAACCAATTGAAGCAAATAAAATACGTGAAAGATCCCGTTATAAGCCACGATAAGATGAAGAATGACTATGAAAATGACTAATTTTTGCAAGCTTTTAAATTCTTCTGATAGCTGCTTTCCTCGTATTTTATTGTTTTAAGTAAAATTTCGCCTTTTTCTAAAAATGCCTGTTTTAATTAAAAATTACTCCGAATTTCTTAAATAAAAATTTTTGAAGATATAATAAAAGTTCGGTTTTTGGTTAAATTTCTGATTTCCTTTTTTGTTAAATTATAAAACATGCAATTTCAAAGAAAGAAATACGGTGTGTTTTATCAATTATATTTTTTTTTTAACATTTTTAGTGTATAATTCTAAAAGTAAGCCACCTCGATAAAAGAAAAAAACTGGCAGCTGCTTAAGACAATATTCATATCAAGAAAACAAAATTGCGCACTTAGCCGTACAAAAAATGTCTGCTGCACATTTACGTCATCATAGAACAATACCTTGTGTTTGTTGTAAGAAGTGTAAGAGATTTTTGGCGCAAAACTGGAAATAACAACATAATTTCTGAACGGGTGCATCAATTTAAACAAAATGGAATGAAAAAGATGTAGTCTATTTCGGGCTACCAAAATCTAAATTTTGTCTTATACGAGTATGAAAATTCTTATAAAAAATTATTTATTTCAGAAGTTATTTCATTAGTTATTGTTTATTTATATTTCAATAAAGGATATATATATATAATTATTATTTAGAATTTATCACAATTAATAACGAACTTAAGCCAAATTGAAAAAATAATTCATTAAAAAAATAATTGAATATAATAAAAATAAAAAAGAATAAAAAAAATTAAACATATTTTAAAAACAGTATATTTTTTAGATATGGGCTATAAATTTTAATTAAAAAAAAAAAAAAAAACCTTTCAACAACATTAAAAAAAAGGGTCCCTCTACACAAAAATATTCGTCGTTCTTCGGCATGAAAAATAGAAATAAACATATTGCAGAGTTCGTTACGCGCAACGAATTTCGTCGACGCATTGATTGTGTGCGTTTTCATATACACAAATGTATTTTATTTTTTTCCGACGAATATTCACAACGAAAAATTCGTCTTTCGTCCCAAATATGTTTTCAGCATGAATTTAATTTTTATTTAATTAAATTTTCTTTTTCTGGATATGCAAAAGTTTTCGAATTATAAAATACATTTTTGCTCAAAAATTTTGTTTTTTTACTTTTTCATCACATTTAATATGATGAGCCTACAAAATTAAATCTTCTATTAAATTTTGTTTAAAGAGCAAACCGTCTTAAAAAAGCTTTTTTACATGGTTTGGAATTGTTTTTATTATCACGGACCTGCTTTTTCATATTTAGCAAATTATTTGCATTCATGTACTTATGTATTCCCAATTCTTAGCAAATCGTTTTTTGTTTTTAAGCAGTTTACAGTTTCAGAAAGACTTAACTTTTGAATTTTATGATTTATATTTATATTTTAAATTTATGACTTTATTTTTATTGAAATCAATTATCCGTTTAGACCAACAGTTAAAGTAAAAAAAAAACTAGTTTTAAGCAATCTTCTGCCAGCAGTGTACATTAACTATTCAAAGGCTTGAAAAATTCTTTACAGATATTATGATTTCAATGCTGTCTTGTAATGCCCATGTAAAACAATTATCCAGTTGGTCGAACCCAACCAACAAACAACTTCTATTGATCTGCGCACAATTCATCAGCTCTATTTAATGTAGCGTAAGTTGATTGTAGCACAAGTCAGATGAGACTAAGTTTAAAACGCGGTCATTAGCCACTAACAATTAGTTATTCCTTCCATGAGAAGCTGTTACATCCTACAGAAGAGAAATAAAACACCTGGAACATCAAAGTCTTTATTCAACTGTGGCATTAGAATTTATAAGATAATTTTATTTTTTAATAATTTAGTTAAAATAAATGGTGTGAGTCTTTCTTTGCCCTTTTCGGCTTAAGCTAATTGATTGCTCTGTTCCAATTTGGAAAATTCATTAAAAAAAAACTTTTAATTTTGCGACCATGATTTGGAAGAAAATTGCCTTTATTTATATATGTGCAAAATTATTTGTTTGTTTTTTAATTCTACAAGAAAGTGCAGCTCATATTAATACGCAGCTGGAAATAATTATTGCCAGAAACATTTTCCTATTTATTGAATGAGAAGCTAGAAACATCTTGTGACTGTTCAAAAAATGAACGCAGTACAACTTCAAAAAAATATTTTTTATTTATTTCTCATTCATTTTTTATATCCATTACCACAGGTGGAAAAATATTGTATCTAAGTTTGTCACTTCGTGTGGAATTTTCCAATACCCATTTTTGACTCCATATATATTCTAAGTTCTTATCGATAGCGAAGTAGATTGTTCATCTGTCCGTCTACGTTCTAGTTGAAATTAACTTTGCCAAGCCACTAGATGAGCTAAAGAAAAATTAAAACACGCCAATCGATCAGACATAGTTTTAACCATTTTTCTGTTGGAAATCAGCAAGAACGGTCCATGTCTTTCGAGACAGCGGGCAAAACACCACACCTGCCACCAATTTTTTACATATCATTTGGAACAAATCTAGTTTAGTGAAATATCTTCAATAAAAAAAACAAATATATGGGGCGATAGATAATCAAGAAATAAGAAGAAAAATATCAGTTGAAGAAATTGGCGCTGGTCTATATTCTCCGAGCTGTGCACAATATTTTCTAAGATATCAATAAATAAATAAAAATCATTTAAAAGCTTTTAAATAGATCTTAAGCAAATGTTAAAATTTTCAAAAAGTGCTTTGCCCATTAAAATTAATTTTTTTATGTTTTAATTCTCTGTCACCCCAATATTTGTTTTTTCATTAGAGTTACTTCACGAAACTAGATTTACATAGATAGTGAAGGGTATATAAGAGTCGGTGAATAAAGCACCCTTACTTGTTTCTTCTTGCTTTGTTTGCAATATTTTTTCACCCTATCAACCATTTACAGGTTTCAAAAAAGAATCATTTCTGTTGCACTCTGATGTACTGAACCTGTGAAAAATGCTGCCAATCCTATTAAATTATGATTAAGCCCTTCAATTTTAAACCTTATTAACGAAAACATTTTCGAGCTTATCCTCAAATATTTAAGGACCTTTTGACATCGTATGACAATATGTCAATTTACAAATATTACTCTTAAAGTTTTAATGATTAAAATAATTTTATTTTCCTTTCTTTGTCTGCAATAACAACTTCAAATGTTATAAATTCACAAAGTTATTAAACTTAAAATTTCAATTCTTATTATTATTGCTTCATAAATTTTTAATATTTCAATTCTTATTTATTATTGCTTCATAAATTTTTAATAGCAAACATTGCTAAATCTTTTGCAAAACATTTAACTTTAATAACAATTTTAATTTTAACATTTATTTATCTTTAGAAAACATCTCAATCATCTTTAATAATTCAGAAAGCTGTAAAAGTAAATTGAAATACTCTTACGATACTTACCATATTGCCAATCATAAGCATAATTGAAATATTCACCCATTGAATGTGCATCAATTGAAGCTATTAATAGTAAATATAAACCCAAGCATAAGTCAGCAAATGCCAAGTGGCACATCAGAAATCGTGGCACTGATGGTGTTTCAGCTCTGCAAGTAAAACAACAACAAAAACCTATGAACATGTCGAATATTTTCATTCATATTTCATTGCTTGTCAAATTTTGGTCACATTACTTTATGGATAAAATAACAACGAGTACAGCAACATTTCCAATCACAGCAAGTGCAACCACAATCCAAACCGATGTACGTAACCATTGATAACCCATGACATCTTCACAAGGATTCAATGCATTTGGAATGGGATAACATTCAACATCATGTTTCCTGTATGATATTTACAATCAAAAAAAACATATTAACAGTTTAAAAATAAATTAAATTTTATTTGTATGCTTGAACTCAAATAAGAAACGAGAGAATTTATAATCTATAAAGAACTGAGATTTTAATACTTATAAAATCACAATTTTTTGTGTGAATAAAATGTCTTAACAGTTAAAACATTTTTTTGAAAAAAGAAAATCAGTCGAAGTTATTTAATTCTGAAATTATGTCGTGTAATTTTGGGCATTTGGGGTATTGAGAGTGAAAGGGGGGCAGGTAGGGATTTGAATGAAAAGGATACCACCATAAAAAAATTGTAAGATTATACATACAGGAAAAAAACTTTTGGCCATATTTCTTCAAACACTTGTAATATTCCCATCAATTTTTTTTCGCTCATATATACTTTATAGCGCTCCAAATCATCGGGCTTTTGAATTTTTTTCACTATGTTTTAATGCCAAAAAAAAAGCGTCAAATTTACAAAAAACTCACTTTTTTTGATAAAAAAAAAAACTAGAATTTCTCAAGAAACTGTGCGTAATAGACAAAAACTGACTTCAAATTCGTGTTCAGCACATTTGAAAACAGTAAGAAAGCATATTTTGGTTTAAAGGAGGATTATCGCGCAGAACAGTGTAATAATTGTTATTGTAAACTTTTTTTAACAATCAATTCCAGCCATCTTTAGTACTTCATTCTAAATAAGGTAAATTGTTTAGCAACTTTACGTATTTCACTTAAAATTAATACAGCAGCAGTGGATTGGCTGCTAATATTGCGACTTTAAAAAAATCGTTTTTATTGCGCTTATAATGCATCAATATTTGCTGTTAATAAAGATTTCCCGATTAAAAAATATGTTGCCGGAAACGTCTTACAGTTAACAAACATGCTGCCAGCAACATTCCGCAAGTTTTTACAACATCAGCAAACTATAATTACTGCAACATTATCTTTTAGTTACTTTAGATTTTTACGCAGATTTTTGATAGCATAGTGCAAAATATAGTGAACAGAATATTTTACCTAACTGCTTTAGAATATTTCACCTAACACCATGTCCAGACTAGCATTATTTGTCATAAAAGCTAACAAAATCTTATCAAGACATGATGTATTGTTAGTTATCAAAAGCTATGTACTGTGTTGGCAAAAAAGTTGCAACTTTGCTTATTTATTAATATTAAGTTTATTTTGTAATTTGTAAGCCTAATTGGCCAATGAATAAATTATAGGATTCCACACATTAATTAACTTAATATCGTTAAACCACTTATTTTTCTTAAAAAAAATTGACGCCAAGCTAGTTATGCCAATACTACAATTTAGCAGAATATCATAATTATTAGCTTTAAGAATGCGACACTATTGGGAAATTGTAAAATTCGAAGCGAAATAAGAAGAACACATGATATTTTATAATTGAAAAATATGTTGCTAGGAACAATTTTCAATTGATAAAACATGCTGCCAAAAGATTTCGCAACTTTTCACACTATGAACAGAGTACAAAATGCACAACATTATTTTTTACTTATTTCACGTTAATCTTTTCTAAAGAAAATTTTGACAGCATTTATACAAAATGATGAACAGAATACCACGCTTTAAACTTTGTTTAAGTCATTATGTTAACATTATGGTCAAAGAAGTTTCGTTTTAATAAATATTAATGAAATAATAAAATTCATTGATTGGATGAGTGAGGCAGTACTAAATATATTTCAAAAATAAGTCAACCATTTGTAAAGGACTTGGCCGATAGATACAAAATTTGATATGAATAAAACGGAGGAGCATGTGTCCTAAAATTTGAGTGTATTTCACTTTTATAAATTTATTTTACAGAAGACAAAAATTTATACGCATTTGTAGATAAAGTTCGTAAAAAAATTTTTGATGACCAAAACTTTTGGCGAACTTTACATCAATCCATTAGAAACATCATTTAGCCTAGCACTTTACAATTGGCTGAGCTATTTCCAAAATTATATTTTTGCAGCAGCATTTGTTTTAAGTCATCTTCCATAAGCAGTACTGACAATTCATTTCGTTTACCGTGTTGTACAATTTCTTTATCGGAAAAACTGAACAGAAACTGAAGTAATTACAGTGCAAAATGTAAATTAAAGTCTAAATAACACAACATGCAAGTCAAAAACGTGAAAGCCCTGAATTCCAATATTTATTCTTGCATAAAAAAATTTGTCCGAGTTGAAGAGGTAGAAATTTTAAATTGTCGGAAATGAGGAAGCGTCCGAATTATTCGAATGTCCGACTTGCGGATATCTGGACTACCAAAATTGTTCTGTTATTTTATATTCAATATAAAGTATCTAGATTAAGTTTTGCTAATCAATTTTACCTTAACTACGAGTATTACCTTAGTTTAATTTCATATGATGTTTTTAGTTTTAATCAATTAATCATATTTAGTTAAATAATTAATAATCGAATATTATGTGCCTACAATAGCATGAAAATTCTTTCTATAGCATTTATTAACACTTTAATTTTATAACTCACCTGAATGTAAAATTTCCACAATAAGCATCCAACTGACTCTCATCTGGATCAATGGGTTCATGAAATTTACCAAACATTTCTTTCATTGAATCTGACAAATAATCTTCTTCAACAAAATATTCCACATCGCCATTAGGCGTTTTTGACCAAACGTTGCTTTCCTTCTGCAATTCCTCTTCATTTATAGCAAAGTCAGAACGCATTAAGTGGCTGTTAACAAAGAAAAATATCTGTCAATATTCAAGCAATACATAAAGTTAAAAAAAATAAACAAAAAAAAGCTACTTAAAATGCAATAAAGTAATTTAATTAAAGCTTGGACCATTTTAATACTTTTTGTTGTATGTGAGTGTGAGTTAAAATTTCACTTTGTCTGCTGCTCATAAACTCGTCACCCACCACTTGACATAAGCCCTGACAACGTAAAAAAATCTCTTTATAGTGGACAACAAAGTAATAATAAAGGGTAATTTTTTTTAGGCCGATAGAAGTTAAAATTTGAACCAAAAATAATTTGAAAATGAATTCGGGGCTCAAAGCCGCAGTGGGTGTTCTTGAAACGGCTCATTCTGAACGTAAAATTTTGGAACTTTTTTTCGATCACTGTTGGACGTATATCACGAATAACAAAAGAAATTTTCTCTCGAAAGCGCTTGGTTTATCAGCATAAAAAAGTGACTTCGCGTGAATTCACTAAAAATTAGTGAACAAAATAACGACGGTTCTCTGACGGCATTTATAATATTTATTTTCATTTCAGTTTTGTGTTTATTTTAAAAAATATTTTTCGTTTTACATTTAAATGAATCAGATGAATTCTATTAAAAAAATCGATGAAATGTAAAAAATATTAGGTCCATTTAAGATGTACATGGCATTAGAGTCTATTAGACTGGTTAATCTTGCAAGGAATTTAATTGAACTTTTCAAAATCTTCATAAAGATTGAAGAGAGGGACGAAGAATAAATGATGACTGATTTAAGATGGTACTTATATAAAGAAATGTACGAAATCTGCTGCGGCTTGGAACAAATTAGCTGAAGTGCATAAACCCAAAGGCCCAATACATAAAGTTATGCTGTTTAAACGTTTGATGAATCTAAAGATGGATGACAATGAAGAAATGACCCAGTATTTAAATAAATTTGAAGAAATTATAGAAAGACTGGCAGATATTGATATTCAACTTCAAGATGAATTAGTTGTAATTATACTTTTGTCAAGTTTGCCGAAACTTTTTGAAAGTTTTATAATTGCAATGGAAACTCGAGATAATTTGCCATCGTTTCAAGTTTTAAAGCTGAAGTTGCTGGAAGAAGGACAACGTCGAAGAAACATTCAGCAAGATGCCAAAGAATGTGGTTTACAGCAAGCATACGCAGCACGTTCTAGTAAAACTACAAAGAACTGTACTGGAAAAAATGCAAAATCTATTAAATTGATTTCGGGAAAATGTTACACATGCGGTCGTAAAGGTCACTATGCACGAGATTGTCGAGTTAAGAAAACAGCTGATGAAAAAACATGTGCAATGATTGCAGCGGTAAAAGGGTTTGATCAAAATTTGTGGTACATCGATAGTGGTGCAACGTCCCACATGTGTAACAATAAAAATTTATTCGAAAGCCTAGAGGAATGTGAAGAAAAGATTTTTCTTGCGGCTGATAGATGTATAAATGCGATTGGAAAAGGGAAAGTTATTCTTCAAGCAGACTGCAAAGTTAAACTTGAAAATGTTTTGTATTGTCCGAAATTGCAAGGTTATTTTATTTCAATAAGTAAAGCAGTTGAAAATGGCTATACAGCTACATTCGGTTCTGATGGTGTACAAATAAAAGACAGTAATGGTTATGTTGTTATAAGAGCTCGCAAGAACCACAATTTATTTGTCTTGTTTGAAAAACCAAATCATCGTGTTTTTGCAGCATGTAACAACGATATGCTTTGGCACTATCGATACGGCCATTTAAACTTTAATGATTTAGCTCAAATCAGTAGAAAGAGAATTGTAAATGGTATGAAGGTTTCACGACATACAAAAGAGCATAACTGCAAGACATGTATGCTAAGCAAGATTCATGTGGTTCCATTTTCGAAAGCAACTGAACATCGTACTGAAAATATTCTGGACTTAATACATTCCGAGGTGTGTGGTCCTATTAACGTTCCGTCAGTAGGTGGTTCTAAATACTTTGTCACTTTTATTGATGACAAAACAAGAAGAGTATTCGTATATTTCATGAAATCAAAAAGCGAAGTATTTGATAAATTTAAAATTTTTAAACAGCAAGTTAAACGTCAAACAGGAAAAAAAATAAAAATTTTAAGAAGCGATAACGGACGTGAGTATATAAACAAAGCTTTTGATGTATATCTACAAGAACATGGCATTTTGCGTCAGCTAACGGTAGCTTATACACCTCAACAAAATGGTGTAGCCGAACGTGCCAATCGCACGTTAGTCGAGATGTCCCGTTCAATGTTAGTCCATGCACATATGAACAAAAATCTGTGGGCCGAAGCCGTTGCTACAGCTGTGTATTTGAGAAACCGTTCGCCTACTAAAGCTTTGTCAAACAAAACTCCGTACGAAGCCTGGTATGGGTATAAGCCAAAAGTAGGACATTTAAAAGTTTTTGGATCGCATGCAGTAGCTCTAAATAAAAATCAGAAGTCAAAATTTGCTGCAAAAGGTAAATTGTATGTCATGGTCGGTTATTCTCAACTTGCGAAGGCGTATAGGCTGTATGACAAGAGGACCCATAAGGTTATCGAAAGGCGTGATGTAAGATTTGATGAAAATGTATTTGACAGCAGTGAGAGTGAAAGTAATATAGAGAAAAAAGATGACGATTTTTTCGTACTTCTCAATAATGAAGGCCAGAAAAGCTTCAATAGTCCAGAAGCTCAAGTTGGTGAAGAGCAGATTGAAGAAGAGGAAGAAGGTTTTGGCACTGCAGATGAAGGCGAATCAAGTCAAAATGAAGATGCTAATGAAATCAGAATCGAAGATAATGATAATTTTGAATGGGAGTGTTCTAATGCTGTAAGTATTAATCAAGAAGAACCAAAAAGAGGACGAGGCCGTCCCAAAATAATTCGAGATGGAAGGCCTGGTAGGCCAAAGAAACAATATAATATGATAAATGATTTATCGACAAAAGTAGATTTCGTTCCCCAAAGTCCAGAAGAGGCAATTTCTTGCAACAAGTCTATAGAGTGGACAAATGATATGCAGATTGAATTTAATACGCTAAAGAGTAACAAAACGTGGGATTTGGTTGACTTGCCAGCTGGAAAAAAGGCTATCGGTTGCAGGTGGGTATACGCCATTAAGACTAAAAGCGATGGATGTATTGAGCGATAAAAAGCAAGACTGGTGGCGAAGGGCTGCAGCCAGAAATATGGTGTTAACTACCATGAAACATTTTCTCCAGTTATACGGTACTCAAATATAAGGCTTATTTTTGCCATAGCTGTTAACAAGGGTATGCAGTTGCACCATATTGATATAGTTAGTGCATATTTACATGGAGATCTAAACGAAGAGGTTTACATGCAGCAACCAAAGATGTTTGTGGATAAAAAGTATCCAAACAAAGTATTACGTTTACGAAAATCTTTATACGGCCTTAAGCAATCCGGTCGACAGTGGAATGCAAAACTCGATTCTTTTCTAAAAACAATTGGTTTTACAAGTTGTGACAATGAACCATGTTTGTACAAAATGGCAGTTAATAACGAATTTGTCATATTAGCAGTATATGTAGATGATATACTTATAGCATGTAAGGAGAAATCAGTTGTTGAAAGAATAAAGCTTCAATTATCAACAGCATTTGACGTCAGCGATAAGGGACCAGTGCAGCATTTTCTTGGAATGGAAATCAAAAGAGATGGTGAAAAAGGTGATTTAATCGTAAGTAACACCCAATACATAGAAACTTTATTAAAAAATTATAATTTGGAGCAATGTAAAAAAGTATCAATTCCCCTTGACCCTGGTTTCCAAGTAGCTTGTGTTAAAAATTGTACCAAAGCAGATGTGTCGTCATATCAGACTATAATGGGTGAACTAATGTATTTAGCAATCACAACTCGCCCCGACATTTTACATTCCGTGGCAAAATTATCACAGAAAAACACTGATCCCCATATTGAACATATGAATGCTGCAAAAAATATTCTAAGGTATTTATTTGGAACTGCTGACTTAAAACTTATATATAAATGTGGTAAGACTGAATTAACGGGGTATGCTGATGCGGATTGGGGTGGTAATGGTATTGACAGAAAATCTTATTCAGGATTTATGTTTTATTATGGAAACTCTTAGTTTCATGGGAATCAAAGAAACAAAGTGTTGTCGCATTAAGTAGCACGGAAGCGGAGTATATCTCGATGTCAAATGCTTCAAGGGAAGCTATTTATTTGAAGATGTTCCAGTAAAATTATATGTTGATAATCAAGGCGCTTTAAAACTAGCATCGAACACCATTTTCCACAATCGAAGCAAGCACATTGATATCAAGTACCATCACATACGAGAAATCATTAAGAACAAGCCAATTAACCTTATGTACCTAAGTACAAACGATATGGTAGCAGATATTTTAACGAAAAATGTTTCTAAAATTAAACATATTAAATAAGTAAAATTAATGAACATGGAATAATTTTTATCCTTATAAATTAAAACGTTTAGTATTAGGTTTGAAGAGGAGTGTTGAAGAAATTAATATAATAATCAAACCTAATATATAGTAGGCTATGAAATTCTATTTATGTTCATATAATAATTTGTATTACAATATGTATACGTAGTAGGCTCTGCCTGTATTATTTTTTATATATGTACATGCATAGCATGCTTTGCTTTTTATATAATAACTTATCATAGCATGCTTTGCATTTTGAATTCACATATTTTTCTGTAATTTATATTTTGTATCATTCATCAATAAATCTTTAAATCGTTAAGAAGTATCGCGGGTTGTTTTTTCATTTCAATATATTAACAGTTTTAAATCGCATTTCCTTAACAAAATTAGTTTCTTTTTCTCACATCAACACTTACCTGAATAAAATATTTTTTCCATTTGACAAAAACTTTAATTTGTCACCGACAGAATTTTGACGATGTACTGTTGCCTTATAAAACATCCCAAAACCAGATGAACCAATAGAACTAAAATCTTGATGGCCATTAATAACGTCATCCTTATTTTGCTCCATACTCTTTGCGGCAACAGTTGTTTGTGTTGACTCGACACTATCATTGACGTATTCATTTTCATTTGAATTTTCAGTAGCAGCTTCTCTATAAAATTGTTTATTTAACTTTTGATTCTTAAGCCTCTTATTTGATTGTTTCGATTTATTGTTAGAATTCTCGTTAATATTATTGTTGTCATTTTTATTGTTGCACTGTTGTTGCCATTTTTCGATTTCCTTTAGACGTTCAGCATGACGGCGGGGATCATGCCGTGAGGGAAATTTAAAAGCACAACAATGAAAGGAATGTGTTAAATAGGCTTTTTGTAAATTCTGCAAAAAAAAAATGCAAATGAAATTGAGTTTGTCAAAATGTTGCCTTCAAGCGAATTTTTACCTTAAAATTATAAATGGACGGTATTGTTTTTAAAGTATGCGTATTTTCAATACGCAGAACTTCAATATCCTGCAACCCTGCCGAGGGTAAACGTACTAATGAGGTACTAGAGAGATCTCTTTGAAACAAAATAAAATTAAATTAAAAACTAAATTAATTAAAACTGAATTTTTAATATAATCGCACAATTAACTTAATATATTCTGGTTTATTTAATGTTCGTTTTATTAACCAGAATAAACCATAAGATTTAATGGTGTAACAATTTTTTTGTATATTTTAATAAAGAAAAAACTTACAATTCTTGCATGCTCATGCCATTAAATGCCTTTGGATGTACTTGTTTCAAGTTGTGATTTTCTTTTAAAATTCTTAAAAAAAAAATTAAAAATGTTTTAAATTTTAAATAAAATAAGAGTTCAGCATTTTCCATTCATTTCACTTACAATTTGGCTATTTGAGAACCTTGAAAGGCAGAATCATCTATATAACTTATATCATTATTTGCTAAAATCCTGTTAAAATAAAAATATAAAAAATAAATTTAATTGGAAGTTTTTAAAATGTTCACATATTTAAAATAGGAAAATGATGATATACAGGGTGTTTTGTGTTATGCTGATAAGCCAGCAACAATTGAGGCCTTGAAGGTCAACTTTCAGAACTGTCAACTGTGAGAAATGCTCGAAAAAGTAGCACCAAATTAGACGTCCAGAATGCGATTCGTCAAAAACAGACGCAGTGGCCATATGCAGGAAATGATTAACAAATGTCATGTAAGTATCTTTCAATTAAAAAAATTATCTTGTTTAATATTCAATTGTTTGTATTATTTTTTAAGATTTTAAATTCTATAAGCCTAAAGAAAAAACACCCTTTATTTGAAAGATTTTTCAATTCTTATCAAGTACTTATAATTATTTAAAAAAACAGCTACTTACAGTTGATCAGTCTTAATGTTAATCGATTTCGAATCAATTTGAGTTATGTGATTGTTATCGAGATCTCTGAAAATAAATGAAAATAAAAAATGAAATATAATATAAATAAATAAAATATAAATTAAACGTCAATAATAATACATTTTTTATAGAAAACATATTTAGTTTTAGATTGATGTAAATAAAAAATTTTAAGCGAAAACTAGCTTCCAAAATTTCTTTATGAGTTTTTTAGAAATTGACCCAAATAGTGAATTATACAGCCAATGCTGCAATGAAGAGTTTTATTAAATATTCATATTAGTATTGGAAAAATATTTACAAAATAAAACAAAAAAAACTTCTTGTTTTGACAACAAACATGACCTCGTATGTATACAATTTTTTTTTACATTTTCCAAACGAAGGATGAAAAAAAAAAATTAAAATACAAAAATAAAAATATTCATACTTACATCATTTGTAATATGTTCGTAGTTGGTAAATGTATTAAATCTGGTATTTTTATTAAACCACTATTTATGATGCGTCTGAAATATAAATAAAAAAAAAATGAAAAATATGTAAACAAAATCAAGAAGTTTTTACTTTTAAATTAAAAGTTTGTTATAGCAAAAATTAATGGCCCATATTCATAGTTATAAACTAAAATCAAATCTTGTTAAAGTATACTCTAAAATAAAATGCTCTTGTTATCATTTTTGCTTTCATAGTCAAGAATAAAGTATACTTTAAGTTTAGCCGCCTTCCATTGGGTGTCAACTCTAATTTGATAAATGTTTTCATACAATTTCTAAACAAACATTAGAAAAAAGTAACCTTGTTTTTTTTTTATTTATGTATAATCTTATATTTTAAGCTAATGAGGACGTTCACGAAACGTTGGGGAAAAATGTAATAAAAATTGTTTTTTATTTACATGGATTAATTCAGGCCTCATTAGCTTAAAATATAAGATTATACATAAATAGAAATTTGGTGGCCAAAAATAACAACAATAGTAACCTTGTTTTGATTTTGTTTACTTTGGTATAAAAATCAGATATAGAGTATTGTGTTCTTAAACCAAATAAAATAATTTTGGAAAAATAAGTTAAAAACAGCTTTAGGTAGTTTTAAATTTAGAGTTGACTTTAACGCCAAAAGTATATTTTAAATTGTTTAAAAATGTGTTACTGCCATCCCTAAATTAGCGCGTAAGACGCAAAGCAATGTAATTCATAGCTTTTGCGCTGGAATGTCATCCCTAAATAACAGCGTCAACTTTGAGTCTTTAACAGTAATGTTAACTCATTTTATTTTATAAAACCCGCTGTATAAAAATAAAAAAGAGATAAAACCGCTAGATTGCCTTAAAAATAACTGAATTGTCATTACTTTTCAAGCATAACAAAACAAAACAAACCAACAAGCAACCAACTTCACTTTCTAACGCAATGTCAAATTGGATTTTCCAATTGCTAAGCGTTGACGCTGTGCTATTTAGGGATGCTTCATACATTTTGTATGTACATGAGAAATTTTGACAGTTATCTTGCGCTTTACGCGCTAATTTAGGGATGCCAGTTAGAGTCGACTATAAAGTAAAACCGACTTTAGTCCCCTTAAAGTATACTTTATTTATGAATATGGGCCAATATTTTTATTTGATTTACATTAACTAAAATATAAGCCATACTATATTTCTATAAATGGCCAGAAAATGATAAGAATTCAAAAATCAATGAGATTAAACTCTTTAAAAAACATTAGGTGAAGAAATTGGCGCTGGCCCCAATTTTCGGAGTTATGGACCTCTGAACTTTTCATAGAAAAGGACGATTGTGCACCATATTTTTTTTTTTTTTTTTTTGTATATGAGTATGGGTTATATTTAAAAGCTTTTAAAGAGATAATTAAAGAAATAATAAATATTTTGGAAAATGATTAACTCATTAAGAGCCAATGGCATTTTTATGCAAAACTATATATAGTACTTATTTTTTCGTATTTTCTAATTCTCTGTAACATACATATATATATTTTTTTTCATCGGAGTTACTTCACTAAACTAGATTTACGCATATGGTGAAGGGTGTATAAGATTCGGCACTCTTATTTGTTATTTTTTTTTTATCAATCTTATGCAATGAAATTTTTATTATATTAAATAAAATCGGACTAACCGTTAAAAAATTACAAATTTTTTTTCAGTTCATGTGGGACACTAGTTAGCTTTTAACACGACTGTGTTTCTGTTGGCTTTAATGGTTGCTGCTGAAGTGGCCAAGTAACTACATGTCATGTGATGTGTATACTAAAGGGCTGCACAAGCATAAGAAAAATGTCTTATAAGCAATCACGTAAATTTCAAGTAGTGTGTGTATAGAACACTCTCATTTTTAAACACATACTTCCAAACACAAATGTTTTGCTTTGCTATCAAAATATAGAATAAGAGAACAAAAGTGTTTTAGAACAACATTGAAGCAAAACAAAACTGAACTAGAACAAAAATGAAATAGAATATCAAAACTGAAGTGGAACATTCAAAACATGCTTGAAGTTTTTGATAGCAGAATTATGCTGTAAATACATTCGAGACAGCAGCTACCGACTGCAAAATGTCAAAATTAGAATGCATGTGTTTATATGAGAATGATTATTTTGTCAACAGCAAGGCAACAAGGCGGCAGGTTGTTGTCTAGGCTGAATTCGCTGCAGTAGTCAAATTAAACTAATTTCTATTTTTGTTGGCGACAATAAACATTTAAGTGATGTCAGTACTATAACACATGTAAAATAAAAGGTGCTTAAAATCACTTATTATGAAAAAAGAAAAGAACAATAAAAATTTAAAATAAAAATTATTTATTTAAAGATTTAAGTTTAAATCTATAATAAAACTGTAACAGGATAATTTTAGTACATGAAATATTTAAGGAAAAAATTGTTGCTGGTGAAGTATAATAACTGATTTGGAATACAAAATACCTATCTATTGAATTTTTATCTGTCTCACATAAGTGCTGCTGGATAGATTTGAGTAAAATTTTGTAAAGAGAACTCTTAGGACCTTGGTTCAAAAATGGATTTTTTTTTTTTCGTAGAAAAATAGAGAAACAAATATAAAATCACTTAATTTTACCGGTATATTTGTACTTGAACAGTTATCGGCACATTTTAGTTTTGTATAGAGAAATATTTTAACCTTTTTTACATACTTTTTAATAATTACTTAAAATATATTTTTCGAAATTTAAATTTAAAAAAAATTAGAAATGCCACACTGACGCATTGTCATGGCGGAAGTATACGAAGAATAATTGTAAAAATTTTAAAGGATTGTATTAAGGTGTATATAAAACTAAAATTCATTTTTGTGTGGACAACATTTAGTTAAAAATTTACTTCTGTTCTTAGCACTTATATTAATTTCAATTGTCGTATGGGACATCTGTAAATATTTAACACGATTGGTTTTAATAGATATCATAGAACTGTTGTTTTTTGTATTTTTATTTAAGTGGACAAGCAACCACGTGTTTTTTATACTGAGATTATTATTGCTTCTACAATATACTTCAATATATTTTCAATTTTAAAGACAATCCAAGCGAAAAATCGAAGTAGCCCTTAAGAGTATTATTTTACTCTTCTAATACTAATAGTTGAAATATTTTTTAATTTAAAATCCAATTTGCTTCTTTAAAAACTGCTAAAGTGACATCACTGAAATACAATAAAATCATATTTTTATTATGTAGCTGCTGCCTTCAAAATAATTGTGTAGCTGCGTACAAGACGACAAATGTTGCCAGCGTCATTTGCTGTCGTGTGTTCGTGTATCTTGCTGTGGCGAATGTGTTTACAGCATTAGGCTAAAGAGAAACTACAATCATTTTCGTTTTTCTCAATATGAGTGTTGTCAACTTTAAGATTTGAAAACGCATAAAAGTGGAGAAAAAAACATTATAATATCTGTTTTATTTAAAATGTTAATTGAATTACTTTTTCAAAACAAATTCAATAGTTTTATATTAAAAATATAATAGTAAAATTGTCTTTTACATTTCGGGGTTTTCAGAAAAATGAATGGTAATGAAACTTAACAAAAATAAAAATACAACAAATTTGCATGTATTCGATCATACCAGATAAATTTTTTTCACAAGTTCTATACAAAAGTTTTTAAAAGGAGTTCAGCGATTGATAGTAAGGATTTAAAATTAATAATACGTGGCAGTTTTTTACTTTTTATGAAAATATGTTTTAAAAATTTATTTTTTATCAGAAGTATCATATTTTCGTATTAAAAAACAACCTGTAATGAAAAAACAAATTTGTGTGTTTACATATCATTTTTGCACATTTTTTTTAAAATTCTGTTTAAAACTTTTTAAAATGAGACAAAAAATTTTTTTCTATGATAGTTGTTAACTTTAAAATTTTAAAGCACTAAAATTTAATCGCAAAAAACCGATTGTTTTTTTTTTTTTTTTTTTGGTTAATTGAGTTGGTTTACGCTTCAAATAGCATTTTATTTAATTTCGAGCTAAGCCGAGTTAAGAATTTTGTTATTATTTATTAGCACAGAATTATAAAAGGAGCATTTCAAAATGTTACTATTATATAAAAACTTAACTAATTCAAATAGCTTAAATATATAAATAGCATATGCGTACAAAAATTGCTTGTATAAAAGTATTTTCTTTCAACAGCCTTAAATCCCATTATTTAACAACACTGCTTTATTATCGTGAGCATTTTTGTATATGTTCTAGTGCACTCGATGTTTCTACTATGATTTACCGTTTTTTTACTTCATTTTCGCCTTTTGTTTTGATGTTTTACTCTTTTTTAAAACACAAGCACTAACAAAGCTGTAAAGAGAAACTTTTCAAATGGTGCTTGTTTTGTTTTAGTGAGAGCCATGTTTTGTTATGCTTGTTTTGATATTTATATTTACACTGAAATTCTGTGTTTGGAAGTAGTGTACACTAGAACATAGAACTTTCAAAACATTTTGTGCAGCTCTTTAGTGTATACACTAATGTACTTATTACTTCTTCTAAAAACTAATTCAATATATTTTCACTTTTAAAGACAAGCAAAACGAAAAATTGACATGGCCTCAAAAAGTATTGCTTTATTCATCTAATAATTTTTACACATTTATTACAATTTTTATGTAAGCATAAAGCACAGTTATTTCTTTAAAAAACGCTAAAAAATTTGAATTAACATCACTTAAACGCAATAAGAACATTTTTTTATTATGTCGCTGCCGCGTTGAAAATAATTATGAAGCTGTCTACAAGGCGGCAAGTGCAGCTAGCGGCATTTGCGGTCGTGTGTTTATGTAGCCAACTGCGGCGAATGTGTTTTAAATGCATGTGTAAATTTTATAAAACAAATGATTTTTAAAATTCATCAAAAAGTTTTTAAACAATGACTGTCAAAAACATATAAACATTTGAAGAGCAGATGCTCTACTGTTAAGTACACAGAATGTAGAAGTGGACGACTTGCAAACACTTACGCAAATATGTACGCGTATATAAAACCTGTTAAAAAAAATAATCAGCTGACACATGCAAAGTCAAATGCATAAATTTTGTTCATTCATGGCCAGTCGAAAGTTTTGTTTTTCATACTGTCATCAACTTTAAATTTTAAATTGGTTACCGCAATAATTTATAAGATTAACCACGCCTGCCTATAAATTTTACATATCATTTGGAACAAATCTAGTTTAGTAAAGTAACTGCAATCAAAAAAACGAATACATGGAGCGACAGAAAACTAAAAAAATAAGAAAAAAACATCAGGTAAAGGAGTTATGGAGATTTACATATATGATGAAAAGTATATAAGATTCGGCACAGCCGAATAAAGCACTCTTACTTCTTTTAACTCAAATTTATGTATTTTAGCAACTCGGTATCTAGAAAAAATTCCGAAGAAAAACTACGCCTTAATAGGCATTTTATTTCTGTTTCCATACTGTTTTTCGACCTTACAAATTATAAATAATATTAAATCCTTTTTTCTTTCCAAGGTCACCTTGAGCCCAAAAAGACTTAATATTTAAGTTGTTTTTTTTTTTTTTTTTGGTTTTTGTCTCTTTAAGCCTTTAACGTTACGTATTGTTCAGAAGCTTTTAATGCATAAATATGGAAACGATTATCAAAATGGTCTACAAATTTCCTGTGCAGATTTGAAATATAAAATATTTCTTTTTAGTACTATGCCTCAATGTGTGCTAAACAGAGCAGCTATTGAAATGATTAACAAAACAAGCGTTTCTTAGCAGATTTCAAGAGCATCCAATGATTTATTTAAATTAAAGTTGACCCTTTTAATATTTTTATTACTTTAAATTAATATTTGAACAATTTTAATATTATAAGTAAAAGAATGTTTTTTTGTTAAATTCGGCTTCACGAATATTTTTATTTCTAAATTTTTTAAAGGTATAGTCAGATATTTTTATCTGTACTGACAGCACAGCTGCGATTATGTCCCTCAAAGGTGTGTTCACCACAACTAAACTTGTCTCTGAATGACGGACCTCCCTTAACGGAGGTTTCGACAAGCACCCTAAAATGGGTGAGGGGACATTGGACCGTTTTGGGCAACCAGGTTGCCGATGAACTGGCAAAGAAGGGGACAATACTTGACAAGGATGCCATTGACACGTTCTTGGTCACACCCCTTTCTGCTTGAGGACAGCGCGTCGATGCTGCTCTCTATGGACTAGCCCAGATGGTCTAACGATTTGACATGTTCGAACGCTAGAACAATGTGGCACTCCTTCGATCAAGGCAGGGCGGCTGCACTTCTGCAGTTACCGAGGGTTCGACAGCGTGACTTGGTAGCTGAGGTCACTGGGTCTAGGTAGGATCAGCTGCTTCTTGGGGCGCAGTGGGTGGTTTACGGGCCCACAATCGGACATCGTTACTCATTCTGGAGGATGAGCGCACACTTTGGCCTACTGGCCTTATTTGGTGGGTTCTTCTCTACATTTTTCTCGCACCCTCTCCATATCTTTACACCTGCGGTTCTCTTTGTCCTTATTTTCTCCTTATGTTCATTTCTAATTTTATATCCTGCGTTAATCTTCTCTTTCTGTTTCTCCTTCTCTCTCCCTTCTTACAGAAGGCGACACAAAGGGACCAATCAATGGAACCAAGTTGGCTGTGGCAACACGGCTGCCTACCTAATCTAAACTATAGTCAATTTGTCCTTCTCAAGTACCTATTAAAAGATATGAGATCTTACTCAATATAAAATATATCACATTTATTATATTACAAATCATCATTCATGTCAGAAAAGATTCAATAAACGTTTATAAAATAATGGTTATGCTGTGTTGGACATATGTATAATTGGCTTATCTGAACGCACCTTAAGAAAGTAAGTTTGTTCGTTTACTTGTTTGTTTGATTGGACGATTTTAATGAGATTTGAAACACGGGTATATATTTTTCCTTATGGTAAAAAGGCGGACAAGGAGGAAAGAAAAAAAGGTATGCGTCTAAATGAATTTGAACGAAGTCTCTTCTTGTCTTTTATAATGAAATTCGAAGCATACACAGATCCTCATCTATATCCGTTTCCATGGCTAGAACCTGAAAACGGGCATCTATGTCGGATTACAATAAAATTTTAAACTTAGTTTGTTATTTATATAAAGGGTAGAATATTATATATTTATTTTGAAAATAAAAAAGAATATAGGAGTGTTGAGTGGGGGCGAGGACAAACACTATATAATAACTATAAAATCCAAACCGATAAGATAGAGTTCTTACGTATTCAGACTAAATGAACTACAAAGGCCCCAAAATTAGACTTAGGCAACGCCTGGTACAATAAGCTAGTAATAAATATTTTATGAAAATAAAAGAAATCAACACATTTTCATATTTTTAATATTTTGTTTATTTTATTTTTCGTTATTAATTATAGTTATAATCAACAAATAAAATCCGTAATACCTTTTAGAAAAGTCAAGCATTTTTAGTTTCAAATGTTTTTTTAAAATTATTGTTATAAATAAATATTTCTTATTTTAATTAATTAATTTAATTTATTTAAAATAAGTGTTGTCTGATTACTTTGCAATAAATGCTTGTTTATTTTCATTTTACTTACATGATTTTAATGGTTTCAGAGATGCCCACAAATACATCTTTAGATAAGTGAGTCAATTTGGGTGCATGAGAAATGTAGCTGCAATGTAACCAAAAAAGACGAAAATATAAAATTTTACTAGAGAGTGATTTCGATGTGATAATGATGGGTAGAAAATTGTCTGAAGTTTTATATTCAAATGGAAATGAGTTAGTTTTGTCAAATGAAAATAATAAGTTTCTACTTTTAAAAATTACTTATAAATTTGTTAATGTTTACATCATTAATATTCTTTTTGCACCTTCTATGTTAAACTAGCTTTACGGTGCACGGAAAAAAGTATTTACTTAGCTGAACTATGTCACTAATTGTAAAATAAATACAAAATGTTATGATCTAAGAATTAAAAGAATCAATTATATGTTTAATTAAAAAACAACTATATGTAAATCTATATTAGTGGAGTAACTCCACAAATTTTGGGGTAAGAGAGAATTAAATATTAGAAAAAAATTAAATACTAATAAAATTTTACCTAAAAATGTCATCGGCTCCTAATGGGTTAAATATGTTTAAAAAAGTTTAGTATTTTCTTAAAGATCTTTTTAATGATACCCATATTGATGTTTTAAAAAATATGTACTTTTCTATGGAAAGTTTAGAGGCCCTAAAATTGCAGAATATAGGCGAGCGCAAATTTTTTCACTTGATGTGTTTTTCTTATTTTTTAGTTCTCTCTTTTTCCATATATATTTATTTTTTTTTTATTGAAGTTACCTCACTAAACTAGATTTGTTCCAAATGATATGGAAAAATTAGATGCAGGCTGACTGATCGACTGGCGTATTTTAATTTTCTCTAGCTATTCTAGTGCCTTAGTAAAGTTCATTTTATGCCGAATACTGACGGACAGATGCTCAATTGACTTCGCTATGCATAAGAACTCAGAATATATATTTACTTGATGGGGCCGGAAATGGATATTGTAAAAATTATGCACGGAAAGACAAACTTAGATTAACCTTTTTTCCACGCTTTATGGTTAATTAAAATTGGTTAATTAAAACCTTGTTCTTTATTTCTACTAAATTCTTGCTTTCTAGAAAATTCTTAATTATCTATAAATATTTTCAAATAACAAAATTTATACAGTTGAGTTTTACCACAGGCGCATGAAACGAAAATTGTTTCATATAATTTATTATAACATTTTTAAATATAAATGCAATTTATTTGTTGGTTGCAAAAACAGGTATCTATACGTATTTCAGCGGTTGCTTAAGCCAAAAACATTTCCTTTAAGAATAAAAATTTTAAAAACAACATGAGAGTTGCTTTTACAGACCACAAAAAAAATGTTAAGGATTTAACAAAAATTACCAACAAACAAACTACGTTTTTATTTTTGCTTATATTCCCTTCTGCGTTAGGTTGGTTATAAGCCGACTCTTAATGCAGACGTAAAGCGTATTAAGGTACAATTATGCGAACGTCCACGTAAGCTAACCTAACGGCCGTTTGTTTTTAAATATACTAAAACAATGCAAACGCTTACCGAAATTAACTGTCACGTTTCCGGAACGCTTCAACCTGTATAAAATAGGTTTTGACGGCATTGTTACGTGACATTCGTAAGATAGTGCTGGAATTATATGTGATAAGTACCATTGCGGCACATTTGCCCTTTTTAGGTACTTTTTAAGTATTGATAATAATTGTATCATTCATCAGTTTTTATTATTTTGCTTAATAAAAGTATAATAATTAAATAGTTACATTAAATACATAATAATATTTTTTAAAACAGATAATTAAATTTGTCAATACATTGCACATATTGCAATGTAAAATATTTTTCGAAGCGAAATTAGTACTTTTTCTAAATTTACATGTACGGAACAGTGCCCGTAACTATGCCACAAATCTCAACAGTGTTCTGAACAGCTGCAGCAAATTGAAAATTGTGTTAGGTTTTGTAATTTAATATTTTGGCTTTATAGTTTTTTTTTTGCAAAACAATTGTACTTATTTCATGGACATCAGTAAATTAATCCTCAATATCCATTTTTAAATTCATTTCGGGCTTTTGAAATTAATATTACAAACACATTGTGCTGCACAATGTTTTGTTTTTGTTTATTTAATTGACATTCGTCACATTTGTAAAGTTTCTATAAGTACATAAACGACCGTACGTTAAAATACGTTAAGTTTTTCTTACATCAACGTTCGCATAACGAGGCCTTTAAAAATAAAAAAAACAGGTATTTTTTTTAATTTTCCCAAGAGAAAAAAACCCATAAAAGTGATGCCAATAGTTAGCTTGTGCATATAATTTTTATTTGTAAAATTATTTTGGGAATTTTTATAATATTATTTTTATAATATTATTTATATTAATCTACATCTTATTGAAATCACAGAGATGGTAATGCCGTTTGGTCCAAATGCAAGTATCTTTTTATTAGAAATTAAAATGACCAAACTTTACTCTATGATATGGTGGCCTTATTAGAATTAAATTAAAATTATTATTTATGATTACATTAATGTCACTGCCCGGCTTATGTTAGTTTATCTTGTCATTTAAATTTTTCCAAGACTTCATTGAAGGTCACAAACTTCTACTACAATATTGGCCTTAAGGGTGTGGATGGTTTTTGAATTATTCATAATTATAATTATTCCGTTGACAGGAATGGCGTTTCCATCATCATTTTCGAGAAAAAAATAAATCAGAGGACACCACTGATCACTCAAAATTTAAACTTCTCGATAAGAGTATCCTTATCGACATTCCTACGAGGTGAAAGAGAAAAGATAAGCAAGCCCTCCATTGCTTAGTCAAACGGATCGTGTAAACAAATAATTCGCGATCTTTATGCAAAATTCATGTCATGCTAGTGAGTGAAATGCCGAGTTCTTAAGATAGTTGGCGAGTCGACGATTATAAATTCATTTGACCACTTTCCATTCGCACTATGTAACTACAAGGACTGTGTGTGTTATTCAACTCGACGCCTTGCTCAGGAGCCTAGTCTTCAAAGAACAAGGATTTAAATTAGTTTTCATTTAAGATTCAATTGACACAAGGAGCTTCTTCCACAAGACCAAACTCCAATAGGCTGTTACAGCTCGCCCATGGTAACCTGGATTTTCATGAAAAAATCATAATGAGTGACAAGGCACAGTTTCAATTGGATAATTGTGTGAATAAACAGAATAGTCGATATTGGTCAATGGAAAATCCTCAAATTATTCATCAGTCACCTTTAGATCCATGAACAGTGACAGCCTGGTGTGTAATTTGGCCAGGAGGAATTATTGAACCTTACTTCTTTGAAAATGAAAACGGCGAAACGTTAACTGTAAATGGGGAGCGATATCGTGATATGATTAAAAACTTTTTAACGCCACAACTACAAGCTCTGGGCTTGTTGAACACGTGGTATCAACAAGACGGTGCCACATCGCATATAGCCAGGATTACAAATGAAACAAACAAAGTAGTATACCTTCCCGCCAGACATCCGGGAATATTTAACGAAATTTTTGCGATGAAAATGCCATTTTTAAATAATGCTAGTTCATTAAGTGTCAAGAGACAAGAAGGGACGACCATTAATGGTAATATACAAAATAATAACTTTGTTTTTTAAATAATTATCAATAAAACCTTTTCATTGAAGCTTTACTATTAGTAAAAATAATGGTAATGCCAAAAAATTATTAACATTACTTATCATTCAATGCTAATTAAATTGGAAATAAATTAGTCATCTAATTAATTGTTTTAATGTCTGGTCAACATAACATCTGGCAACAACAACCCCATTTGGTCTACAAAACTTAATTCTGAATTTGTTAATAAAAATGTAAACAGAAAAGATTCTATTTGGTACAGTTTTCGGAGTGGGTTCACATATTCCATAATGGTGTTATTAAGAACATCATTAAGGACTAAAACTAAATTATATTTTCCAAAAATATTCTAACAAAGAGTATGAGCCGTCATTAAAATCATACAATAAAACCCATAACTCTAGTTACGTCAGGCTTATCCGGTAGAGTAATAAATAAAAACGTTGTTAATACCTAAGCCATAGCTTGCTACGTTGTTCTACTTTAAATACAACCCACACTTTTCAAAAAGCCCTTTATTTCACAATATATTGTTAAAATAACACTTTAAGTTAAAACTATTTAAAGTTATTAAATAATAAAGAACCTGACGATGACGAACGTGATAGCTGATAACACTGATTATGATGCAGCACAAAAAAAACTTACATGGTACGTAATAGTTTTAAAGTGGCAAAAGCACCATCTTCTATGGTCTGAAGATATTTAAGGTCAGTCAACACGCTGCATATAAAATGGATAAAAAGTTAATTGAATGTAGGCGTGTGGCCATTTTGTTTTTTTGCTCTTTTGTTTTTTCTTTGTAAAACTTACATATCCAGCAGTGAGGCGTTATACACTTTTAGGCCAGTAGTGCGTAAACGTGGCAAACCTGCTGAAACAATAGTTAATCGTTGCAGGGGTATGGTCAGAGTTTGGGGCACCCTAGTTAAAGCTTCACCCTCACAACGACACTCGATTTCGTCCTGAAAAAGAAAATTTTATAAATAGAAATTAAACTATAATTATAAAAACAGAAACAAAATTATAATAATAGAGATTAACTATAATTATATTATTAAACTATAACTATTTTAAATTCAAACTCATATTATCAGCCATATCACATATTCTGATCGAATTTGTTTTACCTTCATTGGATTCCGATCGATCTTTTATATTCATAAAAATGCTAAATCTCCACTTTTTAATATTAATGTGATAACATTGGTCACACTAAAGTAAAAAATAGCCTAATCTATATAATAACAAAAAATAAAAGTGAATATAATAATTCTTGCAAAAAAAAAAACCGACTTCAAAACAGACTTCATCTGTCAAGACTATGGCCAAATAAATTACATTATATTAACTATTGGAGCACTCTTATATCCACCTCCAAGCTTTATACTTGATCAATAGTATGGCAATACACATCAAATTATAGCAACTAAAGGGTCACCCTTTAATTTCCAAATTATATACTTGCTGTTGTAGTAGATTTAGCAATCAGGTTCTGTGGCAATTTCAACCGTCTCTCTATAACGGTTCAATTATTGTAAAACCCTTTAATTTATAATTAAAATTTCTATACATTTTATTATACCAAACAAAGTAGTGGACTTTCTGTCTAAAATTCAGGTCAAAAAATATGGCTATTTGGAACATATTATATTAATTTTGGGAAATCCTTTTAGCTTCTAAACTCAAATTATAAGCTTCTTCCTATGGCGGACTTAGCAAAACAGGTCCCTTGTAAATTTCAGCTGTCTGCCTATAACAGTTCAAAAGTCCGGCCATATACACCAAATTACATCAAATATTGGGACACCCGTTTATTTCAAAATCAAATTAAATACTTGTTGTGATAGCGGAGTTAGTAATACAGGTTCCTTGTAAATTTCAATCGTCTGTCTACATCAAATTAAATAAACTATATGGGTACTAGGGCCCTATAAGTAAATCTACATCAAATATGGGACACCCTTTAATTTCTGAATTCAAATTATAAACTCGTTGCTTTAGCCGGCTTAGAAATACAGGTCCCTTTTAGGTTTCACCGTTCTGTCTATAATGGTTCAAAAGTTCAGCCACATACTTGAAATAACACAACTATTGGGACATCCTTTAACTTCCTAATCCAAATTTTATACATGATGTTATAGGGGACTTGGCAATACAGGTTCGTTGAAAATTTCATATATACACACTAAAGACGTGCACCAGTATATCCAACAGTATGGCAAAAACAGATATATCATATACCCCTGCAAACATTTTTGAGATTTTTTGGCGATGGTTTGTTTGGCGATGATTACGCGATTCTGCTCAGGGAATACAAATCGCTAACCATCGCCTACGCCTTATAACTAAGCGATGAATACGCGAGCGTACACAAGAACTCATTTTTTGTTCTAAAAACACTCAAACCTGAAAACAATTTTGATTACGTTTACGATATGAATCGCGTGCCATCGCCTATGCCTTACAACCAGCGATGAATACGCGAGCGTACACCGGTAACGGGAAAAATTTCTAACAACGTATTTTATTCATTTGAGTTGAGTCATCTGTGTTTTTTCATAACTTTCGATGGAATTTTTTATTTTTTGTTGTTTTCTAGAGGTAACGAGAAAATAAATATTTAAGCAATTAGCAAAATTTTCATTTCAGTTGGACAAGTGATCTGTTAAAAAGACAATAAGAATACATCGGAAATATAAAATATCAAAAAGAAAGAAATAAGAAAAGAAATAAATAAGTAGTGATCAGTGAAAGGTGTCGTGTGTAAAAGTAATATATTGATAAAAATGTTGTCAAACAAAGCACTGCGGTTGAAAAGTAAGAGAGAAGCCGCTAAATTAATAGTAAGAATTCGTAATTTAAATGCAGTTGAAAATACTTATGCAGAAATAAGTGAAAGTCGCTATTTGTGATTCGCCTGCGAGTCGATAATTGCGAATCGCCAGCGGATCTCTATTCGCGAATCGCAACAGGCACACAAGCGAGCGTTTTAGCGAATCGCTTAAGGGTAATTTTTGGCTCGCACGCGATTACTCGCCGCGATTGTACACAACTTGCCGGCAATTCGCGGGCGAAGATTCGGCGATTGAAAATGTTTGCAGGGATGCTTTCGCTTGTGCGTACTCACACTATGGGTATAAACACATACAGTTGTTTATGGTATTGCATAGAGTGAGCAAATTATCAGATTTTTAAGGCGGGTTCACCCATTGTTTGGGAACAAAATTTTTGTTGTGAGAGAATTTTAGTTTTGTGAGAGTTTGTTCTGAAACGATTCACCCACTTCGAACCATTTTTCTGGAAAAACAAAGCTACCATATGAAACATATGTGTAAGCGAGATGTGTTACTTTACAAGCAGGCAGCACTGTGATAAAAATTAAAATCACTGAATGCCGTTTTGTTATAAATAAATTCTAAATTAAAAAAAAATTCATAATTAAATCAAAAGATGAGGTAAAAAAAATTGAGGTAAAAAGCTTCAAGGCAAGGGATTCATTCGTTGAGATCCATGACACAATTTTTTAAACTTATTTTCTTTTATTTTGTGTTTTATTATAAATATACCAGGCAAATTAAGGCAGGTAATCTTAAGAACAAAACAAATTTTAAAAATAATTATTGAATATCAATGCAAACAAAGAACGAAAAAGTATGTAAAATATATTTTTTGCTTGAATGATTTTTATCACATTAATTAATGAAGTGGCAGCTCAGTTAAATTTTCTTTGAAAAAAAGTAGTTGGCAGCACAGTTTCTTTGTTTCGGAACAAAAATTAAAATTAAACCAATTCAAGCTGAAATTGTTCCGAAGTGAGTTTACTCTCTTTCTCTCTCTCTCTCTCAAAAAATAAAACGTCAAACTACATATAAAAAAAATGTTTCGGAACAAAATTTTTGCCGGTGAACCAGCCTTTACTCTCAAATATCTGTTGTACCATGAGCATTTGGATATATCAGTTTATGAAACAGATATTTTAGATAATTGTGTGCTGCTTATGATAGAGGCAAGAACTAGTAAGCAGTATTTTAACTTCGTAGTAATAACCCGAATTGTAGTTGCGCGTTGAGTTATAAGGATAGAATTAATTCAATTAAGAAATTTTATTGTATGTTTATTTAAAAATATTAATTCCTCTTTGATAAAAACTAGTAAATAGTTGAAATTAATATATAAAAATAGGTTTATTACATACATCTGTACAAACATATGTACATAAAAATAGGAGTTCCAAAATTTTCAATAAAAAAATTAGGGAAAATATTTACATTTCTAGAATACACCTAGTAATAAAATTGTCCCTTTAATATATGTACGTATTAAATAACGCAATTTTTATTTTCTATGCACTTAGAAGGATATTATAGTTATGTTATTTGTGCATTAAAAATTTCTAAAATTTCTAACATTTACTAAAAAAAACCTCTTTTCTGCATTAAAGAAAAGTCCTACAGCTTAAATAAATAGAGAGTAAAAATTATTCGAAATTAAAAAATTATTGAAAAAAAATAAAAGAGTACAATGGACAAGCTTGTTGTAACTGCTTACCAAAGGATAGTCAGCTTAAAAACGGTAAATTATTTTTTATTATTTTTATTTTTGCTAAAAATGTTTAAATATTCATACTTCATTTTAAAATTTTAAAAATAATTTGGATTCAAAAGGTATTTTAAAGCAAACTTAAGATAAAAATATTTTTTAGTTGATTTTAAATTATCAGGCTTTTCGTCTCTCTAAATATAGAAACATGCATATATATATTTATTTAGTGATTGTATCTTTAGAACTGTTGTAATTGTTGATTAAAGTTGTTAAAAAAACATAAAAGTAATTTAAATACAATTAAACGCATTAGATTCATAAATTTTTGTTAAAGAATTCTGTTTTGTATATTCAACTTCAATAAAACACAATAAAACAATTAAAAATATTGATCATGTTTAGAAACAATAATTTTATTTTTTAATTTTAATAAGCCAGTGCCAGAGAACTGCACAAGTACACCGCAACCCATGAGTACACCGCATAGTTACTCTATACTTACTCTATACTTTTCATACTCAAGTATTTAAAACAACGCAATAAAAATTTGCGGTGTTTATTTTACACATTTCTGTAAAAACGAGTATCAAAAATATCGCAATCAGAATTTTAAGTATTTTTTATACTCGTACGCGAGAATTTTTTAATTCTCTTGATTTGTAAGCAACGTTGCCACATTTTTACCCTATTAAAGTTTTTTACTGCCGTTTTGTGAAATACTGCATTGTATGCAGATCTATTTATAAACAATAAAAAAACAAAATTTGATCAAATCTATTGCTTAAACATTATAAACAGAAAAACAGACAACAACCGTTTTCATAGGTATGAAATGCAACACATATTTAATGAATAAAATGCAATAAAAACCGCTAAAGACACAGCTTTTGTACACTATTTAAAGCAGATATACTTATTTTGTTGCTGTTTTTTATGAACAATTATTTTCAGTTTATGCGCCTTGTTGTCATAAACGTGCTACTAACGGTATTAAGGAAACCAAAATGATAAAATGAATCCGTGAATAAAAGGAAAATTACTTAATTTTTTTTAGTTTTAACAAAACTGTATATACGCAGATGTAATATTGCATTGACTGAATAGACATAGACCTCATAAATAATAATAAATAAAATAAACTTTTTAGTTTACATATTTTATTTTGTTAAATATAATTTTTGCTTTTATACCTATTTATTAATTTAAAAAAATGTATTTGCTTAAAGAATAGAATTTTTAAATTTCTATCCTGTGTGACTTAAAAAAAAACCCTAACAAAAACGTAATATAATAAACAATGAACTATTCTTGAGTTATTAGTAAACTTTTGTTGTGTTTTTAATAAATGAAAATATGGCGAATTTTACGGGTTCTATTAAATTTATTTTCTGTTATATATTAAATAAACTTTCATAATTTCAAAGAAGTATGTATGTTAGCTAATTTAGACATTGGCGACTTTTGATATTGTGTTTGATTTAATAATTCTGATCTGATAACTCTGTTTTCCTCTCACTACACACGTTAATATCTCTCTCTTGGTGTTTGTTGTGAGTATGAGTACGAAAAAAGTAAAACCAGCATCGCAAACATTTTACTTGAGTATGCTAGACACTTACACAAATGGAATGGGTATAGAAAATACTCGCACAAAAGAAATGCGGTGGCGATCACACCGCAACCGCATTTAAGATGAGTATACTTAGAGTATTAAAAACAGACACTCTTGCAGTTCTCTGGCCAGTGCATATATACGTATGAATGGATATTAATTCGCAGCACACAATAAGTACTTATGGTACAACCATCAATATCTGTTTATACCCGTTTGTGCAAAACATAGGAGAACAGATATGTTACTCTCATTCTCTCTTTACTCATTCGTATCCATCCAAAGAGAAAAAGTAACAATATCAACTTATATTAGATACACAAAAGTACTCATCTATACGCACTGATAAGATGTGCACGTCTTTAATACACACATTAAATTAAATGAACAAGGGGCACCCTTTAATTCATAATTTTAATTATTAATACATGTTACTATAACGGCCATAGCAAACGACATTCTGCACAATTTACAAGCGTTTGTTTATAATGGTTCAAAAGATAGGCTCACTTAAATAAATTTTTCAGAGGTGCCCTTTACAGTTCATAATACACTTGTATGGGGTCAACCTTTAATTTTCAAGATTATGAACTGTTTTTAAAACGGGACCAATCTGTAAGCATAAAATATTATATTACCAAAAATTTTTAAAATCGGATAGAAATGACTGATTTCTGCTGGCACAAACATAAAAAAACAACATTCAGCCAAATTGATAACCTCCTTCTTTTTTTTGAAGTCGGGTAAAAACCATAAAAATACAATTTGAAAAGAAATCTATTTTACTTTGAAACTTAAAAGTGTTTAATAGTTTCATTGCAACGAAATTATTCGTTATTCATTTTCTAAAGAACTAATTTGAGGAATTAAAACTACTTTCGATCGAAATTGAGTTCTGTGATATGCCTGTATATTTTTTAGAATATTTTTTATCTTTGATGGTTTGTAAATTTATTAAGATTTTATATAACTATTATCCTGCAATTATCGTATCGTATTAAGTTTATATTTAAAAGAGAACAGTATTGCACATATTTGTTGCATAATAAATACGAAAGATCAAAACATGGCAAAACATGGTGTAAGAAATACTTCACTCCATCTGATCTCCTTACTATCTATGTCACCTTTATCAGACCAAAAATGGAATACAACTCTCATGTGTGGGCCGGTGCTTCAAAGTCTATTTTGGAGTTACTCGACCGCGTGCAGGAGAGAGCGAAGAAGCTCATCGGTGACAGTAGGGTATCCAGCTCTATTGACTCACTGGAGCATCGACGCAATGTGGGGTGTGTTTCACTGTTTTATCGTTACTACAACGGAATGTGCTCTTATGAAATCAGGGAACTTGATCCTGAAAACCGTAATTTCTTACGCGCAACGCGTTCTGCATCAAGAGCGCATTCCTTTGTGGTCGATTGGCCAGTGAATCGCACTACGCATTACAGAGAGGATTCGTTTTTTAGCCGAACAGTTCGTATGTGGAATAAACTCCCCGCAGAGGTCTTTCCTGCCACTTTCAATGTGCAAAGATTCAAATCAAATGTCCACAGGCACTACTCCCTTTATCCCCCTTCCCACAACCTAATTTCCTAGTTCTGGTACAATGCATTGCATAAGTAGGGGTCATCCCCTGAGTGCTGGTCCCAATAAAAAAAAAAAATACTTAAATATGATTTTGGGCATATGGCAACCGTAGCTGACGAAGAGCATTCTGGACGTCTAATTTTGGGTCACTTTTTCAAGTACTGCTGGTCGTAACCGAGAGATGTCAAATCGCACCAATTTACAGGTCCATTTCTCGAAATCAACTTATCGCCAAATTTTGGTTTCAATAACTCGAGGGTTGCGGTCGCCGTATGGCACGTTGTTGAAACCACATTTCGTCCGGGTCAATGTCATGCATATTTTCAAGCAAAAAATCATTAATCATGGTGCGATAACAATCTCCATTGAGCGTAACGTGAGATGGTGATGCCACCAGCGTGAAAAATAAACAATCCAAACGGTGCATTTTTCTGGATGCCATGGAGTCTGTAGGTTATGTTGTGGATTAGTCTCATTTCACTTCGAGAGATGGCTTGCACAGACGGACCATAAAAATGACGAAGTCGTTTATAAGTATCTCAAATTGATGACTGATTTTCAAAGTAAACTTGAATGATTAGATAACTTTGTTAAAACGTGAGTCTATTCATTATGATTCACCAGAGTTCACTGAAAATAATAAGAAAAATTAAAGACGAGAGGTCGAATATACTCCCATTTAATGCCGGTATTCCATAAGGTAGCGTACTTAGCCCAATTTTACACACAATATTTACAGCTAATATGCCAACAACCCCAGATGTTACAGCATCCAACTCGGAGATGATACTACTATTATCGCAGCAAGTCCTTGTTGAGCATAAGCCTCTCTTCTCGTTCAAAATGTACTCAACCTTCTTGAAAAATGGTTCCTTAAATGGAATATCAAATAAATTCTGAAAAGTCAAATCATGCTCTATTAACATTATGTAGGGAAAACTGCCCTGATGTTAGTATTAATCAACAGATTTTCCCACAACATGAAGTCGTCTAATACCCGGGTATGACAATTGATAGATGCTTTACCTGGAACCACACATTAAGGCTAAACAAAATCAACTTAATATAAAAAATAAGAGACTTCCTTGGCTCTTGGGACCAAAATCCCAGCTCAACTTAAACAACAAAATTTGAATATATAAAGCAATTCTGAAACCTGTTTGGACTTATGGGATACAACTGTGATGTACTACTAGCAAATCAAATAGAAGTATATTAGAAAGCTAACAATAAAAAACTCTAACGTTAATCGCAAATGCACCATGCTTTGTAACAAGTAAACACATACTTCTTAATCTTAACACTCCATCAATTTCCCAAGAAACTCGCAATTGTAGTGAAAGGTATTTACAAAGACTGAGTGATCACTCCAATTCTTTAGCAGTTTCTCTCCTCGATGACAGCAATGAAATAAGAAGATTAAAACGAACCCATATATTAGACTTACTATTAAGAAGCAAAACCCCAAACTGTAAATATCTAACATAAAAATAAAAATAAAAAAAAAAATCATTTTCTCTTTTAGATATAGATATTTGTTATTAATGAATTATACTCATAATAAGGAATTCTTTGTATTGTATATTATATAAAACTATGATTTTTTTGTAGAAGTTTATTGGAACTCATTTGCTACTAAATTAAGAAATTTGCTTATTGTTTTGTTTGTTAGACAGATTGCAAATAAAGATATATTATATAAAAAAAAATTTTTTAGTGTTATTTTTTATAATCTAAAGTTCTATAGGGATTAGAAAAACAGTAGATATTTAAAAAAAATGTTACTTCCGCTGTTTACTTTGTGCCAGTGATTCACAATGACAGCTCTTGTAATGACTGTCACTCTTATTTATAAATTTTTTGTGACAGTGAAAAGGCAAAATAATGCGATCAGTTGCAAAGAAAACAAAAAATTTAGATTATAGTATGAAATGCAGTTTCTGGTTCTGGTTCAATATGTTCCAACAAAAAACAATTTAGCTGGCGATGATTCAGATTAAATGGCTGATAAAATTTAAAAATCCATAAATGGCTAGAATTCTGTCAATAAACCGTTGAATTGTCTCCTAAAGTGTAAACATTTTTCAATAACAATAAAATTGGTTTCTATGCAAAATTGCAGTAATTCCTTGAATTGCGATGGAAATTATATTCATAATGTCTGTCATGTTGACGCCGAATACAGATCAATTCATGAAGTAGCTGGGGATGCTGTGCTATAAAATCTTGGAACCGAATGAAACACTCGCCGAGATTATGCGAACTACGAATCGAGTAAAAGAACAGGAGAAAAGATATTTTTCAACACAATAATGGCTGTACAAAAAGAAAGCCTGGTGTGCAAAATCATTTCTAATTAACACAGTGGAGCCAAAAGTTTTTTTGTGCATCAATTCATATCTGCGCAACTACAATAGTAAGTCTCACTAAATTTTTTTAGCTATAACAACGTTTACCTTTAACATATTTATTAAAGTAAAATATAAATCTTACTAAATACTGTTACAAAGTAATACAGATAAAATGTTAAATGTTATTATTAAAGCATGCGAGCACTTCAAAAAATAATCATGATTTAATAGTAACAAAATCAAGTATGAAGGCTATATTCGGCAATGCCGAATCTTATATACCATTCACCATATATGTAAATCTAGTTTAGTGAAGTAACTCCAATCAAAAAGACAAACATTGGAGTGACAGAATTAAAAAATAAGAAAAAGAACAATTAAATACAATATATATAATTTTATAAAAAAAAAGTCATCGGCTTTTCAGGGATTAAGCATTTTTTTTAAATTGTAGTATTTCCTAAAAGATCTCTTCAAAAGCTTTTAAATGATACCCATATTTATATTTAAAAAAAATAGTACTTTTCTACGAAATGTTCAGAGGCCCATATCTCTAAAAATATAGGCGAGCGCAAATTTTTTCACTTAATGTTTTTTTTTCTTATTTTTTAATTCTCTATATAAGCGTTTTTTTTTTATTGCAGTTACTGCATTGTTTCAAAAAATACGGAAAAATTAGCAGACGCGCTAATTTCCGCTGCCTCGAAGGAAATCGATCGATCTTGCTGATTTTAAATAGGAAAATGTATATGATCGATTGTCGTTTGTAAATTTCTTTAACTGATCTAGTGCCTTGACAAGGAAGATTTCTACACTAAATTGTAGAAATTACAAACGAAATGACAAACTTAAATATAAATTTGTTGCACGTTTTGCGGTGAAGGGTATAAAAACCATCTTAATGCAAGTAAAACCAGTAACTTTCTATTTTTAAATTTTAATCCTGTTTAATAGTCATTGAGGTGGTGTTCTCTATATGCAGCTGACTTTATATTTTAAACCATAGCAACGCTTTCTATTGTTTTGTTGAGGATGAACATGTTTTCATGTTGTTGGGTTTCATACATACACATACTTGTGGTTAGCATACATGAAAGCTTTTAGATATACAACGGTATTTTTACTTAAACAAAAATAGCCAAACGATACATATTCCTATCACGAGAAACTCCGAAATATTTTCAACCAAAAATGTTTGCACCTAATAATAAGAATTTTTGCTTCATTTAAGAAAATTAATAGTGAGTGTAATATTAAGAAAATATAGAGAAGATGTTTCATGTTACAGCCAAACCTAAATTACCGCCAAAAATGCAATGCAATCAAGCACATATGTAGCTTTTGCGCTAAAATATCATACTTAAATAAGAGCGTGAACTTTGTGATTTATTTTATAAAACCCACTATATTGAAATTAAAAGGGACGCTTTTTAACAATAAAAGAACAAAACAAACAAAAACACAGCCAACTTCACTTTTTAACGCACTGTCAAAATTTGATTTTCCAATTTCAAAGCTTTGACCCCACGCTATTTTGGTTTGCTTCATACATTTTGTATATACATGAGAGTTTTTGACAGATAGATTGCGCTGTACGCGCTTATTTAGGTTTGGCTGTTAAACGTACACAGTTGGCAACGCTGTTTTATTTGACAACCGTTTTTACAGATGACTGCTGCGTTGTTGTTAGTTTGGTTTATAACAAACAGAACTATTTTATATAGAATAGAATCAAAAATTACAGAAGCGATTGTTAAAATTTAATATTTAAATTCTTGTCGATTTTTCATAAATAAGTTCTCAATTGGACTGCATTCAATTTTTGACAGACATGATCAGTATACTCTATAGTCATCATAAAAAGATGCACACTTGAACAGCGCTACCAAATAATTCAGATTTCCTTTGAAAACTACTTAACAAATCGTACATCTTATAGAAGACTTCGTGATTTTTTTGTGCCATATAAATGTCCAGCCATTCGTCGAACTGTGAATAATATCACATACTCTCTAAAGCCTGGTACTGTGTTCAGTTTCTGTGGGGAACGCTATCAAACGAATGTAAATGTATGTACATAAAATTTTAATGAAAAAGTCTTTAAAAATGTTGCAGTTGTAATACTCTATTTTTACTATAGAACAACATATGAAATGTTTCTTGCAACATTTTGTCAAAGCTGTGAAATAAAGCAAATAGGTTTAAATTCATCTGTAATTCCATGTCTCTTTTTAAAGTTTTCAAAACAATGTTGTATACATAAAAACAATATAATCTTAAATTCTACCCAATCGCGAAATACACCTCAATTTTAAACGCCAAATTTTCCACATGGAATAATCAATGTTACTCAACAATAAAATATGAAACAATATAAATAATGCAGTAATACTAAGTCAAAGAAATACGTGTACTGAAGAGAATATCGCTGCTTTAAACGAACGTTTGTAAGAAGTTTGTTGTCGACGACAGGAACATGGGGCTTTTTCCTTTTCCGTTAAAATTAAGATAGTGAATGAAGGAGTCCATCATATTCGTCGTTCTTGCACCGATTCTGTTTCATATCAGTAAGAAACTGATGCGACATTTTATCGCAAAATTATATTCAGCAATGACTTTAATTTTTGGCTTAACGAGTTTGTTAATAAACAAAAATAGCTGTAAACACGTCTGATATATAGATATCTCCTGATCTATAAGATCCAAACTGATTTGATAGGTTTTCCACGTGTTTGTAGTAGAGCCCCATAGCAATACAGGGCCTAGAAAGACCTTGTACAATAAGCTAGTTTATTAATAAAAATTATGAGTTGAGTATAGTGATATGCCAACCTGCTATTAATAACACTGTCCAACAAATTAAGACTTTTTGAATGGAACAGAATAGCAACCCCATAATTCTGAAAGGGTATGTTGAGTAGATCATTTTTGTAGAACAAACTTATGGTCCAGCACGTCTGAGTTTTTTTACAGTGGGTCAAAGTTTTCATTTTTTGGTCGAAGGGAGCATTATACTGTATGAAAAAAATGCTGTAAGTTAATGTCTGAGAGAATTCTTATGGTCTGAGTTATATTGTGGAATTGTATGGGGATTATTTTTGTGGAAGATCTTAACCCTCTAACTGGGTCAATTTGACCCTTTTTTCGAGAAAATCAAAAATATCCTTTAAAAAAGGACATTTAAGAATTAAAATAGTGTACGAAAATGTTTGCCGGAAAATTTCAGTGGGGGTCACCAAAGACACCATTGTTGTAAAAAAAAACTCTTGACGCTTAATTAGTAAAATTATACACCAACATATACAAAACAGGTAAAAGCAGCGTCAAGTTCGACCGGGACAAACACTGAGTTCTCGCGTCTAGTCAGCTGTAACTTACAAATCGGGTGTGATATTAATTAAAATTAATAATAAAAAATAAGTACATATCGGGTGTGATTTTTACTAAAATTAATATAAAAAAAGAAAAATTGAAGCTTAAATAAGCATGGCGGATTCTGTTTGCAAATTAAGAGATTGGTTTTGTTTTATTTGTGGACATTTTACGCACCATCAAAACAGAAGAAAGATATTCCCTATCATTGAAGAACCACATTTTCTTTTCTTTGGAATACGATTTTTATTTGAAGCTTGTATACCAAAAACTGTATGTACTACTTGCGAAAGTTGTCTTTTGACCTGGTACAAAGGCGGTACTAAGGCGCTGCCATTTTCTGCGCCTATGATATGGATTGAACCTGAAGATCACAAATCAGATACATGCTGTTTCTGCGTAAATTACAAATTTGGTAGAAGCCAAAGGCGCTACGCGATAATGACATACGAAGCAACAAATAATGTCATTTTACCAGAAGTGGCTGTGAAGGTGTTCCGGTGCCTCAACCGTCTACACATATATTTTCGGCCAATATAACATATGCCAATACAGAAATAACAGCGGCGACAGATATAAGTTACTTGCCTCTTGATGGTTTTAACATGTGTCCTAATTTGATAGACCAAGCCTATTTTGAAGATCTTGTAAGAGATTTAGGACTAACAAAAGAGAAAGCTGAAATATTATGTTCCAGATTGAAAAACAGGAATTTGATAAAAGCTCATGTAAAAGTTACATTTCCAAGAAAAAGACACGCATATCTGGAAAGTTATTTTAAAACATCAGAAGAACTCTTATACTGTTGCAGTATTGAAGAGGTTATAAAATACCTAAAGCCTCCACTGGACTCTTCCGCTTGGCGACTATTTATAGATAGTTCAAAACACAGCTTAAAAGCAGTTTTACTGTACAACGGAAATCAGCATCCATCAATACCGGTTGCGTATTCCACAAAAAAAGAGGAAACATACGCAAATATTTCAAATCTCTTAAATAAAAATGAATACTATAAATGTAAATGGGAAGTATGCGCAGACTTCAAAATGATTGCAATATTGACTGGAATGCAAACAGGATACACAAAATATATGTGCTTTCTTCGTAAATGGGATTTATGTGCTACCAACAACCACTATCATATTAAATATTTCGAAGAACGTAAAGAAAATATTATTGGTGACTTAAATGTAATCCATGAATCCCTTGTCCCAAAAGATAAGGTCATACTTCCACCCCTCCATATTAAGTTGGGCGTGGTGAAAAATTTTATTAAAAGCTTAAATACACAAGGAAATGCTTTCAAACGCATTCAAACAATTTTCACCAGATTATCTGCAGCAAAATTAAAAGAAGGTAAAATACGGTTTTAAGAAATAATTTATTTCATTTAATGTAATGAATGATCTAGGAATGATCGTTGGACCTGATATAAGAAAATTATTACAAGATGAAGAATTTTATGATCATCAGTCAGATATGCAAAAGACAGCATTTGACTTTATGCAGTTGGTTATATCAGAATTCCTTGGAAACTTAAAAGCACAAAACTATGCAGAAAATATTGAATGCATGCTAATCGGTTTTAACAATATTGGCGTTAAGATGTCACTAAAGCTGCATTTTCTGCACTCTCATCTCAATTTTTTAAAGAAAACCTTGGAGCGGTTTCAGATAAACACGGTGAAAGGTTTCACCAGGATATAAAGGTATTGGAAGAATGATTCAAAGGGAAAACCCAAAGTGTAATGCTTGCTGAATACGTATGGGGCTTGCACAGAAACCTTGACCCATCGGAACATTCATGTCAAGCTAAATACAGGAAAACATATTAAGTTTAATCTTTAATCCATTGTCATACTACGCTATTTCCTAATTCCCTTTTACTCGAAAATTTGAAGAAAAAAAAATAAATATTTACATACAAAATAAACCACTATTAAAACAAAATTATAAAATTTTTATAGAAGTTGCCATGTAATTTTGCCAATTAATCGTAAAAAGCTTTTTTTACAACAATGGTGTCTTTGCTGACCCCCACTGAAATTTTCCGGCAAACATTTTCGTACAATATTTTAATCCTTAAATGTCCTTTATATTTTGTATTTTCTCGAAAAAGGGTCAAATTGACCCATAAAGGAACCAGTTAGAGGGTTAAGATCTTCCACAAAAATAATCCTCATACAATTCCACAATATAACTTAGACCATAAGAATTCTCTCAGACATTAACTTACATAATTTTTTTCATACAGTATAATGCTCCCTTCGACCAAAAAATGAAAATTGTGACCCACTGTAAAAAAAAAACTCAGACGTGCTGGACCATAAGTTTGTTCTACAAAAATGATCTACTCAACACACCCTTTCAGAATTATAGAATTCTGTTCCAAAAATGCTGTTGGACAGTGTAATCAGCTTAATCAGTAGGGTGCCCCATAGACCGAATTAATTATTTAAATATTATTCTGTAATAAAAAATTGCAATAAATAACGATTACTACTGCGATGCAGAAATATTAAGGATGAAAATAAAGTTTAAAATTATGAATCATTTCTTTAAATTGATTTCATTATATGTAAAAAATTCTTGTTATTAATAATAATTACATTAAATGCAAAATGTTCTTATGCCAACACCCTTTTCGGAGTAAAAAGCAGGAAATTAAATCAGTGTTTATGTATTTGACATTGAAACTTTCTACAGGATACACATCAATTATTTACATGCATAGTTAATTTTTAAGTGGAATTTTCCATGCAACGGCAGTTTAAATGAGTGTCTTTTACGTAAAGTTATTGCTGCACATACTCATGCATACATATAAACACCAAAAGGGCTATCCTAACTGCGAAACGAAACATGTTCCTTTGAAACATTGCTTCAATCGTAATTAAATTACAATTGAGAGCAAAGTATCTGGCTTTAGTAGAAAGTACTACGTCGTTAAAATTTACAAGTTTTTAAATTAACAACATGCCTCAAATCAGTATAATTAAAAGCCATGTTTAATTGAGTGTTATTTAACACTTAAAAGTGCTTTTTGTGTTTGTTTAAATTAAAAAACAAATTTTATCAGATTCCTAATAATTATTAAAGACAATATTAGAAATTTTACTAAAAAGTAGTATAAATTTAAATCACTTTTAGTTTAGGTTTACAGATGTTTGTCGATCAAAATTAATACATAATAGGACATATGGAGACGATTAAGGAATCTTAAAAAAATATTAATATCGAATTACAATATCATGTATACGTCACCCTTTAATTTTACTTTTTAACTTGTTACATACTTTGAGTAAATTTAAAATAAGGTAATCTGAAAATTACTATTTTAATTTGCATAATTGACTTTTTAGCGAAAACATACTCTGCATAAATGTATAGTCTCAGGTTATCAAAATTATTATACTCATACTTTGTTCAAATTCAAAATTTCTGCATACTAGGCTTACAACATTAAAATCATTTACATTAAAATCAAGTCACTACAGATCACCCTTTATGTTTTAATTTTATTTTTGGCAATATACATCAAATTACAGCTGCTATAGGGGCACTCTTTAATTTCTAAATTCAAATTATAAACTTTTTATATAGCGGACTTAGCAACGCAGGTCCCTTTGTAAGTTTCAGCTCATCAACTATTGGGACAGCCTTTAATTTCAAAATCCAAATTTTATACTTGTTGTTAGCAATACAGGTTCATTGTAAATTGCAAGGGTCTGTGTAAAACTATTCAAAAGTACAGCTACATACATCCAAATTAATGAACTGTTGAGGCACCCTTTAATTTAGAATTTTTAATATTAACACTTATTAATATAACTGTCATATCAATCGACATTCAGTCCAATTTTAAATTTTCGTATAGGTAAATTTACGCATCTATGTTGACACCCTTTAATTTTCAGATTTGTTTTTGTTTTACTTTTTGTTGTTGGGAGCTGTAGTAATACGCAATTATTTATAATTTTAAAAAAGTGCTCTTTACAGTTTCTTGTACACGTAAAAAAATGTATGTTTTATGGGACACCCATTAATTTTTAGGATTATGAACATAAAAAAAGCAACATTCAGACGACTTTTTTTGAAGTCGGTTAAAAATGCATCTTTCATCTTTGATCTGTATCGCGGACTGCATATTAGATAGTCCACATTAATAAAAACTAAACAATGTAAGTTTTTTGATCGATTTTTTTTATAAAGTCAATAAACAGAGCAATGACGGTGAAAACATAATTCATTATTATTAAAGATTCAGCAATGCAATCGTGCTTTTTACTTGAATCAATCTTATTAAAAATTAATCCAAATAGAAGGTAAATTAGAAGATTGTGCGAATTCGGGGTCCCTTTAAAGATATCCTATTTTTTTCTGTATGGCCGTTTATTAAAAAAATTTATTTTGAAAGAAATTATTTGATTAATCGACTAATATTAATCGAATAATTTATTATTCGGTAAGAAACACATTTTATATATCATTTTAATAAAAAATATTCGTCGATAGTTCGATTAATTTTTATTCGAATAAAGATATTTACACTTAATTTTTATACTTATTTAAATCAAATAATTTTTCGTCGACTTGTCACATAAAGTCTTTGAGTAGTTACCATGTCAGTTTAATTTTTCGACAAACTTATCTTATTTTTAATTATTTATATTGCACACTAGGTGTTAAGCAACAAAATTTCACAGAAATTACGCATTCACTAGTTGAATATCTTCAATTTGAGAAAATAGAATGCAAGCTACTACTTAGCGCTAAACCTGTTTTTGTTTTAATGGACAAATGGTTTCTCTGGACTTATAAAAGCGGAAGAACCAGTGACTGATTTTAAGGGAAATGTTATTTTGTCTTTTGTTCTAAATAGGAGAGACTAAATCAAAATTATACAAAATATTTCTATCCAGAGCAGTATTTATATTCATAAAAGGCAAACCTCTTCGTTTTGGATGTAAGGTTTGGTGCCTTGATACTCCTTTAGATAATTGTATTTCATTCGACGTATATTAATGAAAAAATCAAAGTGTGTATCCTCTATGCTATAGATGATACATTCCTTGCCACAAGATAAAAAACACATTAACATATAGTTTCTATTTTGATAATTATTCCAGTTTTACATTATTGAAAATATCATGGTTATAATGAAACTGATACTATACGTGAAAACAGATTTCATAAAACTTGCCCTTTTGAAGGAAAAAAGGAAATTCAAAAACAGAAATGAGGATTTTCGGTATCTCGTCAAATTCAAGGTATCGATATCATTTTAACAAAATGGATAGACAATAGTGACGTTTCGTTAGCATCGACCTTATATGGTGAGGAAACCAAAGGCAGAGCTCAACGTTGTTAATGGAAGGTGAAACAAAGAATAAACATTTCACGTCCTGCTGTTGTGTCAGCATATAATCAAAATATGGGTGGATTTGGTCGTATGGATCAAAATATCTCCATTTATCGCATAGCTATCCATAAAAAGAAGTGGTGGTTATTAATTTTTACTTGAACTATAGATGTCGCAATTCGGACTGTTGCATCGAAAATCGAAAAATAATATTTCACAGTTAGAATTTCGGCGAAGTTTGGAGCAACACTTTTTGAAAACTTGTAGTGATAAAACCCGCTCAGAGTTCACTACTCGGCGATATGCTCATATTGCAAGAACTCGTTACAATGGTGTTGCTTATTATATGCAAGCATGCAATAGGCATCATTGTGCTCTCATAAAGCCAAACAAAAGCGGAATGCATGTGACATTGGCTTACGTATAAAATTCTTTGTCTCATAAAGACATAGAGAGAAAATTTGGCAATAACTATTTACCACTTTTTCTTATTTTTGTAAAAACTCATGTATGTTTTTGTGCCTTGTTATTAATAATATGAATATTACATCTGCTGAAATCTAATAAATATTTGAAATAATTCTGCAACTCTTTATTCCACATATGCAACACAGCTAGTGAAAAAAGTGATTAAGAGTGCCATTTGACACTGAATCCTGGAGTGGACCAGGTAGGTCATAGTGTTAAGACGGTACAAAAATTGGAATTAGGATACAAATATTACTATATCTGCCAAGATTTATTAAAATCGCTTTACAGGGAGCCCGTGACTACTAATGGGTTAAAACTCGCAAATAACAAAATTACAAAGAAACTAAATTCACTTTGATATTAAAAAGTGGTTTCGTACCGAAGTATTTTTCCATTTTCGTTTTTTGAAGAACAAATTTTCGAAATTGAAATCACTTTCGATCGGAAATGAGTTCTATGACATGCTTGATAGTCTGATTTTTTCACTTTATTTATACTGTATTTTTTGGTTTTAAATTTAATCTTACACTTATGAATAACTTTAATTTAGATTTCTCCTATTTGCATTTACATATATTTTGTGCATTTAGCAATACATTAATGCATCACCTTCTATAGCATAAAATATTCAAATGATTTTAGCTTTACATATTTTTTCCGCGTTAACAATTCGTTATTATATTTACAAAGAACAATCTAATAAACCAAGTCTTTTTTAAACAAATTTTTAAGCGAATTGTTTGCTTGGAATGCAGGAAATGCATATTATAGTGGCAGTTGTTTATTTTTTCACATATTACCCAGCTGATGAGACCTCCATTATAATCTGCTGACTGATATGTTTTCCATAGCATTTAGTGTTAAGCGCAAATGAATAAAAAACGAATATTCTTTATAGAGAAAATATATACATATTATTGGAAATTGAGCTGAAAAGTAAAGCAAGTAAAGCAATCAGAAAAGAGTCTTGATTGTAATAATAAAACTTAAAAAAAAAAGTTGTGCAAATTTTTTGTTTTAAATTTTCAAAATAAAAGGAAATAATAAAAAATCATTAATTTTCTTTTCTAATTTTTTAAGCAGTAGGTTAGTTTATAAATAAAAATATTGTTTTTTGTGATGTGCACACAAGGGCCACATTATGTTCTACGCCATTATATATGGTTGCGATAAACAAATTAAATTGCAAAATGGTTAACTTAAAATAAATAAAATTAATTAAAATTCTCAATTATTTATAACACTCCGAAAATTCTATAGTATATACAATTATTATATATTAGCTGGATTCACGATCTTTGTGCAATGGTCTTGCATCATAGCATTTGCAAAATGTGTAGCATATTTTACTCATTACTGTGTGTTTTGTTGGTGTAAACTAAAAGTATGCTACACTTTTTTGCAAATGCTATGATGCAAGGCCATTGCACAAAGATCGTGAATAGGGCTATTATGAAGTAGCTATACACGGTGCACTTTGCTGCCCCAAAAGCAATGATAGCAACTGTTATTGTTATCCAGCTGTTATTTCTCTTGACAATGAATATTGAAAAGAAAGGAATTTGTACAAAAGTTTAAGGGCCTGTGTTATAATTCTCTAGATACACAATAAAAATGTTTCATCTTGTATGAACGGTACCAGGCCTACTCTTTGAAATCAGCAATTTTTTTGTTGCAGGGTGACTTAAACAATATTTCTAGACTACATCTCTAACAGGTAGTCTTTTGGTAAATAATAGTACCTCTTCAATTTGTATGGGAGGTACCACCTTGTTGGCGAATAACAATACGTATTAATATGGGCGTTACTGTACAAAAATCTAAAATTCTAACTAACTATGAGAAGTTCCACTCACACTTAAAATATCGAAAAAATTGTAAAGCCTATTTTTACAACCTGATCGTTAGTAACCAACTGCGAAAATTTCAGGAAGTTCGGCACCCTGGTTTAAGCGGCTGCAGCTTTCTGACAAGCAACTTAACAAATAAATAAACGCCTTTTTTGCTTTATTAGTGTTTCTTTTTTAATGGAAAATTGGTATTATTTAAATTAATAAAAAAATGATTTTAAATAAACTCAAGAAATAGCACAAAGAAAAAGTAGCGTAATTTGAGCCACAGCCAATCACATTTTTAAGACATTTAATAATTAAATTCTTGATTTTCACCTCTGTATAAAAACCACAATTTGATAAAATGACAAAAAATCGCTTAAAAAGACCGGTCACTGAAACGAACAAATAGGCACATGTCTAATATTTATCATAAAAAGAATTCAAACACTCTGTCAATTATTATTATTCTAGGTATTCGATAATAATTTTTCACTTTGTTTGAGTGGTATCACGCCCACTGTTCCAACCTAGTCTGAAATTTTTCACACCATTAAAACTAATTATCTTTTCCAAAAATTTCACAACTTTACCTATTGTAGTTCTCTAGGTAGACAATATTACTTTTTCCATTTAAATGGGAAGTTCTACGCCTGTTATTCCAAAACAGACGGTTTTTCGCTATATTATTCATATTAATAACACGATGATAAATATGTACTTTGTATGGAGAGTGCCACGCTCACTTCAAATATTAAAAATAAATACGCCAATATTCCAACCGTATATCTTACAACAAACTGGAAGGAAGATCGTTCGACTGTGCAGGCAGCTATGGCTTATCATTTTGTGATTTAAAGAATACAAAGTTGTTGGCCGTTAAAAATGTTAAATTTAAACAGAGTTGAAAAGTTGTTACAGCCAACACTAACAACTTTCATGTTTTTAAGCAGATTAAGAGTAGAAATACAACCTCACAGTTGCGGGTGCGGTTGTTTTTTTTTTTATAAGGTTTTGACAATATAAACCGCTCATGGCTTCCGCACGAAATTAGAATGCATTTTAATTTAATGCCTTTCTTCTCAAGCTCTCAATTTATAATTTTTTTTTTCAGCATGCTGCCACAGTTTTATTGATTTCTAACAAAAATCATATTTTTAAAGGCCATGATTCACTATCACACACCACCGTACGATTTAATCACATAAAAATCTGACAGAATTCTGTCCTACTTTAAAGATCGTTTCAAAATGGCGTCGTAGGTGTCACACTATTATACAAAGAAGATGCAAAAACATATGGTATGAATATTTTGTTGTTTTTTTCTTCTTATTATCTTAAAAAATCAACCCTGATCGCATAGAGAAAAATATTTTATTATAATTAAATAAAATATAATTAAATAAAAAAATTTGGTACTGCATATATATAATTTTACATAAAAATGCCATCGGCTCTTAAAAGTGTAATATGTTAGTAAAACGGACGGACAGACAGCAGACAGATAGACATCGCTCAATCGACTTCGGTATGCATAAGAAGTCAGATTATATATACTTCATGGGGTCTGAAATGGATTTTGTAGAAATTACAAACGGAATGACAAACTTAGTTATATCCTTTTTTTACTGTTTGTGGTGAAGGGTATAAAAATGCAGTGCAAGTAAACAAACAGTATTAAAGTTAATGAAACAAAAGAGTAAACACAATAGAAACAACAATGAAAATATTACAATTAGTATCTAAAAACATTTTGTTTGCTATAGAAAATGTCACTTTAAGCTCATAATTTTTAATTAAAAGTTTTTTGTTTAAATACACAGCGAAAATAAATTGGTTATGAGAACCGAATTTGTTGCCAATAGATTTTTGTCGGCTGTGTGTATTATCCCGAATTCATAATATAACTAAATGCCTACGACACTCACAACTATTAAAAAAAAATAATTCTTGGGTGACTTTAAAATATTATTGTGAATTAAAAAAACAATATAAAATTTTTATTAAATTAAACAACTGGAATTTTTTATTATAGTAAATTAATTTTCAACATAACATCTTTTTTCGTGCTATTTTCTATTATGCCGATTAATTATTTAAATTACCGATATTGATTATTGATGGCTGAAGCACGTCTCGATGGTCATTTCGTTAACGCTTACTTAACTCTTCAGGAAACTTCTGACAAAAATTTTAAATGAACTAAAAATTTTTGTCCAAACAATAAAGCAAAGACAAAAATCAAAGTTTAAGTAAAAGCAACAATAACCAACAGTAATTCTATTTTTCTTTCTCCACTGTATACGGCTGACTTTTTTTCGGCTCTTTTATACAGCTGAAAGAGGATGAAAAATAAAATATCACAAAACACTACAATAATTTATTAATATGCACGGACACTTTGCAAATATTAAATTAAAATAAAGAAAGGAAATTTTTTATTATATTAAATTAATTTTCAAAATAAAATCTTTTTTTCGTGCTATTTTCTATTATTTATTGGTTATTGTTGTTTTTGCTTAAACTTTGATTTTTGTCTTTGCTTAATTGCTTGGGCAAAAATTATTAGTGCCAGACGTGCTTTGACCCTCAATAATCAATATCGGTAATTTAAATAATTAATCGGGATAATAGAAAATAGAACGAAAACAAGATTTTATTTTAAAAATTAATAAAATTTTTATATTGAATTTTATTTAGAATATAAATTATAGGAATAAGATCATACATCATAAATTTATTGATTCGAACCATTGAATTTAGCCCATTGCTTTCTTTATATCATGATTTTTTCTTTTCCTAAATAAAATTAGTTGCATCTTTTATTTAGTAGAATAGGATTTAGTAAAGATGCAAATCGGTCAAGTGAACTTTTTCAAAAAATTGTTACAACCAACGTTTAGAGGTTCATTTCTTAGCTTTTAATATAACAACAGTGAATAATATTATATTAATTAAAATCAAAACATGTCAAAATATTTTTTTCTAATCTTTTTTCTATGTGTACAAATGAGATGAAAATTGTATTTATTGAGGACAATTTATTATTGAACATGATGCAGATAAAGTAATTGCAACATTGTGAAAATTATTAAAAAAATAATTGCAATAGATAAACATAACATAATTGCAAATGTTTTTAATTAAAATAGTATTAACTTTAGGAAGAATTACGAATTTTTGCAGAAACTTTAAAGATTAAAGTTTTAATTTAACAATGATTTAATTATATACGGAGTTGCCAATAAGAAGTTTTAGAATTAACAAAGTTGTGAATTGTAATAAAATCATGGGAAGAGTTTAAGCCAAAAAAGACTCTTTAAAAATATCACAAAAATTCTGCTTAAAATTTAGCAAACGGCACAGTCAGAGATACTTTTAATTGTTATTGTTAAAAGCTTCTAGATCTAGTCATATTACAAGAATCAAGAGAAATCGCTGGAGCAAGCGGTTGTTGTCAATAAAATTATGTAGACCGAAGTGAAAGGCAATTAAAATATCTTAAGGACAGGATTCACTATCGCACATAATCGTACGGTTTAATCACACAAAAATCTGACAGAATTCTCTCCTACTTTAAAACTTGTTTCATTTTGGCGTCGTAGGTGCCACACTATTATACAAAAAAGATGCGAAAACATATGGTTTTAATATATTGCTGTTTTTCTTCCTCATCATCTTAATAAAAAATCAACCCTGATCGCATGGAAAAAATATTTTATGAATTATTTCAAAAAATTATAAAATCGTGCAGATCTGTCATAAGGTTTGTCACACATATACACTTTTTATCCACACTATCATTCTTTTAAGCACACATGCAATCTTTGACAAATCGGTCGACTGAGTATGACAGTGAATCCTGGCCTTTAATGAGTAAAAAAAATGTGACAGAATACGATTGTGGCCACAATTGTGATCCGTATTTGTGGTCAATTTATGGAAGCTTATAAAATTTATTTTTAACTTTATTTTGAGTCAGTTCGTAATGCGGAAGAGGAAGATAGTGCCAAATTTGGATTTCGTGATGATAAGCCAAGGAAAAAATGTTTCCCTTCACAATAAAAAACGTACTACAGGTGACATTGGACAATTTTCTTTATGTGCCATATGCAGGGAACTGGGGCATAACATAAAAAAGAGCCAGTTCTTTTAACCAGAAGGTATAAAATAGAATGATAGTTAAAACTGACAAGTGTGGCTTAATACGTTCAGGTCTATTTATACAGAAAACTGTTCTGAAATAAAAGCATATAGAAGAGATTTAAAAAGTGTTTTAATGTCTCCTATAAATACAAGATAATAAATACAAGATAATTGGTAAATTGAATTTATACATGAGTTTAAGACCAATCTTTGCATACGAATGTACTCGTCCAGAAGGTTATCACAGGCTAAAAGCCAGTGAGAACGCCGTTCTGCACCTACCTCATCTTGAGAAATTTGTGGTCAGAATGGTGGTAAGAAATCCACTTAGGCTTTATTTATCTGGGTTGGTAAGCATCACAATAGTAAAAACAAAAGTACCCTGCATGAGGTGGACCGCTTTCAATAACCTCTGAGTGATAATTCTGAGTGGGGTTACTTAAATAGGATCTGATGAACTGTTTAAAGCATTCGAAATTTTAATAGGTGGTTTAATGATGATAAATGTGAGCCCTTGCGGGAGTGTCCACATTTTACGAACTGGCATTTGCTAATTGAACACCTTCCCTAGTAAATGTTAGAGGTCATTAGGGCTATGGAGTCAATATCTGAGCGGTGCTTGGATGTTAGCGTACATCAAATAAAATTTGTTAGGCGAAAATAAAAAGGCTCTTAGCTTGCTGATGTTCAAATGTGGGGTCAGACATTGTTAGATCTAAGAAATCGCAGACGAACTTACAAAACTGGTCTTGCAAGGGAATAATGCCGGAAGAGTAAAATCGATGAACTCATCGATTACTCATTATTATGTAATGCTGACTAACCAGGTGGCGGTTGAAAGACTGCAAGGTCTCTGGGGCCATTTGGCTCATATTAGGCATTTACCTTTGGACAGAAAAGTTTTAAAACTTATTGACTTCCAAAACATTAGGGAAAGACAAGTTGATAGGTTAGCGGAAGATTTAAGTATTTTAAGCAGATAAATCTTTTTCTTGTTATTTCATACAAAACAAGTCGCATTCTAAAAGCTGTAACATTTGATCTGACCTGAAGGCAACTTCTGTAAAAAATATTTCTTTAATTTAAATATTTCTGTTCTTTATTACTTACTAAACTTGTTGCGTTCCAACAACAGCACTTCCAACCGCTTATAAGGGACGAATAATATTGTTGTTGTTGTTGGTAAGCTCTACTTGGCTCATCTCCAGTGTTTTTCGTTGGATTCATTTGAGTCTCTACATATTGACCACTTTTAATTAATGCCGCTGGTGTCGTTGCCCCACTTATGTGAGAAGAATTCTTTGACGCTGCTCCAACTGCAGTTTTATTTACAAAATGTCGGCTGTTTGCTGTTGCGGGTGAATCATTGAATATGTGATGGCCACTAAAACCATATTGATTATCATAACAATTAGTTAATTTGGCACTGTATTCCATGGAAGCTTGTGTATGACAACAATAGCAGACAAGCAGTAAAAGAAAACGTAACATATGATAGGTGGACATTTGTAATTGTTGTTGCATTTTGGGTATTTTCGTACAGTAATATCGATGTTGTTGTCTATTAAAGTGTTGCTTTTGTTTATTATGTTTAGAGAACTGATGTTGTTGACCCATTTTTAAAAATGTCTGCCAATATTGATTTTACAAACGAACAACAACAACAGTAAGGTATATCTTTGGTTTAAATTTTCTACACAATTTTTTATGCACTTTTCTTTAACTTAATTTCTGCTGTAGTTTTCTTTTGAATTGAAAATTCTACAAGTGTTTGCTGTTGTTGGTCATCATTCATTCTGACACTTTAAATATAGTACTAGTTTATTTTTATAAACTTTAATAAGAGCATATACACACAAATGCACTCGTATTCATTTATCCGCAAAGTGATGGACTCTCTCCACCACTTACTTTTTATTTTGTTTGTCATAGTTTTTAAAGTACGTTTCAACTTTTATTGGATTAGTTGCAAGTACTTTGCGGAGCCATGGTAAATGCAACATTATGTTGCCACTTAAGGATTTTTTTTTTTTCAATGTTATTTGTTAAGTTCGTGTCTTTGTTGGCCACATAAAGAAACCTGTAAAGAAGGAAAAAGAAAAAAAATGTTGTATATAAATAAAGCATTTAAAATTAAGTTTCATCTTTTGTACGAACAAAATTTATTAAAAAAAAAAACAATTAACATCTAAGACCGCTTTGTGGTATTTGTCATTTATTTATACTAAACCACAAGCTGTTATAAGAACAAAGTACAACAAAAACTATTAATAAATATATGTGAAGGAAATGGTATCGTATTTAAAAAATGTTTAATAAAAATGTTTAATTTAATAGCAATTGCGAGTTTGCTGGACTTGCATCTGCCTCTAATAATTTATTTCCTTTTTTCTATTTTGCGTAAAAGATTTTTTTTTATTTTTTATAGCTACATACTTGCTGGTGGTAACAATCACATTTCAATTACAATTAAAAAATAAATTAAATTATTGCTTAATTGAATATTCTCTATCACACATTATAAGTAATTATAATTAAAATCAGGGACTAAAGTCAATGTAATGTATCGTAATGGTAACTAAAAATTTTCAATTACAATTACTTGTAACTAGAATTCAAGTTTCTCGCCTGGGTGTTAAAATAATACTGTAATTGAACATTTCCAACTGCAATTAGATATGATTGCGGAAGTGCATTTTTAAGTAATTACAAATATCGCATCCAAAAGGTCTGCTACTGATAGACGTGTTAGAAAAACAACGCCAATGCGGCGAGCCTGCGGAGGCCGCCCACAATATAGAATAGAAATAGTACATTTGCACTATTTTCTGTAATATCAGAACCTGAAAATTAAAATTGTACACCATTTTAAATTATTTGCAAAAATTTTCTCATAAATACAATATTTTATTTACAGGAAAAATTTAAAAAGTAAAATTAGCAAGCAAGTTGACTACAAATCTAGTTGCCAAGGTTCAACCCCTTCGGCAATAAAAAATTAAAAATGTTTTTTTTCTGTTTAATGTTAGAAATACAAATTCACAAATAGCCTTAGAATATGCAGCCATCCTCCTTCTTTGGTACTTCTTCACAGTATATTCGCCGGCGAAATAAAATAACTAAGAAAATGGTTATATCTATCTCCCGTCACCACCTTTTTTATCTCTCATATATCCCATTCGTACAGAATGTAGCACGGTTACAAACTAATAAGATAACATTGCCTTAAAAAAATTAAAAACAGAAGAGCTGTCGCCTAACTATAGGTCCAATTTATCTGTGATTAGATTTGAATCTTCATTTTTCTTTTTAACCGACCTCAAAAAAAAGAAGGCGGTTATGCAATTCGGCTGAATGTTGCTTTTTTATATTTGTGCCTCCAGAACTTAGTCATTTTTGCTCCGATTTTGAAAATTTTTGGTAATATCATAGATTATGCTTACAGATTGGTCCCGTTTTAAAAACAGTTCATAATATTAAAAATTAAAGGGTGTCGCCATACAACATACATATTTTTTACGTGTATTATGAACTGTAAAGGGCGATTCTGTAAAATTTAAAATGACTGCGTATTACTATGGCTCCCAAAAACAAAAAACTATATAAACATATATCTAAAAATTAAAGGGTGCCCCCATAATTGATGTAAATTTACTAATATGGGCCTATCTTTTGAACCGTTATAGACAAACGCTTGCAAGTTGGACAGAATGTCGATTGATATGGCCGTTATAGTAACTAGTATTAATATTATAAATTATAAATTAAAGGGTGCGCCAATAGTTCCTTAAGTTTGATGTATATGGCTATACTTTTGAACAGTTGAAGACAGTCGCTTGAAATTTACAACGAACGTATATTGCTAAGTTCGCTATAATAAAAAGTATCAAATTTGGATTTGGAAGTTAAAGGGTGTTCCAATGGTTAATGTTATTTTGTGTATGTGACCAAGCTTTTGAACCGTTATAGACAAACGCTTGCAAATTGGACAGAATGTCGATTGCTATCGCCGTTATAGTAACAAGTATTTATATTAAGAATTATAAATTAAAGGGTGCGCCAATAGTTCATTTAATTTGATGTATATTGCCATATTTTTGAACAGTTGTAGACAGACGCTTGAAATTTACAACGAACCTGTATTGCTAAGTCCGCTATAACAACAAATATAAAATTTGGATTTGGAAATTAAAGGGTGTTCCAATAGTTAATGTAATTTTGAACCGTTTTACACAGAACGCTGAAAATTAAAAGGGACCTGTGTTGCTAAATCCACTTTATCAACGAGTTTATAATTTGAATTTAGAAATTAAAGAGTGTCCCATAATTACTGTAGATTTACTTATATAGGCCTATCTTTTGAACCGTTACAGACAAGCGCTTGTAAATTTGATGCAATGTCGATAGCTGTGGCCGTTATAGTAACAGCTGATAATATTTAAAATTATAAATTAAAGGGTGCACCAATAGTTCATTTAATTTGGTATATGGCCATACTTTTAGACAGTTGTAGACAGACGATTGAAATTTACAAACAACCTGTATTACTAGCTCCTCTACAACAACAAGAATAAAATTTGGATTTGAAAATAAACGGGTGTCCCAATAGTTGATATAATATGGTGTATGTGGCCGGACTTTTGCACCATTATATACAGACAGCAGAAATTTACAAGGGACAGTCCGCTATAACAAGAAACCTATAATTTGAATTTAGAAATTAAAGGGTGTTCTCAAAATTAATGTAATTTGTTCTATATGGCCGTATTTTTTGAACCGTTGTATACAAACACCTTAATTTTAGACAGAATGTGCACTACTTTATATGGTATAATAAGAAGTATAAAAATTTTATATTATAAATTAAATAGTTGATATAATCTAATGTATATGGGCAAACTGTTGAACCAACTAAATGTACTACAACAGCAAATATATAATTTGTATTTGGAAATTAAAGAGTGACCCTATAGTTGCTGTAATTTGATGTATATTGCTAAACTATTGAACAGTTGAAAAGGTATAAAGTTTGGAGATAAGTGTGTCCCAATAGTTAATGTAACCTAATTTATGTGGCCATACACTTGAGCTGTTATAGGCAGACAGATGAAATCTGTTTTGAAGTCGGTTTTTTTTCGCAAGAATTATTAATAAATAAATCTGTATTTTTTCTTCACCAAAAATTTTTTACTTTAATATTTGTATTGCCTCATTTTTAAAGGACTTGAATTCTATGACTCCACATATCAACATGAATGAAGTAGAAGTGATTTAGTAAGTCACACAATTTACTGTCAACCATCTAAATAATATTTCAAGACAGGATTTTGCCAAAGCTATCAGGTATTGAATTGTATTGTATTGGCCGTTAAAAAAGTCTTCGGTTACAATATACTGAATGTTTAATAAAATAATAAGGTCATATTTTAATTACCGTTTAAGCTATTTAACATAAATGTGAAAAACCATATCGTTAAATAAATAGCTCAAAGCAATAAAGTGCAATGAGGGTTCACAAATATGCTCTTCATTTATGTCTTGATATTTTTTTTTAATAAAGAGCTCTTGATGTTAACATCAAACCACCAAGTTATACTCTAATTACTTCAAATCAATATGAAAGAAAAAATAAAAATAGTTATTCAATGGTTACTGTGTTTTTGTGTAAAAGATTTTTGAACTTTTATTATCATGAAATATTTACATATTTTTTTAAATAATCAAACATAATTAAAGTAAATTAACATAAAAAAACCCAAATAATACATTTTCTTCTTAAAAACTATTTATATGTGAGTCAATGGATTTCCACAACAAGTGAGCACCACAAAAAACGTTTACGTGAAAAGCTTTGCATCTAACTTGAGATGCAGTAAGGAATAGAAGTCTTAGAAATATGCATACCCTGCAAAAAAACAAAAAAGGAATGTATCTTTCATATAACAAATTCACAGATAAAATAAAAGTTTAAAACTAAACAGATTAAAATACTATTGAGAAATAAAACGTTTTTTTACGGTACAGATATCGTTTAACTAAAATTTTAAGGATTGTCAAATTGTCTATTTAATTTTAGTTTACTATTACTTTATTTTTACATTTACAAGTAATATTTTTACTTGTGTTGAATTTTCAAATTTTTGTGAATATATATCCTTTAATATTTTTTTTTTAAGTTCGCAGAATTTTTCATATTTATGCTAAAAGGAGTCTATTGTAAAAATACTCTTTTATTATACCTCAAGCAATAAACAAGCATAAAAGATTTATTCAAAATAAAGCAAAATAAATATTTGCACAAGTTCTTTAAATATTCTTTTGTACTCGTACTTGTGCAGCTTTTATACTGTGGGTTTTCATTAAATCACATTTGTGAACACATAAATCATTTTCATAGTTTCCTAAAGTAAACAAAATATAATTTATTGAATTTTGAGTTATTTAAATTTATTGTTAAATCCATAAACCATGTAGTAATGTGTTGTAATACAAGGATTTTATGTCTTTTTATAGTTTAAAATGTTAAAAAATAAATTCGAAATGTAGAAAATCATTTTATATTCCGCAAAAAGCCATGTTCGATAATTTTCTTTTTATAATTTAAATATTTGGTAAAACTAAATTTAGAATTATTAATAGTTTTTAGCTTTTTTTTTATTACATTTTCGCTTCTTAAGGAAATTTCAATTTTATAATAAACTGTTAATTATGTGTTGAAATTATGGTGAAGATGTGACATTTTTGTGAATTTTCGATTTTATATTGAAACGATTTCTTGGCAGTCCAGAATTTATTCCTTTTTACCGTTGCTCAAAATATCTAAACTCCACACATGCATTTAAAATCGAAGTCAATTTACTTTAAATGGGAGTAATTATTTAGATGGACTAATTAGTTGACGATTTTATTAGCATTGAGTGACAAATTATGCTAATAATTTTTTTAACATTATCATTATTTTTACTAATGGTAATGCTTTTTAATGAAAATATTTCACTTGTAATTAGTTAAAAAATAATATCATTACCATTGACTAATGACTAAATGGTTTAAAACATTATCATAAATGATGTTCCTTTGTACACAAAATATACATCTTAAAGCATAGTAGATCAATATTTTGAAATGGCATTTAGATCAAAAAAGTTTGGTGAAATATTTATGTTTTTACTTTCTCAGAAAAAATTAGACACTATTAGAACCTATTTTTGTTTTCGAGTAAATTATAAAAGCGGCTAGTTTTGGTTGTGGTGAAGTCACCTACTTCAGATCTCAGACATCCAGTTCTCTATCTCATTTAAAAATGATAAATTTTAAAAATTTTCAAGTAGAGATCTATGTACAAGAGTGTTAAGATGCATTTGTTTAATGCATAGTTTTTTTAAGCTTCTGCGATCAAAAACTTGTGTTGCATAGAAACAATTATTTTTGATTCAATTGTTATCAGTAATGAAAAGATTTCTTTGAAATTTTATTACCATTATTAAAAAAAATTATAATTAAAATAAAATCATTAGCATTAAGTAGTAGTTAAAATTTTTATAATGACATTATTTCAAACAATGCTAATGAAGTTTTAATGGTAATGAAAAAATCCCAAGTATGATTTATCTTCTATATTTTTTTAAATGCAGTTTGATATGCTGAGAAACGATAAAACTGATTGAGTTCACCATTGCTATCACCTGGCATATGATTTCGCCTTGGCCTCTTAGCAGACACTACCAAAACTGTTTAGAAAATCTAAGATCCGTAAACATACTAAATGAGATCTTACAAACGACGTAAAAAGACAATAAAATCGCAAAAATTGTATACAAAAACACCAACAGTTGTAAAACCATTTAGATTTGTCTTAGTTGTTCTATATAAGCATTGCCGTTGGAAACTATTTATATCTGTTAGATAGATTTTGTAATAAAAAATGAATATAAAAATTGTATTGCATGAGAATATCAGGACCCGTTTATTTTTGAATGATTCAAGAACAATAAACGTAAAGATTATAACGTGTTTTTTTTATCGGCTGTTGTAACTCAGTCGCGCCCAGGGTTTTGGATCCAAAAAACCTTCAATGGTAACACAGATATTGCCCCTTCTTTGTGCTTAATTATATATTGTAGTGTACCACACAAGCCTACAGTGCATGCACAATGTTTAGAACTAATAAATAATGAATAATGAAATTACATTTTGTTTTATGCTTAGTGAAACGCTAGCGATTAGGGATGAGCGATCCCGTGATTTTTGAAGATCATCGTCACGAGTGAACGTGATTTTCAAATCATCGTTCTTTAAAATAGCTACCGTGATCACCGTTTGCAGTTCTTTTTATTTAAACAAACATGTATATATAATACTTAATAATATTTTATACAAACAGTAATTATTATGGAAAGGGTATTTTGATCTCTACATTCAAAGTATCTTTAATTAAATTGCGGTAACACTGTTTGATTAAAGGTTCAAATTAAAATATAAGAACACACAATTTTCTGTTACATATATATGCGTGAAGTTTGGAAAAAGAATAACTGTTGTTAATAAATAGAAGCTAGAAAAAACTACACAGCAAAGCAGCTGCTTTGACATATGAAAGAATGAAAGAATCCAAAGTACTTATATTTCTCTTTCACAAATTAAATTTTATATGGTACAAATATAAAAGAACGTTTTTACGAGGAACTGTTACTTTATCAATTCAGTCACTGTAGTGACCAGTAGTGATCAGTGATGTTATTAAAACAGTAATTTAATCACAGGTACTGAAATATCTCTCATCTCTACAAGGGATGCAATTTTTAAGTGAAACAATGAGTGCAATTCAAACCTGACTCATTGTGATTGACCAAATATTAATGTAAATACAAACATCATAATACCAAATAAGACAGAAATATATTAAAGAAAGTTAGCAAGGCTAAGATTAATTCACTTATGAGAATTAATATAAGTTTATACAAATCTAAATAAAATTAGACTTTTAATTGTAAGCATAAATCGGCAACAACTTCCTAGTTTTTTTCATTAGCCTCACTTGTTTCGCCAGTTCTTTTAAACGCCTAAGTTTTAACTGGAGCCCTTTTAGCTGTTTTAAAATAAATACAAGGGCTATATGGAAAATTTACACAACACACCAACACACTACAATATAATTACTTCTATTAAGTTCCACTTAAATACAATAGCCCTATTCACGATCTTTGTGCAAAGGACTTGCATCATAGCATTTGCAAAATGTGTAGCATATTTTACTCATTACTGTGTGTTTTGTTGGTGTAAACTAAAAGTATGCTACACAATTTTGCAAATGCTATGATGCAAGACCATTGCACAAAGATCGTGAATCGGGCTAATAATTCAATATGAAAATAACCGACTAATTAATATTGAAAGAGATAGGAGATTCACGTGATAACAGGTTCCGATGATAGCAGGCTTGGATAATAATAGGTTCGGATGATGAGGATTCGGGTGTTTTGGATCGATACTCAGGTTCGGAAAATAACAGGTTCGGGTGTACTGGACCGAAGCGCAGATTCGCATAATAAAAGGTTCGGGTGATAATAATTCGGTTGTACTGGGTCGATACGCAGGTTCGGATAATAACAGGTTCGGGTGTACTGGATCGATGCGCAGATTTGTTTAATTATTGGTCCGAGCAGTGCTGCCAGTTTCTTTTTTCGAGCTTTGTCGTCAAATGGCTTGTCAAATAACGTTAAATCTCGCCAACATATAAAAATATGTAATATTAGATATTAGTCAACATATTTATAAATGAATCGAAATTGATTTTGACTTCAGTTCATTTGTTTTAATTTCTCAAAACCTTTTTAGAAAGAAAATTTATTTTACAATTGTATGTGGACGTTTTCCAAAGAAAACAAAAAGTTAGACGCCAGCAGAATGTAATGCTACACTTTCTGGACCGCTACGTCCTTCATCAGCATACTTCGCATCTATCCATCTTAGGTTGTATACATTGTAAACATCATCTATTCAACCATCTAATCTACACACAAACCAAAGTATTTCTTCTCTGTATTTCGTGTTGTACATTTGTTTTTGCTTTCGTTCCAATCATCGATTGGATACGAATGCAATTTTTTTATTATTATATTATTGGAGTTTTCTATACAAAAGTATTGAAAAGGCGTTTTTTTCAAAATAAATATTTGACGGTAACTAATCAACTAGTGGAAAGTTCACTACTTCTTATTTTACCCACTTATCTCCTTTTTAGATTTTTATTCCGTTCAGGTGTGGTGTACCACACACAATACAAAATTTGTTTAATTTATTTTGTTGTTAGAAATACTCTAAAGTTTTTAATCCTTCTTTTCCAACAATATAATTTTTTATTGTGAAAGGTCAAGAGCTACCTCTTAATACCCTACAGCAATACAATTGTGTATTACCAATATAAAACAAATATTAAGTAACAAATTTAATAACACTTAGAATTAAAATAAATATTTATTTTAAATTTTTTTCTTGCTTGCAAATGCCGGCAGCAAAAGAAAAAAATAAGTTCTAATTAAAACTTTCAACAATAGAAACTACTTGACGAGAGAGACAGACATATAAACTGTATTAGTGTATACCCAGTTAGCATTTGGAAGATTGTTTTTACAAAAATCACCAAAGTGAGTCTTTTTGAGACTACCCAAGATGACTTAAAACTGATTCATCAGTTACGCGTTTAAAAAGAGACTCGAATATAACTCCGACAAACGCATAGAAAGCGACTTTCTAAAAAAACAAAAAGTACAAAAAGCAAATGCTTGAAATTCGACTGTTTTTAGAATTATTTTGGAGACATATTTAATGCAGCCTAACGATGAAATGATTCAAATACATATTTTATTTTTTAAAATACATATGTCACTTCGTAAAAAAACAGAAACACAAATGTAAAATAAATTTTTTAAAATTTTTTTTAAATTCATGTTTTTAAATTTGAATTTTAAGAAATTAGGAATAACATGCTAACGAATGTAACATTACGCCTTGACGAGCAATTGATTTGTTCGCACATGAACAAAACGTCAGCAGAATAGGTTACAAACATTAGTAACCTAGTCTGCGTGGAGAAAACTGCTTCGTTTTCTCGCTGTTTGAAGCCGACATGACATCGACAACGATGGTCAACAATAGCCATTTTAATGTGCGGACATGAAATTGTTTAATGTTTGAACAAATCAATGGCTCGTCAATACGGCGTGTTATAAAAAATAAGCAAACCGTTGTTTGTAATTTTTCAGTTTTGAGAAAATATATTAGAAATGTTCGTATAATATGGTTCGAAAAAGACTCGCATACGGCTAGTAATATGATTAAAAGTTGACTCGAAAAAGTATCGTATTTGATTACAAGTACGATTGAAAATAGTATCGAAAATGAGTCGGAAACGAGAGTCATAAGGGACTCGTTCAGAAGAGTCGCGGCTAGGGTACCATTTTCTACCGACAAAACAATCATTTTCGACTCTAAAACGAGCGCATAATCGATTATTTTAATCGCGTCGAGGAGTCAAAAAAGACTCAAATATGATCAATAATGCTAACTGGGTAATTGTGTACATTTATATGTATGTATGTATAAATGTATATCCACCAATAATAGAAATAGATAAAATAACATGTAGTTTAACGGCAAAATCATGAATATTTAGTTAACACATTTGTTTTCTAATTTAAATAATGTGTTAATTAGGCAAAAACGAAATTATTTAAATCAAATATGTACATGGTGAATTTTGCGTATGTCGGTTATATGAAATCAAGCTATAATAAAATTATTTTTTGTATTAAACTTAACAGTGGGTGGGGCAGTTTTAAGGCCAAGCAAATTTGTCCAGCATTCACTAATCTTCACCAACCTTTACTACAACTTTAAAAATGTTAAAAAAAAAATGAAAACAATCACTTAGAAATGACACAGGTTCAGTCCTTTCTGTCATCCTATTTCTTATTTTTCTTAACGACCTTTTATATTAAATGACAGGAGCATATGCCATTCACATTATTTCCAAATAGTCCAAGACTTTTCAAAATTAGTGATATGCGAAAATACATGGATGATACCCTCAATTGAAATCTTTTGACAATCTCCGGACAGTGTTCAATGTAACGCTCGAAAACCCCAATGCTGTGTGCTTTTACACAAGCATACGGCTAAATGTGTTACCTCATCTGTAATTATAGGTGATATTGATATCAAGTACTTAGAAGCTTTCGATGTTCTTGGCATGAAAATTTAGTGCTATATTCGGAAGAACAAGCATATTTTTCAAGTCGCAAAAGAAGCAACAAAGTGCCTTAGTTTTCTGAAACGATGCAACAGTTATTTCTCCTTCCATCTGATCTCCTTGCTATCTATGCCACCTTTATCAGACCGAAAATGGAAAATAACTCTTATGTATGGACCGTTGCATTAAAGACTATTTTGGAGTTACTCAAAAGCGTGCTGCGGAGAGCTAAGAAGCTCATCAATAGAGTATCCAGCTCTATGGACTCACTAGAATATCAATTCAATGTGGGATGTATTTCACTGTTTTATCGTTATTGCAACGGAATTTGTTCTAATTAAATCAGGGAACTTGTTCCTAAAAACCATTTTTGTACGCGCAACTCGTTCTCCATAAGAGCGCATCCTCTTTTAGTCGACTAGTTGTGAATCGCACTACTCATTACAGAGAAAATTCATTTTTTAGCCGAGCAGTGACTTTCAGAGTGAAAAGATTAGGTGTCATCCCCTGTTGTTGCCAATCGCATTTTGTCTACTGTGTCTCCTATTTGGAATTCTTTTGTAATAACTCTATGATAAGAGTGCTACTTACTATTTAAAAAAATAAAAAATTATATAATATGATATTATTGTGAATTAAAAGACCAAGAAGACACAACTTTAATATTTTCGAGAAATTTTCGTAGAAAAGTACGATTGTGCACTATATTTTTTAAGATATCAACATGGGTATCATTTAAAAGTCTTAAGAAAGTTTTTTAGGAAATACAAAAATTTTTTAAAAAAGTTTAATCCATTAAGAGCCGACGACATTTTTAAGTAAAATTATATATAGTACTTAATTTTTATTTTTCTCTTTTTATTCTCTGTCACCCCAACATTTGTGTTTTTGACTCGAGTTACATCACTTGATTGGATTTAAATATATTGTGAAGTCTTTTGAAGATTAAGCACTCTTACTTGTTAAAAAAATAATGCTTTTTCTTTTAATTTATTTTTTATTAGGAGTTGAACTGTCGATGTTATAAATGAATTAAAGTTGATTTTGGCTTAAATTCATTTTATAATTTCTAAAAAACTTTTTTTTTAGAAAGAACAATCATTTTACAAATATATGCGGAAGTTTTCCAAAGAAACCAAGAAAACTTAGACACCAGCAGAATATAATGCTGCATTTCTAGATTGCTTCATCCTTTATTAGCATTCTTCGCGTGTATCTATCTTAGACTAAGTACATTTTGAACATCATCTATTTAACCAACTAACAGATGCATAGTTTTTGCGCTGGAATGTCATACCTAAATAAGAGCATCAACCAATGCTGCCATGGAGACACAAGAAAAAGTTACGGTTTTCCTTCACAAAATATACATTTTTTCATTAAAAGTTGCCTTTTCTTAATATTCCGTAAAAAAATAGTAATTTAATGTAATTTATACAAAATATAGTTTAAAGTTGTACTCCATATTTCAGAGAAAATAATAACAAAATCATTTACTGAAAAAAAACAAAATGAAAAAAATAGGACTCAATACCTATATTTCGGAGTTTTAACCTGGTTAAAGTAGGTTTTTCTAAACAAAACTTGTTCACCTTTTTCTTTGAAAAATTGATCTTCGATAGAATTAACCACACTAATTATTTGAAAAATATCGTTATTAAACACAAATTCCAGCCATATTTGCTTAAAGCTTCCACACAAAATTACTAACAATTTTTCTCTAATAAAATCCGGCACTTCCTGAAGAAAATTAAATGACTACTTTCTTCTAAATCGAATATTAATACAGTTGTCAAATTTTCCAACCGGAATAACTGAAAAGTTGTTAACAATTTCGCAAGTTTAAACAGAATTCTTAGTTTTCCGCACGAAATTTAGCTCATATTATTTCACAGTTGGAAAGAATTGTTGCCAGGAACATTATGCTGTTTCTAAACATAAAGCAAGAAACAGTTCGTGATTTCTCACGAATTAAACAGAGCAAAACTTCAGCAATGTTATTTTTATTTTCTTTATTTCAAACTAATTTTTATATGTGATTTTAATTGCATTTGCAGGTTACATTTTTTATTAAAATCGAATTTATATATTAAAAAAGATTGATATATTAAGAGAGATTTTTATTTCATATAATATAATCGGTACCAAAAGTCACGAAAATTTAGCCAAATATTACAAAATTATACATGTTACGTGGAACCTTCAAAAGTTAAAAAAACAAAAATGTAACCAAAAACGCAACACTGGTGTCAACTTTATATCTTGAACAGTAATATTAATTCATTTTATTTTATAAAACCCGCTGTATAAGAATTAAGAAGAGATAATACCACAATATTGCCATGAAAATAACTAAATTGTCATTAATTTTCAACAATAACAAAAAAAAAAAAACAAATACGCAAGCAGCCAACTTCATTTCGCTACGCACTGCCGAATTCGGATTTTCCAATTGTTAGGCCTGGACGCCGCGCTATTGTGATTTGCTTCATACATTTTGTATGTAAATGAACATTTGTGATAGATCGATTGCCGGTTACGCGCTAATTTAAGTTTGGCTTTAACTTTTTAAAAAAGATGACGAAATCCACACACAAACTAAAGTATTTCTTTAATGTTCTCACTTCTCACTCGTGTTGTAAGTTTATTTATGCTTCGTACCAAAAACCTTCGGTTAGCCACCACTGTAATTTTTTTAATCATTCTGTACATGCGCTGTGCCATGCGTTTTTTTTATTTTTTTTTTTTTTATTTAAATTTTATTTTACTAGTTTAGGAGTTGAACTGTGAATATTATAAATTCACTGAAATTGAATTTGGCTTAAGTTTATTTTTTATTTCTATTTTTGATAATAATAATTTTTCTTTCTCAAAAACAGATTTATAATAATTACAAAATGAACTTAAGCCAAAATCAATTAAAAATAATCTTGCTTTTTTATGTGTAAAAATCATGTTTTAATATGTCAAGTAGTTTTTCTTATTCATAAGAATATTCGAATTCAAATATATAATTTTAATTACCAATATTTGGTATTGAATTAGTTTAATTTTATGTCTCACTTAACAGATAATAATTAAAAATTAAAGCTTTAAACAAACCTTTCGTAAAAATATTATCTGTTAGTTTTTATTTTAATAAAATATTTAAAGATTATATTCTGTTAATAATAAAAAATTTAATTATGATATTTATTATAAACAATTTATAAACTTTGATAATTTCTTCTTATTTTTTAATCAAATTCCCCACTGTGTAAAACTAAACATAAAGCACGCGCTCTATAGTTTTTGTCTTTGTGCCCAACAATATTTATAGATTTAATACCTACATTTCAATATTCACGAGGTTGTCCTGTCTAACACTCACTTAAGAATGTGTTAACACTCGACAGCGATTATTGATAAAAGATATTTTTAGCATGTGCTTTTTTCGCGTGCTTTTCGAAAGTAAAATCTTTAGTAAAAAATACTTAATTTAGAAATACAATAGTCATAATTTTATGATTAAAAGTAAGATAAATAAAACATCTGATTTTTAAATTATTTCTTATATTTGCAATAATGTGAAGTGAATAGTTTTTTTGATCCAGCCATAAGAGCTATTTTTAATAATTGCTAGTACAGGCGTTGCGTTTCATGAGTTCTGTGACAACAACACCGCCTCACGCAAGTTACTTTCACGTTGTAATTTGCATCCTTTCTGGAAAGCAAATCACTGTATTCATCCTGTCTGTTTGTCTAAAAGTATAGTGATCGTGAGACTGTTAACAAGTACTTATTATTTTTAATTTATAAACTCCTCAATCTTCCTAAATTATATTTCCCACCAAATAAATTTAAATAATTTAACAAAAATTTAAGCAAACACATGAATATGTTTGGCAAGAAAATGACGTCAGCTAGACTTATTTAAGCAGCTAATTTACTTAAGTTTGAATAAACTTGAATCTTTATTAGTTTTGCAAACAAACTATTTAAACAAAAATTCATAACAAAAAGTGGAGAAGTAAAAAAAAAATTATAACAAAAACCAAAAACTATGAAAATGATTTTATAAAAAAAGGTATAAATTACAATACTTAAACCGATATGGACATACGTTATCCAACTTTGGGGAACTACAGGTAATTCCAATGTTGAGATATTACAAAGATACCAGTCAAAACCCCTAAGAATAATAACAAATGCGCCTTGGTATATCAACAACAAAAATATACACAGAGATCTTGGAATCTTAATGGTCAAAGATGAGATCAATAACTACAGCGAATGATACGCAAATAGACTCAGTGAACATTGCAATGTGTTAGCAATAAATCTGTTAAATGATAGCGATGAAATTCAGAGACTTAAAAGGTTACTCGTACGGCTGTTATTATTATCGTATATCTCTTTATCGTTATTGACTTAAGCAATTATTAAACTAAACGCCCAACTATAATGTGCATAAACTAGGTTATGCCAACTTATACAACTGTGCAAATACATTATTTATATGTGGTAAACTATAATGTACATAAGATAACTTTTCGTCAAGTTTCGTTAAATTTCATTTCTTTATGCAAGGTACGAAACTGATCGCACTTTCCGTACGGAAACAGCTGATTGTACTTTGTGTTATACATTTATAAAGAAAAATTGTAATTAAGACCGGCAGTGTTTAATTTTTATTTTTCAATTAATAGAAAAAAAAATCATTTTTGTTTCTGCCCAATTTTCAGCAAATATAATAAATTAAAATTAAATTTTTATTTATACACACATATGTATACGATATAAGCGATGAACATCGTTGCATATTTTAGTACGGTTGGCCACAAATACAAAACAGAGAATAACTTGTAATATTTTTTTTTACTTTTTCTTAGAACATGAAACAAAATACGTAAATGTGTATGTGAATGTTATAAAATATAAGTACAGTCAGCTGTTTCCGAACGGAAAGTGCGATCAGTTTCGTACCTTGCATAAAGAAATGAAATTTAACGAAACTTGACGAAAAGGTATTTTATGTACATTATACTTTACCACATATAATTTAATGTATTTGCACAGTTGTATAAACTTGCTTTAAGTGGTTTTATGTACATTGAAGTTGGGCCTTAAGATTTCCCATGCCATCCTTACTTACTGTGTTTTAGCTTTAAACTCATAAAATAATTCCATCCGACTTTTGCCATTTATACTCTACGATGCTACTGAGTAATTCCGTCAGTGTTTATATTTTTAATAGTTCCGTTAGCAGTTATTTACTGACGCAGTTTAAGCAATCTGCTTCTATTAGATTTTTTTCTTCTTACAGCCATTATCGCACAGTCTTATATGTATATTCTAGTGAACATTAATAATAACAACTTCCTGTGCCGCCCGCTTTTGAATGCACTTCCCTCATCATTTCGCGCTTGACAGCTTACCCTTTCGACCAAAATTACTCTAGTATTGAATCTGTTTTGATTTTACTAGAGCCTTTGAAATAGTAATTAAAAAAAACTACCACCGTTTCAGGCAGCCAATCAAATATTTAAGTTAAAACAAGTAGGAGGGCTATGCCGAATCTTATATACCTTTCATCATCTATGTAAATCAAATTTAGTGAAGTGATTCCAATCAAAAAAGAAAATATTTTTGTGATAGAGAATTAAAAAATAAGAAAACATTTTGGTACTACATATTGTTACGTTTTACCCTTTTTTAGCAGGCAAACGTACGGATTCTTTTGATTGCAAATACCACTGTGGCTAAATTCTGTATTCGAACTTTATGGCTTTCTCTGGCTATACTTCTTAATCGTACCGGTCTTGTGAACCCTTGGTCTCGTATTTACTAAACATGCGTTATCACCACAAACGCAGCCATCCACGCTACACTACTGTGTTACTCCGGCGAGACATGAACTACTCGATGCCTTGTTTAGTAACCTTAACCATCCACAGACATCTCCACTACTAATTTTATCCAAGCCAGTCATCTCCTTTAATCCAGTAGCCACAACACACGTCTGCCATACACTGTTGTTATGCTGCTACACTTCCCCGCGCTAACCGCTAGTGCTCTTTCTTGTTATTATAAAGGGCTTCTTGACAATTATCTGTTGCTCTTATATTAAATTGGACGTCTCCACTAAATTATCTGCCATGGCTTCACACAATAATTGCCTTTTGCCTCTCGGGAGGTTTGTACTGCTGTTTTATTAATTTTAATTGTTTATAACAATTATTATTTTTATGGTTGCACGCATGCCCGCATGCGGTATCGAACTCGGACTCCCTGGTTTGTAGTACGCACCTCTACCAACGCAGCCATTGAGGCTGCTCAGCTTTTGTTGGCTAACTTGTGGTTTTGTTATTCCGTAAACACACCATTGGTTGTTGAATTAACTTTATTCACCACACTCATACGGAAACAACTACAGGGGTTGTCAGATTTTATTATTCGTAACAATATATAATATTTTACATAAAAATGCCATCGGCTCTTAAGGGTTAAGCATTTTAAAATATTTTCGTATTTTCTTAAAAATCTCATCAAAATCTTTAAAATGATACCCATATTAATATTTAAAACAATTTTTAAAATTTCAGAGACCCGTAACTTGGAAAATATGGGCGAGCGCCAATATTTCCCCCTGATGTGTATTTTTTATTGTTTATTTCTCTATAGCACCATGTATTTATTATTTTTATTGGAGTTACTTTATTGTTCCCAATGACATGAAAATATTAGAGGTAGGCGTGGTGTTTTGCCTGCTGCCTCAAAAGACATGGACGGACCATGCTGATTTCAAACAGCACCTCTTTCGACAATATATCTAATTGATTGACATATTTATTTTTTTGTGATTTCAATACTAACACGGACGGACGGACATCGCTCAATCGACTTCACTATGAAGTCAGAATATATATACTTTATGGAGTCGGAAATGGATATTGTAGAAATTACAAAAGTATAACAACTTGCGAAATAAGGCAAGTATAATATGAAGAAAATAAGAAAAATTGAGAAATGGACATGGTTTTGGACAGATTATGGTAATGGCAAAATTATCGTTACGGTTGTCTGGTTGTCTGTCATGTAGGACCTTTAAATAGATAACTCATTTCAACACTAACGCTGAGAGATAGATAAAAGGATAGACGATAGATAGACATTGTTGAGTGACTTCTCTATCTACAGTTATTTATGTTTTTAAATATTTGGTGTAGTAAGTAATTGTGTAATTTAAGTTTTATGAAACAAAAAAGTTGAATAAATTTCACGAAGTTAATAAATTTAATTCTGCTATAGAGGCAGAATATTTTTATTTTTTTAAGGTGATGTCAGTGTCAGTGTCATGGAAAATTTCGCAAAAAGTCAGCGTATGTGTCCGCAAAAACGTAAAGGTCATACAGACAACCCTTGTAGAATTCCACGTATTTATTAATCCTGTGTACTTTGTGAGTTAATAAAAATGAAATAAGGAATTTACAATATAAAGAGAAATGCAAAAAAAATAGGAATAGGCATTGTAATTTATGGATTATATTGATGGCCAAATTATCGAAATGGTTTTCTGGTAGACTTGTAACGTTAAAGTTATCATAGCTCATTTAGGGCCTTCAGATACCTTATTTGAACACAAACGCCGAGAAAAAGGACCGACAAAAGTTAAGGCCCAACTATAATGTGCATACGCTAGCTTTAGCTTATGTCAAAAATTCAACGAAAAGCCTGTCAAATGCTTAAGTAACTTATCAAAGAAATTTGTGTGGCTACAATGTACATATATAAATTTAGTAGCTTATTTGCCACAGTTGCACATTTATGTTTATTTCGTACTTTTGCCAAAAAAATTTTTTTTATAAATCAACAAAATTTTAAAACGAAAAGGCTTTAAAGAAAATATTTTATATATTTAATAACATTCACAAACACATTTACATATTTTGGTTTATGTTCTAAGAAAATGTAAAAAAAAAAATTATTACAAGTTATTTTCTGTTTTGTGTTTGTGGCCAACCGTACTAAAAAATGCAACGATGTTCATCGCTTATATCGTATACATATGTGTGTATAAATACAAATTTAATATAAATATATTATAATTGTAAAAAATTGGCCATAAAGAAATATGTTGTTTTTTTCTACATTTTTTATTGAATTTAAAACTAAAAAATTTAACAATTTAGGTCTTAATTAGAAAATTTCTTTATTAATGTATAAACCAAAGCACAATCAGCTGTTTCCGTACGGAAAGTGCGATCAGTTTCGTACCTTGCATAAAGAAATGAAATTTAACGAAACTTCACGAAAAGTTATCTTAATCACATTATAGTTTACCACATATAATTTAATGTATTTGCACAGTTGTATAAGTTGGCATAAGCTAGTTTATGCACATTATAGTTGGGCCTTTAGACATTAGTAAGTGACTTTTCTATCTATAAAGTTCGAGTTATTTATAATTTGAAATATTTGTTGTAGTATCGGTTTTTGGCGAAATATTTAAATTTCTTAAAACTTAACGTTAGTCTTATGAATTAAAGCAGTTGAATAAATTGCAACAAGATAATATATTTCATATTGTTCAAGGAACACAAACGGTGCCACATGCTTATGTAACAATTCAGTTACTAAATCAAATGTCTTAAAGTGTAAACTCTCTCGGTTTAGTGATAAAAATTGGCTCCCAATATCTTATTATTTAACACCAGCTCGTAAACAAAAAGGATATTTAACCTTGCATCATCGACATTGAACACCAACAATCCAGTATCATGGAAAATTTCGCCGAAAGGCAGCTTACGTGCCTAGAAAACCGCAAAGGACATACAACCTTTGGAAAATTCCATGCATTAATTAATCCTGTGTACTTTGTGAAATAATAAAATTACATTCTAAAAAAGTATTTTTTTTTTTCTATTTAATTAAAAATAACTAAAGTTTTGCAAGACCTTAAGGCTTATTAATGTAAAAAAAAATTAAAGCTTTTCACTTTTACTTAAAGTTTTATCTTTTCAAACAATTCGTTAACATTTTTATATATGCATCTATGAATAGGTGTACATCTGCAAATTGGATATGGTTGAAGTTATATGGCAACCTTTGAACGTGAATGTTTGTATTTTTATAAGTTCCTTCTGAGTGGAAATGTATTTTATTTTATTTGTAATTTTTATTCTCTTATGAAACTTTAAACTTTAAAGTATAAAGATTTATATTTTCAATTGCAAAATCAACGATATAATTTACCATAAAATTCCAAAATATTATGCAAATAATAGCGTTTATGGGCATGCATTTAAATTATCACTCATTTTTTCATTATTATTTTTTTTTTAATTTATGGCGTGACTTAAATATAAAAGAAGTAAAACGCCAGTACTGCTATAGAACTGCCAATCAAAAGTATTGTATTACAAATAAATAATAATGTACAAGTAAGAACAAAGAAAGGTCATGCTCATACAGTAAAGAGGAGGCGAGAATATTAAGGACATTTCCAGTTTTTCAGAGAACGTGTAAAAAGACATTGAGACATAAAAACGTGTGATGGAAATCGATTCACAAATATGTTTTTTTCATATTATCAAAAATGTTTGATTTTGTTTTGAAATCGATTGAACTTTATCTCACCCTTTCAAAACCTTCGTTTTCAAATCGACCTCTGTTGCCACTGTAGAATCCAAATATATTTAGCTTTTAAAAAATTACGGCCTCATTAGTAGTGAATCTCTGAATGCTCTGAACTTTAAACATCGACATTAACTTCTTCCATAACAGAGAAAATGATTTTTTTGTCAGAAAAATCGTTCGCAAACTCGTTTTCGCCTGTCGCTCAATCATCTCTAGCACAGGCCAACAGAAAAATTTTGTTTGAAAACTTTTTAACTTTTATAGCTGATCTTTAAAGATTTTTGTGTGCTGAATCTAAATCTGGCGCTAGTTTTTTATCAGCCACAGTTTCCTGCAACATGCTATGAATTATAAACCCCTATACGGTGTATAGGGTCCCAAGATTTTTTCTGATCACCAAGTTTAGTTTGAAAGTATGATAGATAAACCTTTTAACAAATTTTGTAACGTTTTTATAATGTTTTTCAATAATAAATTAATCACAAATGTAATTTGTAATTTATGCAATATCCATTTCCGACACCATAAAGTATTTAAATTCTGTGTACTTATGCATAGCGAAGTCGATTGCTTGATGTCCGCCTGTCCATCTGAAATCAACTTTGCTAAACCACTACATGAGCTAGAGGAAATTTAAATGCGCCAATCGATCAGACGTAATCTCGAAAATTTTGTTACCGAAAACCCGCAAGATCGGTCCATGTCTCTCAAGTCAGCGGTCAAAATACTACGCCTGCTTACAATTTTTCCATATCACTTGCAACAAATCTAGTTTAGCGAAGTAACTATAATCAAAGAAAAACAAATATTTTAAGCGATGCGGAATTAAAAAATAATAAAAAAACAACAAGTGAAAAAATTGGCGCTCGCCCATACTTTCCGAGTTACGGGGCTCTGAAATTTTATAAATTTCTTCAAATATCAATATGGATAGCATTTGAAAGCTTTTGAACAGATCTTTAAGGAAATACATAAATTTTTGAAGAATGTTTAACCCATTAAGATATGATATATGATATTTTCATGTAAAATGAAATCACTTGAAACAATGAAGTACCTCTTGTCAAAAAATAAATATATAGGGCGATAGAGAATTAAAACCTAAGAAAAATATACCAAGTGAAAAATTTATCGCTTGCACATATTTTCCGAAATTCGGGGCTCTGAAATATTCAATTATTTTTAAAATATCATTTTGAAGCTTTTGAATAGATATTTGAAGAAATACTAAATTTTTTTTAATGTTTAACCCATAAAGAGCCGATGGCATTTTTATTTAAAATTAAATATATGTAGCATTTATTATTTTAATTCTCTGTCACTCGAATATTTCCTTTTTTTGGTTGAAGTTACTTCACTACACTAGATTTTCGTATATCGTGAAGGGTATATAAGATTCGGCATAGCCGAACATAGCACTCTTACTTGTTTTATTTGAAATGAAAATTGTTAATTTAATTTAATTTTTTTTTTAACTCAGTTGCAAAAAAGTAAATATGAAAAAAAATATACTTTTATAAAGCTTGCATATGATTCTGTCAAAACTTGTAAAACTCTACTGTGTAAATAAAATTAGTACTAAGATAAGATATAAACTAAGGTAAAATAAAATACAAACACCAATTGGAAAATTTATGTACATAAGTTCTTGTTGAGTATTTTTCATTATTCATTTTTTTAAGAAGAAGTTTGAAGAAGAAAAGGCAATTTTAAAACAAAATATAACAACTATTGTTTTAAGGTTTCTGCGGTACAGCAATAACTACTCCCATCAACTACTTAAGCAATTATGATTTCTGTTAAAATTCTTGACACAAAAATACATAAATTCTTAGCAAGTTTCAAAGCAATAGAAAATAATAACAAATTAGAATTTGTACAAATTATTTTCAATTGCCAAAAGTTTTTTTTTTTTTAAATAAATTTTTGTTCTAAGGAAATTAAATTTATAACTTCTAACAGTGGAATTAAAAGACATTTTTTAAATTATTTACTAAATCTATAATTTTTAATTTTTGAAATTTCCTTTTAGTATCATAACAAATAGATAGTTTTAATTTGGCTTAAGTTAAAAAAAAAACATTATTTTTCAAAATTTTTGTGTTAATTTTAAATAAAACAGGAAAAATTAGACACCAGCAGAATGTAATGCAGCATTTTCACGTTCGCTACATTGGTCATCAGCGTTCCTTACCTCTATCTAAGTCGGGTTGTGTACATTGTAAACATCATTTATTTAACCAAAAATTTTATTAAATAAGAATACGAGGAATATTAATATCCAGTCATTATTTTTTAAATTAGATTTACAATATCAAATACACTTCTGATCTATCAAACTGCAGAGCTGGGATATTCTGCTTTTTGGCCCCTAGATCTTTTATTAATAGAGATATTTTTTAACGCCTATAAGAACCCAGTGGAAAATATATTTTCCGACTTTTATAGTATTATTCGTGTACTTTAAAATACTTTTTAATTTATATTCCATATGTGCTTGTTATGAAACTAGAGAGATAAAAAATCCACACACTGGAATTAGTACTATTGTTTCTATTAAATAAATAAATTTAATTTTCATAAAAAACTTCGTGCTATTTTTTTATTTAACTATCCCGATTAAATTAATTACCGATATTGATTATTGAGGGTCAAAGCACGTCTCGATGGCCATTTCGTTACCGTTTACTTAACTCTTCAGGAAACTTCTAACAAACATTTTAAATAAACTAAAGATTTTTGTCCAAACAATAAAGCAAAGACAAAGATCAGTAATTCTATTTTTCTTTCTTCACTGTGTACGGCTGACTTTTTTCCTCTCTTTTATACAGTTGAAAGAGGATGAAAAATTAAATATCAATAACACTACGATAATTTATTTCTATCCACAGGCACTTTTCAAATTATTTAATTAAAGACACGGAAATACTTTTTAAACATTTAATTTTCATAAAAAACTTCGTGCTATTTTTTTATTTAACTATCCCGACTAAACTAATTGCCGATATTGATTATAATCAGGATAATTAAATAAAGTTTTTTATGAAAATTAAATATTTAAAAAATATTCCCGTGTCTTTAATTAAATAAATTTAATATTAAATATTTTTCTGAAAATGATTCACTGTCTGCGATATCATCAGTTACAAAGTTAAGTTTTGATACAAAAACGAAGACCAACCAAAATAAATGAAATTTCACTTTGAAATTCTGTGGTCAAAGTATTGTTGGGTTGCTTTCATAAACTATTATTGTGCGGTACTAAGACAGCAGCAAAATAATAAATCAGAAAATTAATATTTTTATTTCTTTTTCTTCTTTTTGAATTCAGTATCAAATTAAATAAATAAATACCAAATTATGAAAAAAAATTTTTCAATAGTCTGAATAGTTTGTTATTATAAAGTATTTTTTACTTCTGTTCTTTAATTCTGTGGCAAAATAGAAGGAAACAAAATTGTGGTTCGAAGAACATACTAATTTTAAACTATAAAAATCCACTGTTAAAAAAAATGAAAACAAACAAGTAACATCATTAGTGTAAATATTATATTGAAAATTTATATTCTAATAAGCCTGGAATATTTAAATGTGTGAGATATGAATTTATGCTAAAGAAATCAAAGATAATACAAAAGCATAGATGAAAATAATTGATAGCAGATTATTAACAAAAACTATTGTGTCAACAAGTTAGAGTGTTATTTTGTGTCAAATCTTATTTACCCATCACTAAAGTGATATTATAAATCGGCTGTTATGAGTTCTAATTTCACTGCACTATATCTTTAATTTTTACTCTTATGCTTTTCAACTTTATCATAATAACTTAAAATAGCACAGTAATATTCCGCATAATTATTACCACCATTTGTTTTAGGTAAGCTTTTATTAATTCGTTTAACAAGAACAAAAAATATATAAATACAAAATAATTTTCTAATTTAGGTATACGATTTTATTTATTTTTTTTTTATTTTTAATCTTATATAGTGTAGACAGGTATGTTTTTCAGCTTCACTTCTACATTTATAATATAAAAATGAAGGTCATAAAAATTACTTAATATTCAAAATTTAAATTCCTAAAAAAATGACACTCTCCTTTCTATAGCCAGAGATCGAACTCATGCCACAAAAGAGTTCCTTGTTACATATAGACGTTCTTTACAATTTATTTTTTAGTAATATTTAAGAAAAAAATTAATTTTTTTTGTAAAACTTTTTTTTAATTTTCGTCTTTTAATGAAATTTAATTATTAAGTAAAAATGTGGCAGTTTTTGTTAAGTGAAATTCTGTGTTTTTGGTTATCGAAATATTTTTTTTTTCTTTACTGAATTTTCTATTTATTATTTTTTTATTTTAATATTTACATACAAAATAAAAACACAACAACATAGGAATAGCCGTTAGGAAAATAGAGGCGCTCGACTGGTTTTGGCATATCGCCAACATTTGTAGACCAATGTTACAAAATTAATACTTTAACCTAACAAATTTGCATACTTTAATTTAATGTAGCCCATCTAAGGACCGACGTGCATCGCTTAACAGGCAAACTTTAGTAAAACCTCTCCACCTCTGATAAGCAGATATAAAAAGAAAACGGCATCTCAGAAATTTTAGTTGCCGCTTGGAAATACAGGGTTATAAACAGCAAGAAGAGCAACAGGTATTTATAAACATAATACAATATATTATATTAAAAAGTTTTTGTTTATTTTGTTTTGCTTTTTCTTGTAGCTTAATACACTAACAACTTTTCTAACCGCTCCTCAAAACAAGGCGTCAGAAGTTCCGAAAAATGGTCTTAAGTGTAATGTATCGCTTTTCTTTTCTAACTTTTTAAGCACTATGTTAGTTTTATAAAACATTATTGTTTTTTATTTTTTCAATATTTCGCCACACTGTTGGGTGGCATCTTCATGCTTATAAACATTAATAAAGCCAGGATATTTACAAGCGATTCAAAGAAGGGCTGTATTTTTTTTCGATTACCTTGAAAATATATTCGAGGGAATTTTTATTGGGCAACAGTTCTGTCACATAATTATCTTTACTGGTCAGCTTAGGTACAAAAACGCTGTCAAGGCTATATGACCTATCTACCATTATTTTAGTTGAGATTAGCGATGCGAAAAAGGAAATCCCGAATTCCGTAATCTCCGCTTTTTAGGATTTGATCAATCCCTTGTTGGAACCCAACGCATAAAGACTACTAGGTACCAAATTAGAAAACAGCATCTGATTAAATATCCTAAATTCGTGATCGCCGCAGATTAACTTTATTACAAAATAACTGCCCAGACTTGATGGACTAAAAAGCTGCAGGTTTAGTTTTTGTAAAACCTTTAATTTTATTTGGCAGCAGTCAGTACGTGTGACTGTCCAGTAGTGGCAAGCATTATACCGAAGGCCACAGGATGGTACAGGTTGGATAAAGACGCTGTTATTAACCTCAGTCTTGAGTCCTGGAGAATTTTGGATGCGTGGGCAGGCCTTAACGGGCCAGAAAGTAGATATGTTGACTCGAATGGACTCTGTTTTGAGCTTGAAGCCCGAAATATTGATGTTGATTTTATACTCAACACTGAGACTCTGACTTCGTACTCGTAATGAACGTAAAAATGTTTACTATTCTAGGTCAAAAAGATCATTTCTGTGCATAAGAAATTTCACCTTTTCTGTTTTTGTAAAATTTTTGCACTTAAAAGGAAAAATTCTAATTAAATGTATTGAAATTTAAGTGGCACAAAAGCCGATTCACTCAATTTTGACATAAAAGTATAACAAATACGAAACTATAAAATATGTTCAAATACTTATTTAAAAAATAATATTTATTATTATTGACCTTCGCTTAACATCATATTTTGCAGAAAAAGGATGCTTTTCAATGAAGTGTGTAAAAAAATTGTCACACATGTTGTTGGGGTGTGTTAGGCAGAAAAAGAAATTTGAATAAGAAAAAACACAATTGTTATTATTTTGTAAATATATACTTTTATTTATAAATATTTTCCCTTGAAATACGAAGTGTGTTCTCTTTTATATAAAAGACAAGAACTTTTTACAAAGGCAAAAAGGAAGATGGCGAAAACAAAATTTAGTTGAACCGTTAACGGTTTTAAGTAATGCAATTAAAAGTAAATACTCCCAAAAAATACACGGTTTACTAAAGGAGTAGAATTTAGATGTTATCAAAGTCACCAGATTGACAAATGAGAAATTTTATAAAATTTATGATTAATTAAAAAACCGAACAGTTCAACCTAAACATTGCCGGCCGCCTTGCAATAACAAAGTTAGATGCAATAAAACATAAGAAATAATTTAATTAATGAAGGTTTTTTTTTATTGTATTATTTTTTCCAAGTTCAATAAAATATGGTTTTTACAACAGATCCATAAACTGAACCCAAATAAGGGATGGTTTTGTGCAGACCCATGAACTGATTATCGTAGCACAATTAGGACTGAATTATATAGGCGATTGGCCAGATATAACCCACCCAAAGATTGTGTACTGAGCTAGTGGACAGCCCGGACAAGAATAAATTTTTCCCGTAATGACTTGGGAATTTAGCTCTGGACCAAGAACAAGCGCAACCTGACCAGAATGATAAAAGGTTGGATCCGCCAACTGCAAACCAGGAAATTGTTCCCGAACAACCTCCGCAACGTTTTCTTTTGGCGTTTTTATACCCTGCATTTTAGTAACCTTCGCTGTTAAGGAAATTCTTTTTAGCGGATCATACAAAGATCTGAGATCTATTACCGCACGCACCTGTACTTGACGATCCCCAAGAATAAGCTTCCCCTGCAAAGTTGGCGAAAAGCTCACGACATGGCGCAGTGACAAAGTAGCTACACTGGCCATGGGTGAAGGCACACTAGTTCTTAAATTTTGTTTTCCACATTTCTTTCCTTTCTTTGTGCCCTTTCCTTCAACTTGCCTGGGGGAATGCAGTAGAGTATTATGATCTCCTTGACATATATTGCACTTCCGGACGCTTCGACAGTCTTTCAACGTGTGATTGCTGGCCAAACAACGTGAGCAATGGCCCCAAATCAGCACGTGACGCAATTTCTTTTCATGACTTAGCTGCCGAAACCGAAAGCACGCTCTTAAGGGGTGAGGTTTTTTGCAGAGGCTGCAGTTGAGCGCACTGAAGTCTGTCCCTTTATTTGTTCGCAAATCATTTTTTGGGCCAAAGCTGTCCACTATGCTGGAGGATCCAGTTGTGCAGGATCCGTTGATGCCGGTACCACAGCGACAGGCTCATCCACTATGGAAAGGGATGCAGGTGGTAGCGATTCCACTGCCATGGAAGCCGTTGTCGAAAGTATGGTGCAGGGTGCTTCAGTTATCGGATCTGCTACCTCCATCGCCTCCTCATAATCCTCTAGCAGGGCATCTTCATAAATGGTTGACAAGGTGGCCATAATGCTGGGAAATAAGGAGGGTTAATACATGTTAATTACAAGTTAATTGGTCAAAATGACCAGTTTTGTGATTGGTCGTTTTACAACCCCGTTTTCTGTGCGCACGTCGGCGACGCGCACATGATCATCACTTCCTGGATACGTTTTAATTACGTGTCCTAATTTCCAGGAAGTTGGAGACAACTGTTCATGACGAATAGCAACCAAGTCGTTTACGGCTATGTCTCGGTCTGGAAATTTCCTTTTGTAGCGTTTATGCAAAGTATGAAGATATTCCTCTTTCCATCGGCGACAGAAATCATGAGAAAATGCCTTCATTTTGCGGTATCGATTCACCAAACCTATAGGTGACTCATAAATAGATGGTTCCGGTGGTGCCAATATTGGACCGCCTATTAAAAAATGACCAGGAGTCAGGGCCACAGGCTCATTAGGATTGTCCGACATAGGACATAAGGGTCGAGAATTCAAGCAAGCCTCTATCCGCGCAAGTATGGTAGAAAGTTCCTCGAAAGTATATTCTACCGATTGAACCTCCTTTCTAAAATGAAGCTTAAAGCTTCTAACACCGGCTTCCCATAAGCCACCCATATGAGGCGCACCCGCAGGGATAAACCGCCATGAAAGGCCCTGAACGGCAAAAGTAGAGCACAGTCGAGCCTGGCTCTCCGTCAGAAAAGTACGAAAATCTCTCTCAATCTCACGAGAAGCTCCTACAAAATTGGTTCCATTATCAGAAAATATAGTCAGTGGACAACCACGTCTAGCAATAAATCGATGTAATGCCGCCAAAAACGAATCTGACGTTAAATCAGTCGTGGCTTCTAAATGGACTGCTTTAGTTGAAAAACAAACGAAGATACACACATATCCCTTCGTTATCCGGCAGAATCTACCAGTGAAACTTTTCAAATCAAAGGGACCTGCAAAATCAACACCCGTAGTTGTAAAAGGTCGCTCTAAAGTAGTGCGTTCCGGAGGTAAAGCAGCCATTATTTGAGAACATGAGCGTTTTTTATCCAATACACAACGCTTACAACGATTTATTATAGTCCGTAGTAGAACCAATATTCCCCTAAACAATAGTAAACCGACACGAATAAGGTAGAATAATCGGATGTTTCTCCGCGTAAGATAAAGATGGCGATTTTGCCAAACGACCATTTAGTCTCATTACTCCTTTATCATCTAAAAAGGAATTAAGTGAACTAAGCGAACTTTTCGATGAATTGGTTTCTCCTGCTAAAAGAGATTTATATTCTTCCACAAAATGAACCTTCTGAGCCAAAATTGCTAAACGCAATCGAACCTTTGTTATCTCATCACTTGAAATAGTAGAAGAATCAAAAGATTGTTTGCCTGTAAGCGAAGAATGTGTCATAACAAAAAATCGAAACATGTAAGCAATTACCCTAAGAGCGCGGTCAAGTTTAGAAAACCGGTCAAGAATATCCTCATAATTCGAAAAAAAAAGAGGCGTGTGCTCTAACAGCTCTAGCTTCGACATCTGTGTCCAACGGGGAGAGATCATGAATCTTCCACTGAGACTTAGGCTCACGAAGCCACGTGGGTCCGTGCCACCAGAGTTCACTTTTAGCCAGATCTGAGGGCGAAAGTCCCCGACTGCCTAAATCCGCTGGATTTTCTTCCGATCTAATATGGTACCAACTATGCTTCCCTACATTCTCCTGAATCCGACAAACCCTATTAGCCACAAACGTTGTCCAGCTATCCGGTGTTTTTCTCAACCAACACAGAACAATAGTGGAATCTGTCCAACAATACACTTGCCTTATCGGAATATCAATCGCTCCAATAACAGCTTTTAACAGCTCAGAGGCCAAAACTGCACCGCAAAGTTCCAAGCGAGGTAGGGAAATTGATTTGATTGGAGCCACTTTAGTTTTGCAAGAGAGCAAACAAGTATAAATTTGGTCATATGCTTCGACACGAACATAAATCACCCCCACGTATGCTTTTTCTGAGGCATCAGAAAAAACATGAAGTTCCACTAATGTCCCAGGTGCATAGTGCACCCATCTGGGTATCCGGACGTCATTTATTTCCGTATAAAAGTTGACAAATTTTCTCCATTCCCTGTCCGTAGAAGGGACTAAAAAATCATCCCAGTTAATATTAATATTATCTCGCCAGATACTCTGCATAATAATCTTAGCAGTGACTATTACCGGACCTATCCATCCTACAGGATCAAACAATTTAGCGATTATAGACAACACTTCCCTTTTCGTGTAACGTGCCCTCTCGGCTATAGGCTCTACACGAAAGTAAAAGGAGTCCAATTGAGCATTCCACTGAATACGTTTGAAGTCCATTTTCTTAACTCAAATTTAGCTGAAGACAAAGCAGATATAAGCTGATTCCGTGCCTTCAATACAGACGAAACATCATGAGCCCCTGTTAATACGTCGACAACGTACATATCCTTGCGCAATATATTAGCCGCAAGAGGGTACTCCGTCTCTGAGTCTTCTGCGAGCTGTAACAGTGTTCGTATCGCCAGATAAGGAGCACAGTTAACACCGTAAGTCACAGTCTGCAATTCATACGTCTTAACCTCTTCTGCCGGAGAAGATCGAAAAAATATACGCTGATATGGCGTATGAGCAGAATCCAACCGAATTTGTCTATACATTTGAGTAATATCGCAATTAAAAACAAATCGAAATAGCCTCCAACGCAGAATAAGTAGAACTAAATCTGATTGCAAAGTGGGTCCCACATAAAGACAATCATTCAAACTATTTCCATTAGAGGTTCTATTTGATGCATTAAATACGACACGCAATTTCGTAGTTTTGCTATCCGGCTTAAATACCGGGTGATGAGGAAGATAACAGGAGAATGAAAGACCAGTAAAAGTACGTACTACAGGCTTCATATGACCCAAACTCAAATACTCGTTAACAACACTATCATATAATGACTTAACATTGGGCTTCCGCAATTCTCAAGAATTGTGCCATAACATTCTGTCTTGAAAAACCTAAATTAATAGAATGAGGAAATTCTGGCCTAAAGGGTAGCGTCACTACATATCTGCCGTCGGAGTCGCGTCGTGTAGTTCTCCTAAAATTGTCCTCACAAAATTCATCAGCTGGTGATAATATTTTCGTTTTAGGGGTTTCTTCAAGTTCCCAAAAGCGAAGCAGATTTTTATTAAAATCGTCCCCTGCAGAAATCCCTACAGTAGTCGCATACACTTGCACGCGTGATGCTCGAATAGATCCCGTAACGATCCATCCAAATACGGTATTCTGAGCCAGCAATTTCCCTAAAACATCACGACGAATTCCGCCCAAAATTAGCTGAGGATATAAATCCGCCCCAAGAAGTAATTCAACCGGTCTGGATTGATAAAACCGGGGGTCAGCTAGTTGTAGATCCGAAAAATTGTCCCGAAGAATCGATCCCACTATGAAAGAGGGCAAATTGCTTGATATATTGGGTAATATCAGGGCCATGGTTTCAAATAGAATAGATTTATCTAAAGGAGAACCAATTCTTAAAGCGCAAACCTTTCTTGCAGCAGAAATTGTTTGGTTAATACCAGAAACTTTGACATTCGTCGAATGTGCCGATAGTTTCAACCGATTCCGTAAATGCTCAGAGATAAAAGAAGATTCTGAAGCAGGGTCAATAAGAGCGCGAGCGGGGTATGTCATGAATATGAATATGAATAATATTCACCATAGCCGTTCCCAGAAGCACATTTCTATTCTGAGAGACATGAAAAACCTGTCGATTAGAGTTGCCATCATGATATACGCCACTTGATGTAGAAGGTAGGGAAGAGTTCACATTAGCACCCTGTGCGACGTTACCCGAAGCCAGTGCCGAATTATCCCTAGCCGAAACTTCTAAACCTGTTTCATTACGATGTAGTAACGTATGATGCCTTTTATTACACGTCGTGCAATTAAAAGCACTTTTACAATTTTTCACCTCGTGTTCCCGCGACAAGCAATTCACACAACAGTGAAATTTCTTCACAGTTGAAAATCTTTCCGAAATCGAAAGATTTTTAAAACGTTTACAAGTCCTCAAAAAATGACCTGAAGACCGACATAAAACGCAGGATGATGACCTTCTGTCCAGAGGATTTTACAGATGGCTGTGAATCCTTAAGATCACGAACACACTCTAGAGTCTGAATTCTTTCCGTCAGAAAAGCATCAAACTCTTTCCAAGTAGACAAGACCGATTTATTACGAACACCTTGTTCCCAGAGACTAACAGTAGACGTAGGCAGACGCTGAATGCACATAAAAATCAAAATTGGATCCCAATTATCCGTTGCCACCTGATATATAGAAAGCGAAGTAAGACAATTATTAATTCCACGTTGAAGAGTTTTAAGCCCGGCACTAGATTCCTTATCTACCGAAGGAAGGTTAAATAACAATTTTAATTGGTTATTAACCAACATACGAGGGTTCTCATATGCCTCTTTCAAATTTTGCCACGCCACGTCAAACCCTTCATTACTCAACGGACACTTCGACACTATCTCATTCGCTTCACCGGCGGTCTTACGTATCAAATGACAAAGCCGTGATTATATTGCGGGCCAAGCAATATAATCACCTTCAAATGTTTTCACATCACAAGGAGGCAAGGACAAATTATGGTCAAAACTACCCGTATTGGAATTCATCGCAGTAGAACAACCCGCCTTTGGCGCCGCTTGGAAATTATGAACTTTTTCATTTATAGCAGCCGAACATTTCAAATACGCTACATATGTGGACTGATACTTAGACGAAGCTACCTCTACATCAGTAGGCTCCACCTTAGCACTGTCCTCAAAAAAGTCCAAACAAGCCTCATACGAAGACTTAACTTTTTCCCATAAACTCTTTAATTCGACACCCTGAATCTCCAGTGTGTAAATGGTATGCATTTCGTGGTGATTTTGACATTTTTCTTTCTTTAATAATTAATCCACGTGAAAATTCTTGTTGTTATCCCAAGCAAATATATTTTAATTTTTCACCTAAATATAATAATTTTAATTAATTACGATTTGTTTGCAAATAGAAAATTTTTCAATAAAAATTAATTAAATGTACCAACAAACCGAATTACAAAAAATTATTCACAAATAATCCAAAAAAATTAAAACTTTTTACCGCAAAATATCACCAAAACTTTTGTCGACTAACCCTCGTCAAATTGTCTGTTGGGTTACAGTCGGTTTTACGACAAAAACAAATATAATTAAAGAAAAAACTAGTTGATTATAAGTGTATAACAAATATATACGTTTTTATGTATATATGCACTTTATTACACTTAGTAATTATTTAATCAACTTATTATTTATTTATTTAATTAATTCAATTAATCACTCACTAAATATTTTATTTTAATATAAAAATTGCGAAAATATTTTATTATATTTTTTATTGTCTGCGGTTGATTTATTCTCTACAAAACACAAGGGTTGCTACACGATCAATCACAATAGGTAAAAAATATTCACAAACAACAATTGTCAATGTATTTATTCATTAGATATACACTTTTTCTACCTTTATTTACTTTTTCTTTTATTCACTTTTAAAAATATTTTAAAATGAAACAATTACGCACCTTTAATCAAATTGAAATTATCTAAAAAGGCGTAGAAAATGAGTGTTGAAGTGATGAAGAAAGGTGATGATCCTTTGAAGAAAAAAAGAATATTAATATCCTTTAAATAAATTCTCAGGATCCGGCTCGAATGGACCAAAATGTTGGGGTGTGTTAGGCAGAAAAAGAAATTTGAATAAGAAAAAAACACAATTGTTATTATTTTGTAAATATATACTTTTATTTATAAATATTTTACCTTGAAATACGAAGTGTGTTCTCTTTTATATAAAAGACAAGAACTTTTTACAAAGGCAAAAAGGAAGATGGCGAAAACAAAGTTTAGTTGAACCGTTAACGGTTTTAAGTAATGCAATTAAAAGTAAATACTCCCAAAAAATACACGGTTTACTAAAGGAGTAGAATTTAGATGTTATCAAAGTCACCAGATTGACAAATGAGGAATTTTATAAAATTTATGATTAATTAAAAAACCGAACAGTTCAACCTAAACACATGTTTTCAGAATAAAATAATTTATAGAGGGTTTATGGTAGCAAAAAAAAAAAAAAATAAATAAAAACACATACATATGTTACAAAAATATACAGAAAAACCATTGAAAATTAAATTTAAAATATACAAGTTCAGTAAAAAAACGTTTCTAATCAACAGAAACACAACTTAATAGAAACGTTAACTCAGCGCACTTACTTTCTTTGCAAACCAAGGTTCCGATGAGATTTGAATTATGATTTACCCCGTTACTTATAAAATAATCTGCCATTCTATATTCCTCTTTAATACATTCACCTTTAATAATTTTCCTATCGCAATTTCAAATATTTTTTTTATTTAACCCAATGATAAACAAAAAATCCGTGTGACTTTTTTACTTTTCCCTTTTTTTTTAAATTTGTTCTCCTTTTTTTGATTGCGGAAAGTAAAAAAAACGGGGGGAAAAAGTAGGTTTATAAATTATGAGAAATTAAATGTAAAAAAAAAACATTAAGGTGTAAGTTTTTCTTTCCATGGAATTCATAATTGGAGGAATCTTTTCTCGAGAAATATTTTTCGTGAGAATATTCATGATTGGGCTGATTAATTAAAATCGATAAAGCTGGACAAATATCGCCTCTCGTGGCACCTTTCTAATTATATAAATAATATGTATTGTGTTTTCTTGTTGCGCCAGGAAAAGTAAACGTTAATAAGTGAATTTTTTCTTACCATATAATACGTTGCGCCATCTCTACATCTCAAGACAACTCTCGGCTTGACTAGCCTTGTCAAGTATTTGCTTTTTACAATCACTTTTTTACTTTAAGGTTTGCATTTTCGAATGTAAATGGCTTTTAGCATGCATAAAAGAAACATGGTTGTAGTATAGACAGAATATATACATATGTTCAGCGAAAGATTTGTCTTCGTACCTGTGATCTAATCCGATTTCAACAGCTCATAATATAAAACCACTTCTGATCTCACAAATATGATCATCATCATTTCCTACATAATTAATGTAATCAATTCTCAGGAATTGCTTATAAAAGTCTAATGCCTTTTTAAAATCATTAGTTGAGAAGTCCTTCCGCCAAAAATAATTAATTTCATACTCAATTACCTCTTCTAAACTTTTTTGCCAGGCAATGATAATGCAAGTTAAGAAAATGCTGCAAAGCAGAAAATTCTAAATTACATTCTATTAGTATTAAGTGTTTCCTGTTTTCTTAAAAATGACCACAAAAATTTTTATAAATAATTTTTCTTTCTCAAAAAATTGCGTAGTGTAAATATGGACTTTTTTAAAAAATACGTTTAATATTTTTTCATCATATACCATTTGATTTTATACTATTTATATAAATTATTTTGGTTATATTTAACAATGTTATTATTATACCAGACAACAACATGGTCCTAATAATAACAATATTATTACTTTGTATACCATTTGACCACAATTTATTCAAAATATTTTAATTATTATCTATAGTTATCTGAGCGATATTTTTTCTTTGAGTAAGTGTGAAAAAATTTATTTGCCGAATTTTTATTTTGTTTGAAATATTGTTCTAGAATAAAATAGCGCACATATGGGTATTTTGCCGGTCATTAATTTTTAAAAAATATTTTGTTATAAATTTTTATCATAAAAAAAATCGTTTGAAATTAAAATTAAATTTGTTAAATTTTTTGTAAAAAAAAGTGTAAAGTTAATTTAATTTAATCTCTATCGCTATGCCAAAATTGTATATATCACTATAAAATTTACAATCTCTGCCTTTACACTGTAGAAAAAAAAGTTGTGGTTGTTGCTCGGAAGCCACTATTTACTAGTACAAGACCTTCTCAAAAAAAGATTATTACCTTTCTTTCATGCATCCACCTGTACTTAAGGCTGAAGAGGATTCAGTTGCGCAAGAGGTCTTTGAAGAATTAGACGAAGAAGGACTATGGCACTCATTATCATCTTAGTGCAAAGTTATTTTAAATAAACTAATTGTTGTAATTTTAAACAAAATTTTTCCGTTATAGTCATAAATAAGTTATTACTATAAATAAATTATTTTCAGATAAATAAAATACTACAAAGTAACAAATTACAAAAATATCCTTTTAATATTATTCTTCGAAAGCGGAGATTGGTAAGGCATTGGTTCGCTTAATAACAAATATTTTAAGGAAATCGGCAAAAAAAATTCATAGGGACGTGTTGGTGGGTGGGATTGGAGTGATATCTCCCTCTGCCCATAATTATTAATTTCTATGGTTTTAAAGCGTATGTAATCCATTTTATTTAATAAGTACGTTCTTTTTTCAAAAAATATTTAATTTCACCGTCTTAAAAAAGGGGCATTTTAGAATCTCTTGAGTTTTTCAACATTCTTTGATATAATTTCTAAACAAAATTACGGGAAAATTGAAAAAAATTGCATTTCTCAAAGGTTGGATTAGTTCTTCTTAAGCCGGTTTTTTCTATTTTCTAGATTTAGCAGCCTATGACCGTAACAAACTTTTCTTTCAAGTTTTCTAGCTGCACTCAGTAAATTTCTAGAGCCAATATAAACTTAAAAAAAAGTAATGTCCGGTTAAATTGGCAAAAATACCCCTATTTGGAGCGTTGCCAACGGTTACTTAACGATTACTTTAGAACTCGCCAAGTAACAGGCAGTTTATTTTACTCGCAGGTTAGCTGAGCATGACATTATATAAAAACAGTTTATTTTTTTACCAAAACCATTCCCATACCCATAACTGACGTTCCATTATGCATTGATACTCCTGAAAATTAACGTGAACTAAATTCTTGATTAACAGCTTGTTCAAATTTTTTTTCGTCATACATATCTATATTTTTAGGACGACATGTACTCTTCTCCTCATTTCCAATGACTGTTTGCAAAAGCTTGACCACACATATTTCTTTTAATCAACAGAAAGTTCCCGAAGTTCTAATATGTCAAAAGCCGTAAATATTTATTTTTCCTTAACATTTCGCTTGATGTGATCATGTATGTATGAGTTCTTTTCTGGCTAATTTGTTTAAAGGGGCTGCAACGAGTCAAAAACCATTTTTTAGAAATATCTATGCTGACCTTGTGCTGTAAGTTAAGAATTCTAAGCTTTATGGAATTAAGTAACAGAACTCACATAAGAGCAGTTTTTTATGTTTTCTTATAATAAACATTCATATTTTTATTTAAAATTATTCTCAACGCAAACGAAGAAAATAATTCCTTCAACAAAATCACCAAAATATTACTTTAAGAAATATTAATCCAGGCTGAGTACAATTAATAAATAAAAATAAATAATGCGATTAAACTGTTTAAGCCCTTTAGCACACTTATATAATTAGCTGTCCATAGCAATATGTCCATAAATTTTAACAAAGAAGGCTTTGGTAAATAAAAGAATTAAAAAAAAAAATAATACAATTCAATTTTCTGTTATAAAATTTTATGTTGGTAAATGTGGCTTTTTACATAAAAGTACATTTTAATTGAAATATCTTTTTATAAAATTTCATATTTGTTACACTTAATGGTACTTTTTTGCTTTGTATAAGTTTTTGTCTTTTCTGAAGCGGAATTTGTAAAATTCTGACACAGATGATAAAGAATGTTTTTTATTTTTTGTTTACAACCTTAGACATTACTTTGTAAGAAGCGATTTCAAACAGACAAAAGCACAATTCGACCATAATTTTTAACACATTATTATCAGGTTTAAAACGTTCACAGTAAAACAGTAGTAAAATTAAGTGTGGATCAGCGTTAATTTACTTTTTCCTAACTAAAGCATGGTATTTTTTGGCATCCAAAACGTCAATTTCTTTGTATTCGAACATTAACAAAATATACCATTTTAAAACATCGTCGAAAAGTATAAGCAACGCAGTAAAAAAGCAATCAAATCATGATTTTTAAAGTTGATGCTTTAAAAATAGTAGCACAACTGTATACAAGCTTTATATTGATACGTTTTGGAAGTCAGCCATTCTGTTCATATTTCGTAGAAAGTTTTTTTAAAAGTCTATATAAACAAGTAAAAGTGCTATATTCGGCTATGTCGAATCTTATATACCCTTCAGAATAAATGCAAATCCAGTTTAATGAAGTAACTCCAATTAAAAAAACTGAAATGACATTAAATTTCCCTAGCTCATCTAGTGCTCATCTCCATCCGAACATGGACGGATATCGCTTAATCGACTTCACTATGCATAAAAAGTCAGAATATAATAAACTTTGTGGGGTCGAAAATAGATATTGTAGAAATTACACACGGAATGACAAATATCCTTTTTCCACCTGTGGTGAAGGGTATAAAAGCAATTGGTGCCAGATAAGAAAATATAATATTGCTCTGTTAATTACGCTTCTGGCAACATTTGTTTTATTTACTGCAAAATGTTTACAGCAATATATTTTCACACTGAAAAGCAATACAGGATGCGCTTTTTGAAAAAAAAAGTTAGGTTGCGTTAGTTGTACTCTTTTCATTTTGTAAAAAGTTACGGAGTGTTTCTGGCAGCATGTTTATATTAACTGCAAAATGTTGCCGGCAACATCCTCTTAAACTGTGGAACAATGCGATCTCCACTTCTTTCGCGTAGAATTGTTACCAATACCAAATATTGTTGCCTACTCAAGGGAAATAATATCACAAGTTTTTTCTAAAGACGGGAGCACAAAGAATCCTTCATACGTGATACTTTGTCCTTTTCAACTGACAAGTAAGTTAAAATACATGTTTAATTATAAGTGTTGTCACAATCAGTACCTTTCCGTCAACTTAAAGTACAAAATGTTTAACATACGTTGAATACCTTGACAGCTATCATTTTCTGCTTCTTCTTGTTTTATTTTCGCTCTTGCTGCGTTTTAATGATTTTTTGTGTCAACAAAGTACTCATTGTGTCAACCCCATCCGTCGTTAATTTGTTTCAAGTTGAACACGTTAAAGTATAACTTATGACGTATTCTGTGTTCCGGCCCTAAAGCCTAGTACTCTGTTCGAATTTGTGGAAAATGTAGCGCAACATCAAGTTTGACGATGTTGCGCTGTTGTTGATTTCATAAAAAAAAATAATGTGTCAATCGATTAGATAAAGTGTCGAAAGAGGTGCTATCGGGTATCAGCATGATCGGTGCATGTCCTTCGAGGCAGTGTCGAAAGAGGTGCTATTGGATGTTAAAAAATAATCTTCACAAAGTAAAAGACTTTTTTTTATTTAAAAAAAATGCTTCAAATAATATAATGTATTTTTTATAAATTTTTAAATAGTATTGACAAGAAAAAGTAAATTATAGAATGTAAAATCAAAACAGAACTTTCTAAGCAACTAATCTTTTTTTTTAGCAAAGTGTTTTCTATGTAAAGTGTTGAACACAATTGTAATTATAACATTGGATATCAGCATGATCGGTCCATGTCCTTCGAGGCAGCAGGCAAAATACCACGTCTAACTCTAATATTTTCATGTCATTTGGAACAATAAATACATACAAATAAATAAATACATGGGGTGAAAGGGAATTAAAAAATGAAAAAAAAAACACCACGTGAAAAAGTTGGCGGTCGCCCATATTTTCCGAGTTACGGTGCTCTGAAATTTTCAAATTTTTGAAAATATCAATATGGTCACCATTTTAGAGATTTTGAAGAGACCTTTTTAGGAAATATTAACATTTTTAAAAAATGCTTAACGCATTAAGATCCGATGCCAATTTTATGTAATATTATAAATACATAGAACTAGATTTTTTTATTTCTTCATTCTCTGTCACCCCAATATTTGATCTTTTAATTGGAGTTACTTCACTAAACCAGAGTTACATAGATGGTGAAGGATATATAAGGTTCGGCCTAGCCGAATAAAGCACTTTTACTTGTTTTAGTTCATATTGTATAATTATTTTAATGTAAATGAATTAAACCATTTGTGTTTTTATGGTTAGCATTCATGTTCGGATTTTCAGTACAAAACACACGAATGTTGTACAACTGCAAAATTAGTATTTATATATTTTAAAACTTTGTTTAATATTTGAAAGTTTATTTAAAATTTATTTTAAATATAAATATTAAAAAATAAATAGTTGAATAAAGTTAAGATTTAAGCAATTTGATTTGATGAGACAAATGAGTGACTATTTATGTTTAAAACTCGATTGTTATTCAGGGATGGTAAACTAAGTTTTTAAACAATAAATACATTTTTGTGGAAAACTTTAATTTCTGTTCATATTGATTAACATATAACAAACTTATTAAAATTTAAAAATTCTAATATCAAATTTTTATTTTAAGGGCTACACAAAAAAACAATTTATAACTCTTCTATTACTTATTTTTTTCAAAATATGTAAATACTAATCTCGTTTTTACTTATGCCATACATTTATTTATTTATTTATGCATTTCTTATCTGCAGATAAAATTTTAATTCCATCAAAACACACTTTCACAGGATTACAAGAATATAAACAATACAAAGCAAAGTATTTTCCCACAGTTTTTTAATTCCCTCTTTCCAAAAAAAAACAAAAAATATTTATTTGTTTTAATTAAAATTTATTATTTTGTAATTTTAGAAAAACAATCAACAATATTAAGTTTCCATTTCCTTTATTAAAAATAACTTCAAACATACAATTTTTTATTGCATCATGAGGTAAAGGAATCTCATTCCAGAATTATTTAATGGCGGGGATTAGTGATTCCCTACCACCAAATTTACTTTAACCTTTATTAAGTTTGAGGAAAAACCAATTGCAAACATGTTCTGTTATTTTATGTCGGGAAAAATAAGGTAGCCAACTAGAAAACGAACACTTTCCTTTTAAAACCCATTCATTATGTAAAGAAATATTATCTTGTTGCAGAATTCCTTGACTCGGTCAAAAAATATCATTTACTTTAGTCTGCATAGAGACATTTCGTTAGCTATTTGTGTTTTTTTTTTCGTTTGGAACAAGATTTATTCACATTTTTAATTTTAGCAAATAAGATCAGAAAAAAATCATGAGGAGGCGAGATTAATAAAGCTCCTACAGCATAAAGATATGCTTTATACACATGTAAGTGGTATCAGCGGAAAGCTTATGTCTTCTAGATTTATACTAATATTATAACTTCTTTCACTCTCCATTTTTTAATGACTTTTACCTCAAAAATCACATTAAGGTATTTTTTAAAGGAATAATATATAAAACTTAAATTGCCGCAAAATCGCACCGAGATATTCTTACAAAATTTTTTGAATCAAATGGTGGAATAAATTTTAAATTTTTTTATTTTACGATGCAAATTCCCGGAACGCCTTAAAAATTGGTCAAAAAAATTGGTTTCTTATAAAAAAGGCTAGTCTCCCTTTATTATTCATGGGCTGAAGTATGTAGTCAACAATTGGACACTCAAAAATCCGTTTACGTCTCTTAAATCGGTTTTTTAAAGTCCGAGGAATTTTACAATAATTTATACATTTTGTTTCAACATGGGCTATGTTCGTATAGGGCTGAAGGAAGACCCTTTTATAATGGTTCACCTGTTTTAATGTTTTACCTATTAATTCGCATTTGCTATAGGTTGTCTTTAAAAAGGTTTAAAAAAATGCAAGCATCGAAATAATTTTAAATTATATGAACAAAAAAGTATGCGATCTTTTTATGAAAAATACTTAAAAAACGGTGGTTTTACTTTTTATCAAATCAGAGGCTTTTAATTTTTTAACGAAAAGCGCTTGCAGACTTTAAACTAGTGTATTTTAAATTTTATTAAGAATATAGCAAATACCTTAAAAGAATAATCCTATTAATAATTAGTGTACTACGCAAAAAGTGCTAAGTTAAGGTCGGCCAAAATGAAAAGAAAACCATAAGCCAATTATCTCCCAACTAAAAGAAATGTGCAGGTACACATGTACGCAAATTTTTATAGATACTATTCAAAGTCTAATTGAGTTTAAAAATCTTAACATTTTGGCTGCTGTAGTCAAGGTGGTTAGCACGTTGACTACAAACCGGCTGCTCTGGGTTCAACCCTTGCGGCAGTCAAAAAAATAAAAATGTTTTTTTCTGTTTAATGGTATAAATACATAATCAGAGTTAACATTAAAACATGCAGCCTCCTTCGTCGGTACTACTTCATAGCATATTCGCCGGCGAAGTAAAATAATTAATAAAATGGCTATATCTATCTTCTTTCACCACCTGTCTTCTCTCTCATCTATCCTTTTCCTAAAAGAATGTAGCACGGTTACAAACTAAGTAGGTATTAATGCCTGAAGTGCTACTTCTCTTAAAAAAAAAAAAAAAAAAAAAAAAAAAAAAAAAAAAAAACATTTAAGTTAAAAAATAAACTTGACATTTGTAAAAATTATATATCCGAAGATCCCAAGTTTAGAGGCGTACCCTTTACCTTAGAAGGCAGACTGTCTGCAGCACCACTGCTTCGCTTAACTTCATGAGATACCGAATTATGTCCAAAATTAATCGTTTGCAAACCACTGTGTGCTGCAACGTATTTTAAAAACATTTAAACTTTCTATACAACTTATTAATTAAATCTTTTGTTTAAAAACTTCAACATAATTATTTTCTTTTTGTATCTTTTTTTTATTTCCTTACTGAAAGTTTAGTAAAAATTAAAGAAAAAATAACACATCTCATAAATTTAATTTACTACATTTTATACATTTTATCTTTTTTAAAAGTTAATTTATAAATTACATGAAAAACAGTTTTGTAAACATTTTTGTTGTTTCATACTTTAATAAAATTGGAAAACTTTTCTATTATAAATGCAGATGTTTGCAGTTAGATGTAATTAAATTAAGCTACTATTTATGTTTTAATTTAAATATGTAACAAAGTTTAAATCCTAAGATAATAGATAGATATAACCCAGTAATAAAAACAGCAAATGAAATCTCTTAAAGAAGTAAAAAGAAACTTCAATTTGAGCTGAGTTTTAATTTGAGTTTTAACTATTCTTAAATTGGAAATGAACAAGAATTGAATTGGAAAAAACGCCACTTTGAAATTCAGCTGAAATGGAATTAAAATTAAAATGCATTTCAGGCGAACTCGCGGAGAAAAAGCATCAAATTTATAGGTAACGAGACCATAGAAGAGACTACAATGATCTCTCACTGTAAAGGATTATAGGTTTTATTCGTATTGTGAAACTCACACAATGAATATAAAGGCTGTAAAAAAGATCCTACAGGTCGTGGTACTAGATTCAAAAATATGAAAGAATAAAATCGAACAGCGTAGATTAGAATAAAATCGAATAGAGGAGAATCTAGAAGAATCGAATCAAATAAAAAAAAAATCGAATAAAACCGAATCAAATTGTATGCGAATTGAATATAATCGAATGGAATTAAATGGATTGAATAGAAATGAATGTAACCGAAAAGGATCTAACTAAATCAAATAGATCCAAAATCAAAAAGCAAGAATATTAAAAATAATTATTTAAAAATTCTTTAAAGTAAAAACTATTATCTTACGAGTATATTATATTATTCATGAATTTATTATTTTCTTAATATCCTGCAGACAAGCATAAAAGCTTTGCTGGTTTAGGATAATGAAGAAAAAAATTTGTCAATTAAATAAAATAATTTAAAAAAATTAAAAAAAGTAGAATGGAATGGAATTGAATTGAATTGAATCGAGTGAAATCGAAGGGAACCAAACAGAATCAAGTTAAAAAAAAAAAACAAACAGAATCTAATAAAGTCGAATGTAATCGAATAATATCAAATTAAAAGGAAAAAAATAAATCGCTTAGAATATAAAGAGTTAAAAAGAATCGAATGGAAACGAATACCATCGAATGGAATTGAACAAAATCGATAGGATTCGAATGGAATCGAATAAATTCGAACATAATCGTATCAATAGTATGAATAGAATCGAAAAGTCTCGAATAAAATCGAATAGAATGTAATTGAATCGAATAGAATAGAAGCGAATTGAATCGAATCGATCGAATCGATTCAAACAGAATACAACAAATAAGAATAAGACTAAACTAAAAAGAATATAAAATTTAGCTAAAACTGATAAAAACAAAGATGGGAATGAATAGTGAGAAACCTTAAAAATTAAACTGCTTTAAAAATGACATAGAACGGAACAGAACAGACCACAACTGATTGAGGGACCACACTTACAATGCATTATATTGCCATATAGCAAAATTGGCAACAGATATGAATAAAATTTATGAAAGGGATGAAATGGAATTAGAACTAATCTAAAGCTAAAGTATAAAATAAGCTTCAACCAAAGTGGAACACACCTAGACGCAAGGGCGTAGCCAGGATATGATATGGGGTGGTACCACGAAAGATGATTTTTTATGATTATGATTTTTTATGATTATTACAATTTCGATCTATTTGAGGAGTAATCTGCGTGGATTTTCTAAAAAATTTTCTAGAATTTTTTTTTAAAATTCGTCCTTCTTCTCGGTTATCAATTTTCGGTGGACGCTTAGCATACATAGTCCTGCAATATATATATATATATATATATATATATATATATATATATATATATATATATATATATATATATATATATATATATATATATATATATACTTATTTTTGATAACAAATAAACGAGCTTCAGTCATTGTGGAGCGCAACCATGTTTTTACTCGCCTTAAAGTGCTTAATGACCGCTGAACAGTTGCAGTAGTGCACGGCTGTGACAATGAAATTAATAACGCCTTCCTTATATTTGGATAAAACAAGCCAGCGTCTTTCAAAATACTCGCCAGCTTATGTCCATTTTATTTATTTTTGTTTCGTAAACACCATGCATGGGGAAGGAAGTAACAAAGTGTAATCAAGTATACATAGGAACAACAAAGAGAAACTTATCGACAAGAATAGCTGAGCATAAAATGGTCATAAGTAAAAGAAAGGAGACAACCACATTGGCACAACACAAAATAAAAACAAGTCACACATCTGACTTTAATAACATCAAAATATTGGACAAAGAAAAAATTATAATAAAGAGATACACCAAAGAAAGTCTACACATACAAAAGAAAATAGGGATCACAATGAACTTGAAAGAGGATACTGACAACATCAATGACAGCCATAGAGTCGCTATTAGCTAATCTGCATTTAAGCAAAGATGTGTTTATTGTTTAAACCTGTTAAAATTGTTCAGGTGTTTGGTGTTTATGTTTAATATGTTAATTTTATTTTGAATTTATGTACTAACGTTATATTTTGTAAGTATATATTTCTGAAGTTTTTGTTTTCAATTATAACGTAATTGTATTTTTATTTTATGATTTATTTAAATAAAAAATAGATGCTCTTGATAAAGTCGACAAATAATCGACGATACGTCGGGACAGTAATTAAATTGTATTTTTAATTAATTTACAATAGCTCAAGAATAGAATATATAACAACAAATTTTGCATTTTTGTTCGAATTATCTAAATGCCTTTGCAAAATCTGGTCGCCACAATCGATTTTCAGACTTAGTAGAACTTGGAAAATACCTAAATAAAAAAATTTATAGTATAATATTTTCTTTATTAAGAAACTATACTACCTGTAGTAGTGCTATATTGATTTTTATCCCTTGCAAAGCCATGTCATGTGTTCCGCAAAATAAAATACATGTTGTGATAAAGGAAACAATTTGACGGTTCTCCTCAATCAGTTTCTTATGACCTGAAAATATCATTGCGTCTACTGGAATATGTGTCAAAAATGATTTCGCTGCTTCTACCGCTTGCTTATGCCATTGCTTACTAGCATGTTTTATGCAATGCTCATGCATTTGTTTATAGCGTACAAAAGCTTTTACAATAAATGATCCTGTATACCCTTGTACGTTTTTTGAAGGAAAAAGAACGCAATACAAACAAACGTATCCCTTCAATTTTTTTGGAATACGCAAACCAAGGAGTATACATTTGTAGCCAATAGTGAAAAAATTTCCTTTTTGGGTCAGCGGATCTTCGGCAAAATTATAATTCGGCGGGGGCATCCAGCAGTTACTTTTACTTCAAATGCGTAAAATATTAAATAAGGAAATATTATGCACCATTATATTTCAAAGGCTTGCCTTTGTGTTTGGCGGGTACTTCTGCCCTCTCACTATTATTAATAAGCATCAACACAAGCACAGTTTTAGTTGTGCCCACCACTGACATAAAACCAGTGAGTAAGACGACGTATACAGACAACACGTACAGACAGAACTACATGTTCTCTAAAATTAGAATATTTTTTGTTTTTGTGGTATAATCTCTGGTCACACGCTAGAAGCGAAACAATCTCTTCGTACTATTTGATGATAACTATGTATATTTCCTTCAATTGAATAGTACCCTCAGTGGATTTTTAATAATTTTATATTGCATGCACGTAAAAAAAAATTATTATAGAATTAGGTGGGTGCCATGGCCCTCTAGGCCCATACCTGGCTACGCCCATGCCTAGACGTTCAGTCAGGGCTCCTAGATTTGATTTTGATTAACAAAATCGAAAAGTTTGGAATCAGAATTTTCCATCTCGTTGTCTTAAGCAATTTTATGGTACATATATTTAGAGTTAAACACTTGAACCATTTTTGAAGATGGAACAAAAGTGTTACAACAAATTGTATTATTTTTAAAATGTGTATTAATTCTTAATAGAGATTCGAGCACCTCGTATTACATTTTATTTCTCATTTTGGTTTTCAATGAGTTTGTAGTTGAAAAAAGGCGATTCAAGTTTTTGGATTTACAGAGACACCTATCAAAATTTTTAACAACGTTATTTGTTACCACACTAGGAAACCTGTAAGTATTAGAAAAGTAAAATTTATTAAATAATAGTAAAATTACAATAACCAAAAACCGAATTTTTAAAAAATTCCTTTAAATTCCTAAAACCCAAAATATATCCTCAACGAATCCTGCAATCCCCAAACTGAAATTATTATCCCCATTTTAAAAACAAAATCCCCGATTTGGCTATAAATCTCCTAATCTGATAATATTGCGTGCAGTCGAAATCAGGTTAAAAAAATAGAAATTAAACAGGAATGAAATGGAATTGAACCAAATCTAAATAAAGTTTTTAAAAACGAGACTCTTTTCCTTATTATTTATGCAATTGGTAGCAAAATTCCTGAATACAATAATAAAAATAATAAATGAAATAATCTTTGAAATCAATTGTTAAATTTACAATATATGCAACTACATTAGTTGTTAACACGCTGTTGCAATTTCAATTGTTAAATTTCTAAGAGCCTCAAAATAATAGAAATGAATTGACAGAAAAAATTAGCAGTATATTTTTACCTACCTACATATATTAATTTTCATTCACATTCAATAAAGAAATGAGCTGGTTTTTTTGAAAGTGGTATAAGCGGCGTTGCAAAATGATGATTTTTGAACTAAAATATGATTTGATGATTTTTTTCTTAAATTATGATTTCTAATTTATAAAAACTATGATTTTTGTATTTCAAGTGTGTAGTACTTTCATTGTAATTGTATTAAATACTGAATTTAAGTTTTGTAATAGCTTGTTGTTAATAAAACAAATCCTGCCAAATACGTAGAATGTATGAGGAAATGTTAGACAATTTTATACAAACAGAATATGTATGTGAACATGACTCTCAATAACGACCATGACTTTGAAAACAAAAGTCTATTGTTAAACAAAAGATTTTTAGCTCAAAGCTCACTGCAAATAAAAAAAATGGATTATTTGAAAATTGTGTAGCATTTTACATTGAGTTATGTAAACAAATATTAAAACGATTTGTTTTTAACGATACATTTTCAAAAGAGCTCTGATGTCTTGACAGGCTTAATACACAATTTTCCAAATTTAATTAGTGAAGAGGATATTCAAAATTTAGATAAAGAATTTAGAGAACTCCATTTTATGAAATTCAGTGATCATTTTAAAACTCTAGATAATCTTAGCAGTGAGGAATTTTGGTCAAAAGTTTCAAAAATAACTCGTGCTGACAATATTCCAGCTTTTCCGGTGTTGTCAAAATTTTTTAAAAACTTAATAAGTCTTCCTATTTCTCCAGCAAATGTTCTTATTACAGAAATAGATTAGACAACAGCACTCTCGAAGGTATCTTATACGCGAAAGATTACTTAGCAATAAGAAATCTGCTATAATTTAAAAATTAACCAAGATATTATTAACAATATGAAACCCTGTATATACGACTATTATAGTAAAAGTTCTTCGTAAAACTTCGTACACTCTTAACAATAATAATTTAAATATATACAATGTAATTTGTGTGTTTCACAGCCAGTGACGACGGTTATTACCGAAAATTATAACAACAGTTTAATATATACTGGCGGAATCAACCCAATTAATTTAATACAATATACAATGTATGTTAATATATATTTTTTAATTATAATTTTTAAATAAAATTTTGTATTGAAAAAATTATGTTTTTTCCATAAAATATGATTTTTTTCTGCACATGATGATTTTCTTCTCAAAGATTCTGTCAACGCTGGGTATAAGTCCACTATTTCAAAAAACTAAGGTATTTTAATGAACTATAGACTCCTTCTCTCCATAGTTACAATCACAATTTCTTGACATGAAATTAACAAAAACAGTTTTGCTGTAAAATTTTATACAACAAATATTTTTTGACAGTGAAATAAGTCCATTCTTAATAAGTTTAATTAAAACAATTTTCATTAATTTCTTCAAAACGACAGATAATTTGCTTTGCAATAAAAAAAGACCAATTATACACTGCCCAAGACTTAATGCAATAAAGGCTTGTCGAAGAAACACAGCTTTATTTTTAATTTTGTAGGAAATGAAGAGAGAAGACTTAGTCTCAATTAAAATCTCTAGAAGAGGCAATATTTAACAGAAAAAAATTATGACAGAGAAATTTTTTACTGCCTTTAAATATGAATCTTACAAAATTAGTGTGGAAAAATATTCTTCATCTAAAATAATTTCTTGTTTAACAAAAAAAAGGGAAGACCAAAAAACCTCAGCAAACTTAACATGTAATTTCTTTATATGATGAGTTTATGTCCTTATATACCGGCTTTTCACCATAAATACTCTAATATGTTCCTATTTAAAGGCGAAATAATAATCATTTTTATATATTTAACATTACTGAAATTAACTCCCGTTATTCGCGTATATAAATGTCTTCAATTAATTTAATAAATGTCTGCACTTTAACTGTTACTTTTTACAAAGATATTTATTTTAGTAAAGCTTATGTCTATAAAATGTTATTTTTGAAAGTGGTATAAGTCCATGTGGGTCATTTTTCCAAATAATTTTAGTAATTATTATTTTCTAATAAAAATTAAATGGTGTATAGTATAACAAATCACTGAAATTCATTAAAGTTGGTCAATATTTTTAAATTGATTCAAACGCAAATCCTTAAATATCTAAAAATATGGAAAAAAAACCAGCTCAAATATTGCATGATGTAGCGAATGTTTATATAAACAAGTAACAGTGCTATATTCGGCTATGCCGATTCTTATATACCCTTCACCATCTATGTTAATCAAGTGTAGTGAAGTAACTCCAATCAAAAAAGCCAATATTGGGGTAACAAAGAATTAAAAAATAAAAAAATTTATTATTGCATACATATTATTTTGCATAAAAAAGGCATCGGCTCATAAGGGGTTAAGCATTTAAAAAAAAAAATTAAGTACTTCTTCAAAGATCTCTTCAAAATTGATTGATTGATTCATATATTTTTTTTTACTTTTGTGAAATCAAGATTCCCTAACACGGAAGGACAGACAATAAGAAGTCAGAATATATACACTTTACATGGTCGGAAGGGGATATTGTAGAAATTAGACACGGAATGACAAACTAAGATATACCCTTCTTTCACTTTTTGTGGCGAGAGTATAAAAAATCAACAAAGGCACTATTATGGACTCTGACGACTAAGCAAATTGAACAAATGTGTTTTTTCTACATATAAATGACATTTCTTCAATATATGTATAAGTAATATACTATTTCAGTTGAACTAAACTAGAACAAAAATTCTAACTAAACGAGAAAATACCAAATTTATTTGACTTTTGTTATAATTACTTCCAGATGTAAAGTTTTGTCTGGTTTATATTTGTTCTACAGAAGATCATTGTCTTTCTTTATATTTCTATTTTCTTGTTGAGTAAATAAATAACATTAAAAGTTTTAAGGTCATTTGTAAAGCAACAGCAAATAGTGTAAATAATAGAAAATTTTATTTGAAATAAAAACAAAGTTTTCGTATTTGTTTACAAAGATGAAGAAAAACTATTTGATTTATTATTTATTGAATTTAAAATGCCTTCCGGCCAGGGGACAAACAATAAGTTAAAGGGAACAAAATTCTTTCTCTTTATTTTGTTACTTAATTGTTTATTAATAATACGTTTATTGAACAAATTTTTATTTTAATTTTATATTTGGGACTGTATTTCTAAAGTTGTATAACAAATTCCATTGCTAAATTAACAGTTTATATATTCTACAGCAAGTATTTTACGATTTTATCTTTAAATTCGTTTCAGCAAAGTAATTTGCAGCAACATGTTAATGAATTTGATAAACTCTAATTTTAAATATTCATTAGTTTGTCTGTAGAGATTTAATATTTATTTATTGATATTGAAAAAGTAAGATTCACTTCTTTTTTATGCAGACTCTGTTTCATTACAAATAAAAATTATATAATTTAGTATTCGCAGTCAATTAGTGTAACTATATTTCAACAGGCATTTAAAAATTTTATAAAATTGTAAAAGAATCTGTTTGAATCAAATATTTTGAAAAGCTGTAATAACATTTTTATTCTGTGTCTGAGACTCTGCAGAGCACACTGAAATTAGAAAGATATCGGTACTACGACGATTAGTCACTATCATAGGGAACTCATTAAGCCTTGTCTTGGTAAACATAGTCATATTCCTAGAGGCGTACAAAATATAAGAGAGCTTCAAGATCTCGATTGCCCAAACTGAATTTTGGCAGAAGTGACTACTTTTGAGCTTATATAGAAACATAGTACCGAGTATTTCCAAATACTCAAAAGTAGTTACTCGATTTTAAGACTCAAATACCCCTGATTAGAAACACAACTGTACATGTGTATATAAATAATTAGGCAAACAAATGAATAGGTTTTTTTAAACTTGATAACTCCATTTTCGAAAGAAATGTTTTTTTTTGTTAGCCAGCAGAAAAAGAAGAATAAAAGGAAAGTATTCATCAAAAGTGGATTTTTTTCCTTTAGCACACTTTACCAAAAAAAATAATAATAATAAATAAATAAATATTTTGTTAAATGAATGAAAATTGATTTTAATTTAGTTTCTAAACATTTTTAGAAAGAAAGGGTATAATAAAGGATTGAATGAAATTAATACGAAAGATGAATGGAATGAAGCCGCAAAAGAACTCACTATTATAGGCCCACCTTCCGCACAGGAGAAGGTTGGTTAAAGGTGTGGGGAGAATTTAAATTAAAAAAACAGTCGCACAACAAGGCCGAAAGCCATGCAACAGGTGGAGGAGCTTTTAAGCAATTTGTTTTGACACCAGTCGAAGAGGCTGCAGTAAATTTATTGGATTTATACTCTATTGTCCAGCATAAAGAACCTTTCGGCCTTAAACGTGCTCGTTGCAGTTCCCCAGAGCAAGGGCTTTCTGTCAATGAGGCATTCGACATTGTTATAGGAGAAACTACTCAAACTAGTGCTCCTGAAAAAAAACAAAAAATATTTCGGGAACCATTGGAGATTTAAGTTTAATTAAGGAACCTTGCTCTTATTTCAAAAAATTTTCAAATTCTTATAATGATGAGAACGTGGATTCAAATAATTCAAAAAAAGTTCGCAAAAATAGAGAATGTGATAACCTATTATTATTAGAAAAACAAGTGGAATATCAAAAAGAAATTAGTTGAGAATTAAAAAAAAAATTTGACCGAAGTAGAAAAACATACAAGAAGAATTTACCAAATTAAAGAAGAAAATCTGAAACTATATAAAGAGGAGTTAAAAAGGAAAGAATTACATCGTTAAGAACTTTAAAAAATCAGGGCAGCTGAACTATTAGAGCTGAATATTTAGAATTTAAATGTTTAGAAAGTCACTTTTCATTCATTTATAAGATCGATGGTGATTGGGAAAAAATTAAAAATATTTTGTTTAATTTTGAAAAAAACATAAAAAGTAAATTGGCATGTTTTGAAAAGTCCTTCTTCAAATATAAATTTCTTGACAAAATAAAATACCTAACAAATCTAAAAAAGGAAAAAGTGATCTTTAAATTTCTAAAAAGCCATTAACAGTAGCCAGCAGCCCCGAGTATTTTAATAAAATGTATGGATTAGTATCGAGTGCTCAAAAGTTATAATACGTTATGCTTTACTATTTTAACTCCAGACTTTATTATTCACAGCTTGCCTTTACTTAACTACCTTATCTTACCTTTTTCGTGTAAGTTTTATAGCTATTTCTATGGTTTTACCATCACACTGCACTTATGTCACTGAATTGCCTTAGGAAATCCTACAAGTGGTTTTTATATCAACAAAACTATTATAAAACTATTAAATAAATAATTCTGTCGGATGCGCGTGTGCTATTTTAATGCATTTGTCAACATTAGTATTAAGTAAGACTATTCAGCTATAAGAATTTTTTGTTTAATGAATCATTGTTGATTGGACAAACAGACAGCATTAAGGTATTAGCAGAGGCCAAGGTTAAAATTTAAATTTAACACAAGCGTGGTAGTAAACTGTAGCCATAAATAATTATTTGATTTATACGATAAAACTAAATTACATTTTTAATTAAATAAATAAAAACTATTTTTGTTTTGCAAAGGTTAATTAAAGAAGAACTTTTTTTAAATGTTGATAAATATCACATGTTAATATTTTTATAAAATTAAAACAAAATTAATACTTCTGCGATTTATTTGTGGATTGCAATTTAATTGATTTTATTGTCAATTGTTGCAATACAATGTTATTGTTTTGCATGTTTGTAGTGATAATTACAAAGCAATTTTTTATTAAAACACTTTGATTAAACAATTATAAAAATACAATGCTTAATTAATCTTTAATGTGCATTGTTAAATAGTTAAATTGTTTTGAATGTTAAATTGTCCTTTTAAAACAGATCTTTTAAGGGTAAATATACAAGTAAATAAATTTAAAGAAAATCAGTAGCTATTTAACTTTTCTTTCAATAAAACATATTGTTACGTTTTTGTTTTTTTTTTTTGACAAATATAAGCATTCTCTTGATTGCAAATACCACTGTGGTTCATTATAAATTCTGTTTTCTTACTTTATGGCTTTCTCTGGCTATACTTCTAGATCCTACCGGTCTTGTGAATCCCATGGTCTCGTATATACAAAACATCCATTATTATTACAAACGCAGCCATCCACGCTACACTACTGTGTTACTGCGGCGGCACATGATCTACTCGATGCCTTGTTTAGTAACTTTAACCATCCACAGACATCTCCACTACTCCTCTTATTTAAGCCAGTCATCCCCTTTAATCCAATAGCCACAACACACGTCTGCCATACACTGTTGTTATGCTGTTACACTTCCTCGCGCTAACAGCTATTGCTCTTACTTTTTATTATAAAGGGCTTCTTGACAATTATCGGTGGGGTGTCGCAAAGCCATAGGACATAAAGCCATATGGCGTTAAGTCCCATTCCATTGAGACGTAAGGGCATATGCCATTAAGTCTCATTATAATGGGACTTAACGCCATAAATTTTTTTCCGAAAATGAGACATTAAGCCATATTTTTAATAATGATTGCATGTCACCCTATTTTATGTAAAAAATACATTTTATTCTATAAAACTAAACATGGGGGAGGGGGGGTGATGTGCTTTAATCCCATGGTAGATAAGGCCATTTTTTCATTTGAATGAGAGATAAAGCCATCATGGCCCTATCTCACAATTGCAATATTAGAAAGCAGCTTTATCTCTCATTTCAGTTACTGAGGCACTAAAGTTAAGTATTCAAATCTGGCTTCGCATACTAAAGTTTTTCTGCTAGGCGGCCTGCGGCCGCGCTTAGGGGTTTTTTCCTCCAGTAGAACGCGGCAGATGGCTTCGCTGAAAAAAGTTTTCCTGCGTGCGTCACAAGAATAAAAAAATGTTTTCCAATGATAACTAAGGATTTTTCCTTTTACAAAATGTTAGCAGTTGTAACTCCTGGAGCCTAGAAATTTTGGATTTTTTGAAAACATTAATTTCGTAGATAAATAGGCATATTTAGTGAAATAAAGCACTTGTAACGCAAAACATCAAATGGGACATATAACAATAATGGCTTTATGTCCCATTTCACTAAAATTGAAATGAGACTTAAGGCCATATCAAAGTTATGGCTTTATATCCCTTTGGTTTGAGACATAAAGTCATTATGGCTTTATGTCCTATGGCTTTGCGACACCCCACCGACAATTATCTGTTACTCTTTTATTAAATTAGACGTCTCCACTTAATTATCTGCCATGGCTTCACACAGTATGTGTCTTTTCCTTTTCGGAAGGTTTGTACTGCTGCTTCTTAATAAGTATTTATTTGCGTTATAACAATCATTATTTTCCCTTGTACGCATGTCCGAAATTGGGCTCGAACTCATGATCTCCTGTTTAGCAGCAAGCACCTCTACCAACGCAATTATTGAGGTTGCTCTGCTTTTGTTAGGTAATTGTGGTATTATTCTATACATACACCAGTAGTGGAAATAATTTTATTCACTACTCTTATACGGTTAACAACAACAGGGGTTGCCAGATCTTACTTTCGTAATAATATATTTTCCTATTAGCACCTCTTTGTTAATAAAAAACTTTTGTTATAAAGTACTTTTTCATTTTAATTCTTTAACTCTTTAAAAGCAATTTTTATTTAATTTTCCTATTTAAAACTTAATTTTTTAATTTATTTAACCGACTTCAAAAAAAGAAAGAGGTTATCAATTCTTTTTCTATATTTTGCCCCCATAACTCAGTCCTTTCGACTTTAGAAATGTTCTTTTATTGGAAAGGTTATGCTTACAGATTGGTCCCATGTTAAAAATCATAATCTTTAAAGTTAAAGGGTGTCTCTATACCATATACATGTTTTTACGTGTATTATGAACCGAAAAGGGCACTGCATACCACTGTAGCTCCCAATGGCAGAAAGTAATACAAAAATACTTCTAAAAATTAAAGGGTGTCCCCATATGCGACGTAAATTGACCTCTATGGCCTTACCTTTTGAACCGTTATATAAAAATTGGACAGAATATCCAATACTTTGTTTGATATGAGAAGAAGTATAAATATTTTAAATTATAAAATAAAGGATGTTACAATAGTTGATTTAATTTCATGTACATGGCCAAATTGTTAAACCGTTGTAGATAAACGGTTGAAATTTACAAGGAACCTGACTGCTAAGTCTACTACAATAGCAGGTTTTAGCAGAATTTGTTAATTAAAGGGGGGGTACCCCCCCCCCCCCCCCCTTTAATGGACAGTCTGCTAAATCAAGTATTTAATTTGGAAATGGAATATAAAGGGCTTCCAATAATTAATGTAATTTCTGTTTCGAAGTCGGCTTATTGCCCCAAGACTTATTGTTATGATCATGTCAAACGGCAGCCATAATTACAACAACAAAAATGTGTGTGAAACAAAAATATCATCTAGTAGCTTTCAACGGAGTAGGAGCATGTTGGACGTTTCTATGTATTGAGAATATTAGAGAGAACTAAGATTTTTTGCATTTTAGTTATTCTCTTTGTGAAGACCAGTGCGTTATAGACCCATCATATTCTTTGTGTTGAAAATATTTATAGTCTTTTTGGTAACATAACCATGATTATGTAAAAGTTTTTTTTTAGGTTTTAGGGAGGCTTGACTAGCCTCCAGCACCCATTTAAAAATCTTTATCAAAAAAATTAGCATATTTTGAATGCATTTGTTTATGGATAATTCAAAATGCACGTACAAATATATTAAGCCAAAAAGTGGTTTTGCCTCTTAGAATAAATTTGTTCAAATTTTGTGAGCGAAACTTTTTGTGTTATTTGAATATTGTTTAGCAACGAAGGTTCTGTTCATTGTTCTGTTCATTTACTTTCATTCTTTACATTCAGTTAAACTAACAAATCCTTGTTTTTGTTTTTTTTTCGTTTTTTTTTTTTTTTTTGTAAGTAATACTATAGACTGAAAATTTCAAGCTCGCGTAGGACAAATTAAAATTCAGTATATCAGTATATAGTATATTTTTTGTATACAAAAGGTATTGACACGAACATTTTATTTAAACTTAAATCTTGAATGTTACGCACAAAAATTTTTTTGCACCCACTATCAATGAGGATTAATTTAGTATTTCCTCCTTAACTGATGAAAATTCTAGTGTTTTAATTGAATACATATTACCGTATGTAAGGCATTAGAACAAAAAAAAAAAAAAACACCTTCAACATGTAACAAATAAAATAAATGGAATTCATTAGCAATTTTTTTAAGTTGGTCTACACGAATTTTATCTCCCCACATAACAATTACTCACGGTTTGAAGAAATAAATTTTATTGAAGAAAAAAATAATAATTTATGAGTATCGGAAAATAATTCCTTTTTAAAAACATTTTTTTTGGGTAGCTATGGTGGGATTTAAAGATTATATTTTTTAATAATTATTGTTAATTTAATCGTGTTAACGATTAAACAAATAGATTAACAATTAGAGAATAAATGTTACTGTCATTACATAAAAATTTTTAGAATCAAATACTTTCTACAGTCTAATTGATAAACGCCAAAATTTTTGTAGACCTAAATCAGAATTCTCGCCACAAATTTTTTAAATCGTATATAAAAAAACAAAACCGATGGAAAGCAATTTGGTGCTATCGACCTCAGCGCTATAAGGTACAAATTCAAAATTTAAAGTCGACTACATTTTTACTATAGTCTTGTGCAGATTCATTTGGTTGAAATATTTTTAGGAAATCGTTTAGAAATTACATAAAATTCAAGAGAAAATAAATAAGACTGCTATATGAGGCTATGCCAAATCTTATATACCCTTAACCATCTATGTAAATGTAGTTTAATGAAGTAACTCCAATTAAAATAAAACATTATGGTGACAGAGAATTAAAACAAAAATTGGTACTCCATGTATATAATTTTACATACAAATGACATCGATTTTTAATGGAACAAGCATTTTTAATGTATTTTAGTATTTCCATTAAGACCTCTTCAAAAGCTTTAAAATGATACCCATAACCAGCAAAAAATTTGACATTACCTTAAAAAGTACTTGCCATATAATAACTTACTTTTGTGATTGCCATATTTTGTTACTCGCTTACAAAACACATTACATTAGTTTCCAAAAAAGGAAGTAGTAATGGAACTAGTTCTTTATGTTAAAAAAGAGTACCTTAAAATACGTACCTAATGGTTTTCATTTTTTCCTACAATAATTAATGTAACCGATTCTCAGTAATTGATTATAAAAGTCTCATGCCTTGTTAAAATCATTAAGTTGGTAATCTAGTTGGGAAGTACTTCCGCCAATAATGCGTAATTCCACACTCAATTACCTTTTTAAAAAAAATTTTGCTGGGTATTGATATATTAAAAAATATATTTATTTAATTTTAGCGAAATATCGAGAATATATATAAAAATAAAAAAGACCTAGTACTTAAAAATTAAATAAATATATTATTTATTAAAAAGGTCAAATAAAATCTTTATTAATATATTAAAAAATTTTAAAATTCCAGAGCCCCGTAATTCGGGATATGTAAATTTTTTCACTTGATGTGTTTTTTTTTCTTATTTTTTAATTCTTTATCGTCCCATATAATTTTTTTTTTTATTGTTCCAAATGACATGAAAAAATTAGAGGTAGGCGTGTTGTTTTGCATACTGCCTCGACGGGCATGGACCGATCATGCTGATTTCCAAAAGCACTTTTTTTGACACCATATCTGATCGGTTGCCATATTTTTTTTGTGAAATCAAGTTTGCCTCGGTAAACGGATGGACAGACGGGCATCACTTAATCGACTTCGCTATGCATAAGAATTCAGAGTATATATACTTTATGGGGTCGAAAATAGATATTGTAGAAATTACACACGTAATAACAAATACCCTTTTCCCACCTGTGGTGAAGAGTATAAAAAATAATTGTGTCTATCCCAAGCATTTGTCCACCAATGCTGCTGTAGTCGTGGTGATAAGCAATCGAAAAATAAAAAAATAAATATTCAGCCTGCTTCGTCGGTACTTCTTCATGGCATACTGGCCGGCGAAGTTAAATAACTAATAAAACGGCAATAAATTCCTCCTTTCACCACCATTCTTATCTCTCATCTATCTCTTTCCTAAAGAATGTAGCACGGTCACAAAAAATATCTAAATAGGTATTGTGGTCGAAGTGCTACTACTCTAAATTTGAGTTTCGTTTTCCATGTAAAAAAACGTATAAACTAACCAATAAATTTTTCCCTTCTTCATAAACGGTTCATTTTGTATGAAAAACAAGAAACTTAATTTGGAAATTTTAAAAGTATTTTTTTTTATGTTAAGTTTAAGGTTGATGTTCGTAAATGGACCGTAGATTTTTGCTACTTGCATATTTTCACACAATTTCTTTCTATTTCAAGTGTTAACTTAGTTTCCAACATATTAAAAAATATATGATCATTTATTATATTAGAAAACGACATTAGTAATGATGCGTGTCAGGAAAGATTAAATAAGCATTCATAAAAATAGTGGTTACGCTTTTTTGCTCAATTATTTGACTAATCTGACCACACCTTGAATAAAACTAAAATTTAAAATAAAAATTCTTATATACAAAAAAACTTTTCTAATTGCCTTAAATAAATGGAGTTAAAAATATCATACATAAACGAAATCGTACACAACCCTTAAGCTATGTACAGACGGTTGTAAGGTCTTACAATATTGTCAGACCTAACAATGTACTGACAATGACAAGGCAAATAAAAATTGTAAGCACAATTTAGATTGTCAGTTCACACGATTGCAAGGCATTTGTAAGAAAACTAACAATTCCATTGTAAGAAATTATCTGACAATAAATTTTTCTGACAACATTGTCAGACAACAAATTGGTAGTTCACACGGTAGTAAGAATTGCCAAGTGTCAGAAAAAAAAAATTCAATAGAAAATTTTTTTTAATTAATTTTAATGTAAATTATTTTAAAAGGTACAAATTAATATTATAAATTTTTATCAAAACAAATAGATATTAATCAAAACGAAAAAACTGCAACGATTCTAACATCTTACGTTTTTAGCGAATATAAAAAAAACCGAATTCAAAACAGATTTTAGCTACTTGTCTAAAAAGGTTCAAAAGTTTGGACACATACATCAACTATTGGGACACCCCTTATTTTTAGTTTTAAATTTATATTTCTTAATATACCACACAAATTAGTGGACACTTTGTTAAGTTTGTTTATAAACCGGTTCAAAAGATAGGGCTAATACATGTAAAATTACTTCAGGTATGAGCGCATTTAATTTATAAATTCAAATTGGATACTTGCTCTTTTAGCGGACTTATCAATACAAGTTCCCTGTAAATTTCAGTTGTTTATCTGTAACAGTTCAAAGTTTTGGTCACATACACCAAATTATCAAATTTTATTCTTGCGATTATGGAGGACTTAGCTATACAGATTCTTTGTAAATATCAGAGGTCTTTTTACAACCATCATATATGTTCATAAAATAAAATGATCTATATTGAATATTTATACTTGTTATTACAAAGGTAATAGCTATCTACATTCTGTTCAATTTTCAAGCGTTTGTTTATGACGGTTCAAAAGATAGGACCATGTAAGTCAACTTACATGAAAAATGTCAGTCACTACAATGCTTGTTCCGTATTCCAGTTTATACTATTCGAGCTTTGTTCCTAAAGAGCTATATGCCATTTTCAAAGTGCTTGAAAAAGGCAAATTTTTTCCCACCATTAAAATCATCCCCTGAAATACCGTCGCTGTCCATTTTTTTAACTCTCTTTTTTCTGATTTAATTTTAATTTAAATTTTTATTTTAAGTTTGTTTTTAAAGAATTTTTCACTTTTTTTATTAACTTTTATCTGACAATGATATCGTTGTCAGATGTTTAAAATTTCCAACATGTTACAATTTATTTTATACTGACAATGCCTGACAATGTTCTGACAATGCAAATAAATGCGTTCACACAATTGTAAGATATCTAACAATTTATTGTCATGCTATAAACACAATCAAAGGCTACCGACCATCGACTACCGACTACAAAAGTAGCTGGCTACAAAAATAGCCAAATTGCCAGCTACTTAATTCTTTTAACGACCATCGACCACTAACTACAAAAAATAAACATCTGTTTTGTCATATGTATTTAAGTTAACCAAAACAAACTTGATTTTTTTAAGTGAATTTGTGTAAAAAAAAATGTTAAATGTCTCAAGAAAATTTAATTAACTTTATAAATACTATTGCTAAAATAGTGGAAACAAAGACTTCGGTGTATGAAGTGTCCACGTCCATATTTGCATGTAAATTGAACTAAACATTTACATTAAACAATATAATAAATTTATATAAACAGTAAGAATTACTATTATATACTTATCAATTTCAATAAAAAACCCAAAAAATAAATATAAATGAAACAATTTAGAAATTTATGAAAAAAGAAGTAAATGGAAAATTTCACAAACAAAAAGTAAATGAAAAATGCGCCAAATAAATAGTAAATGAAAAATGTAAACAAATGAACAGATGATTATTATTTTTCAATGGTGTCACTATAATAGTTTGTCGCGTTTTTAATAGCGATATTTAATGTATTGCGTTTTTAAAAACACCATTTCATGCATTTATTGTATTGGCACCACTAATCTGTTTTTTGTAGCCAAGAAAAATAGAAATTAGCCTAAGTTGGCTACGGGCTACAAAAGTAGCCGTGTAGTCGTAGTCGATGGTCGGTGGAAATAATTGTGTTTATAGCATCAGGTAGAAGTCTGACAATTTTCTGACAATGGTTTTTCTGACAATATTGTCAGACAACAATTATAAGTTCACACGATTGTTAGACATTTTCTGAATATTTTTCTGTCAATATTGTTAGATCTGACAACCGTCTGTACATAGCTTTAGAGTTTTATAATAATTTATTCTTATTTTAAACTTAAATAATGAAAATACTTCACTTAAAAAAATTACTCACAAATAAAAAATTTTTAAACATCAACAATTTTTATTTTACCTGTGATTTTGATATTAAATACCAAATCGATTTTTACTTATTTTTTGGTAATAAACATTTATTTTAAATTTTGTATGTTTTTAGCACTTTTCTACGTGAATATGATAATTTAATTACTTACTTCATTAAACAAATACTTTGCATTAACTATTAACATTTTTATATATTTTATTTCAAGTTTTTGTATATAATTTCAACTTTATTTAACACATATTATTTATTTTTTAAATATTTTCAATAATATTTTTGATTATTTTCAATACATTAAATTCCTCTAATGAGACACTGCCAACCTAGAAACTTCATTTTCGTTTTTTTCTCGTCCAATCATCACTTGTTGCGCTTCATTAATTACACACGTACAAATGCTGCTCTAGGCTATCATTTAGTCAATGAAGCTGTAGTTGGGACTATGATTAATTTCCAATGTAAACAAAATTCACTAGAAATTTTTGAACAAAACAAAATGACAAACACACTTTCATGCACGGTACACGAAACAAAAATTCATTTTATAAATGTTTATAAACATTTTATTAAATTTATTTTTCATTTATTTTTATATATTTTTTACCGTAACACTTTGAGTTTATTCTGCGTCTAGCGAAGAACTAAGAGTAACTAAGAGTAAGACTGTAAACGTTCTATCTTTTACCATCAACGTTTCGATAGACAATGAATACGATGTTTTAAATATTACAATCGTTTGAGCACTTGCCATGTTTGCTTCAATATAAAATGTCAAATCAGAATAAAAAAGCTTTAAAGTTTCATATTAAACTCAAGACAGCCGAACGGAAGCGACCGTCTGGAAAAAAAGCTTTTATAATTTTGTTTACATTACCCGGTAGTAAAACGACGATACACATTGCAATGCAGTCGCAAAGTGTGCATGTGTGTAGTAGGTGTATGTGTGATTGGGAATAGAGGTTATATAGTTTATATGTATGTGTTCTTAAAATAACAGCAAACAGCTACTTGTTGCTTGTGTTAGGTCATTCCGGTATAAAAATGGTAATTAATTTTTAGGATACACAATAATTATTCTTCTTTGAAATTAATGTAATGAAAAATATTTTGCTTTTTAGAACTTTAAAAATTAATTAAACGATAAAACTAATGGATGCGAAAGATATTTTACGAAATAACTTATGTGTGTTTTTTAAATAAGAAATTAAAAAAAGCAGATTTTTAAAAAAGTTTTTTTTTTTAAATAAATAGCTTTCTGAATAAAGTTCATTTATTAAAAATGTTGTGCGTAAAAATTAACAAAAAAAAAACCACCTTTTAAAAAGCACCTCTACTAAAAGTACTTTTTTTACAGTTGTAGGTACTTATCAAAAAACCATCTTCTGAAAAGGGTGACTTTTTAAAAGTTGCCTTAAAAACGTTCCTTTTAGAAATAGTATATTTAATAAAAGGTTCTTTTTAAATTAAGTTCCTCTTAAAAAATATATTTTTCTTACAAAACTACTTTGGAAAATAATATTTCACAAAAAGTATTTTTTGATTACCTTTTAAAAAACTACGTTTAAACCCCTTTTAAAAAGTATTTTTAATAATAATAGAAAAGTTCCTTTAAAATAAAGAAAATTTTATAAAAGTGCTAAAAAGTATTATTTAAATTGGAGGTATTTTACACGACGACATTTTGCACGAAACTAGTTTCATGAAATTTTTGTTTGTTGGATAGAAGTGTAGAGACAAGCGGGATATAAAAATGGCTTGGCTTAAGTCATGAGGGTATTTCATTAACTTGCTTTGTGTATGTTCGCTGCATATGTTTTGGTGTTTATGTATTATTTGAAATAACACAAACAACTTCAGCAAAAAATATTAAATGTACAAATTCCAACTGAAACTTTTAAACAGAATTGAAAAAAGAGGCATGAAATAGTCGCACGTGTAAATTTGAACTTAGTAATTATTAGAGAATATTTAAATAAAAGTATCTTTAAAAAGAAATACTTTTAATACGGTAATTTTTAAAAAGGAATTCCTTTAAAAATTCTAAAAAAAGGAAAATCTGCAACAAGCAACTTTTGAAAAAAACAGCGTTTAAAGAAGTGACTCTTAATAATATACCTTCAATATTTTAACACTTAGCTTTTCGAAACTACTATCTAGAATATTTCGTTAAAAAAAATTGTATCTTTGCAAAGAAGTACTTAATAAAAATACCTTAAAAAAATCCTTTAGTTCTTCAAAAAACTTCAAAAAGTAGGCTCTCTAAAAGCTCTTCTCGTAGAAAAGAATCTTAAAAAAATGCTTGTTAAAGACTACAAAATAAAAAAAATGTAACTTAACCCTTTCGGGACGGAGTTTTATTTTGCATACCAAATTATGTATGGTAAAATTTTTTTCATATTCTAAAAGGTATGATAAAAGTATTATGTTCTCCATACTTAAAAATTTTAAATTCGTCCTTTTATCCTGGGACATATAATCCCAACAAGTATTTTCATGGGGCATAAAATCACAATCAGTGTTCTCGAAGAGCGATTCGAAATTAAAAAGATAATTAAAATATAAATATTATTAGATTTAGATAAAAGTTTACATTTATTTTTAACATTTTATGAATGCAATTAGGTATTTATTTGTGGAATGGCCCACAACACTTGTAATATAAGGCGTTGTTACAACCTGAGCGTATCGTCTTTGTTCGCTTTTCTATGCCAAGTGAAGAACAGCGGACACAGCGACAACGCTTCTCTTGCTCTACTGGCAAGTGGTCTCCAATATTAATGCTATCCGTTTTTGGACGTTTGGGAGTTCTACCTCCCTGGCGATTGCGTTGAAAATAAAGAAAAAAGACAGTTTGAAAATTGCTGGGACGTATTATCCCAGTAGTCCCGAAAGGGTTAAGAAAGGACTAAAAAAAAGTAACTCAAATTTGTATTTAAAATATTATTATACGTTATGAAATGATCCGAAAAAGCATCTGTAAAAAAATATTTTAATAAAATTTCTTAAAACAGTTTCTTTTTAAATTTTTTTTTTACAGCAGAATTTAAAAGAACAAGATTTATAAAAGAGAATAAATAACTACAAAGAAAATTTCTGCAAATATCTATTATGCTGCTGTAAATTTGTAAAAAAAAAACATTTAAGTGTTAGTCTAAAAATTATCAAAAATTTATTATTAAGAAATATGTACATACTTGTACTTGAAGCTTCTTTCGCACGTAATTTATTGTTGCAATTAATCAAACTTAAAAAAAGAAGCAAATAAAATTAGTTTCAAGGACTTTCACATTGACCTACTAAAAGACAGTTATTTATCTTTAAATAAAGTCTCATGTGTTTTTTTTAAATAAAAGGGAGTGAAATTAAATGATACTTTAGGCTGATAGAAAAGAATGTACAACTACATTTTTATTTGCAATCGAGAACTACGGACCAGACGTAAATAATTCAACATAAATAATTACTACCCAACAAAAAACTATACCTTCCCTTAAAAAGCACTTACCGTATAATGACTTCCTTTTGTGAGTACTTTTTAAGGTAATGTCTAATTTTTTGCTGGGTACATGTACATACATACATACATATGTAAACAAATTATTAGTTCGGGTTCATTTGTAAAGAATGATGAAAGTATCCGGTAGCATAAAATAATCAGTAGAATTTATGTATTTATGAATGTATATATGTATATATGTATGTATGTATGAATCAATGTTTGTATGAATCAATGTATTAATGAATGTATGTATGTATGAATTTATGTATGTATAAATGTATTTATGAATTTATGTATCTATAAATTCAAATATGAATGCATGAAATAATGTATATATGTATGTATGTATGAATGTATGTGTTTATGTAAGTATGAATCTATGATTTTATGTATGAATGAATTTATGAAATTATGTATGTATGTATTAATGTGTGTTTTATGAATGTATGAATTTATTTATGTATGAATTTATCTTAGTATGAATGTATGAATTTATGTATGTATGACTGTTTGAATTTATACATATATGTTTGTATGAAATAATGAATGTATGAATTTATGTATGTATAAATTTATTTATGTATTAAAATATGTTTTTATAATTGTATGAATTTATGTATGTATGAATCTATGTATTGATGTGTATATGAATTTATGTATGTATGTACATATGTGTTTATGTACATATCTATACATAAATAAAAGTTAAAAGCTATATTTTTTTTAAATGCAAATTAAAAGCTCCAAATCCTTATAAAAGCTTCAAAACACATATTTTAATGTAATTACAAAAATTAATTTACCCAAAACGCATTACTATATAAAAGGAAAAAAATAGCAATATTGCATTGCTTTTTTTAAGCTAATTAAAATCAACTCATAGAATTAAAAATAATTCGTTGTTTTTTGGTGTAAAACTGATTCTACACATTTGTTCATGTTATGTTTTGATTAGATTCGTAACGCATTTTTGTAATGATTCGAAACAAAACAAATCGTGACATGAAAAAGAAAACGAATGATTCAAAAGGAGTTTTGAATACATTCACCTTTTATTCAATTTAGCTGTTGCAAGGTCACCAATTAAAGAAAAACCAGAAAACTAACGTTTAAAAAAAATACCTTCGAAATTTTATCGTTTAAAAATTACCTTTTTTATCTCTTAAATTGCACTTTTTTAAGAAAGACTTTAAAGATCCCTGTGCAAATACTTTAAAAAAGTAATTACCAAAAGCAGTAGTGCACACATCAAATCAAACAAATTTTGCAAGAATTATTTTAAAAAGTATTTCTCTTGACTTAAACATAAGATTTACTTATGAAACAATATTAAATGACGAAGTCATTTTATAGTACTCCAACAGTAAACTAACTGTGAATACATGCTGCGCTGGCATAGAATGCTGGTATAAAGTGTATAAAGTAAAAAATTAAAGAAATAGACCTTAAATGTACTTCTTAAAATAAAATTCGTCCTTCATTTATTGTTGCTTTATATATTTTACAACAAACAAACAAAAAAATAGGATTAAAATAGCTGTAGAGGCTTTTATGAAGTTTCAAGGCTTTCACAACGACCTTCTATGTGGCAGCTGTTTATCTGGATTTTAATTCTATAGAAATATTTTTAAAATTGTACATGTGTATATAAAAAAGGAAGGAATTGGCAGTGAAAAGATATTTAAATTTTGCAAACAACTTTATCGAACAATCTTTGACAATAATGGCCCATAATCATAGTCAAACACTAAAGTAGGTTTCTCTTAGAAACTACTTTAATTTTACAACTTGCTGTTCACTTTTTTGATACTATAGACAAAAATAAAGTATATTTGAAGATAAACCAGCTTCAACTGGATAATAACTCATATAGATAAAATGTCTGCACATAACGTGCAACATAATACAATTAAATAGATTATACATCTCTAATCAGATGCTGGGGTTTTTTGTTGAAAATAAAAAACAAATGTAAAAAGTAAAATTAAGCTGGTGTTAAATTTAAAACCACTTTTAAAAATGTAACTAAAAATAAATAGAATTATATTCAAGGTATTATTTCTAAACTGAATGCTTAAAATGCCCTTTTAGAAAAAAGTACTATTGAGCCAATAGTAGAGAATGATAAAAACCTTACTTTTTCAAATTTCCTGTTTAAAGATCTACATTTTTAATATAAGAACCCGGAATAAATGACTTTGTGAAAAGTATATTTTAAAAAGTACTTAAACAAATTTTCTTTGTAAAAAGCTAAGCAAAACCCTTTTCAAAATTATACCCTAATATAAAACAGGCTTTTTCATGGAAGGGTTCAAAGAAGTGGGTTCACTAAGGAAATGACTTTAAAAAATATTTGATTGAAAAGTTTTAAGAAAGAAAAATTAGTTGCCTTTAAATTACATTTTGGAAAATTTGAAAAAATTGCGAGTAAAGTACTTTTTTTAAAAGTACTTTTTGAAAAAGTACCTTTCAAAAAAGTACCTCTTAAAAACGTAGTGTATTATTATTATTGTAGGTCATAATTTAAAAATATACATTACGTTTTATATACACTACGTTTTTAAGTACTTTTTAAAAGTACTTTACGAAAAAGTACGTTTAAAAAAAGTATCTCTTAAAAACGTGGTATATATTTTTTATTATTATATGTCATTATTTATTATGTGGTATTATTTTTCTTTGGCAATCAATACCTAGTTTTATGTGTACGTTTTTAAATGTAATCATCTTGCATGACAAAACATGGTTTAGGTAACCATAATCTAAGAGCAACATATTACGGTTGCATTATATAGCTGCTAATAACACATAGTATTGTTACATTTAATAATAATAATAATAATAAACAATAACAATAACAATAAGATGCTAAAGTATAAACATAATTATGTGCAAATAAAAACATTAAATGTTTAACTTGAAACATAATAACTCAACACAGTTTTTAACGGCTTTTGATACACAATTATTATTGAAATAATTTTTTTAAGAAAACTTTATTAGAAATCAGTTAATTAAACTACTTTTTAATTGCGTTTGTATACATTTTTCCCTTTAATGAAATAAAAAATTTTTGAAACTTTGCAATTGAAACTTAAGTAAAATATTGCTATGATAAATAATTTTTTTTGTTGCGCCTACCACTGGATCGACTTAAAATAATAAATAAACGAATAAATAATCAAAACAAGAAAACTTTTAAACAGCTGCATTTTTTTACGAAGAAATGATGCTAATTAAGAATCTTGTTTTCTTATTTAGTTTTCAATTTAATCACACACATATACACGTAGATACATGCTTACATATGTATGTATATATGAATATATAAAAACCAGATAATTTGATATTCACGTGACTCTCTCTCTCTCTCTCAATGAAATATTTTCACATTCCCAAAGTTCGTATTTAATCTTAATTTTATTTATTTATCTGCAACTCAATTAGTATTGTTAAAATTTTTTTATGTAATAAATTTTGCTGCTGTTGTTAATCTCGTATTTAAATAAATGAAATACATTTTACTTTAATATTTAAAGTAGAAAACGAACAAGATGTAAACGTTTCAATTAATAAGGAAAACGTTAAAGCAAAAAAAAATGAAAAAATATTTTTTTAATACAAAAAATAAACACTTTAAACCAAACATGCTCTTACCTGCAATGGCAAGTACATTCATGTTTTTAGTAAGCATTGCACAGTGGGATGAAATACGAAAAGAATGCAATTGTGACGTATATTTTTAATGCCGGTTTTTAACCGCTAGTTTTATTATGTCGATCTGGCCACACTTTATTTATTTGTAGGTAAATGTACGCTGTAAGATTCAGTTGCTTATTCATTGTATCACTAATAATTCTCAATCAGTAGATATCTTAGTTGAATAAGTATGCCAGGTTTGGAAGGTATCGAGGCGATTCAAAGTAGACAGGAATCCGCCCTTATTTAGTGTGAATATAAAATGTGTTTAGTGGGCTTTGGGTATTTTTTACCGCCTTGAACAGCGGCTTTAGCTTATCGCTTCAGCTGACTGTTTCGGTCACAGCGGCTTCGGCTGACTGTTTTCCACAGCGGCTTTGACTGACTGATTTCCACATCAGCTTCGGCTGACTGTTTTTCACAGCGGCTTCGGCTGATTGTTTTACACAGCGGTTTCGACTGACTGTTTCCACAGCGGCTTCGGCTGTCTGTTTTCCACAGCAGCTTCGGCTGATTGTTTTCCACAGCGGCCTCGGCTGACTGTTTTTCACAGCGGCTTCGGCTGACTGTTTTCCGCAACGGCTTCGGCTGTCTGGTATTTTTAGTTAAGTTAGCATTGTAAGTATTTTTGTAAATATTGTAATATATTTTTCAAGTCTTTGGAAATCATAAAGATGGTCATCACCTGCTGCTACTCCGACTTAGTTTTGTACATCGAGAAGGCGAGAGTATTCGACGAGGATACCCGACCGACTTCCCGCATAAGAACGATCATTTCCGACTAAATTCAGTATTACCGATGATGATATCCTGGACAACCCTGATCTACCTCAGCCGACGACAAAATCCATGTACAAAATCGAGTAACAGAAGCAGAAGCTTGTGTGCCTTTTTCTATAAAAAAAAGATGCACACAATTATTGTTTTTCACACAAAAACAACATCCGAAATTTTATTTTTTTTTCTAATAAAACCTTATGAATTTTATCACTCTGTTCTTTGAAATCGGTAATGTTTTATTTTAAGGTTGCCGAATTCCATACCATTTGGAGCTACCATGTATGAAGCCGGTGTTCTTAAATGCATTACACGAAAAACTTAGATCTTCTTATATGTATCGCAATTCCTCTTATGCAAATCGGATAACTAGCTGAGAAATTCCAGACTTTTATACCACTTTTTCTTATCACCCCACTGTGCGTTGTAAATTTAACCACAATTCATTCAACAGTGCGTATGAGTAATATAATAATTTTAAAGACGAAATCATTTACAAATATTTTGATACAAGTGTTTAAAATAAAACAAAAATAAAAATGAATATAGAAAAATCAGTTTAAATATTAATAAAATTAAATATGTGCGTATTTCCACAAACTACTTCACAGCATGAACTCTTAGAATGTTTATTAGCATGTTAAATAGATTTACTCGTGCATAAAAAACTTTATTAACATTAATAAGATTTAATTTAATAAAAGTTTACTAGAAACTTTAAGAAAGTTTAGCCTTAAACATTTGTCAACACGAAGCAATTTTTCAATAAGTAAAAGCAAAAAAACTGGAATTTAATTTAGTTTTCACAGTTTTAACAAATTTAAAATAAAAATCATAAATATAAATTAAACTACTTGTTAAAATTTGGCATAATTATAAATAAATTTAATGAGTTCTAGTATATAGAGATGACAAAAGGAGGAGACCCAAATCACCAAATCAAAAAATTATTAACAATAAATTCCAGGTGTTTTTCGGAATTTATAATTTTTTCAATACATCAATAATAAATATCCCAAATTTTTCGGTTGAGAATAACCACACGAAAATTTTGTCTAGTTTAATTTGGGTAATAATGTCTGTTCAAAATTTAGACAAAATTTCGTTTTGTTAAATATTTCCATTTATGGAAGTTTTGTATTTTATTCACTTGGGGCATAGAAATGGCAGAAAAAATTTGATTAATTAATTTTCAAAAAAAAAAAAAATACTTTGTGTTTTGTTTAAATTATCCCGACTAAATTGATTACCGTATACAGTGGATAAAGAAAAATAGAATTATCGTTTGTTATTATTAATTAAACTTTGATTTTTGTCTTAACTTTAGTGTTTGGACAAAGATTTTTAGTTTATTTGAAATATTTGTCAAAAGTTACCTGAAAAGCTAAGTAAGCGGCTGCGAAAAGGCCATCGACACGTGCCTTGACCCTCAATAATCAATATCGAGAATTAACTTAATCGAAATAATTAAAAAAAAATGACAATGTTTTTTAAAAATTAATTTAATAATATTCCCGCGTCTTCACTTCTTATTATTATTGAAAATAAAGTGTGACATTTTGTAAACTCTATTAGACTATCACTCCTAAATTTTCTAGTTGCTATTAACAAAATTCAAAAAAAGAAGGCGGTTATCAATGCGACTGAATGTTGCTTTTTTTATATTTATGCCTCCATCACTCAATCATTTCTGTATCGATTTTTGGAAATTTCTTTTTTATTTGAAAGGTGACGCTTACAGATTGATCCCGTTTTAAAAACAGTTCATAATCTTAAAAAATAAAGAATGTCCCCTTAAAACATTGATGTTTCAATGTGTTTTTTTAACTGTAAGGGCACCCCTTAAAAATTAAAAAAAAACAGCGTACAACTATAAGTTCCAATGGCAAATGGTAAAAAAGAAATCAATCTAAAAATTAAAATGTGTCCCCGTAGGTGACGTAAATTAACCTTTATGGGCCGATCGTTTACACCGTTGTAGACAAACGGTTGCAAATTAAACAGAACGTCGATTGCTATGACCGTTAATATTTAAAATTATAAATTAAAGGGTGTCCCAAAAGTTCATGTAATTCGATGTATACGACAGACTTTAAGCGTCTGTACACAACTATAACAACAAGTAAAAAATTAAGATTTGGAAATTAAAGGGTATCATACTAGTTCATGTAATTTGATGTATGTGGCCAAACTTTATGAAATATAAGTGGATTCCAATAGTGGCCATACGTTTGAACCTTTATAAACAAACATATGAAATATATTTAGAAATCGGTTTATTCGCAAGACATTTTGTAATTGAAATGGCAACAAGAAATCGTATTGTAGTGACAAGTGACCTTGCCGTAAAAATCTTACAGTAAATGAGTATTCTGAGCTGATGGAACATTATTGGAATAAGATCTGCTAAAAGTAATTCTAAGGGAACTTCCACAATAAGTATGATTATGCACGGCAAGTATGGAAACTGAAAATCTCCAAATAGTCAATACCTTATCGATTTTATTTGTGCACAAGCCAAAAATAGTGAACACTAAAAGAACACCAAGTTTCAGAAATACCGCAACAACCCCAAATTCCAGGAGTTTTCCAGATTTCGGGCAACACGGATCCTGATACTGAAAATGTTGCGCAATGTTAAAGACATTTAGTGCATAAAAAATAGCTGATGGCTAATTGTTTTTAACATTTTGTTACCGTGAAAATTTATGTGAATGGCTTGGTATTATGTTTTTTGTTTATTATATTTTTTAAATTTTTAAAATAATTCGAATGTTTTCTATGATTTTATACATGATATAAACATAGAAGGTAGTTCCACTTTCTCTTTTCGTCGCCATATTAACGTTCTGACGTTTGCGGGAATTATGAAAATTTGTGCTACCATATAAATTTGTAAGATCCCGGTTTTTTCTGTTTTCCTCTTATATAAAATTTCAAAAGAAAAGAAATACATTATAAAAAAATCACAAATAAAATTAAATAAATAAATAAAAAAAATAAATATAAAAAATAAATAAAAAAAATATATGAAATTTAATGCACAAATTTAACAAGAAAAAGAATATGAGTATTCCTGATTGCATCAATGAGAATTCTGTAAGATTTTTCAAGTTTCGAACAATTCGAGTTGCCAAATGCGAATTTAGTGTGATCGTTGCAGCTTGCAAAAGAAAAGCAAATACGATTGAAAAAGTCTTGAAAGTGCTTTTCCATACTAGGAAAGGTAAAATATGGAATAGAATTTTTAATTTCAGTTTCGGTTAAAACTAGCTTTCGGGAGGAAGAAACAATTACAGGTTTCGGTCTTATTTGATAGCTAAAATAATACCTTTTTTTAAAGTAACGTATTAATTGGGTTATGAAACAAAAGTGATAGATTATCAAAATATCGAGTTTTAAAATAAAATACCGCTTGGTGGAGAAGAACAAATGGAGGTAAATTATTTATTTTGTTTTTTAGCTAAATCGACATTTTAGCCACATTGAGCAAATAAATCTTTTAACTAAAATAGAGTTTGGTGGTCTTGAAAACTTTTTGGGATATATTATTAAAAAAATACGGTTACAGGAATTGGAGTTTTAAACCTTTGAGGAAAGAGAACAAAATTACATATACGAGAACGCTTTATCTGAGGGTGGCCTAAATATGCCAAACAAATAATTTATAGAAGAAATAGAAAAATTAAATTTAACTTTTCTTAAAATTAATGGCAGTGATTTAATTAGTGGGTCTTATATGCGACATTTCTTGTGCAATTAAAATTCAATATTAGATAGTAATATTAAAAGAAGATTTTTTTTGGGGAAAAACATTTTCTAGCATTCGCTTTTTAAACAGAAAAATCTAAAATTGTGTTAAAAGAAAAAAAAACTGTTTGTTGATTAAACTTATTATAAAAGACTTCTATTGTTGTTTTAATTAATATAAAAAACTTTTCCTTGGCATTGCTGAAATGCTAATGACTTTAAAAACTTACATAAACAATATGGATATCATTGTAAGACGCTTTGAAAAACAGTTTGCTTAATGTACTTATAGTTATTAATTAATAACGTGAAAATAAATATTAATCTTTGCTATTTTAATTAATTAAGGTGGTTAATTCGGTAAAATTCGTACACTTTAATTGTATTTTTATTAAGTTATTATAACAAGCGAATCTTTATAAGTTGTTTTTAAGAGTCAAAGGATTTATTTCTGTGCAATTTTATACCTATAGTAAGTACATTTGAATTTTATTTATATTTATGTATATTTATTACACAAATTACACATGTTTCGTCAAATAGTTCCAAAATATATTTTTTTCTTTTCTATACCTATGGCAACGCAAATTTTGTTGTTTACAAAAAATATATTTCAAATAATTCCCGCAAACGTCACAAATTTTTGAAGTGGAACTACCTTCTATTTTTATATCATGATTTTATATTTGATTTTATATTTAAATTTTTTTTTGTCTTTTGGTTTCGAATTGTTATGAGTTTATTTGACAAAAAAGAATTGTTTTCAACTTAATTTTTATGTTTGAAAAAACTTATTATTAATAGTTGCATTTCCTGTGTCCTGAAGATGCTACCCAACGGTGTGGCGAAATATCGAAAAAATAAAAGATATTTTAATTAAAAAAAACTGACCTAGTGCTTAAACAATTAGAAAATAAAAAATAAAGTTTTTTATTGATTTAAAAAAAATTAGGTTCGTACTTATTAAAAAAAGTACTTTTTCAAAAGACACTTTTTAAAAACGTGCTTTTTAAAATAATTTTATTCAACTATTCATTTTTTAATTTTTATTTTGTAAGAATTTAATTGTACTTGTTACAAAAGGTACTTTTTAAATAGTACTTTTTTAAAAGATACTTTTGAAAAAGGTACTTTTTTATATATTTTTTAACTGTTCTTTTCTAAGTTCCTATTTTATAAGAACTTTGAACGTACTCGTTATAATAGGTACTTTTCGAAAGGTACTTTTTTATAGGTTCTTTCTAAAATGTATTTTCGTTGCGACTAACAATTTTCTGTCAAAAAAAATATCAGATTACCAATATAAAACTTCTAAAGAATGTCGCATTTTCCATTTGAATATTCATTACTGTTTATTAACAATATTACCAAATTAGTTTTTTTTATGGTTTAATTAGCAAAATCATAATCTCTTAAAAAATAGTATTATTAATGGTCTTCAGCATATTTAGATTTATTAAACACGAGCGCACATCTTTTTCCTTTGTTTTTAATTTCACCCAAAAATATTAATCAATTCTTTATTACTTTAGTTTTTGTTAATTTAATTAACTCCTTTTTTCTAACGATCTATTGGCACGTTTTTAAAGGTTAACAAAAACAAAAACTAAATTCAAACTTTAAAAAAAAACCAGTTTTAATAAAATCAATAGCGCTATAAAAAGCAAAATCATAGAAAATATAACTAAAATAAAGAAAATAATAATGAGTAACACGTTGAATAATCAAGAAAGAACGACTATTTAAACTTATTTAAATATTTGTTGTAATAATCCAACCTCGTTTTTCTCATTTATACACTACTTATATTTAACTCCACTGTAATTCCACCATCGCAGTAATTTACATATGTATCTACCCATACATGTACATATGTATGTACGAAAGAAATGTAAGCCAATAAATATTTTATCAATTTTTTATTATAAAAGCTGAATCAAAATTGATGCCAGGGGATTCCCATTGTTATACAAATTAAGTTTGACGTTGTTAATTTATATGATGGCATGTTAAAAAATTTTTCAATTATTGCGATACGAAACAGACAGATTTTAATTGCAATTAATTTAAGAATGACTACCAGCTGTATTGACTGTAACAAAAAAAAAGTTTATTGAAATATATATTTTTCTGTTTTATTGCTATTATTGCTGCAGAATAATTATTTTAAATAATGAATCATAAAGTCACTGTGAGCGTGACAAAATTTAATGTATGCATATTTAGTGCACATTAGCAGTGACTGATTAAAGAGAAATTTTTTGCTCTTGATGGTAAATAATTGCTCTTGATGGTAAATAATTAAAAAATTTATTTTTAAAATTTTATTCAGAAAAATTGGTAAAAAACAAATGCTCACTGTATAGACTGACTGAGAAGTAATCTACTGCTTCTGCTATTGTAGGTCTATGTGACCATGTGACAATTTAGCTACTCCTGCCACACACTGAAATGTTTTACCTTCATTAACGCTATTTTTCTGTAGTATAGCGGAGTACTAGTCGCCTTACTGAGGGATAAAAAACTGAGCAGTGAATAAACTACAGGTAACATAAGAACCGATAGTCATGGATTACGAACCTTGTACTACTTATAGGTGAGGTGTTTTCGACCCAGAGGTAATGCCACCGTCAGGTTGGAGGAAAAAGAGTCAGTTACTGACGTTAATCTGTATTCTATTAAACTCCCTGAAACTGGGAGGAGCTGGGGAGAGCGCTGTCGTTAAATGTGCTCTTACAGAAAGCCGCCAATAGTGTAGTTGCAGTTTAGATGGTCTACAACTGTCAAGCAAAGAGTAAGAGTACGGCCTTACACACCGTGTGCTATTTTTGGTATTCACGTTTGGATAAACCACCGTCAGGTTGGAGATATCGTGGCCAGGTAGTGACGCCTTCACTAAAATAAACATTGCTTTCTTCTACTAGAGACTCCATACAGGTGTGGGCAACTGTTTTCGGTTTTGTTTGCATTTCAACCATTCATACATCACATTAATTCAGAAACTATTATTTTTCTTTATACTCAATTGCTCTGGTTGGGATATGAACTTATTATATTTTATTTATTCTGTTTAGTATCAATTGTTATTGGTCTAAAGAACCAAATTTTTTAGCTCTTTTTGTATTAGATAAAAGTAAAAATTGTCTAACAGACAACAAAGGCTTTTAGATTTAACTTTCGTGGTACGATTATTTTATTATATTCGTCTGCTATCTCATTGTAACTAAAGTCTCATTTTCTCAAATGTAAAAAACTTTGAAACAAAGGGATAAAAGTAAGAACCCTTTTTTAAATAGCATTAAAGCTCAAGCAAATTACCTTCTGCGGAAAAAAGACGAATGATAAATGGGAAGTCAACCCTGCAAAGTGCTGCAGCGCCTTATGTAAAAAGTAGGCAGCATTGTACTTTCACTTCCATTTAGTTACGTTTTTACTTTACCGACAATTTAATGATTTATAAAGTGAAGGTTTTTGATAAATTGGCAGAGGCTGGGATACAAACCCGAGCCATCAAACTAGATATGTGCTTAGGACTCAATATGCTAACTATCTGAGAAATCGCAACAGTGCCTAGAAAAAGAACTTTAGATGAGAAAAATAAATTTAATTTGTCACAAATCAATGCAGTGGTCTAGCGAAAACTGCATTTATATGGTTTAAGAATGACATACAACTGAATTTTACTAAAACACTAACAACGAAACTAAAACAGTGCTTACGAGTATCAGTGATGAAAAACACTTGACTGCTTTCAATGCATATGTAGTTGCTTAACTGTTGCTGTGGAAAAATATGCAGCAAATGCAAAAAAAAAGAAACGCATTTGCTTCAGCTGACTATGTGTTTCTTTCTGCAGTAAAGTAATCAGGAATGCAATTAATTTAAAAACGTTTGCTGTTGCTTAAGCAAAGCGTTGGTTTTTATTTTTATTTTTGTAATTGCATCCAGAGAAAAAATGAGACCATACGTGTACAAAATGACCACAAACGGTGTCAGAAGTGTATCAACCACGTTTGTGATCAATTTGTACACGGATGGTGTCAACGTGGCGACAACGATAGCGTTGCTGCATTATATGTACAATGTAAAACCGCATCGGTGTCAAATTGACACCATACCGGTGTCGATTACACACTACTCCTTACTATTCTCTTTCCAAATTGACCACAATAATAAAAATAAATACAATAAGTTTTTCGCTTATAAACGTTTCTCATTCAAAAAATATATATTTTTTTTAATAAATAAGAAGCTACAAAATATAAATCATGTTAAATATACTTAAAACTAAAATAAATGTTCCCATTATTCATAGGTTATACACGAAATGGAACTGTTACAAAATAAAGAATTGGTATTTTATAAGTTGTATGGAAGAATATCTTAAGAAAAATATAAATAAAGTAAAGCTTCTTTGTTGTTTAGTAATTACCTTCATTTCGTTTTCCAAAGGGAAAACAATAAAAATGTCATCCATTAGGCATATATAATCTTGTGTGCAAGGTAAAATATCTTTGTTTAAAACATCTTCAATAATGGTATTAATTATGAAGTCTCTATGGTCACTCGTTATTTTAATATTTAAATCGCCACTGTCAAGTATTGACTTTCCTTTTGACGTCTCGCTTAATAATGTCTTGCGATCCTAAGTATAAAGTTAAAATATGCGATGTAATATGTATTTATTGGACCTATTTTTTGTTTAATCTTACTTTTGACAAAACACCTCCCATTTTGGAGTAATTTGTCACCTGCTTGCTTGTAAGATTTTCATTGCGCCTCCACCACCTTTTGACTTAGCATATCCTGACATTGTATCATTATCGATTCCGAGCTCCAAAATTTAATAAAATATACAAAAACATAGAGAATATACATGCACAATTTATTACCTCCATTTTTTTTTCCAAGAAAATAGCTTTTCTCGGAACTCCACACGCAATTCTAGTGGTGGCACAGCTTCTTAAATCGTCCTTGTTCAAATAACGCAAGCTTCCAAATGTTAATTGCTCTCCTAAATTAAAAATACATGTAAAAGGTTTCTGCTTTAGGCACTGAATTACTTACATACATTTTAAATTATTATAAATTTATTTCATATTTATGTCTTCCAAGAATTTCTTCAACGTCTTGTCGCCTTCAATATCTTCAAAATTTTTTTGGCTAGAAAAGCATGAATTGCTAAATACCAAGATACCACCATCTAGCTATATCACATCACCAATAACGATTTGAACCTCAAGCATTTCATTTTCTTTATTTTGTTTTAAAAAAAAAATGCCCAACACAATAAATTTGGTTTTTATGTAATTTGACAACCTGTTGTTGTAAACACGCATTATCAAATTCTTTAGATTTCGGTGTGTTCATATAATTGGACAACCTTGCGTTGTCAATTCAACCATGTTCACTTCCAAATTATAAACGGAAGTTGTCAATAAAAGTTGTCAAAAAAGCAACAGCAAAAGTAGAAAAAAAAACATCAACTTATTGCTTTACCAACAGCAAAGGTTTTTAAATTAAATGCTTTGCTGCAGAAAGAAACACATAGTTCAGATTTACACTATGCAATTTTTTGAAGCATTTTTTTTCAGTTTTCTATTTAAGTTACAGCATTATGCGTTATCTAAAAGTACACATTAGCAACAATAACATCCCCTCAAAACTCAGGCAATGCCGTGTTGCTTACTCCTCCTGCTTCTCAAAGAAACAAAAATTTCATGCTAGTTTCATGAAAAATTGCATAGTGTAAATGCCGTAATAGTCAGCTTAAGCAAATGCGTTTCTCTCTCCTATTTTGCGTTTGCTTTTTGCTGTTGCTTCGCTTACAATGAAATGTTTTGAAAATGCTGAGACATTTTTTTTTTTATTTTTTTTATTTGCTGAAAACATACAAGCAAAGCAAAGATTTTAGTGCTGTTGCTATTTTTAAGCAAGCAATTTAAAACCTGGTGCTTATAAATCCTAAAAGAACATAAACATTAGCCTTTGGTCGGTCCGAAAGGTTCCTTGTTTATTAATTATCGTTCCGCCCCAATTGTAATTAATATTAAAAAAGAAATTATTTATTAAGGCAGAGCTTAAAAATTTCCCTTTCGAATATATACAATTAATAAAGACTAAAAAAATATTTTTTTTTTTTTTTATTGCGATATAACAATAAATAATCGTGTGCGACTTAAGTCACTCAAATCTGTTGCATCAAATCCTTTATTTCTTATCGAAATAGTGTTTTTTGCAAGTCCCAAAAATATTTTAAACACTCTTTTTAATGAATAAAAGTAGAAGTGATTTGTAGCGCCCATCATTCATCATTCATTTTCGGTTCGAAGTAAAAAAAAAAAGTTCGGCAGAAACGATTGTATTCAACTCTAATTAACACCCGCACCCGAAAAAGATGTTTTACATTCTGGAGTATTTTTTTGCGTTTATTTTCTATTAATTTATGTTATTTTTACTACCTTCACACCACTGTTCAATGCAGCACAGATATTTCCTCTTATTTGTTAATTAATTATTAATTGAAAATAAATCGAAATATTTAAATATTTTTTAAAACAAGTGTATTTTATTTTCTAAAAATATAAATTGTTTTCCATTAGCCAAAGATCGCTGTGTTTATTTTTAAAATAAACGTTTTTAAATTAAATAAATTTTAACAAAAACGAAATATTTAACATTGTAAAATTTTAAATTTTTTTATAATTAAAAACGGAAATTAGCAAAAAGCCTGCAAAACTTAAAAATCTTAAACTTTTAAAAATCCTGCTACTATCCCGACATAAATATTAAAACCATCGGTATTGATAATTAAAAGTGAAAGCACGTCTCGATGGCCATTTCGCTACCGCTTACTTAGCTCTTCAGAAAACATCTCACACACTTTTTAAATAAACTAAAGATTTTTGTTAAAGCAAAAATCAATGCTTAAGCATAAACAACAATAATTAGCAATGCTTTTATTTATTTTTATCCACTGTATACGGCTGACTTTATTTCGGCTCATAAAAACAACAAATGAAATATCACAAAACACTACGATAATTTATTTTTTATCTTATGCACTAGCACTTGTTTATTAAAAAAAAACATTAAAAAATTAAACTTAAAATTAAACTTGTAAATTATTGATTTAGTTTTTGTGAATAAATAAAAAATAAAAACTTAAAATATGTTTAATTTAGTTTGATTTGTAATTGTATATTCAAAAAGGGAATTTTTATATTTATATATTTCTAAAAAATAAAATAAAAATATTTTTAATAAATTATTCAACAACTATTTATACAATATTTACACCTGATAAACGAGAGTGTACGTGCAGGCCAACAAAAATTTTAATAAACAAATAAAAATAATACATTTTTCATTAATAAATTAAATTAACATACGTTTGTTAATTGAACGAGTTACTCATACATGTGTTTGTATTTCATCTATATGTGTGTTTGGCAATTTTAAAGAGATCAAAGTGATCACAAATATGAAAAGATTTTAAATCTCTAGTAAGGAGTGTAATGGGATGTTAAGATATATTCTCATACTCATTAAAAGTTTTATTAAATTAAAATCTATTGTTGTTGTTGTTGTGGTGGCTAGTTGTTAAATAAATAAATTCTCATTTCGTTGTTGAATTTATTATTTTAATTTAAAATAATCACAAATTTGTCTTTGAAAAATAAAAATAAACTACGAAATAAAAAGCAGTACAGATTGCAATAAATATTTAAAACATTTACAATAGATTAGTTTTAAATTTAAAGAAACATTCATCTGGTTGGAATTTTACATTTTGTTAAATATTTTATTTTAGAAATTTAAATTTCCTCATTTTTTTAATACTTTAATATTTTTTTTTTCTTATATGGATACGCGTTTTTGGTTTTTGTACTTTTTTTTTAAATCCAGCAATAATAAAATATTTTAAAAAGAAAACTTTATAAATAAAAAACTTCCCTGTATTTAAATATAAAAATTATTTTAAAACACATATTTGCTTAGCAATAATAAGTTTTTACATTTTGTTTGCTTTTCAAACAAAACTGGTGATAAATTTACTTTAAAACAAAATATTTTTTCTGTTTGATTTTTGTTTAAAATTTTTTTTCTTTATTTAGTAAAGTCAAGTTTAAGTTAATCATACAAGGATTAAAATCTTAAATATCGTTTATTATTAAAAATTTACACTTAACCCTTTTTTTACAAAAATCTTTAAAAAACCATTTTAATACAGCACTGTAATAAAATTACGATGTGATAGGAAGTAATTAGCTTAACGTTGCATAATAAATATTTTAACATTTGTCGCCTGCTTTTACTTTTTATTGTTTATATGGATTTGTTTTGATTTGTATCAACGTTGAATCCCTCCCTTTAAAAAAATTTTTCTTTTAGCAATACACCCAACCATTAACATAAGAATATTCTGTGACTATGGCACGAAAAATATTTCGCGACCTCGATTTTTGCCATCCAACATCCATTCAATTTATTCGCCTATTTAAAGAAATTTTATTTCTTGTTTACACTTAAGATAGTGGTCGGCGGGATTTCGGTCAACATGTCTCATTTTACAACGAAGCCATAATCTATACTTATAAATTCGAGTATCTATTAAAAAAAATGTCACTTTTTTATTTAAGAAACATAAAAATAAGAACTTTATTGGGGGGGCCTTTCTTTAATTAAAACAAATTTTAAAAATAAATAATTTATAACATACAAAAAAATAAATAAAAGTAACAAAACAGATAAATTAAAATAAATTAATTAAGAGCTTTCAAACATTAAAAATGCCAGGCTTCCAAAGCCACTTTTGGAATTTGGGGACTATCACAACTTACGAATTGATTCCTAAAAAAATAATATTTAAATTAATTTATTAAAAACAAAGGGTTGTATGCATGGCGAAATAATATCAGGTAGTCGCAATGGCGAGTTCAGTAATTTTCGCCTTAAACGTTAAATCTCAAACACCATATAAAAAAATTATACATATTTTTTTATTTATCTTTTCGGCGAAAATTGATAAATTCGCCATCGCGACCAGCTGGTATTATTTCGCCATGGTTGTATGTATTTAAGAGAGGAGAGCTCTTAAATGGAGTTTGACTGCAGAAAGACAGAGCACAATGAGACAGTATCGTTACATTTTGAAAATAAATCGGAAATTTTTAAGTAACACAAAATTTCAGACGAACATTCATAATTATTAATTTCTTAAATTGGTTAGACGAACTTCACACGCAACCGTCTCTTTATCAATTGTCACATATATTTTTTCTTACTTTCTTCTAATCGTCAATTTAGCAACGAATTAAACTTAAGCCAGATAAGAAGAATCCGTTTAGTTGCAATACTAAAATAGTAGTCGTACTACAAGGCGAATTAAATACAAGGTGACCGCACGGCTACAAAAACGTAATGTCATGTAGTTGTTTTAGAGCACCACCCAAGGCGAATTAATTATAAGGTTATAGCGGTTGCGAATTCATTTATTTTCGCCTGTATTCTAACTGTCAAACTCCATATATAAAAAAATCTGTATAACAGTTAGATAAATTTTTTATATATGGAGTTTGACAGTTAGAATACAGGCGAAAATAAATGAATTCGCCACCGCTATCACCTAATAAATAATTCGCCTTGGCACCACCTTGATGTCAAAAATATCTGACTAAAAAGAGAAAGCAGAATGTAATTTATCTTTTAATCATAATTTGGTACTTTAAATGAAGTTGTTGTTGTTATATTTCATTCTTTGGTTTTGAAATTTAATTTTATGAAAATTAAAATTTTTTACTTTTTCAAATCGTTTAAAAATTTTTTATTTTTAAAATTATTTTAAAATTTTGACAACAACGTCGAACTTAAAAAAAATCCGCTGGCCTCTTAAGACCACCTGTTAATTAATTTGCCTTGGTTCGACAAATAGTTTCAAAATTTAAAATTATTAGTATTTAGTAAATTGACAGACAGACCGAAGACGTACACAGAAAAAAGTTTTTGCATTCATGAAATGTTGTATTAGTTTTTCGATAGAATTTTAAAGAAATTTTAAATTGACTTAATTATTTTCTTATTAAATAAATAATTGAATCAATTAAGAAGTTAATAAAACTTTAATATGAAAAGCAAAAAAAAAATAGAACTTTACAACACAGAATTCGTCCTGGCCAAATGTTAAAGGTTTCTTTGTATTAACTCCCTTCAGAACTCTCTCCCTCTATCTCTCTCTCTCTCCTTAAACACTTTTGATTTCAAATCTTCATTACTTACCCTGGAAAATCAGTTCTAACAAATGCCATTGGAGGTACTCCCTCTAATGTTAAGTGATCAGCATTATCACAAATTATACGAGCCATGGTTACCTTGCGTATTTCATGTAACTGATCTATAGTAAACGCTCCCGGATTGTTAGAATTACTATATTCATAGAAATAACGATCACCTCTCTTAAAGCGAGAAAATTGATCAGCTATTATTTCCGCAAATGTATTGCCAACAATTCCATCTTCTACAGCCTTCTCGAGTAGACCACCAACCCATAAATCAATGTCGTCCGGCGAATTATAAACCTGCGATAGCTTGCGTGCAACCTAAAATAAAAATAAAGCGGGAAAATATTTTGTAAAAGCGATTTGACAGTTTTTTTGCCCATACAAATTTGTTTATGTAAATTTTTTATTACCTATAATTTTTATTTTATTTTAATGAAATTGGTGAATTATTGGTTTATTATTTAAGTTGTATTTTATGCAAAAGTGCTATTTTTCATAAATTTTTTTTTATTAATTTCCAATTTTAGGTAAAATTTTTGAATCTGAGTTCTAAACGCTTTAGTAAAGTTTAGAGTCATTTACTTCTTTTTCTTTTTTTTCTTAATAAATCTTTCGAAATCTTGCACAGTGGTGGCTTGGTAGAAAAAAATGGTAATATTCCAGAAGATTCTTTATTATGAATTTTTATTGTTTTGGAAAATTGTCATGGTTGTATCTTCCGTGGTTTTTTAGATTTTCGATTCATTCAAATTTTCTTTCGTTAAATAAAATTTTTTAAAAATGTAAGATTTTTTTGGTGAATTTTATATTTTTATTAATGTTAAGTTTGGTTAAAAAGTATATCTAAGTTTGTTACTCCGTTTGTAATTTCTACAATATCCATTTACGACCTGATACAGTGTATATATTCTCAGTTCTTATGCATAGCGAAGTCGATTGAGCGTCTGACCGTCCGTGTTCGGATTGAAATCAACTTTGCTAAGCACTAGATGAGCTAGAGAAAATTAAAATACGCCAATCGATTTGATGTGGTTTCGAAAATTTTGCTATTGAAAATCAACAAGATCGATCCATGTCGTATGAGGCAAAACACCGCGCCTGCCTCTAATTTTTCCATATCATTTAAAAGAAATCTATTTTAGTGAAGTAACTCTTGTAAAAAAAAGCAAATATTGAAGTGACACAGAATTAAAATATAAAAATAAAATTTTGGTAGTGCAATACATATAATTTTATGTAAAAATGACATCGGCTCTTAATGGGTTAAGCAGTTTTAACAAATTTTAGTATTTCCTTAAAGATCTCTTCAAACCTTGTAAAATTATATCCATATTCATATTTAAAAAAAAAAAAAAAACCTTAAAATTTCAGAGTCCTGTAACTTGAAAAATATGGGCTTACGCCAATTTTTTCACGCAATGTTTTTTCTTATTTTTTAATTCTCTATCGCCCCATATATTTATTTTTTTAATTGGAGTTGTTTTATTGGTTCCAATTACATTATCAAAGTAGAGGTAGGCGTGGTATTTTGCCTGCTGCCTCAAAGGACTTGGACCGAACATGCGGATTTCAAATAGCACCTCTTTCGACAATATATCTGATAAATTGACGTATTTTTATTTATTTATTTTTATTTTTTTTTTTTGTGAAACAAAACAAGGCGGACAGGACATCGTAGAATTGTAGAAATTACACACGGAATGACAAACTGAGATATACTCTTGTTCCACTTTTTGTGGTGAAAGGTATAAAAACATCAACTGAAAATATCGAACTTTTCACAGAAAAGATATCAATATGAGTACCATTTAAATCTGTTGAAGAGATCTTTAAGGAAATAATAGAATTTTTCAGAAATGCTAAGCCCTTTACAATTATATATACAGAGAAAAAATCAGGGCAGGTCCCGTTTAAGAAACGAACTTTTTGGAATATATGGCCAATTCGTTTTTATTTTATTTAAATTTAAACTTAGCGAGAATAATTAAAAAAAAAATTATCTTTAATAGCAAAAATATTTTGAGTAAACATTTACGGTCGTATGCATAACAAAAACTTAGCATGAGGTTATCATAAGTGACGAAACTAAACAGGGTCTCTACAAGACTATTTACATAATTTGATACCAAAAATTGTCCTAAAATATAGTTAAAGGACACGGCAACAATTTACAATGATTTTAAGTGCCTGGGAAATTATCAATTCTTTACTCATGCCAAACTCATTCTAAGTTTGTGTTATGCATACGGCTGTTAATTTTTAAATAATTTTAAATAATTTTACAAAAAAAAATTATTACTCACCTCTGGAGGCAATTGACTAAAGCTATGTATCTTGCGATTTCCCATCACTTCCAAGTAATCATTGTAGCTACGTAATCCTTCGTCTCTGCCACGCTGTATATTAATTGCAGCCAAATCCAAGCCAAAGGGATTATGACCACGAAACAAATAACGACTCAACTGTGAAAAAAAGAACATTTAAAATCATCTAAAATTACATTACTTTCACTCTCAAGCAACAGCCCACTCACTCCATATGTCATAGCATTATCAACCTTTTGCATTGGCTGTCCCAGCAATGTCTGCAAAATGTCATCGTAAAATGTTCTCTGTCGCATACGTGATGGATTAAACATTAGATCGGGTATAGGTATGATTTCATCGAATCTTCCATGTTCATGCTGTATATGAAAATGACCATCGACAGTCGAATGACCCATACGAAATGCAGCACCAGAAAATTCATTTGTTACAGCAGGATTAACTTCGTCATTGTAGTCATTGCTATAACCATGATGTTGGGTGGTAAGACGAAAACGTTTCATTTGCATGGGACCTATGACTATCGGTAAATATTCATTGTATACAATGTGTTGCAATTCGGCAATAACAATGCGACGTGCCTCCTGGTATAGCAACTCATCGCTGGCATGAGGATTTTGTTTAGCAAGTATGTCGGCAATTCGATTGTGCTCGCGTGCAAAGAGGATATGTACAGCAATTAGGGAAATAATTTGATTAGTGCGACCATCACCTTTGTATTGTCATAAGAATTTTTGTTACAACGTAAAAAAAAGCACAAAAAAAATTAAAGTAAGAAAGTTATAATTTGCTCCACTAAAAAATTCAGCCAAAAATATTTTTTAGTGGAGCAAATTATAACCAAACTACAATCGATTTTAATGTAAAATGTAAAGTTATTTTAAACTATTTTTCTAAAAAACAATAAAAAGCTTTATTAATTTACCTGACTTAAAACATATCGTTCCTGGCGCATCACTTTCACATGCATGTTTTTCATGTGTCAAAGGTAACAATTTTCTGCCAAAATCGTCGAACATACGCAACTTGCCTCCTTTAAAGGCACGCAACTCACGAGCCGTTTCAACACTCGAACCATAAATCTGTGATGCATCTATGAAATGGGTCACTTTGTTACGCTGCTTGCCGTAACCAGCACGACACTCGGTATTGGGAGCCAAAGACAATCGTACAAAGTTCATGCAGCGTATACCAAAAATATCATAAAATTCATCCTCCGAATCGACTTCGATAGGATAGCAAGCGAAATGGCGATGTTCCGCTGACATTGTCTTTACATTGCCGGGAGCACAACATTGTACTAACTCTCCATTTTCTGCAAAAGTTTATTAAAAAATTAGTGGAACAGAAAAAAAAGAGAGAGTAAAGAGTTAAGTAAAATAAACTTTAGTTTAAAATTACAAAGCAGCGTTGCCAGCGAAGGACAGGAAAAAAGTTTCGCTTTTCTTTCAAAAAACTTAAACTTATCTCATCAAAAGTTACATTTTAAAATTCTTTTAAAATAAATAGGAATTTAATACAATTTATATAAAACATTAATAAAATAGCAAGGAAACAAATTTATTTACTGAACAATAACAATGATGATTGATGATGATTTTCACGAGTATTTAAATCACCCTTCACCACAAGAAGTGGAAAAAGTTTATAACTAAGGTTGTCATTCCGTGTGCAATTTCTACAGTGTATATATTCTGACTTCTTATGCATAGCGAAGTCGATTAAGTGATGTCCGTCCGTGTTAGTGTTGAAATCAAATTACCGAAGCAAAAAAAAAAAAATAAATACTTCAGGCGATCAGATATAATGTGAAAGAAGTGTTACTGGAAATCAGCATGATCGGTTCATGTTCGAGGCAGCAGGCAAAACACCACGTCTACCTCGAATTTGTTCATGTCATTTGGAATAAAAAAGTAACTCCAATCAAAAAAATTAATATATTTGGCGATATAGATTTAAAAATAACACAAAAAAAAATCAAGTGAAAATATTGGCGCCCACCCATATTTTCCGAGTTACGGGGCTCTGAAACTTACAAATTTTTTTAAAATATCAATATGGATGTCATTTTAAAGCTTTTGAAGAGATCTTTAAGTAAATACTAAAATTTTTTAAAAATGCTTAACCCATTAAGAGCCGATGTCATTCTTATGTAAAATTATCAGCCCAATTATGAATATTCTCACGGTATTTCTTTTCCACGGAAAAAAATGTTCTCGAGAAATTTTTTTTTTTTTTTTTTTTTTTTTTTTTTTTGAAGGGAGTTATTTTTGTTTATTTTCATATAATTTTTATTTTATAATTTAGAATATCTACTTTTTTCCCCCGAATTTTTTTCACTATCCGCAGTCAATCAAAATGGGGAAAAAATTTATAATTGGAGAAAAGGGAAAAGTGAAAGAACTTGCACGGAATTTTTGTTTATAATTGGGCTGTATATAAAAATAAACAAAAAAAACTCCTTTCAAATAACGATGATGCCCCTTTTTGATAATTTTATTCCCACGGAATTCATAATTGTAGGAATCTTTTTTTCCGTGGGAAAGAAATTCCGTGAGAATATTCATAATTGGGCTGTATATATATGCAGTACAATATTTTTTATATTTTTTAATTTTCTGTTACTCCAATATTTGGTTTTTTGATTAGAGTTACTTTACTAAACTAGATTTACATAGATGGTAAAGGGTATAAAAGATTCGACAAAGCCGAATAGAGCACTCTAACTTATTTTGTAAAAAGTTAATGGGACTTAAGGCATTTTGGTAATTCTTCGAAATAAAAAGTCAGCGGCAATGTTGTGTGCCAAAGACTCAGCACATTTGTATAAACTTTCAATCATTTTTTTTTAATTTTCCTTTAAGAACCTGCCTTTGGGTCAGCAGTAACGGTCAAATAAAAGACAGTGTATTGTCTATTTAAAAGTATATGTTGGATAACCAAACAACACTTAAACTTGCTTTTTTCCTCTCTTTTATGTAAACAAAAAAGAGACACATTAAGACAAACGAAACCCAGGTGAAAACATTAATATCCCGGATTTAATTTGTAATTTCATTTTACACTTTCTTTACAAAAGGTTTTTCTTGCTTTCCAAATAATTTTAAATGATAAAAACTCTGCAAACAAATCAATATTTTACTAGCATACCTAATCTTACTGAAGCCGTTTGCGATATATCATGAGCTAAAAACTGACCAAACTGCATGAGCATTAAATTGTACTTGGGATGAGGGCGATCAGCATCACCCAATACAATTTTCGATATTTTTCGTGCATTGGGTAATATAGAACCATCTTTACTATGATGGCGTGGTGTCCAAATACCATCTTCATAGGCTGGTGGCAATAAACGTTCCAAAGGCTGACCAGACGAACCCCAATGAGAACGAGAATGATGTGGATTATTGCAAAAACCATCAAATGAACGATACTTTGAAAGAGCACTCAAACAAGGGCGGGGAGGATGACAGTTAAGGGCCAAAGGGGTCTCCTTAAACTCTACTTCAATGTTGTTGGTGATAATATCGTCGACGGGAATTCCTTCTCTAAGTAAAGAAAAACAAGATTTTTTTTAAATACAAAATTTTTAAATCATTTAATTTTTTCAATTTACTCTTTTGCAAACATTTGAGTTGTTATCACTTGCTCCATGGCCATATTGCTCAACTCAAAGTTTTGTACATCCTCTTGAGGCGAAGAATGGAAGACCAAGCCATGCACAAAATCTGGCTGACCAGGCGTTATGGGTACCATGGCGATTTGATGCATTAATCTTTCAATTTTTAAACGTGCTTCTTCGATAACATGGATGGGCACAAAATTATTAGTTGCCTTACGCGCCTTATCCACATGTTTGGCTATTTTTCATTTTCATTTGCATTAAAGTGTAAAGATATTAATGTTCTTTCTCACATAAGTATTAAGAATATACCTGTATGATTTTGTCCAGTGACACAGCAAAAACCAAATTTACCACCTGCCAAATCACAAATTTGTGGTTTTTCATGATCTCTTAAGCGCACATGTGCTGGACACTGTATTTGTGGCACACACAATATACCTTCAGGACAGGTATCACACTTTTTCAACAAGCTAGAGGTGCCGTGATCTTCATAATTGACTGCCAAATATACGAGAAAAGCAAAACATCTTAATAATATTGATTTGAAATTTAAATTTCAACTTTAATTAGATTAAATCTCATTTAATTTGTTTTACTTAATATTAAATTTTATTAAATACCTTGAATAATTTTTTTAAATTTAAATTCAATTTATACCGATTAAAATAATTTTTACACCATTAGAGATGCTAATAAGAAAAAATGGAATTTTATAACAATCTTTTATTTAATATGTAAAATAAATGTGTGTGCAAATGTTAATTTGTTTATGATAAATAATTACGGCTTTTTAATTTTATTTTTTGTTGAATATAAAGTGAACAAAAAAAAAGATTTGTGCATTTTTAGTTAAATTCTTTTTTTTTGTTGTTTAAGCAATTTGTTAAATATGTTTAATTTTTTATTTCATATTTTTGGTATTTAAAAAAATTGAGCTTAATTATTCTAAGCACTGGGTTGCATGTACATACATATATAAATACACCTTATTAAAACAAAAATTAATTTAAACAATTTTCGAAACCTTTTATGCCCCGTTCAGACATACGCTTTAATTGCGCAATTTAAGAATTTACTCAATTAACGCCTTAATTGAGATCAATTTACCATATAAAAAGTCAAATAATAAATTGAGCAATTAGTACTTAATTGCATTCCTACTTGAATAAAATGAGACATGCAAACCTTGCCAACAAGTATGTTTACTGGGAACTATGTTCAGTGAAAAGAAAAAATTCATAAAATTGACAAGCCTTACGGCTTAGCAAATGTGTCTTTTAAATAGCGAAAAAATTGAAGAGGAAGAGTTTGGCGGGTCATACGAAAATTACTTTTGTCACTTCCAACTTTAAAGCAATAACAATAAGCCATGTTGTTTTTGTAATAAAAAAAAAATCAGCTGTGGTATTTGAATTAGCTTAATTGAGCATGTGTGCACACCAAATTAAATTGCCCAATTACAATTAAATTAACTCAATTAAGAAAGCATATCTGAACAGGGTATTACAAATTTGGAAGAGTGAAGCAATAATTTCTTTAATTTAAAAGAAATAATTTGTAGCATGCTTTGGCCCTCAATAATCAATATCGGTAATTATTATTTTGGGATAATTTAAAAAAATGACACAAAGTTTTTTTTTTTTTGAAAATTAAATAGTTTAATAATATTCCGGTACCTTTAATTTAATTTGTAGTTAAATTTGTTAGTGCATAGTCTAAAGAGAAATCGACAGTATTATTTGCCAGGATTCCCGGATCTTTCGAATCGTATCCCCAATTAAATAAATTTTGTCCCCATAATTTCCCAAAAACTAATTTTAATTATCCCCGAAATTTCCCACCTATTATTAATACATTCAATTTAAGTATTTACATACTGTATTTATGTATTTGTACAAGCTATATATATTATATACAAGCAGTGTCCAAGACTTCATCAGCGTGTCATTTCTAATTTTCTTAAAATTCGAATTTAGAAAAATATGTTTTTATATTTTAATTGTAGAGTTTTGTAAGCAGTGTTACGTAGCAAAATAGTTAAATTTATTTAATAATAGTGAAATTTCAATAACCAAAATATAATTTTAAAAAAGTCTCCAAAACGCAAAATATATCCTCAAAGAATTCCTCAATCCCCAAACTGAAATTTTCATCACCATTTTGTAAATAAAATCACCGGTTTGCGGATAAATCCCCTAATTGGCAACACTGTTATTTGCATCCTTTAATTGCCAAATCAATTTACAACATAAAAATTTATTAAAAATTATAGAAAATACATTTTCCTACCTTCAGCCTACTTTTAATCGACTCAAAAAAAAGTCATCGATTCATCTGAGTGTTGCTTTTTTAGGTTTGTGCCCCCAAAGCTCATCCATTTCTAAATCGATTTTAATATCTTTTGAAAAACAGTTCATAATTTAAAAATAATCGGTTGCCATCATACAACATGTATGTTTTTTACGTGTATTATGGAATGTAAAGGAAGCAACTTTAAAATTAAAAAAACTGCGTATCACTATAGCCCCCAATGGCAAAAAGTAATTTTAAAATAAATCTAAAATAAAAATGGTGTTCCGATAAGTATTGATAAATCGTCAAATCTGGCAACTAATTTCATAACTAAAACTGCATTTAATTGCATACAAAAAAACAATATGTAAAATATAGTAATAAAACCGTTATTTGTGTACATTCTGAAAGTGACATACAAAAAACAATTAAATTCGCCAGAAATAAAATGAAGAGTCTCAGCCTAGTTATTTGCAAATGTCAAATAAATTTGTGCCAATCAATAATGGACACTTGAAAATTTTCCGAAATAAAAATAAAAATACAAAAGAACATGGTAATTCTTTGAAATTTTCATTATTATTTCAAAAAGAAAAATTAGGTTTTGTTTAATTAAAATTCAACTCTGGATGGTTTAGATGGCGAATTTAAATGAAATTTAAAAAATGCGGTAAAAATAAAAAAAATGTTAAAGACATCAGAATCTGTACACCTTTTGTAATATAAATGCACACACCTTATTCCTTAGAATTAATATGTACTTGTAAACAAAATTTAATTTGTCTACCTACCGTTTGTTTCCTCATACTCAATAGCCTGTGGTTCATTTAAAGTGGATTGCTTAATGTTTTCCTTCAGTGCGTTAATTGGCGTGGGTGCTCTTGTGGTACCGCCTCTTTTTAAAGGTTTAACCGAAAATCCATTACAACAGATTTTAGTACTTAATTGCAATAAAAACCAAATTATTAATAAAAATAGTACATTAAAACTTTTATTGAAACTAAACATAATGTTGCATTAAATATAAAATTATAATAAAAGTTACACTTTTAGCGACCCTACTGAAGTTAATTTTTAAACTGAGCTGCAGATATAGTTGAAGAATTTTAATAAAAAGGGAAAAAAAAAGTAGCGGGATTTTTGTGTTTGTCACGAATACAAAGAGTGTAAATTATTGGCGCAATTGTCTTCATAATTTCAATTATACTCAATGACAGTGGCTTGTAAACAAAATAATGACGGGTCTTGTATATATTAAATTATCATGTAAAATAAATGACTCATAAATGTTTGGTTTGTATTTCTAATGAGAAAAAATTACATTTGGTCAGGCCTTCCATGTTTGCAGATTTATCGGCATTTTGGCGATCGCCTCAAAGTGATCAAAGTGACAATTTTCCGGTTTTTCCTCAAAAAAACGTATTTTTTTGTAAACTCTTTAAACACGGTATTTGGTTTGTCTTAGGAAAAATATTACTTTAAGACATCACTAGAATACTTGTTACATTAAAAAAAAATATCTTTAAAATGTTTGTTGTTCCTTAAAAAACTGTATCCTTAATAATCAAAGTGATAAAAGTCTAAATAAAAAAATGCGTTAATCCATTTCTGTACATAACGTTGCTTAAAACTAAATAAGTTTAACATAATTTTCATGATATTATTAAAAATGAACAATTTATGAAAATGATTTAAGGTGAGGAAATTTAAAAATTGAGTTTATAATCTTCGAAGTAGAATTTTATTTTAATTTTATTTTTTATTTATTTATTTATTTATTTTTTTTTTTTTTTTTTTGTGTAAATATGCCGATTTCATACCAAAATCATCTGGCACCCATGGATGTCAAAATGTGACCAGAGTTGTCACTTTGGTCCCAAACTGGTAGTTGTTTTTATTTATGATTTGGTTGGCTTGTTCTAATTTTTCTGCATTTTGGTAGAAAAATTGTTTGTGCACTTAAAATGTTAAAATTATTTTCCAAAAAGTGTTAATATATAAATTTAACAACTCTGTATACAAACAAATGAAAACATAGTAAATGACAATTTAAAAGCTATACAAAAGAATTTGTGCGGTAGTCAACATAAAGTATTATTATTTGAAGTTTAAAACTCAAAGTGATATGTTACTTCAATATGTAAAACGTATAATTTTATATTATACTACAAAAAATTGATATTTTTATAGGTTTTGGTAGAATTTAGGGATAACTTTAGTAAGAAAATATTTAAGCTTGTGGCAACATTGAATGTGATGTTTTTATTACAAAAATCTGATTTCTGTTATATTATTGTTATACATGCAGTGAAAACATAAAATACTTAGCAGTTTTCCCGCTGATTTACAGTCACCATCAAGGTTACTTAGCTACAAAGTAAATTATTTAAAAAACAGTAACAAAAAATAAAAAGAACTTATGCAACACTACTAAAAAATTTTGTAAGTGCAATGCAAAAAGATTCTATTTTTATGACAATTCACCCATTAATAGATTCATATGTTCGTTTATTTTTATTTTATTTTTGAATTTTTTTAACAGTATTTATTGTATGTAATAAAATAACCCAGAAATAAAATATTTATTTTAAAGTACTGGTTAATGTGATTATCACGTTTTTTAACCATATTTTCGAATTATGAAACTAAAATTATTTGCTCTGTAGCAAAAGTATACGCAGTAATGGTTATGCAGTTATAAAATGTAGTAAAACGTAAGGCAGGTTTTAGATAACTGGTAAGGCCGTGGCAACTTTAGACTAATTGTTACCAGGAAAAAACAGTTTTAAAAGAAACGGAGCTAATAAAGACAACAAGTCTTAAATAAAATGAAATAAACTTGTTAAAGGCGCCTACAATTTTGAACAGCAATTCAAACCTCAAAGGAGCCTTGCGAAGAAAAAGAAAACAATTATTGAGAAACTGGTAAGATGTTATGGAGTATGTTTAATACATAAAACAGCAGATCGTGACTTCACCATAGCCTTATTCATTAACGTGGTGTGTGCGTTTCCTAAAACTGAAATTTGTTTTCCATATTCCGCGGGAGACTAAAGGTACATTTAGCCGACCGTAGAAATCGTAAATGTTAAGTAAATGTAGCTGTACAGTAAATGTAAATGTAGTTGTGCTTATAGAATGTGTAAAAGCGTGTCATGTGTTTTTGACATAAGCAAGAAATAAAATAAACTGTGTTGTGTTTTGTCTTATTTTGTATGTGCTGTTAAATTAGAAGATTTGTTTATTAGTTTACACTTCTTGCGTTTATGTAAAATTTCGTTTTTTTGGATTCTTATATCCTAGAGAATGTTTATTGTTACGGCATTCATTAGCCTAAACAAGACTTATTAATTTTCCATCGTCCATTATTTTTTTATTTGTCTATATTTTAGTTTATAAATAAATAAAAACACACAGCTGTTCAAAACAATGATGGCCACTTTACAATTTTGTGTAAAAAGCACTTAAATATTTCCATGGTACTAAAAATGATTTTATTTTGTAATAATCAAAAATATAATATTTGCATAAGTTATACTTAGCCTAACAGTTTTACAAAACATAACGGTTATAAAATATTAAGTTTAGAAAAGAAAACTTCATAATTTCAAAAAAAAAAAAAAAAAGAAAAGAAAACATAAAATTTAACAAATTAAAAGTTTAAGTAAAAAAGGACAAATAAGTACTTAAATTTTTTATAATTTTTACCATCACTGGCTACATGTGTCACGTAACCTTGTATTGAAATTCTATTTTCAGCAGGTTGAAACGTTACGGCTAAGTGACATTTCAGTCGGCTAAGCATTTGCATACATAGCTTTTCGTATAACAAAAATGACCAGCTGACACATCTCCATTTAAATTTTACATTTACGGTCGGCTAAATATACCTTAAGAGAAGCAAGTTACAACATATTTAACAGTGTTGACAACTTTAGCAAACATGAGTTTTGAAGTGTAAATCCCGATGGAGTCACAGAGTACTGTGCTTTGGATAGCTGCATTAGATAAGACGCATAGTTAGTAAAAAATAAGAAATCGTAAGTTAAAATATAAATATAGTTTAAAATGGATCTATTCTCAGACCTTTATAGCAGCTTTAAATAATCGATAAAACACAACAGAAAATGCAGTTTAGAACTTTGAAAGTTTTTAGTAAGTGCAGTCACCTTGCGAAATGCGAGAATTGACATACAGATGTCAGCTGCTTTTATACAGCGGAAAATAAGGCAGGGTGTCGATAATATAGTTTAATTCCTCTACAACAATACGTTCGTTGCAGAAAAGACTTGCAAGTCATGCCGTTTTTGTACAAGACGTCAGCAACTGAGAAATGTTACCAATTAGTTTTTGGCACAGATTATGATTTGTATTATAACCGTTAAACTTAAAACTATTGCATCCATCTATTTAAATATATCTGTTCAATGTACAGTGCAACTTCGACAATACGGACATATATAGTTTTAAGATCGGTTGGATTAACGAGGTTTCCGGACTATAGTAAGTGAAAATATTAAATAATCTAAGTGAATTATATTGTATGTACAAAAATGTCTTCTACTATGATTTATTAAAAAACGACAAATTATTATACTTAAATATTATATTAAATTTTTAAAATATGTTATTTAAGTGAATTAAACACAAATGTACATACATATTAGGATTTATTAAAAAACGCTAAGAAAACTTTATGGTTGCTGACTTATATAATAAAACAATAGAATATCTTGCATTTCTAAATTATTCTGCTATGCCAACTGACTGCATACAAAAAAATATTTCTTCACAGCAGCATTAGAGATCTTTATTTTTGCATTCATTATTATTAAGTCGTCTTCTTAACCAGCATTGACATTTCATTTCTTTTTGGGTGTTCATCCAAAAAACTAAATAGAAACTGAAGTAAATATAATAATTTCATACAGACTTTAGTAAAACAGTGCAATAAGAATATTCTAGAGGGAAAATAATTTCACAAATATAATTTGTTTGCAAATTAAGGAAAATAATATAATATTTCGTTTAATAGCATTTAATCTTCAAGAGTAATCAATAAATTTATGCAGTTCATTAAAATTGGCATACAGAGGATTAAGGTAACGTGTTTAAAAATAATGAAACGATCTACATAAAATTATAACTTCTAAGCGGCTATAAAATATCTTTTATAGTATCCAATTTGTCATAGATCTAATAGCGGAGGAAGGTTTATAGTATACAAAAAAACTATTTTAAATACTCACTTTATTTAATAATTTTTTTTTTTAGATTATTTTAAAAATAGTTTCTTAAATTCTAACGTACAGTTAAATATAATACCCCTTATTCTCCTTGTACATTCTATAATTAATTGTTGCTTCAATGTAATTGCTTAATTGATGCTTAGGAAAAATGTGCATTGTGTTATTCTCCTTGTACATTCTATAATTAATTGTTGCTTCAATGTAATTGCTTAATTGATGCTTAGGAAAAATGTGCAGTAAAAGCAAATGCTTAAGCTGTCTATGTGTTTCTTTCTGCAGTAAAGCAATTAGCAAGGCAATTATTTTGATTTGTTTGTTCTTTATTTTTATTTTTGCTTAACTCTACTACTAAGAATTTGTGGCTGACTACGATTGCTGTTACTTGATGTCACTCGCTGCTTTTCATCCCTAACATTGGAAACATATTTATGTATTTATTACTTACAACAGGTGAGAAAATACATTTTAAAAATGTTGCACCATTAAATGCTGGGTTTTTTTTCAAAAGCAACATCAAAAGAAGCAATAAACATCAACTTATTGGTTAGGCTACAGCAAATCTTTCATATTAAATGCCTTGCTGATGCTTTGCTGCAGAAAGAAGCTTAAGCAAATGAGTTGTCTCCTCTTTTTTTGCATTTGTTTTTTGCTGTTGCTTTGTTTATAATGAAATGTTTTGTAAATGCTGAGACATTTAGTTTTTTTATTTGATGAAAAATATGTAAGCAAAGTAAAGATTTTAGTGCTGTTGCTATTTTTAAGCAAGCAATTTAAACCCTGCTTAGTGCAAATAAATAAGACAGAAAAATATATTTTCAGTAGTAAGGGTTAGGGTATTTAAATAAAGACAACAAAACAGTGTGGCATCACCACTTATATTTTACTAACCAATATTCTTTCATTCCATTGACATTCTTAAAAGTGCCAACAACAGAGAGAAATTCCGTTGAATTTAGTTGAGAAACGACTTTTGTGCAAGTAAAACGCGCAAACGGATAAAGTGTTGTATTACGAAGTTAAAATATTGAGTTTCATGTTTCTTGATTTATTCTCAGACTTTAAATGTGTGTTCTTATTGTTAATTGTAAAACAAATGAAAATTTAAATTACCATATTAAAAGTTTTAAAGAATATAAAAGTGTGTTTACAAAAATTTGCTGACTAGATTGCAATTTTTCAAAGAATAAAGTAAAGGAATTTTTTCTTTGTCTATGCAACTTAAAAAGAGTTATAGAAAATTGCGTCAACGTTAAACTAACCCGACGGCTGCGCAAGCGAAGTCAACTCCAACCAAATACAACAGCTTAAAACATGAAAAAATAAAAAGGTATTTGGCAAAGTTTAAATAAAAAAAGCTTGAGTTCGTTGAGTTTAAAGAGAGTGTATACGTGTGTAAGAAAGAGAAAGGTGACAAGTGTTTTGTTGCTTATGATGCTTAAGGAGAGAATAAGATGAAGAAATAATTATACAAAATACAAAAAGAATTAAAGTTAACAACGCAACTTGTTTGAAAACAAAACGGCAACAACAACAACAAAAGAAAACAATTGTAGAAATTTGTGCAAAAATGTAAAAAAGAAAATAAAAAATAGAGTTTAAGAAGTCAAGCAAAAAATATTGGAAACTAAAAATCTAATTATAAAGCAATAATTGAAATATTATTTGTGAAAGGTTGTATAAAAATAATCATTTAAAATAAAGAAAAGCACACAAAAAGTACTTTAGTTCTCACAACCACAACAAAGTTATTTTTTTTTGTATTTGTATCGTTCAATTAACTGCTTTTTATTGTACAAACAAAGTCTTCAAAACAAAAGAAAAAAACTAAATAAAAGGTATTATTACTATTTTAATTTTATACATGTTTTCTTTAAACGTTTTATTATTTAAACCAGGTAAAAATTGTGTGTGTGTGTGTGTGTGTGTGATTGTTAAACAAAAAAAAAAAAAGGAATTTATTATAAGATTAAACTGTTTATTTTTTAACACTACATAAACCGGCGCAGAATCTTATTCTAAATATAAATTATGGTAAATTTAATTAACGGTATATCTTTACATACAACAAAAAAGAAAAGTTTACTTATACCTACCTATAGGTAGTTGAAAAATGTCTAACGCTAATAGTTTTTAAGTTGTGGATCACCTCTTAACCTGGAAATTCAAATTCCGGTTGTGTAAATCCTCTGAACATTTAGGACCGATATTGGTATAAAACGAAACTTTGTAACGTTTCTGTCGAGAGATATTAAATGGAATTAATAACTTTTTTTTGAAGAAATTCAAACCCTGAAATTCAAAGCTGAACAAACCGAAAGTTATCTCCTCAGGAAAAACTTTTGACAGCAGCAGAGCTGTTACAACAACTTAACTAAAGATTTGCTTAATTTAGGACCGGGCTCTATGCATTATAGTTGTATTTGTAAATAGGTGGAGAAATAGATGGTGGCGAAATGCTATATCTAGCAGTAGAAGAGGTAGCAGCAAATATAGATGGAAGGCAGAGTAAAGCTACTTTTAGTAGGTCTAGGTAAACAGAGATGTGTATTCGCTACAGAAACTGAAAATCTTAATGAAGAAATTTATATTAAAGAGCTCCGCTTCAGAAAGTCTGGACCAGACTTCAAAGAGATAATATTGCAACAACGCACCTGCATATCGTTTCTCTAAAAAATGTACAATGCGTTGTAATCTCAGCGTCGTATTTCTGCAGGCTAAATCAGCTTCCTGACTCTGCATGTCAGTTTATTTATCCATCTGTTTTTAGCCAGACCGTGGTTGACAACCTCAATGCATCGCTTGTCTGTTTTAATTGGGATACCACAGAGATAATTGATCTTTGAATCCTGAATTAGTGCCACCATCCTGGCGTGCCTGACAGCCTCTCAGCTACCCATATTGGACCGACGTCCACGCATATTCAATAAATATTAAATGTATAGCAATCTAATTGAGGGATATTATTGCGGCCGGGCTATCAGCAACGATAAAGATGTTTCTTTAAATAATTTTATAAACCTAATGCAATTTGTTGCTGGGTTTATCGGGTTCTCTTTGGAGGATTACATCAAACTCCCTATTAACGAAGTTATAGGATGCAATGATTAATTGTGTCTCAATTCTGACTTGCAAAAGGTTCTGAACTTACATTTAAAAGAAATAGTGTAAATAAAATTCTTCGCATCCAAATTATTTTATTTTTTATTCAAAAAATAAAATTATAAATGCGATGCTTTTTGATATTCATTAAGAATTGATAATAAATGTATGAATCCCACAGATTTCTGTTTAGTTTTTATTAAAACCATAATCTTGCATTAAAAATATTGCAGCTAGAAAAAAGACCAACTTATCACATGAATCATTGTTTGTTTTTATTAATGCCTTCCAAACTGAATTTAAGCCGACAACAATACTTAAAACTCTTAATTATTATTTTTGTTCCAAAAAAGTGAAATGTCCTGTTAAAAAAAAAAACTACAAAAGAAATAAAGTTACCCTTATTTGTAGGAAAAGGATGGTTTTTTCATTACAAAATCTACATCTCTGTCACGCAATACAGCTCTTAAGCGGCTCTTGTTTTTACCTTTAAGAATCTCGAAATACCTAAGGATAAAAGCAAATAAATTTTCAATGTCAATTATAATCAGGTATGTGATGGAAATCGATCGATTTGAAAACGATTCGCTTTAAGATATATTTTAAACAAAAATAAAGAAGTTACCCCAAAGTAATTTTATAAATTGAATGGAAAGTTATTGATAAGTATATTGAAGGTATTTAAAAACAAAAAATGATAAGCATATCACAACCATTTTCGGTTTTAAATCGTTTCGATTCCGAAATAGATTTCCATGACATACCTGAATCTCTTGTTTTACAATTTTTATAACTCCTGAGTAAAACTTCTGGTAAGTAAATTCTATGTGAATCGTTTGTAACTCAGCACTAGGTGGATGAAAGAGTCATGCGTTACTGTCATTACTTGCAAAGAAAATTGGGGACTTTTTCGTATTCATTTCATGCACGTGCAATTCGTTTTTGTTCTCCCATTCGTAATTTATGCAAAACAAAATTTAAGCATTAAGGCTGAAATTGCAGAAACAAAATTCGAATGTGTGGACACGAATGCGATATCAAAAGAGATTTTAAGAAAATTGCAGAAACAAAAATTGCATGTACACTAGTCGGCATAATTATTTTGACATATGGCAATATCAGCTTTTTGCTTATTGTTTACATTCAATCTCCATATAACGGGACTATTATTGAGTTTTGCTTATTGTACTCATTCTAAGTAATATAGGTACAAACTTTTTTGCAAGTTTACTTACATACTTTTTATTTCTATATCAGAATAACCAAGTAAACACAGCAATTTTAAAGGAATAAGTATTTTGACATTTGCTGATTTCAATATTTTCTTTGTTTCTAGTCTAGTTTCTGTACGTTGTTTTTGATTTATTTATCATTCTTCATTAAAAATAACTTAAAAGTTTGTGTATTAATTCATTAACATGGTAAAAACATCTGAATTACATGAAACTGTTAGAACAGAAATCTTGACAAAATACAAAATGGGTATTTCTGTTATAAATATTGCAAAAGAATATAATTTGTCACGACAAACAATTTATTATCAAATAAATAAATATAAAAAAACTGGACGAGCAACTAATTTGCGCCGAAGTGGTAGAAAACGCAATACTACGATCTATGAGGACCGGCTGATTGTTCGGCAATTTAAAAACAACCCACTGCAAACACCCAAAAATGCCGCTATGGAATGGAATAAAACCGCAATTAATCACATAAGCGAAAGAACCGTTCGTCGGCGCTTAGCTGAAGCCAATATAAGGACATATATTGCAAAAACAATTCCTTTCATTAGTCCAAAAAATAAAATGAAGCGCTTAGAATTCGCCAAGAAATACATTAACAAGCCTCTAACCTTCTGGCGTAATGTACTCTGGACTGACGAATGTAGTTTCGAGTACCACTCATCACCCAAAAAAGTTTTTGTGAATTTAAATAAAAAAATACATAAAAAAGTGACACCTGTATGTCAGAAAGTAAACCATGGAGGTGGAAGCGTTATGTTCTGGGGTTCTATTTCATATAATGGAGTAGGGGACTTGGTTCCTGTTGACGGTTCCATGAACCAACATCAATATTTAAGAATAATAAATGAATATGCGTTTCCCTCTGGCGATAGATTAATCGGAGAATCATTTATTTTCCAGCAGGATAATGCCCCATGTCATAAAACAAAGATGATTACAAAATTTCTTACAGAGACTGGTGTTCAAACTCTGGATTGGCCCCCCCAAAGTCCAGATTTAAATGTAATAGAAAATGTCTGGTCATACATAAAGCGAAATAGATCAGCGGATTTGACAAGAACAAAAGATGAGACAATCATAGAAGTCACAAATACTTGGAAAGAGATTCCAGTGGATTTTCTCCAGTCCTTAGTGGATTCCATTCCGAACCGCCTCCAAAAAGTTTTAAATGCGAAAGGAGGATACATTTTTTATTAATTTTAACGATTTTTCTTTAGATTGAAGTTCCCAATTTTTTAAATATGCTATGCAAAAATGTGTCAAAATAATTATGCCGCAAACTAAATTCTCATTTTTCTAGTTTTAATTTCAAAAAAATAAAAAAAAAACATTGAAATGTGAAAAGTCTTTTGTTTTCTAATAAATTACACTTTCTTTTACAACTTTAAGTATTTTCAATTTATTACTTTTATTGCGTAGGACCAGAAATAAAAAAAGAAGAAAGCAACTGGTATGTCAAAATAAATATGCCGACTAGTGTATTGTCGAGGACCGAAGGTTTTTTGCCACTTACAATACTAATTTTGATTAACCAGTTTTAATCACATTTTGTTTTGTACAAAATTTTTTTTTTGTGATTGTTTTGGTGACCATAATTCAGTGGAGAAAAATATCGGAAGCATTTATTGCGTATATAAAGGTATACGTTGCCTGCTTGTTGCAATAACTTCGCTCCGATTGGTTGTCTGAAAAGAGGAAATTAAAATTTCACAAGTTTTAATAAACATGAAGATAATTTTATCATTCCGATCTGATGTATAATATTTCTGAACCATGTTATGAAAAATCTGTTAAATGTGTTTCTAATTTGCAGAGATACGAGCAAAAAACTGATGTCTAATAAAAGTATATTTTCACCAAAATTAATAAGAAACAAATAAATGTAAAAAAAAAACCCAAAATAAATCGCATTTTCCTTAAAATAAAAACCAAAATTGAACGCAAAATTTTCACTACACTCATTTCAAAATTAAACGCATTTTGTTGTGTTTAAAAAAATTATCAGGAATCTCTATTTTAAGAAAATTAACATTTTAAACCCACAGCTCACTAAATGTCTATGAAGAAAATTTGAATTCAGTTTTCCTGCAATTTAAGCCCGTTAAAATAGTTGGAAGTGTATCGTATATTTCCCCCCATATGAAACTCGTTGTATCCTTAACCTGTAATGGCCTGTGTGAGTGTTCATATAAAATGTTTGTGTGCAAACAGTGCATTTCAAAAATTCAGAAAATACTTTAATTTTAATTTAATTTAAAACGGCGGGATGTGGTTAAAAAAAGAATAAATAAAGAAAAAATTAAGCCACTATTGCATCAATATATAAAACAACAATACAAAAGGGTGCGTCCGTAGTTGTATATGTTAAAGTCTTTGTTTGTTGTATAATGTTTTTGAGATTTTTTTTATTTTTTATTCATTTTGTGTTTAGTTTGTTTTTCTTATGTGTGTAATTTTCTCCTACTACACAACAATAGCAAGAACATTTTTTTTATGAATACTTGCTCACCTTCATTTCTTATCTTGTATTCTGTTTAACTATTTTTTTTCGTTTGGTTACGTTTGTTTTTTAAAGCGCGCATTAGAAGAACCCTGGATGACTGTGTAGAGCAAAACAAAAAAGTAAAAAAGAAAACAACTATTGATTCTTCCTAGAATAATCTACGAACTTACCTGTTTGTATTTCCATTTTTTTTGTATTGAATTCCACTTTATGAATAATAATTATAATGGGTACATTTTGTTGCTGATATCTTGGAAGATCGGAATGCAACAGTGAAGTTGAAATAAAAAGCAGTTGCTAAAACATGAAATGAAACGGCATAGTTTCCATATATTGAAAATTTTTCAGTGCAGCTTAAAAAATGAGCGTTTTTTGCCTTAAAATATTAACAGCTAACGTCAATATTCCCTAAGATTAGACAAATATTTTAGCTTTAAAAATGTCGAAAACTTGCCAAAAACGAGTTTACTTTTTACTCCTTCTCAACACCGAAATAAATCATTAAAAATAATCCTAAATAATTATAATTTTATTATTTAAAAATATTTTTAAAGTACTTGATTTCTTTTAGGAATTTATTGTCTCACAGCAAAAAAAATGTTGTGCAATTCTCACAACATCCTGACGTATGGCAGATAACAAAAGTCTCAATTAATAGGTCAAAGAAAGCAAGATTAATATATTTTGCTATTGGCTACATAGTTCATCACTAGTTCTAACAAAAATTTTGTAAATATTACAGTTAAAATACATTAGGCATTACAATATCACTTCTACAAAGCAATCCTAAGTAAATACACCGAAAATGGCCGTCTAAAAAAGAGAAACCCCCAATATTTATGAAACGTTTTAACCAAAATTTCATTAAAAAATTCAAAATTTTTTAAAAGTTACCATTTTATCGAAAATCAAAATAACAACTTTAATTAAATAATATTTAAAATCAAAATTTCAACCAAAAATATAAATTTAACGATAAAAGCCATGATTCCTTCCATAAAATAATGATTTCGCAAAAATATAAAAACTGTTCTAAAAACTAGAAAATCTAAAAAAGAGAACACTAATCTAATACATGTATGTGTATTATAAATACCTTTGTAAGTTTGTTTATTGCTGGGACAATCACGGCTAAACAACTAAAACGATTTTAATGAAATTTGAAATACTACAGATAGATATTTGTTCTCATGGTAAAATATGTTATTTATGTTTAAAAATAGCGGTCAAGGATAAGGGGAAATACCTTCTCCTTCCTCGATTTTAATGAAATTCTTAAAACAAATATGTCCTCAAGTATTTGGATTAAACGCAATGTCTGATTCCAAAGCTACGACCCAGATGAGTGGAAAAGGGAAAAACGGGTTTTGCGACTGCATCGATTTTAATAAAATTTAAAATAAGGATAGATATTTATTTAAAGGTTGCAAGAGGGTGGAAAGTGGAGGACAGGAAAAATGAGCTAAATCGATTTGAACAAAATGGGATTTTAAAGATAATTGAAATATAACAAATCCCGATCCATAAGGTCCAATATGCAGAAGAAAATCTGTTGCCTCTTCTATATTTAAGTGCGTAATCAAATAAACTAAAATGGCTTGCAAGAGATTTTACCAAAAATTTCAGAAAAAAACAATAAAAAATTTTTAAAAATAATTTTACGTTTTCTAATTTTTTTAATAAATGAAGAACTTAAATCACTGTAATAAAAAGTATAACACTAGCTGCATAAAAAAATACTAAAATACGGGAAATATATTTGTATAAATTTTCCCGTACTATAATTTTTTCCTTCCCTGTACTTTTATCAAGATTTATTTAATTCTACCTCACATTTTTTTATACGCCTCACTTTTATTTTAATTTGAAAAAAAACTCTCATGTATTTTTGTTGAGCCGTTCATAAAAATAATAATAACAGATAAATAAAAACACAGAAGGAAAAAGTTGTTTTAAAGAAGAAGAAAAGAAACGTTAAAAATTTAGAAATATTCTATTTCTAGTTGAAATATCATTCTTGAAATTTTGTAAAGTTGTTTGTCGGGTCAATATTTTTTTTCTTCAGCATATAGTTTTTGTTGTACAAAGCGGTTTTTACTCTCGCGGTCTTTAAGAGTGTGTCATAATGTTAATACATGGGCTACCACCTTTTCTTCTGGTTTTTGTTTTTGCTCTTTTCTTTGCTTGGTTCTTAGTACGACTTATTAATCATGTAACATTTGTTTTTGTAATGCGGTTTATACTCTAATTTTTTTGTGGCAAAAATATTGTTGCCAGAGATGTTAAATGGGAATCAAATTTGTTGCCAAAATCAGTTAATTTTTCTTTTGATTGGCTACAATTAATCGTATAAATGGCGATTATTTAATTTTAAGGTAAATTTTAAAAGCAACTCTGTAATTTTTTGTCAGATTACAGTACAATTGTTTTGATTAATTTACTTTTAAAAATGTTGGCGTTAAACTTTAGCATCCGTGAGACGAAAGTGAGCCCCTGTATTCAATTCGACACCAGAAATAGCCGTAGACCATAGTTATGGTTCACAACTTTATTCTATTGACTCTTGGTGTCAAACTGTACCGAAAGAGGCGCTGCTTAATTCTGTCACCTAATCTAAGGTTTTATTATGCATACGTCCGTACATATTTTTCTATTTAAAGTACAATTCTGTATAGAAAGTCTGTGGCGCGGTGATTATCAATTATTTTGTTGTTGTTCAGACACTCATACCAAATTATAATGATACGATAGGCGATTAAGTTTCATAATCAAGGTGGCGATTTATTCGTAAGACTTTGCTGACAATCGATTTTTGAGTATATCGGAGGATATTAACTTACTTACACAAGTATTATTAAGTGGCAATACATTCAAACGGCTGGTTTGATTCCATTTATATACAAAATAAATTACAAAAATGTACTAAAAAGGAGTTTACACAGAACAAGTTATCGCACGTAAAATCCACAAGAAAATAATATTGAGTATTGGCATCTTTTTACTCCTTTTGCCTTTAAAATGTTGGCATCGCTATTAAAATCACCTTCCTGATCTAAAAAGAGGAATTAATTTCTAAAAAATTAAAAAAACAAGGAAGAGTGCTATATTCGGCTATGTCGAATCTTATATACCCTTCACCATCTTTGTAATTTTAGGTTAGTGAAGTAACTTCAATAAATATTAGGGTGACAGAGAATTTAAAAATAAAAAATTTGGTACTGCATAATATAATTTTACATAAAAATGACATCGGCTCTCAATCGGTGAAGCATTTTTAGTATTCCCTTAAAGATCTCTTCAAAAGCTTTTAAATGATACCCATATTTATATTTTAAAATTTCAGAGCTCCGTATCTCGGAAAATATCGCCGAGCACTAATTTTTTTCTCTTGTTGTTCTTTTCTTATTTTTTAATTCTCTATTGCCTCATATATTTATTTTTTTTTTTTTTTTGATTGGAGTTACTTTATTGTTCCAAATAGCATGAACAAATTAGAGGTAGGCGTGGTGTTTTGCCTTCTCCCTCGAAGAACATGGACCGAGCATGCTGATTTCCAATAGCACCTCTTTTGAAACTATATCCTATATCTGATCGATTACGGTCAGATGGTCATAGCTCAGTCGACTTTGCTATATATAAGAACTCAGGATATATTAACTTAATGCGATCTGAAATTGATATTGTAGAAATTACACACGGAAGCCCTTTTTCTATTTTTCTGGTATTCTCCTTCAATGATGTACAGTGTTATTAAATATTCTTTTATGTTAGGCATTCCGAAATAGCTTTAACTCCGTATAAAGCATTGTGATCGATTTTGTTTTAACTCTTTAGATATCCGATCGGTTTTGTATATTTAAAAAATAAGCTGGGTCATTACTTTTTAATATGACATCATTGGTCACATCAAAGCAACAAACAAGATAATGTAGAGAAGGATGAAAAAAAAGTAAAATTTAAAACCTCAAAAAGAAAGAAAGTTGAAAGAAAATCGAGTCCATTTTGATTTTATTAGTGGCTTCATTCCGAAGAAATATTTTGTTTTCTGAAAAACCCATTTGGGGAAAACTTTCGGTTGAAGTTGAGTGCTGTGACATGCCCGATGTTATTCGTGCAGTTTTACATAGAAATTTGACATGTCTTAAGACTTGTGTAATTATGTAAAAAACGCCTTTTAATTACATGCGATAGTGACTTTGTCTTTGATTGTTAAAGCCGGTCTTAGCGAACCAAGTATTTTTGCTTTTTTTTTAGTCCCCTTCAGTTTTATTTTACACGATTAGTTTTAAGCCTAAAATTCTATTCAACAGCTTCCTCTAATAATTTTCTGCTCCCTAATGCTTTTGTAATTCAAGTTTTTAGTTTTTTGTCTAATTTGTTTTTGCTTTTGTTGCTGCAACTTACTTAACTGCTTGCACACTCCTTGCATTAAATACTAAAGTTCTCTGATGTTGTTGTTGTTTTTTTTTGTTGGCATATTATTTTTTGCCAAAGTATGACTACTCTACACATTGTCGCTGTTACTTCTGTTGTTCTTACTATTCGAGTACATTCAGTTACCACCGGTCATTGTACTTCATTCTTAATTTCCGAATATTTGATTTCAACAAGGCAAATCGTTTAAAGTATTCATTTCTTTAGTTTTTCTCTTCGTAGTTTTTATCTTATTTTTTTTATTGCTACTAGATTTTTTACACCAGTAGTTTTTTGTTTTATTTCTTGTAACTTTGTCCGTTCTTTCAGGTGATTTGTTGTACACAACAAAAACAAAAAACAATAAGCAAAATGTTGCTCTTGCTTTGTTGTTTGATGTTGTTGGAGTTTAATGGCTTCCTCTGTTAGTCAGTGGTTGTTTTGCTTTTGACTTTTACAATTTCGTTTTTGTTTTGTTTCTGCTCCGCCTGACTTGGCTCGTTTCATTTCATGACTTATTTTTTTTTAAGTTCAACTTGTTTGTTGGACTTTGTCTGATGACTCGAATAAAATATTTTGTATTATTAGTTGAATTATGTAGAGTATTTGTTGTTAAAATATCCTTTACAGCACGATACTACATTTTTTAGCTGCATACAGCTGCGAACAGCTAATTATAAACTTATTATTTTTACTACAATAATTGTTAATACGACTTCATGATTTTTCTTCAAGGCACATGTATTTTATAAATTATTCTTTAATATTATTTAAAGCTGAGTCTTGTTGTTGTGCATTTGAAATGTCAATCCACTTTTAGATTTTATTTTGTTCAATTCAAACAAGCTGAAAAACTAAAGAGTTAAAAAAAAACATCCATTAAGATATTGAGGAAAAATGAAATAACAAAATAATCAAGTGAACTGTTCAACCATTTTTAGTGAAAGGTTTACAACATGACAGAACAGATGCTAAATTGTTAAATTAAATGAAGCAGCCGTTGACTGAGGTATTATCAGCAAAAATTCAATTCCAAGTCGTTTCAAACAGTCAGACGACCCTTTAGTTTGGGTCCTTTCTTATTGTTTCTGCTGTGGTGATGAATGGGCGGACCCGTCTTAAATATCTCCTACGCGCTGTCAGCCGCAATTTTTCTAGGGACTATTAAAACCAAAATCTTTAGACCCTTTCTCTTAAAACTAATAACAGATGCCTTAACTTGCACTCAAGTACGGTAGCCAGATCAACGTGATCCTGTTTTAATGGAAAGCGCAACATGCATCAGCTTTTAAACCGAAATCGGAGGGATTTTTCGTGGTCGATGACAGAACGGACTGGTCACTGGATGCCTGGAAAACAGTATGATGGTCTTTCTTTCAGTGTTTATTGTAGCAGCTGTTAGCACAGGAAGAAGGGGCAGTAAATCTTTCATCTTTTATGCAAATATAACGCCTTATCTGAAATCAGACTCAGATTCCTGGGCAAATACTAACAGCTAACCCTGTTCAAATTCCAGGGGCCAAATTTAGTGATATTCTTAGACTAGTGGTGAGGTCTTGTTAAATTAGCTTCCCTAAGATTCTACTTGACTGTTTTCGCAAAGCAAGCTACCATGTTAACCGACGAACACACCAATTCCGTCAATGTTGTGGATTGGGCTCCTTCAAGTGAAATACTAGAAACAAAGCGAATATCAGTGAGATGATGCGAAAAGGATCGTGAGTATTAATTGTGTAAACATCGCAACACCTTTAAGGCATTGGTTATCTGCTGACCGATGGTATTGACTGCTTGAGTCCAAAAAATGTCTCATGTCGGTTTGACATATTGAAGCGTCTTTGTAAAAAAGGCATCGGCCATAAAAACTTTATCCCCTTGAGCGAAATAAGACCAGTTATAGAAAAGATATATCAGTTACGCCTGAAATCTGACCGTCTCACTTACTTGGGGAAACACAAAAGTGATCTGGCTTAAACACAATTAGGGCCAAACTAGGAGTCTCTTAGTTTTGTTACATACATATTTAAGAGATATTGTGGCTACAATTACTGATCACCGTAGGTTTGCGCCAAAAATATTAATACACTCATCGTTATAATGAGCAGGCAAAACACTACGCCTACCTCTAATTTGTTCATGTCATTTGTAACAATAAAGTAACTTCAATCAAGAAAACAAATATATGGGGCGATAGAGAATTTAAAAATAAGAAAGAAACATCAAGTGAAAAAATTGGCGCTCGCCCATATTTTCCGAGTTACAGGGCTATGAAATTTTCAAATTTTTTAAAATATAAATATGGGTATCATTTTGAAACTTTCGAAAGATCTTTAAGGTAATACTAAAATTTTTAAAAATGCTTCACCCATTAAGAGCCGATTGCATTTTTATGTAAAATAATATGTATGCAGTACCATTTTTTTATATTTAGTTTTAATTCTCTGTCACCCCAATGTTTGCTTTTTTGATTGGTGTTACTTCACTAAACTAAATTTATACAGATGGGGAAGGGTATATAAGACTCGGCATCATAGCCGAGTATAGCACTCTTACTTGTAATTCTTATCTTTGTCATATTTAACATAATTAAAAAATATCTGTTGATATAAATTACTTGCTTCATAAAAGACCACACACAACAGGTTAAATATAGAAATACCAGAGATAAACATTAGTTGGGCAACTACTAACATGACTAATGTTATCAGACATAAAAATGTTAAAAATAAATTTCATAAATTCCATAAACTAGATAACGAAACCAAAGTAAAACAGGTGTGAATAAAATACAACTTTTGTTACTCATTTATGAAGGCATGATTAATTCAATTGTGCGATAGATGGTACAAATTACAAATGCCTGTGTAAAATGTTTCTTTGCAGGAAAAGACAATTGAAAAAGGTTCTTGCGTGTCTTTCGTAAATCAATTTTAATTATTGTTAAAACTCGTTATGTGTGTGAGGTAAGTGATTTGTATTTCATTTTCGTGTTTGCCTTTTCTGAATGTTCAATAGTTGAAATAATAAGATAAGAAGAGAACTTTAGCTAAATTGATTTTTAAGTGCAGCTCAACATTTTGTATTGATTTTAGTTTACTTTTAACCCAATTAAAATGTTACTTTGTTTTCTAAAGTACTAAAGTATTGTAGTTTTGAAATTTGTAAATATTTGTTTAATAAACATTTATTTTCAATTGAATTTTATAGGTCAACAGATTACAAAGTTGTAAATTTGGAATTGGATTTAAAAAAGTGTCATTTTAAAATTCGAACGTACGGTACTTTGAATTGTAACGCCATTTGTTAAACACTATAAACAAAACGGTTTCTTTAACTTTAAAATTAATAGAAGCGATGCAATAAGTAGTTGGTAAAATATTATGAAGAAATTAATTTGGAATAAAGTTTAGTTTAGTTTTATGGTACAAAAAAATGAATAAAACTTGAATTAATAATTCTGCCGAGAAATCATGTCTCTTTAAGGCAGTTATTATACATTTATTATATTATATTTTATACGAGACAGATTGCGCCATAATTTTTTAAATGTCGTAGAACAAAATATAAATGCAAATTAAAAAAAAATTAGTAGCAGACTTGTATAGTTTTGTATGCAAATATGTATTCAAAATTTTGGCCATATACATTAACCTACATCAACCTTTAATTACCAAATTCAAATTTTATACTTGCTGTTGTAATGGACTGTAGCAATACAGTTACTTGTAAATTTCAATCGTCTATTTATAACGGCTCAACAGTTTGTCCATTTACATTAAAGTACATCAAGTATTGTAACACTCTTTAATTCATAATTTTGAATATTTATACTTCTTATTATACTAGATAAAGTAGTGTACATTCTGGCAAAATTTCAAGTGTTCGTCAAAGTCAAATAACATCAATATTGGTGACACCCTTTAATTTCTACAGACTAAGCAATAGCTTATATTGCTGACTAAATTTCAGTTTTCTGTCTATAACGGTTTAAAAGTTTGGCTCCATACATCAAACTGTATCAAATATTGGGACACCCTCTGTGAAAAACAAACTATGACCTTGTACATCAAATTAAATGAACTATTGGGACGACCTTTAATTTATAACTTTGATTAGTTACACTTGTTATTATAATGGTCATAGTAATCGACATTCTGTCTAGTTTTTAAGCGGTTCTGAAGATTGGCCAAGGTCAATTTACGTCACCTATGGGGACACCTCTTAATTTACTTTCCGTAAAATTTATAACAAATAAGGGCACATACATGAAAATCGCGTCTCTATGGGACACATCGTAATTTCTTTTCCTTACTTGCTGACGTAGCAGATACAGTGCAACATAATGCGTGTAAATTTCAAATGCCTATAACGGTTAAAACAAAAGCACATAATGATATGGAAAAATCATGTCTCGATAGGAACACGCTTTAAACACGTGAAAACAAATTATAAAAAAATTCTAGATTAAAATTAATATTTTTCGTAAAGCAATGGTGTTTCCAATCGGGGCGGTTCTATTAAGTCTTTTTCTTTAAGTATAAATCTTAGTAGAAGACTGATGTTTTAACTATGAATATTGATTCAATAAAGCGAATTTTCCGAAGTGGTTTCCCTGCGGGGACACGAGGAGTATGTGCTGACCTAACCTAGGTGCAGACGAGGGTCCTCGGGGATATAGGGGTACCAGTCCCCCGGTGAGTAGGCACTAAATCTAGATAGACACTTCTAAATTGTCGAAGGATGCACCAGTGTCCTGAAGTGTGCTGTTGTACTCTCAACAGACGGGATTGGATAGTCTCCAACCCTCAAGCAAGAGGAAGTTCATGGTCCTGCAAGCCATGTTCTTGAGATTGCAACTCTGTTGGCTACGTCTGATGGAGGGCGCTAGTTGACGCTTTATATTTCACTCAGTGGTAAGAGCACGGTCAGGTTATGCCATCAACGGCAGGTACTGACGTTAATCTGTATCACGTATTTCCGAAGTGGCTTTTGGTGCTGTTATTGAATGTTTTGTTCTAAAGTCCTGTGCTATTCGACTTAAAAATAAACTACACATGTAAAATACACGAAGCCTGTCTTAATTTTTAAACAAATCATATACATTTTGAATCTTAACTACAGACGCACCAGTGTGCTTCCGCATCCGCTATATCACATTTGCAAAAATCTCTCTTTTATTTCGTTAAAAAAATTCAAAGAAACAGATTTTCTTCTGACTAATAAAACAATTGCTCAACTCGTAATTTTATAATAAAAAAATTAAATCGATCGTATTGCAAACTAAATATTTACAATTACATATATATATCTGCTTGTCTCCTGAATGACTGTGACTGTGATTGTGTATTTTGTGTTGCTCATTCGCTCGTTTCATAGAACTAAAATTTCAAAACTTGTTTGCTGTTTATTTATTTTTTTTTCAAAACACAACATTTGACCGTGATTTTTATATTTGCCCGTCTGCACGTCCCTCTTTTGATCTGAAACGAGTTGTGTGACTCTGTGTGTGACATGTTTCATGATGCATAATGTTTACACTGCATGCAACAAAAGCAAAGTCCATGTCAACGCAACTTTTAAAATTTTTTTTGCATTTCTGTTTTCTTGCGACACCACCACACCCCTTCTTTTGAAATTCCTTTTATATTTTCTTTTTATTGTTGAAAAGTAGATTGTCTTTAAGCACGTTCTTCATATTCTTAAGGAATGCATTGAAAAGCATTACAAGATCATCTTCTTCCATTAACTTATATACTTCTTTTTATTATTTTTGCAATGATACACAAAACCAAGAAGCATAACTACACGGGTGTGTATTTGAACGCATGATCTTATGAATGATTTAAGTGAAGGCGTAAATGTAATGATCGCAAAACTCGTCATCAAGGAAAAGAGTTTGTTTTTATATTTATATTGTATTTCTTTAGCCCAGTCTCAATGAAAGGAAAAATGTTTATTTATTTGATTAATGATCATTCCAGAGCAAAATGTAAAAAAAAATAATTATCATGATGCTGGCTGGCGTTGAGAATGACGTAGCACTAAGTAATTATGTCTGTCTGTACTGTACTAAACATACTTCCATCTTTGTATTTAAGATTTGTCAATGTGTGATGAATCGTAACGCATAAACAATCCCTTCCCTGTCTTATGCAGAAAATAATGGTTGATTGAATGTTTACTTTGAACCCATGTTGTATGTTTTTGTGCAAGTTATTGTAGTGACAAAACAATTGTTGCTTTGTTTTTTGCTTAAATTGCAGGATACTCTAGAAAATTTATGGGTTTTCAATTACATACTTAGTGTTTCTTTATGTGTCTTTAAATATACGAATGAGTACTCATTAGTATTTGTTTTTTTTTTTTCTTTTGCAATAACTCTATAGTTTTAATTTTATAAAAATTTATTATTGACGCTTCATGTCATAAGATACTGACTGAACTTCTTGGAAAAATATTTTTATCTTCGTGTGAGATTAATTTTTTTTTCAATAAAATGACGTACAGACAGACAGGTCTTAAAAAATAAATTTTTTGCTATGAAATTAAGTCATTGAGCTGAGGTAAACCCTTTAAAAATTATTTTTAAAGAATAATCTATATTTTTATTCCTTTATTCTCTGTCAGGTAAGAAAGAACTAGCGAAGAACTTATATCTAAAAAACTTTCAATTCCTTTTAAAGCAGTGGTCTTTATTCATACTACCCAGTTAACGAAGTTGTTCGGGCTTTTATATTTCTCTTTGTGAATAAGCCAACTTTAAATCCTCCATTTTTTATTTAAAAAGTTGGCAACCTTACAATGAACAGAGATCATTGCATAACGGCACTCGAAGTGTTACTAAAACCTGTTACTAAAGAGTGAAAAAGAGCGTAAAAATTTGAGAGAGAAAAAAAAAATGTTGCAAGTTTCGGCATTTCCCAAAGAAAAAATTATTCGACCAAAGAAATGCAAAACTATTTGTGTTGATAATATTCATTGCACTATATTCTTATTTATCGTTTTGTATTAAAAACTTAAGAAATTATAATTAACTAAACTACGAAATTAAAAAAGAATCCATACGTTTTGTTTTTATCGAGCTAAACGGCAGCCATAACTAAAAAACGAGGGTGCGAAACATAATTTTGCGGTGGATTGATAGTTTCAACAGAGTAGGATAGGACCATAGCCGACATTTTAAAGATTTTAGAATCAGTTAAGATTTTTTCCCGTTTTTTTTGTTTTTCTTTGTGAAGACCACTGTTCTTGTACTACAGAAATAAATGAGGTTAATTTTTCTTCTTTTTAGGAATAATGGCGAATTAAATATAAATTTGTAGTCCTAGAATATGTTGTACAGTTTTCGACTGGCAAGCAGAAATGGCTTTTGATCAAGGGGCAGTCTAATTGATTTCTGGTTCGTTATACTTTTAAATATTTACGCCAATATTCATGCACTATGGGATTGTCGCATTCCTTCCTAACCTAAGAAATGTGGGCGTGGCAAAAAATTTAAAAAAAAACTAAATTTATTTTGCAGTGTTTCGATTAACAAACCTATAGTCTGTATTAACATTATGTATTTAAATTTGTTGTGTACACTGGCCAGCATTGCATGCATTTAAACGCATATAATTTAGAAACTGAAAGTATTTAAATGTGCACAATAATGCAATATCTTAATAAGACTTTAAAATGCAATATAGACGACCATTACCATCATCATAATCTGGCTACAGAAAACAAAACAGAAATAAAAAAGTCTATTGCCACAAGACTTGGAAACTTAAATATTAACATATTTGGATTATAAAGTATTCGCGTTGTTTATTTAATACTTTTTGTTTCTCAACAAATAATTATATGTCTAAGAGAGAACATGTACATTAATAGTTTCCAATTACATCTTATTTTTTTTTTTAAATGCGGACACAATTTTACTGTAGAGTATATAAAATTGCTCCAAAGAAAATTGCGTTTTAGTTTGAAAATTGTACGATTTTTTTTTTGTATTTGTCTTCTAACTTATGTTGTAATAAAGTCGTAGTTGGTTGTTTCTTTATAAATCTAAGCAAATCGGTTCAGAAATACACACCTTAAATTTTTTTGTTTTACCCTCTTTTTTTAAACGAGCATTTTCTGACATGAAAGTACACAAAACTAACTATTCCTTAATCAAATTTTTAACCAACGTGTCTGTCTGCTTATCATTATTTGTGATATCTGGCTGCAGCTAAATAAATGTGTAAATAACAACCTGTTGTTCTCATTTTAAATTCAAACAAATTTAGGTCTTTGTTTTTTCTCCTTTTTTTTTACAAAAAGCACAGAAATAAATATTATACACTACCAGCTATTTGAATAAGGTTAGAAGATATATTTTTATTTCTTAACAGAAAAAACAATACAAATTTATTTATTCTTCAATATGACAAATTTTTTCTGCTGCATGTTTCATAACTGGTGAGAACATAGTCACTGGAAAAAATGAAGAGTCAAGCTCTCTATATCATGGTCAATTATTCTGAAATAAAAACTTGGTACGATTTCTAAATCGTCTAAAGACGTGTCTTTTTTTTTCAACCCAAAATTAGTAAATTACGAGAGAGGTGAAAGGTTTTTTTTTTATAGATGGACAGTACTTTGAATAACTTCTTAATTTATTCTTTTTAATCAATAAAAGAAGAAACACACGGTTGTCATTTGTTCAATTTTTTCAATTAAAGATTTTAGTATCGTTAATTGTTTACCGTTTTCATTCCAGGTTTTTCAAAAATATTTGTGTCTGGTGTCGGAAAGGGTGAAGAATATGTGGGGAAGGGTGAAGATTGGCTGCTGCTTTTCACTTTCCTTACTGTTGCTACAATAGACTTCGAAAGGAAACCAGATTCGGCATGTATGCACTTCAAGCAGCCAGCAACTTGTCAGTACTTTCATTAACCTGGAAATGAACTTTCGATTTCTTTCTGTAACTTGATGCGATTTCTACCGAAAAAAGGCCATGTTAATTTGGCATGTGATCCTGATACTTTTTCAGACTTTTAAAGAATGAGTTTGAAGATACCGCCTTAAAACTTTTAGCGGAACTGTGGCTGATGCATTTTTCTAGATATATAAAGTAGATCGCATTTAAGCTAACTCGTTAGCACAGCAGTTCCAATGAGTAAGGAAATGATGGGAAGCCGACTTAGCGTTGACAGATCTTTCCAATAGTGGCTGACTAGCATGAATTAATATAGTAGAATGCCAGAAGTACCATATAGCAAATATTTCAGCCTGAAATACGCTGCATTTCTAGATCCAAATTGTCTATAATTTTACCGTTTTCCATATGTCAATAGGAATGAAGTGAGGCATATTATTCAGTGCTTCTAAACAACTAGCTCAAAGTGCACAAATAATCTCAATGCATGCCGATGTCTGGTCTGCGACGTAACTGTTCATAGTTGCAGTAAACCACATTAGAGAATTCGACTTATTATAGACGTGTTATCCACTTAACCGAACATTTTACGACGTATGTAGTTTGGTAAACAAGACTTCCTATCCTTATGTATCGTATTTCGTCTTCATGTGATAGTTTAGAGTTCAGGATAATACTTGGATATTTCATCTTAGCCGACATGGGGTTTTCGCAGTTTTTTAACCGCACAAGTCTGAAGCCTGAAGTCTTGATATTTGTTGTAAACAGATGTTACTTATCACATTCGAAAACAGTCCATATAAGTAACACCTTATTCATAAATGAATTTAAGGCTTTTTGATACGCTTCTCATCCTAATCTTTTTTCATATTTGTGTAAAATTTTTATTTTATTAGTACTAAGATTGAAAAGGTATAGATAGTTGTTGAAATGCTCACAAATTTAATTCCTTATTTGTGTTAACGTCAGTGTAGTGTATTATTTTTTAATGTATGACTATGTCGCTACATTTTATCGGTTATCAAAAAATAAATGTTTCTCATTAATCAGGGCAGCATAGTTTTTTTATTGTGGCAGTGTTATATTTTATTAAAAAAAAATGTAGTGTTAAATTTTTGAAAAAAAACTAAAAGAAAAAAGAAATAAAGAAATTAAAAAATATGTTAAAAAGATACGAATAATACCAAAAAGAGATGGTGTTATTCAAGAAGTACATTATTAATGAAACAATATAAGACATAATATATATGCTCTTAAAAAAATTTCTTTCTTGAAAGAAATAGGAATGCAAATACGAACTTCGGTCTGACTTTAAATATATTATTTAGAATATTTAAGATACTTGTTAAAACTTAGTTTAAATTACCTTATTTTAAATTAAAAAGTGTAATTTTGAAGTAGCTGTAGAAAACAAGGTTTTAATGGAAACAGTAGGGGGTGGTACCTCCCATACAACGTGAAAAATTATTATCGTGTATATGAGGAATTATAACACGTAGAACCCTATATTTTTGTACTGTTTTGTTGTTTTTTTAGGGATTGTGACAGTGGGCGTAGTATCTCCCATACAAAATGAAAAGTTGTCATTTATCTAGAAACTATAGGGGAAAGGGTGGTACAAGTTACTTCCGTATTAGTCTGCATAATCAAGTATAAAAACTGGTTGGGTTCAAAGAGTGGTCGTGGTACGATATATCCTCGTTGGGGTATAGAAGACCATCGGGAATATCTATTAATTTATAAAATACATTTAGGTTTTTATTAGTTTTTAGTTTACAACCATAAAAACACTTTAATTTTGTTAAATACTTTACAATAACCATACTATTCGTTACCGATTATGTTGGTGGTTACTGAGTAACCATTAAAAAGAATAGCCGAACATAAAGTTGCTTAGGTATAATTTAATTTATTATTTAAGTAGAATGGAAATATTGTAAAACAGCTGTGTAGTACCCGTTAAATCGAATAACCGAATAAATGATTATTTGTTCTTAAGGTTCTTATTTACCTCCTTTCGTGACTTTCTGGTTAAAAACACTTTATCCATTTTATTTAATCATTTTTTATAATTTGATCTGATCTTTAAACTTATATATACCAATAAATTTTTCTCTTACCCAATATTATGTTAAACAATTTTTTAATGCAATCTGGGAGGCATTTGGAAGAGCTATTTAATGCAAAATATATTTACACTTTTTGCCACTACAAAAAACCGCACAACGGCACAAAACAAATGTTTAGTCTTTTCGAGTATTTTATATCTTAATTTTTTCAGTTTGTTTTGGTTTCTTCTTTCTATATCTCTGTCTTATCATGAATAAAAAATTGTGTTATTTTTTTCAAAAATCTGAAAACCAAACACAAGAAATAAATTAAAATTATTATCTAAATATGCTTAATTAAAAATAAATTTCGGTTTTTGTATTTAAAGCTTTAAACTGATTTGAGTGTGTTGCCGGAAGGCTGTGGTTTTCGTGTGAATTAAAATTCGTTTAAAAAAATTAATACGATAAATGTAAATTATTTCAAATTTGTTATAAAAAACGTTGTGTTAATGCTTGTATTCCTCTTAGTCAATGTGCGGTTCAATCAAATAAATAATATAATTAATTTATCTATATTATGATTATTTAAATATTTTTAATTTTAAATAATCAAATGTGAATAGTAATATTTAAAATTAGAAAAATAAAAACAAACTAAAAGATTTAATTAAAAACACAGCTAATCCTCGATAACCGCACTTTTGAATATTAATGAGAATTTCTATTATATCACTACTAAGGACTCATCTATCTGTGATATATAGGTAGAGATAACCGAATTTATAATGCTTCATTCTAATAAAAATAGAAAATTGTTTATCGATGACAACTAGTGTTGCATTAGCAATGTTGCTTAATTTTTTAATAGAAATTTTCAGAAGATAGTCAACGTATTTTTATGGATGCTGCTTTGTACCATGCTTTCTCCATCATGCTTTCTGTGTCTGAACCACTTTATAGCTTCTAAGATATCGGGAATTAGTCTTTTAGAAAAAATGTGGGATATAAAACTAAAACTGTTTTCATAACTTGTTTATAAAATTCATTTTATGAGTGATGAACAACGCGTATTTTTAATTTCTCTTCAAATATAATATTTTATTTAAATAAATAGACTTATACAAACCTGGCACAAAACGACTTTTTATGAAAATAAAGTCGCACAAAAAAGTAGTTTTTAAAAATAAAAGTAGTACCGTTTTGTGTCTTGGTCTGGCTTAGGCTAGTTAAATTTGAATTCCATTCTTTCGAATAATTACACAAAATATTACGTTTCTTGCAAGAATATGTAGCGATGTTATAATTTTCAACTCGGACTCCGTTATTTTCTCCGACCACAAAATGTCACAGACCGCTCAAAAAGTCAAATTGTGACTTTAGTCGACGAACGGTAACGCTGATTGTTAAATACGATAAATGATAAATCATTATTGAAACTACTCTATACGTCATCATCATCGCTCTGAACTATGTCTTATCGTGAAGTAAACGTGTAGACGAAAAAGTAAAATAATTATTAAGGTTAAATCATCGAAATAATAAGTTTATCAAATTATTTTTAAACATATCGTGCTAATTATCCCAAACAAATTATTAAAATCACCGATATTGATTATTCAGCTCTTCAGGAAACTCCTCATAAACATTTTATTTTTTTATTCCTGTTGTTTAATCTTAATTATTATTTTGCAAGTGCCCGTGTATAAAACATAAATAAAAATATTGTAGTGTTTTGTGATATTTATTTGTTGTTTAATTTTATTTTTCATTATCTTTTAACTGTACGAGGGTTGCTATATATATTGCTGGCCTGGCAACACTGAGTGCTGCCAAGTGCAATCTGACATTTCCATTGGAAAGTTTGTCATTTTTAAGCATAATCGTACTAAAAACGTTTTGACGTACGACCATTATTTGTGTTGTTTACAGTGACTTGAAAAAATTAATATAGAAAAAAATGGAGTGCATTGATGAACTTAAATCTTTGTATGGCGATGAAGCACCATCCTATAGCACTGTGAAAAATTGGTATAATGAATTTAATCGTTCAAAGACGAATTCCGTGAAGGTCGTCCAAAAACGGCTGTTGTGCCAGAGAACATTGATGCCGTGCGTGAACTCATAATGCAAGATCGACATACGACATACCGAGAGATAGGGACATCCTTGGACATTTCTTCCACCAGCATTCATTCGATACTGCATGAACACCTGGCCGTAAAAAAGGTTTGTTCTCGTTGGATACCGCACAATTTGAAAGTCGCTCAAAAAAAGGCTCGTGTCGATTGGTGCAAAGAAATGTTGCAAAAATACGATTGCGGTGCTTCAAATGACGTTTATAAGATCGTCACAGGTGACGGATCATGGATCTATATATATGAGCCCGAAACGAAACAACAATCGACCGTGAGGGTCATCAAAGACGAGCAAAATCCAACAAAAGTTGTTCGTGGAAGATGCACTTCGAAGCAAATGGTCGCCTATTTCTTCGGCAAAACTGATCATGTGGCGACTGTTCCGCTTGAGCAATGTAGGACGGTCACTTCTGAGTGGTACACTACAATTTGTTTGCCTGAAGTCATCGGAGAAATTCGAAAAACCAACAAGAGAAGACGAATCATTGTTCACCATGACAATGCGAGCTCTCACACATCGGCTCAAACCAGAGCGTTTTTGACCGGCCAAAACGTCGAATTAATGGGTCATCCGCTGTACAGCCCTGACTTGGCACTTATTGGCTTCTTCTTGTTTCCGCACATCAAGAAAAAACTGCGTGGTCAACGATTTTCGTTGCCAGAAGAAGCTGTTGAAATCTTCAAAAACCATGTTTTAGAGGTGTCTCAATCGGAGTGGAAAAAGTGCTTCGACAACTGGTTTGAGCGCATGCAAAAGTGTATAAATCATGCTGGGGAATACTTTGAAAAACAATAAAACCATTTTTGATTATAAATATTCGCATTTTCACTATTAGGCCAGAAATATATAGAGCAGCCCTCGTATAAAAGAGCCGGAAGAGAAGTCAGCCGTATACAGTGGATACAGAAAAATGAAATCAGTGTTGACTATTAATGATTTTGCTTCAACTTTGATTTTTGTCTTTACTTTATTGTTTGGACAATTTACTAATTAATGTTTGTGAAAAGTTTCCTGAAGAGCCATCGAGACGTATAATAATTATATATATTAATCTCTCAGGTGAGTTTCTCGAGTTAAATCTCTTAAAAGAAATAGTGTTGCCAATTTTAAGGTTTCGGCCACCCAAATAAATTAAACAGTCAATTTTTAACGATATTGTATCTTAATTAATCTTAGTAATAAGACAATGCCAATTTACTAGCCCTGAAGTAACTTATCAATGATCGCAACACATTAAACTTAGATCAATTTTATCACTTCTAAAACTTCTTGTAAGTATTTGCGTGCATCTGGTTCTCTGCACTTTTAATTTTAAAAAATTACAAAATTTATTATTGCCAGATTAAATATCACTTAATCTAATTCAATTAAAATAAATTAACATTCCATCCACATTTTTTCTTCATACAAATACCTGTATGTATATGTATTTGCCGGTCGTTTACACTGTGTATTTAGGATAATGTCTATTCACCCAAATTTTCACTTTTGATGCAAATATTTATTTTGAACATCATTGATAATTTAAAGTAGTTTTTTACCCTTTAAATATGAATCTTTTCTTCGTATGTACTCGTACTTCGCTAAAAATATCCTTTTTCACTTGGCAACAACAAGAAAATTTCATGAATTGTTGTTTCCCTAATAGTATTTCTTTTCATGTCTGACGATTTAGTTTGAGAGTAAATGATTGTCTCTTTCTGTTTGATTAGAATAACATTTTTTTGTTGTAATCCATATGAAATACAGTTATTTTTTTTTTTTTTTTGCAAATGCTTGTTGCCATCGTCCTCTCATCTTAATGTTGTTATAGATATGCACTAAGTGTTGTATCAAAATTTATGGTTCTTTTTTTTTGTTGCCAAGCGTCTTTGTGTGTATTTTTTATCTTTCAGGAATTTGGAATAATTATTTGCCGCTATATTTCCATTTCGTTTGAGTTTGCTTTATTTTCTTTAGTTTTCGTTGTTTGTTTTGTTTTTAATGATCATCATTCAGTCATTCACTATTTTTAAGAATCTATTGTCAAATCTGTGTTTTGTTAAAGTGCTTCTTCCCAAGTATTTTTCTGTTTTGTTTTTTTTTCTCCTTCTCTTGATGGCAAAGAGGTCTTAAGTTTAGTGTGAGGTGATTTTTTTTGTTTGACTTTTTCAGTGTGTAGACACTGAATAAGGTATTCCAAATTTTTATAGTATTAGTTCAGCATTTTGTTGATATTCGTTCTGTTTTGCTGTTCTCAATTATATTTCCTAGAACCGATTATCAGTTTCGATCAGATCAGAAAATTATTGAGAAAATAAAACCATTTTTAATTAAATTAATTTAGGCATTTATAATTATACTTTAAACAATTATAAGTTAAATTGATTAATAAATTAGCTCTTTGCTACATAGGTACCTATTTCTAGCGTGTTGTTACACGCCATAAGGAGGATTACATATTTCTTATTATTTTATTCGAAATATCAAAACATGGCATTAATAATATTGAAAGTGCATATTATTTAAAGGCCATATGGTCACTGCGGCCAATATTGGACTACTTTTACCATAAACCAGTAAATTTACATGGTTCAGCGATGCCACCTGGATAGGGTTTGCTGCGGATTGGTTTCACTACATAAAAACAAACACGCTAAGCCAGAAAATAGCCTTATCACATCTACAAGATGCGCGAAATTATTAGTGATTTTCATTGTTAATCTGTATAATTTTATACGTACGTATATACTGCCAATCTATTCATAATTATTTGCCGGAGTATACTGATCATAAATGTCAAAAAGAAAACGTAGTATGACAGTCCTTACAGTTAATCCTTCCGTAACTTCTATCAAGCTTAAAAACCACCCGATACTGTCTTTTAATAATCTTTCAATGACCAAGACGAAGCTGCAGACTTAATTTCTTCCTTAAAATTAAACCTTAATCTATTGAAACTAAGGGCCAGTACAACGAACCACGCTTCATTGGTTAAAATGAATTTGCAAGACTCATCATTCTCCCTAATCCGACACCTCTAAGGCTAACGACAATTGGTTTGACCGATCTTGTTTTTTGTTATCCTGTTCACAGAGATAGCTCTACAATAGCTGTTTCGAAAATACTGCCTTACAATTAAAACGCGAAAATTGCCATATGGTGTCCATTTTGATAAGAAGGTTTATAATAAATGTATTGTTGACACTTTACCTTGTTGATTTTATCCTTATTGCCTGAAAAAAATATGAAATAAAAAAGACAATTCCACATAATCCCTGTCTGGGGTGTTGCCAGAAATGTTTTTGCATGTCACTTAATTACATTTACCCTGGAGTTAATGTCGACGTCGTTGACGGCGTTTCAACGCCGAAAAATTTGAAACAGATTGAACTTTTACGGCGTTGCAACGCGTTAAGATTAACTGCTCTCATACAATTTCATACTATTCAACTTTTTTTTTGACATTTGACGCCGTCAACGACGTCGATATTAACTCCAGGGTTAAGCTCATTAATTATCTTTTAGACAAACCGACAGCTGACTGTGCATTTATTTTCCTCTTTAACACATACAAACCGTTACACTAACTTTTGCATATTTAAGTAGCCGGAAGTGTTGCCAGAAGAATTCTGGCTCTTGTCCCCAGTTTTAAAAATGATATTCCAAAAAATCCCCATTTCTAAACGAAAATCCTCAATTTTGTAAAAAAAAGCCAAAAATGTCTTTGGGCATGGAATTTTTTATACTCAATACAACTTTTGAGTCCATGCATGTTTTTAAAATTTTATAGACTGAATAAAATTTTTGTTTTCAATATTCTTAAACAGCAAATTTTTTAAGAGTTTGTATTTTTTCATATTTTCTGGGAATCTTTTAAGCGTTTCTTTTGCTAGTACAATTAAGTATTGTAAACAAATTTTTTTAAAATCAATTCAGTCCGAAAATGGTAACAAGCGAGATTCCTCAGAACATAATATGCCAACATCTCTGTATCTATGTTTCTTTTATCAATATCGAATTTAATATATTGTGGCTTTAAAAATGTTAAACCGCCTTGAAATGATAAGTTGGCTGCATTTATTTTATTTATAATTGGACTTAAAAAATGAAATACAACTTATTAGAATTGATATTAAGCTTAGCCGAGAAATGTTGTGTCATTTTACCATTAGTATTTGCAGCTATTATTTAAAAATGATGTTGTAACTCAATCCATTGCTCCATGACACTTTTCACAGCCATCTGGTAATATTGTTCACAATGAATAGAGCGAGAAGCACTTATACAGCTCCTTCACACGAAACTCGACAGAGTTGGGGAGATATTTAAAGATAAAGAGACTTTCTTGCATCACACATACTGCTTGCACTGTCTGTTCCAATGGTAGTTAAACTATTAAGACTTATTTCCGTACAACGTACAAAAATATTTAAACCACTATCTGGTGTCTACGCATACTTATATCAAGTTTTTAATATGTTAATTCGACTGCAGTACAGTACAGATAGAAGTAACATTAAAAATATAAAATTCAATGCGAATAAATCAAACTTCTAATAATAAAAATGATAAGAATGAAAAAGTCCTTAAATTCCTTTCCACCATTTTGTGTCCCCAAACTTGTGTGTAAATCCCCATTTTGGGGAAAAACCCCATAATCTGGCTACACTGATAGCCGGCTGTCTATTTATTTCTTGATTGCTAATTCTCTCTCTCTCTCTCTCTTAGCAGTTTGCTGATTTACAAATATTGAAAAACTTAAAAAAAGCAACAACAACTAAAACAGCCCAAAAGTAAATACAAACATCTGGTTTGTTGGTGTGTTTTGAGAGTCAATTCAATAAATACTTGAATTTTAGGAAAATTGTGCAATATATGTATATTTTTTTTCTTTTTGCAAAACTTAAGCAATGTTACGCTTTAGGATTTCCACCACTTTTTTGTATCATTTTGTTTTTTGGCATTTTTTCTCAATAAGACACCAGAAGATATAAGTGTTAATTGAAATCTTTTATATTTCAAATCATTATCTCTTTTATATTTGTGAATAAAGTAGCCCACTGGAGTATTTATTTATGCTCAACAAATTTGCTTGTTAAACTTATTTCTTTTTACTGTAATTTTCTTTCATTTTTTTGTGGCAGACAAAATTTTTTTTGCCAAACGACATCATTAGCCGGTAAATAACGTAAGTGACGACTTCATAAAGACTAAGTACCACAGATGTCTTTCGGTTGCAGTACTTTTTTATTTCTTCCTTTTAGCTTTTTTTTAATGACTGAGTTTTCCCAAATAGAAAATTTTCTACTTAAACGACTAGAGATATAAAACTTTATTAAGACAAATAATATGAGGGTAAACCAATATGTCATTACAAAAGCATTTCAGTAATTAAAGAAATTTTAGCACATCCTTAGGCGCATAGTTGGATTATCAGTTTTTTTAACCGTCGTATGTAGGAAACTGCCAGTTTACAAACATGTCAATTAGTGGCCAATACTGTCGCTATCTCTAGAAAAATTTAAAGTTAAACACTTAAAATTTTCATGGCTGGTGTATAACAACAAATCACCGAACAAAGGAAAAAGTAATGGGTGTGACCATAGAGATGTAATAATTACGTATATGACAATTTAGTTATTTTTAGAGCAATCTAGCTGTTTTGTTTCTATACGGTGGGTTTTATAAAATAAACAGAGTTAACATTACTGTTGATGCTCTTATTTAGGTATGACATATCAGCGCAAATGCTATTGGCAAGATTACATTGCAATTTACGCGCTAATTTCGGTTTGGCTGTAAGAGGTAAAAGTTTAATGGGGTGCTTTCATACCGACGTTATTTTCATATATATGAACTTATTTTTTGAACCGTGACAGGCAAATACTTAATTTCCCCGTCAAAATTAAAGGATGTTCTCATAGAGACATAAATTTCATGTATACGCTTTTAAATTACATGAAAAAAATTACACATTAAAGGGCGCCCAATACACGACGTGACATTTTCGTATAAAGGCTTATCCTTCGAACGGCAACCGGCAGACCTTTAAAATTTATCTAGAATGTGTGCTCACTATAATAACAAGAACATATAAAAAATTACACTAAAAATAAAAGAAGTTGTGTTTTTTAAGGATATGCCCTTTTCTTTTAACCGCTATGGGCAATCACTTGAAAATTTTTTTAAAATAAGTAACACTTTAGACCACAATACCTGTTTAGTTAATTTTGTAACCGTGCTAAATGTTTTAGGAAAGGCATTGATGAGAGATAAAACAGGAGGTGTAAAAAGAAAGAATTAATTTTGTTATTAGGTATTTCACTTTGCCAGCGAATATGCTATGAAGAAGTTCCGACGGAGGAGGCTGCGTGCTGTAATGTAAATTCCGAATATGTATTTATACCATTAAACAAAAAAAAAAACATTTTTATTTTTTAATTGCCGCAGGGGTTAAACCCTTGGCAATCAGATTTGTAGTCAACGTGCTTACTACCATGACTTAAGCAGCCTTGAAACTTAAACGGAGAATGTAGCGACAAGTAAAAAAAAAACATTAAATTTAATATTAAAGAGTGGCTGACCCATGCCAGCAATAAATTTAAAAAATAAAGAGTGTACCCATAGAAGCCGCGCTTTTCATAGATATGAGATAATATTTTAAACTATTGAAGGGAGTTACCTGAAGTTAACACATGTACCCTATAACAATATATATATATATATATATATATATATATATATATTTGTGTATAAACTTACAACTTAGTGTGTGCTCCAAAGAATACTTGATTTTGTTGTATTTTAGTATGTATTGAACCGCAGTTTTATTCCAAATTGAACTGTATGGGGTTGGACAAAAATTCATAAGAGTTCGATACTAATTAACACTGTTAGTTATTTTCCGAAGGCTGCCTACAAGACTAACGTAACTGCCATCCCTAAATAGCGCGTAAGACTCAAAGCAATGTGATTCATAGCTTTTGCGCTGGAATGTCATCCCTAAATAAGAGCATCAACTTTGTGTCTTTAACAGTAATGTTAACTCATTTTATTAAACCCTCTTTATAAGAATAAAGAAGAGATAAAACCGCTAAACAGCATCACTTCCTAACGCACTGTCAAAATTGGATTTTCCGATTGCTAAGCGTAGACGCCGTGCTAATTAGGGATGCAACATATATTTTGTATGTACAAGAGAAATTTTGACAGATATCTTGCGGTTTACGCGCTAATTTAGGGAAAGCAGTAAAGCTTATAATCGCTGTAACTTAGCCGAATTTATTTTTAAGAGTGTAAAGTTCACCGCCGCAAGATGGCATGGATTATTAACACTTTAATATATTAGATTTAAACGATAAAGTTTTGTAACATACATAGGCGTTTTGTACAAAGAAATAATTTTCTTAATACCTCATACACAGAGGCAACCCCTTTAGTTGCAAATAACCGATGTATTTTAATACAAGAGCAAATTAAGGTCAAGGTCACACCATAAGGACTAGCGATAGCTAGATGGGTTGATAATAACAGTTAAGATGAATACAGTCAAAAAAGTAATTATTAGTAAGATAATGCAGGTACCAGCTTATTTCGATGTCAAAAGCAAGATTTAACTTTCGCCATTGTTGTTGCGCTTTCCTTATGTTCAGATGCCAGCGACTTTTTATGTTTTTTTTTTAACAAAAAATAGTTGCGCAGCGAAAAAAGATTCTATTTGTCTAAATAAGTAATCTTTGCAAAAAAAACCCATTCAAAAACTTTCCAAAATAAAGTGTATAGTGCCTTTTTAAGTCTTCTATATGTTTTTTAAGGCCTTATTAATCTTCCTCGTATAATTTTAATAGCTTTTCCGAATGTACAGAATTTTGAAGAGTTTATTTTGCATTTCAATAACACGAATAAAGCTAGCAAAATCCAACGGCGTTAGAATAGCCGCCTTGTGCAAAAGGGTGTGAAGATAGCTCCGTCAGTTAGCTTCGTTTTAGACAACCCTGTTATTGTTTACATACATCTCACTGAGAAAATGTTAAGTTAACAGAGTTGAATTATATTAACATTTGCGTTTGAAAAATAAAAATATTAATAAAAAAGAATATAAATGCATATAAAATTAAGTTTATATATTAATAGCAAAATATACAAAGTCAAAATATAAGGATTTTTAAAAAGAGGTCGAAAAATTTATTTTCTTTTTTTTTTATACAGGTATTTATCAAATACCCAAAAATAGGTAAAAATTGAAAAGGTGCGGCTTAGCGGACTACTGGGGGAGAGAGCCTCGACATTATAGATTTCAGAACTGTAAAGGTTATATTCAGAATTTGTATAGGTTTTTAGTAATGACATGAAGAAAAATGTGAAATTACGCATTACCCCATATGAAATTTTTTAAATGCCCAAAAATGGGTCAAAATTGAAAAGGTGCGGCTTAGCGGACTACTGGGGAAGAAAGCCTCGGGGTAATGCGTAATTTCTCATTTTTCTTCATGTCATTACTAAAAACCTATACAAATTCTGAATATAACCTTTACAGTTCTGAAATCTATAATGTCGAGGCTTTCACCCTAATAATCCGCTAAGCCGCACCTTTTCAATTTTGACCCATTTTTGGGCATTTAAAAAATTTCATATGGGGTAATGCGTAATTTCACATTTTTCTTCATGTCATTACTAAAAACCTATACAAATTCTGAATATAACCTTTACAGTTCTGAAATCTATAATGTCGAGGCTTTCTCCCCCAGTAGTCCGCTAAGCCGCACCTTTTCAATTTTGACCCATTTTTGGGCATTAAAAAAATTTCATATGGGGTAATGCGTAATTTCTCATTTTTCTTCATCTCATTACTAAAAACCTATACAAATTCTGAATATAACCTTTACAGTTCTGAAATCTATAATGTCGAGGCTTTCACCCTAATAATCCGCTAAGCCGCACCTTTTCAATTTTGACCCATTTTTGGGCATTTAAAAAATTTCATATGGGGTAATGCGTAATTTCACATTTTTCTTCATGTCATTACTAAAAACCTATACAAATTCTGAATATAACCTTTACAGTTCTGAAATCTATAATGTCGAGGCTTTCTCCCCCAGTAGTCCGCTAAGCCGCACCTTTTCAATTTTGACCCATTTTTGGGCATTTAAAAAATTTCATATGGGGTAATGCGTAATTTCTCATTTTTCTTCATGTCATTACTAAAAACCTATACAAATTCTGAATATAACCTTTACAGTTCTGAAATCTATAGTGTCGAGGCTCTCTCCCCCAGTAGTCCGCTAAGCCGCACCTTTTCAATTTTGACCCATTTTTGGGCATTTAAAAAATTTCATATGGGGTAATGCGTAATTTCACATTTTTCTTCATGTCATTACTAAAAACCTATACAAATTCTGAATATAACCTTTACAGTTCTGAAATCTATAATGTCGAGGCTCTCTCCCCCAGTAGTCCGCTAAGCCGCACCTTTTCAATTTTTACCTATTTTTGGGTATTTGATAAATACCTGTATAAAAAAAAAAGAAAATAAATTTTTCGACCTCTTTTTAAAAATCCTTATATTTTGACTTTGTATATTTTGCTATTAATATATAAACTTAATTTTATATGCATTTATATTCTTTTTTATTAATATTTTTATTTTTCAAACGCAAATGTTAATATAATTCAACTCTGTTAACTTAACATTTTCTGAGTGAGATGTATGTAAACAATAACAGGGTTGTCTAAAACGAAGCTAACTGACGGAGCTATCTTCACACCCTTCTTGTGCAATCAGTATTGTGAAATAAAATAATCCTTCAAAGTTTAACGTTTTACACTTTCTTAATTTTCTTCCTCTAACAATAAGTATTATAGCACAGCATCAACGATTTTTTCTTTACAATTTATGCTTTTAAAAATTAATATTTTATTATTAAATTGGCGAATTTGTTAATAAATTGTTTAATATGTTCTTAAAATGCTAGAAAATATTTAATCAAAGCAAAACAGCTGATTCGAACATGATTTTTGTTTATAATTTATTCAATACAAAACAATACCACTGAAATCAAAATCAATTTTTTAATTCTGACGAATGACAATTATGACTTGGTTTTCGTAACAAACCTGAAAATCAAATAATCGATATACTGTATAACGAACGACATATTATTCCAACAAAACTTACTGGTCGTATTTTGAAATATAGCAGTTTTCCATACAATTTTTCAAATGTATTAAACTACCCTCGTAAATATCAAATTGTAATTATTATTTTTAAAATAAACTGATATTATCCTGCTTTAAATGTAAAACCTTACAAACAGGTAGAATTTTTAAGTGATGAATAAAATTCAATCCATATAATGAAAATTTAGGAATGCATGTATGTATGGCTGTGTTTGTATGCGTGTGTAAATCTCCTACCCTTCAGGTAAATTGTAATATTAATACCAGCCCATACGAAAAAGGAAAATTCACACATTATCTTATGGAATGCTGAGTTCATGTTTGGTCTTCTCTTCATACTACGAATAAAGTAAAGAATTCACTCATGCATAACATTTCAGAGGACAATAATTTTATATAATTTTTATTTTATATCTAAAAATGGTATCAATCAAACTATAATGTTTGTTAATTTAAAAAAGAAAAAAGTACAGTTTTTATTTTCAAAGAAACTTTTGTTAAGAAAATTAAAGTTTTTTTTATGAAACTAAAAATATAAACCCTTTTTCTTTCTTTGAAGTTTTTTGTCATGGCCTACTGAATGAATATTTTAAAGTTTTCTTTTCTTTTTTCTCTTTTTTGATTTTGTTTATTTATCTATTTTTTGCGTCTCCAGCCTAAAACAAAAACAACTACTTTCCCACATTAGTATGCATTTAGTTTTTTTTATCAAATCATACATACACATATACATATGTATACTAGTTGTTTTCATGTTGTGTTAATATTAAATAGTTAGTCATAGTGGCAGTTTAGCATAATGATTAAACCTTAACGGTGATATGGGGGCTAAAATGATGCTTGAACAGCTAAACACGCGAAACACGGATAATCAAAATGATCGTTCGAAAGTTCTTGAAAATAGTAATTAAATTACAAAGGGTTTTCAAAATCTTTTTTGCCAATTTGAGTTTCGCATTCAGTTTATAAATCTATATTGTGCCCAGGGTCACCCCTGAAAATTTTTCGAAAGTAGCACAAAAAATCGGGTTTTAAATGCAATCGTTTTATAAAATAAAAGTAGATAATGTAAAAATGCCGATTCCCATTACTTGAAGATACATTTTTAAGAGCAAAAAAGTATAGATTGATGGTTGTCCTCTCGACGCCTTTTTTTTTTTGGAAAAAATGTCATAGACCGCCAAAAAAGGCTTAAAATGCAACTTTAGTCGACAAACTGTAACGCTGATTGTACCACAGTGTGCGATACAGCTGATAATAGGCTCCTAGTTATGTCAGCCTCCTGGCTAAATTAAGTCGAGCAAATTCTGAATACTTGTCGACTTCCAATTTTGATAAAGACCTACCTGTGCTTAAGAAGCCCCCAGGGGCAATAAGAGACTGGCTAAGCTAAGCTAGGCACAAACGAAGTGTTCTCGGGGTATAGGGAGAACCAGCCCTCCGGTGTGCAGGCACCAAATCTGGATAGACAGTGGGGTACTGTCGAAGGATTCACCAGTGTCCTTAAATAATCTGGCACTACGGGAACCGGTAGCCATACAGAGAGCCGCCCCTCTCTGTAGTCGGTTATTGGTGAGGTGCCTTCGGGGAACACATGGTGGCTGTTGATTAAAAAAAGTCTATCTGTAGGTCTGGTGCGGAGTAGATGGAAGTGTGGTGTTGCACTCTCAACAGACGGGGTTGGAATGTCTCAAACCCTCAAGCAAGGGGTAGTTCGGGAAGTGCTTTAAAACCATGTGATGATGACTTTTTTGCGAAATGAGAGATATTGCCATATTTTTTTTTGCAAATGAGAGATGTAGCCATTTTTTCCAAAATATTGTTACGCTAATACCATAATGACTTTATCTCCCTATTGAATGAGAGATAAAGCCATCATGGCCTTATCTCACATGGTTTTAAAGCACCCCCCGGTAGTTAAAGGCCTGCAAGCCATGTTCTTGACATTGCAACTCTGTTGGCTAAGTCCAGTGGAGGGCGCTAGTCGACGCTTTGTGTTTCACTCAGTGTTTCACGTCAGGTAAGGGTATCCGGCCAGGTACTGGCGTTAATCTTGATCACAGTTTGTGCTTTCTTTCTCTATTACAGGATATTTCATAAATTTCGAAAGAATCAAGACTCTGGGAATTTAATAAGGATAGATAAAGAAGCCTCGCGTTAGTTAATCTTTAAAAGACCTCCTGAGGCAAAAACTCTAAGAAGTGAAGAAGTGAAGTTCTTAAGCTGAACAATTGTGATAGTGACAGTTTTAAGCATTACCTGATCCAGATGAAAATCGAAAAAATTTAAAAATCGGTAAAGCACATTGTGTGCAAATATCCAGCCCTGACTAACATTTGGCTTTTGAACATCTCCGAGAGCCTGTGATAAGAAAGAACAAAAGCCAGGTATTCTTAAATTACCAATCGTACACTAGAAATCACTCACCCATAATTATGTGTAGCGCGCAATCGCTTTAAAAATTGTCGAAAGTGTTTTGATTTTTTACTTAGTTTCCGTTCTCTTTTAGCACGGAATGACTAGGTATGTTTAAAGGAGGCCCTTCTCTCTTCGTTTTTTTTTTCATTAAAAAAATTAAACATGAATTGATTTCTGCTTTTAACAGGTTAAAAATTTACATCGGTATTTATGCATTGTTACATATTTATTACAAACATGTTGCTTCTCTAACGTTGTTTTCTTGTGTTTAATTGTTTCCTGGCCTAATTAAACATTTAACGGTTGTAGCGCCTTTGTTAACTTTTTTTCCTGCAAACCGCTCTTAAGCTCTTTATTAATAAAACGAAATTGAAGCTGACAGCTTAATGAAAAGCAGAAAGAAACAACAAGCAAAAAGTTATAAATAATTTAAGCAACTTTAACGCCAAGACCAGCATTAGCAAAACATCTACAACAATAACATCACCTGTAATGTAGAAATTTCCTAATGAAATGCAAAGATAATAAAATTAAAGAAATAAAACAAACATAATTTCCCGTTGCATTGTAATAAATTAAAATAAAAAAAACGAAAAATGTGTAATTCAATGCATTAACTAAAAGGTTTACAAATAGAGACAAGTAGATTTAAAAAATGTAACAGTTAAGCTTATAAAATATGGTTCAAATCCATTTCTTACAATTTTTGTGTAAGTTAAGTGCCATGCCCTTACGTCGCACAGTGGGCGAATTGGAAAAAAAATGGAAATAATGTTTTAGTTTCCAACGGCTGGTCTGGTTTTATTGAAACTTCGCACGACTGAAGGAGATGAGTAGACGAGTATTCAATTTACAGAGCCGAACGCGCGTTTGTTTGAAGTAGCACACCTCAGGTGTATGGAGAATTAAAACTTGTGCTAATTTTTTATTTGTCCACATTTGGGAATCTTTTCTAAGTTAAAAGTTATAGAAAAATAAATGTGAAAAATCAAAATGTCGATTTTTTGAAAATTAACAAAATGTTATAATTACTATGATTTTTTAAAATCTACACGTTCAGATAAAAAAAAACAAATATTTAAATGTTTATTACCTGTCATTTAATTTGCAAGATAATTTATGGTTTTTACTTCTGTTCAATTTTCTTTCCAGGTGAGAAATCGTGTGATAGTTTCCCGTCCGCTACTTGCAAAAGCTTTCCACGTCAATAAAGTCGTAAGTATACTGTTAACTAATTTATTTAACAAATTACAAAACAAACGCGTATGAAAAGTATTTTTTCTCTATGGAAGAGCCATGCTTAGAATTGTGCATGGCAATTGTGCACGGCAACGCTTTACAATTGGAAAAGCCGGCTTTGACAGGGCGTATAATAACAATAATAATAACAATAATTAAAATTAAATAAAAATTTATTTTAATTAATTAATTTTCCAAAAAAATTTTTTTGAATTTTTTTAAATTATCCCTATTTAAATTATAAATCACTGATATTGATTATTGAGGGTGAGAGCTACGGTTTTCTTGGCTCTTCAGGAAAGTTCTCACAAACATTTATATTAACTAAAGATTTTTGGCCAAACAATAAAGTAAAGACAAAAATCAAAGCTTAAGAAAAAAACAACAATAACCAACAATGATTCTATTTTTCTTTTTTTACTGTTACGGCTGACCTTTTCAGATCTTTCATACGGTTAAAAGATAATAAAAAAAACAAGTAAGAGTACTAAATTCGGCTATGCCGAATCTTATATACCCTTCACCATTTATGCAAATCTACTTTAGTGATGTAAGTACAATTAAAAAGGTAAATATTGGGGTTTTTGGTACTGCATTATAATTTTACATAAAATAACATCTACTGTATTTGGGTTAGGCATTTAAAAAAATAGTATTTCCTTAAAGATCTCTTCAAAAGCGTATACCCGTATTAATATTGTACAAAATTCGAAAACTTTAGAGTCCCGTAAGTTCCGTAGAGAATTAAAACATAGAAAAAAAAACATCAAGTGAAAAAATTGGTGCTAGCCCAGATTTTAATTTTAAAGCTTTTGAAGAGATCTTTAGGGAAATACTAAAATGTTTAAAAATGCTTAACCCATTAAGAGCCGATGTCATTTTTATGTAAAATTATATATGCAGTACCAAAATTTTTTTTAATCCTCTGTCACTCCAATATTTAACTTTTTTGATTGGAGTTACTTTACTAAACAAGATTTGCATAGATGGTGAAGGGTATATAAGATTCGGCATAGCCGAATATAGAACTCCTACTTGTTTTTTTAATAACCCTGTGTTTATAATTTTGACATAGCGTTGGCGCTTCTTTGGGTATATGGCATTTCATTTCATTTATGTGGAAGTAAAAGTTCCGTTTTATTAAGGTATTGCCTTTAGCGTTTTCAAACGAAGCGAAAGCAAAATAATTTTAAACATTATTTGTTTGTTTTAGTCATACTATGATTACAGAAGAACAAACTTAAATTGTTATGTTTATTAACAATGTAATATTGTTATAAATACAATAAATAAATAAATAAAGATTATCATAGAAATTTGCGCAAATAGTTTTTAAGTCAAACAAGTCATTTAATCTTCTAATGTTTACGAAAACTTGTATATGGCTGCTAAAGTATTATTTAAAAGAACTGTGTTTTGTTACTGCATTTTTTTTTATTTTTACAGAAAACATAATATGATTCTTGTAGCTATATTTTTCTCTGCATGTAATTGCTATCCATAAGTTCTTCCTTGTTTCTTTTATTACGTCTGTTTATGATATTATCTTAACGGTAGATTGCAAGTTACTCTTGTAATTCCCAATATTAAAAAAAAAAATATTTCATTAATAAAAAAAAAATTTCAACCGTTATCAGTTTCACTAATTAACAGCGTCATTCGTTTTCAGTTTAGGAGAAATAAATCGATTTCAATATTATTATAATTGTGAAAGTTGTTTGCTTAACATGTTGCGATTTTAATGGTCACAATGATTTTCCTGATCTTAAGAGTTTAACGACGAGATTAAACAAAAGTTTCAGCAATGTCCAGCACTGTAAACTTAAAACATGTAGTAATTTTCACTAAAACTAAAAGCGAAAAAATTGTAAAGAATAATTGATAAAAAAAATATATAAAGAAAGAATTATTTCTTATTTGCCAATATAAAATATCAGTTATAGTTATGGCACGCAGCAAAAAGAAATTGTTGTTGTTTCCAAAGCAATTAGTTACTTCACGGATTTCAAGTCTGTGTCATGATGACATGAAAGTGGTCATAAAAATGAAAACTTTATGAGAAAAAATACATATTTACAGCTGATATTTTTTTTTTTGCTGCATAAATAAAATATTTGCGTTATAAAAACTATTTGCTGCATTAAAAGATTGACAAATATGTTGAAAAAATATTTGTTGAGATTTTTTTTATTATTAAAGTAAAATCAAACAAACGAGTTAATTTCTTACACTGGCCATTAATAAGCCAAATATGCGTATTGTAATTTGCTGTTTTTCTTGGTTTTCTTTAAACATTCACAGCTAAAATTATTAAGAGGATATCAAAAAAAAAGTATAGAGTCTCTTTGGTAACGCTTTTCAGTTATATTTTAGTTTTCTTTTTTGCTTTAAAGTAACTTGACGTTTTCCAAATGTATTAAATATCTGTTTACTTAAATATAAATTTGATAGGGTGACACCACGTTTTCGAACTGTCTGCCACCACCTATTTTACTGTCATTGTAAATGAAACCGCAACTGCTGGTCATTTATTTTTCGTTTCTGCTACCAATTGTCGAAATGTAAATTTAAAACTTTTTTTTTTTTATTCAAACAATAAAATAAATTTGAAATAAGGGAGTTGCCTTGCTGCAACGAACTTAAGTAACTGTTGTTAATAGAATTTTTTTTATTGTAAAATAATTAACGTTACACGAAGAGATTTAAAAGCTTTATTTAAGTAAAGCAATGTGACCAACTTAAAAAAAAACCCAGTCAAAAATATGCAATATAAAGTTAGAAAGCTTTCGACAATAAAATACTGTTTCCATTTGGTGTAAGAGGGACATATTTCAACAACAAAAACAAACAAAAATTTTATTTCGATTCTTTGGAGGTACGAGTGATTTAAAAATTCTTAAAAGTTTTAGCATACACATTTTTTGTTCCACAGTGAACCACGCACTTTTCAATACGATTGTCTTTACTGCTAAATATCATTCCAAACACTTGCTCGGTTTAAGATCTTGCTGACAGAGGCGGACGCATGTTGCAAATATTGCTTGTTTTTTGATTACTGTGCGATCAGTGGCAATAGAAAAAGTATTTCTAAATTTACTAAACTCAAATTAAAATGGGGAATTAGAATTCAACAGCACTACGTCAAGCCTCTTGTGCACGAAATAGGAAAAAGTGAGGTGTTGATAAGACAGACGAATAAGTACAACGTTGAAAGGAAGTCTAACAAATAATAAAATAAAAACTTATTTTATCGTTCGATAATGATGGCTTTTCTTAATACATCGACGATCTCCAATGGTCTTAATAGAAAAAAGGTAGAGTTGAAAAAATTATTGACTTTTTGATAAAAGCAGGTTTAGAAAGTTGTAGGATATAACAAAGACTGGTTCCTCAAGCTAAGCATTTACTACTTAAAAAGTGAATGGTATCAGGGCAAAACAAGACGACGTTGTGCTCACTGCACCAAATAAAAAAAAATATTTAGACATATGGCTTAAGACTGTAGATATAGTTAATTTTTTCTAGGCCGATTCATACAATAATGTACCACCGTCCTGCGTCTCCTTACTATAAAACCGCCTTGATACTTTATCAGAACTTTATGAAGAGCTTTTGCATATCCCAACAATAAAGACATGCAAAAGAAGTAGGTAATTTATGCGTTCTTCTTAGAATGAACTGGTTCAATTTAGGGGAAAACATTAACATTCGCCTGTCATTGGCGAGCATGAGTTCACATTAACAAGACGTCATGGCATTTAAATGAAACCAGTGAAAATTCGATGATTAGGATATGTTTTTTCATTAATTGTTTATGATTACTTAAAATAAATGTAAGCAATTTGTAAATATTATTACATAGCTGGAATAGTTTTCGTTAATATTTATGTGTTTTAATAAAATGGAGCTAAATTTTTAAACTTTTTAATGGCACGGTTAATACATCTTATTCTATATTATTTAGTTTTAAAATTAGTTTTTAATAACCAAATTTTAATGAATTTTTCATGAGTTCAAAAATTATAACTTAACTCGAATAAACGAATTTATGCCAAAAGCATTTTAGAAAATAAATGCAAGAGAAGCAATGAAAACACCCATGATTTTTGAACTCTTTCATATTGGTACGAAAATAAGATCCGTATAAGCGTGGTGAATAAGTTACTTCCACTAAGCTGAGCAACGTCAATGGTTGTGTTGGTAGAGGTACTTGCTGTAAAACAGAAGGTCATGAGTTCGAGCTCACTTTCGGACATGCGTACAAAAGAAAGTAACAATTGTTATAATGCAATTAAAAATTAAGAAGCAGCAGTACAAACCTCCCGAAAGGAAAATTATTGTGTGAAGCCATGGCATATAATTAAGTGGAGACGTCTTATTTAATATAAGAGTAACAGATAATTGATAAAGGAGATGACTGGCTTCATTAAAAGGCATAGTGGATCTATGGATGGTTAAGGTTACTGAACAAGACATCGAGTAGTTCATGTCTCGCCGGAGTAACACAGTAGTGTAGCGTGGATGGCTGGGTTTGTAATAATAACACATGTTTAGTAAATACCAGACCATAGGATTCACAAGACCGTAGGATTTATAAATATAACCAGATAAAGCCACAAAGTAAGAATATAGAATTTATAATAAGCCACAGTGGTATTTGCAATCAAAAGAATCCGTACATTTCTCTAAAAAGGGAAAACGCAACAATATTTTTTTTGCTAGGATTGAATATTGGCAATTCCATACTGTCGTACGGGACAGTCGTACGCATTTAAAGTGCAAAAGAGATCAAAATAAAATAGATTTTTTTATTATTAGTCTAAGTTATGCTCCCTTATTAGCTCTATTAATGGTGCTAAATTCAATTGTAACCAATTTAAAGTTTTAAAGACAATTGCAAAAAACTAAGAGTGTCGTACGAGACAAAAAGAGACCTTTTGAGAGAAATGCCCATATACAATATAAAATTGAAATGATTTTTAATTATCCGGAGATGATCCCTATGGACAGAAAATTTAAAAAAATTGCCTGGTCGTGATTCCGATTTTTATTAAGAGCGAAGTCAGGGATGCGACATGGGGAAAGAACAGGTATCTTTGAGGATGTTTGGTCACATACTTGTTGGATTGGACCAGATAGGTGGCGCTATCTCTCAGGTCTAAAATGTGATATCCCGCAAAGTACTCTTTCAGTATAAAAAATTGTGTCTATTGTGTTTAGAAAAGATAAAGGCCATAAAAGCCTCTAAAGTAGATCTATACAACACTAAGTAAAATAAAATTTTGCGGAACAACAGGAAGAGAAATATGTAGAGATAATTCATCAAAGAGAGAAGGAACTAACGCTTTGTATGTGTGTGACTTTGTTTCAGATCTAGTAAACGAAATTTTCAACCGAAAATTAACCGAATTCTTAAATTGTATTCTTCAATTTTTCTAGTGTCTAATTTTTGTTGGTTTCTTTTAAATTAACATACTGTTACGAAAATAAGATCTGGCAACCCCTACATATCTGAAAAACACCACTTTTGCTGTCCATATGTACGTGGTAAAACACAGAGGAGAATAAGTTACTTCCACCAGTGGTGTGGTATAGAATAATACGGCAAATAGCTCACACACGTTCAGCAACATCATTGGCTGCATTTGGTAGAAGAGCGTGTTTGCTGTAAATCAGAAGATCACGAAGTTCGTGAGCTCGAGCCCACCTTCATACATGCAAACCTTTCGGAGCCTAAATTAGAAAAGAAAGCCACAGAGTACGACATAGGCAAAAAAAAACTGTGCCACAGGTGGTATTTGCAATCAAAAGAATCCGTAAACTAGAGTTCGTTTTGTGCTCAAAATTAGACCAAGTTTATTACGTAACACTTTTTTTGTGTTTCATGTACACTTCATGTTTTGAATATACATGTATTTTTTGCATTTGTAGTGGTAGTAATTTAAGGTGTCATTTATTTCTTAAATACTGAAGCAATTTCTTATGATTTTTTATTTTATCAAAAAAAATCGTAAAAAAGTACCAAAAAGAGGTAAAATTTTTATCCCTTATATGTTCGTATTTCAAAAAAGTTTCAAAATGTATTAATGTTTTAAAAACAAAAGAATACGATTGAATTTTCAATTCGTTTTATACCCTTCACCACAAAAAGTGGAAAAAGGGTGTAATTAAGTTTTTCATTCCGTTTGTAATTTCTACATTATACATTTCCGACCCCATAAAGTATATATATATATTCTGAGTTCTTATGCATAGCGATTGAGCGATGTCCGTCTGTCCTTTCGTATTACTGTTGAAATCAACAAAATCTCAATACTATATTCAACAAAAGTTTTAATACGCCAATCGATCAGCAAGATCGGTCCATGTCCCTAGACGCAGCGGGCAAAACACCACGCCTACCTCTACCAATTTGTTTTTAATTTAATTTCAAAAGCCATCATGTTGAGATTTGTTTCAAGAAGTAAAAATACTTTAAATAAGTTCTACTTAAACTTTTCGTAAACTTTTAAGCTCTTGGAAAAAAACCAATTTTGTTTTAAGAACTAAAAGTAAAGTTTTCCGCATATAAAACTATTTTTTCTCTTATTTAGTTTTTAGTAGAGCCTATTACTAAGCCTTGGTGTTGTAACATATTTAATTTTCTTAAGGCTTTCTAGTGTCAAAGACACAGAAAAAATGATAATTAATTTTTATTTAATTAAAGATTTGCTTTTACTTTAATTACTGTTTTAATAAATTTAATTAATGATTTGGTTAAATTATCCATTTAATTTTGTGTTAACTATGAAAAAGTGTTGTTTTCAACAAGATATTTACAAATTTGTGTATTTTCCCTAAGTCAGTGATAGGTCCTACTTCAAATAAAAATTAAATACCAATTTAAGCTGAGAAAAAGGTAATTTTCTCTATACAAAACTCAAAAGAAACTTGAAATCTCAAAGTGTGTATAATAAACTTAAAAGCTTTTTAAATACAGCTTTGTTTAAACATAAAAAAGTTTTAAAATTATATTGAAACTACATCAGTGCAAATAATTGATTGTTTTAAGACGCAAATAATTGGTAATTTCACGGAAAGAATGCAGACTCCTCTTAAACATTTGCTGTTAACTTATTCAAATATCTATTGAACTTTCTATGTTTTCAACATGTTACAATTATACGTGTAAGCCTCTAAATTGTTAACGCTTTTTTTTACCACACCCTTAATAGAAAACCAATAATAAGATTCCAACAATTGCGTTTTTACGTATTGGACTAGATACCCCTCTAGACCGCTACTATCCACGATAAGATACATTGTGATTTAAAACGTTGCAAGACGTTAGTTTTCTTTACTATTTGTTTAATCTTGCGATGTTTCTTGTTGGTTTTATTTTCATTACGCGTGAAGCAGTTTTTGTATGTTCATAAATATTTAAAGTGTTCACCTAAAATCTGAAAGCAATGTTTTTAAATTGTGACGTGTCAAATCATTTAAAATAACAAGAAGAAAAAACAAAGGACGAAATGTGTTTGTATAAATAAAGAGCTTCCTAGCAAAACTATGATGAATTCATCGTAATAACCTACATAAGTGCTCGACAACAGTCAGACTGTCCAAACATAACAAAAAAGTTAGTTCCGTGACAAAAAGTAATTTTGACGTTAAAGTGATATTCTAGTCTATTCTGTTTTTTTTTTTGCATTTCAATACTCATGTTAAGTGAATTCAAAACCAAATGATCTTGTTTTTCCTTTTCTAGTAAAGTTTTGTTTTTTTTTTTTGGTAAAATTGTTAATGTTTTCGGAAATTTGGATGTTTTGGTGTTTCAGTATTATTTATTTTATTTATTTATTTTTGCAAGAGGTTTGTTTAATTTTTAAGACTAAAGTTTAACTTTTAAATGTTTCTACAGTCTTCGACGCTTTGGTGATATTATAGTCAATTCTTTAGACTTTATTATTGTTAAATTTCTTGATTTATTGTTAATTTTATGTTAAAAGAAAGATTTCTTAGTAGTTTCTTAGTAAATTACTGTTTCGTAAAATAAAGTTTGTTGGTGAAATATCGATATTTTCCTTTAAGGTTATTTAGATTTTTGCGGATTATTCGTTTTTTTTGCCGTTTAATTTTTTGTTAGTAAAATTTAATTTTAAATTTGCAATTTCATGTAATTTTCTGCATATAAAATTGGTTTTGCTTATTGCGAAATTTTGGTGAAATTCTAGTTCAAGAATTTTGATGGGTAACGCCTTTCGAAATTATCAAAACTGTTCTATACATGTCGTTTCACTACTCAAATAATCCAAAGTTTGCTTCAGTCTAAACAAAGACAGTGGATTATATTTATATCACACTCAGGTTAAGTATCTAGAATATAAGGGTGTCTCATGATTTAATGGGACTGCTCAAATCACGGAATAATTTAATCTTTCGTGACTTTGGGGCACCCTTTATTTTAGGCATTTTCAAATAATAACTCAAAAAACTATTTTTTTTGTTTTTTGCCATAAGTTAAGAAAAGGATTGAAAGACTAATGTTTTGAGAAATTATGCTGCTGAGATTCTGTATTTTTTGATAAAAAAAAATTGCAATTATTTTATTAATTTTTTTAATCCCATAAATCAATTTTTCCAGATTTCAAGTGAACTAATTAGTGAGTGTTTTCTCACTTTTGTAACATACTGCTGCAGTTTTGTGAAATTTGTTTTGTTTTTCCTTTTATTCCATTTGTTTTTACAATCGTTGTTGGGCCGCCGCACATAGGGGTATTTTGCCAATCTAGCCGGACATTACTTTTTGTACCCTTCACCACAAAATGTGGAAAAATGGTATATCTAAGTTTGTCATTCCGTGTATAATTTCTACAATATCCATTTTCGACCTAATAAAGTATATATATTCTGACTTCTTAGGCATAGCGAAGTCGATTGCGCGATGTCCGTCTGACTGTCCGTATGACTGCCACAAAAATAATGTCAATCGATTAGATATAGTGTCGTGTCATTCGGAACAGTAACGTAAATCCAACAAAAAAATTAATATATATTATATATATATATATATTATTATATATATATATATATATATATATATATATTATATTATATATATATTATATTATATATATATATATATATTATTATATATATAAAACATGAAGTAAAAAAATTGGATTTCGAAAATTTAAAATTTTTTGAATTATTTTAAAGCTTTTAAAGAGATCTTTAAGGAAATACTAAAATTTTAAAAAATTCTTAACCCATTAACATCCGATCGCATTTTTATGTAAAATAATATATATCCAGTACCAAAAAAAAAAATACTTTTTTTAAAATCGAACAAAATTTTTTATCATAGAAATTTAAAACACAATATTTCTAAAAATTAGTATAAGTAGCTGCTAATATAGCCTTTCAAAGAAAAAATCAATACGAAATCTTTATTCGTTTAGCCACAAAATGATCGTATGAGTCAATAAAAACGTATGCGATTTATCTAACTTTATTGACGTTAACACTGGCCCAAAACGACAAATATCAAGCAAAAGCCTTGAAAATTCACTATACGATGCAGAATTTTGTTATCTTTCCAGCTGCGTACTTAAATTTTTCCATTTTTCAAAATAAATTTTTAGCCTAATGTCCGGCTACATTGGCAAAATACCCCTATGTGCACCGTTTCAGTTGTGCATTAGCAATGTTTGCGTTGTTATTGTTTACCGAATTTATTGATTTTATTTTCAGTAGCAATTTTGGTCTATTGGCTTTGCTTTTTGTTTTTGAAGTTATACTTTGATTAATTGTGTGAATTTATGTTCATTGACTTCTAGACGTCTTGTAAATATTGCATTCATTTTTCTTAAAAAAACAACGAACTTCGCTTTCTTTTTTCTTTGTTTCGTAATTTTTTTATTATTATTATTATTTTTATTAATTTTATTGCAGGTCATAAACTTTAATGATCTTTTGCTGCTGTTGTGCTCAATGAAAATGAAATTTGTCAAAAAAAATTAATTGAATTAAGAAGTACAACTGGTTGATACGGGTACTTTGTTGTGATGTAAGTGTGGCCGATAAGGCAGTTTAAAAAGAGGAAGATAATGTTATAATACTTAACTAAAAGTTTTATTATTGCAAAGTACTGGCTGTTTTTAAAGCATTAAAATAATTTGTAGTTAAACAAAATTTTTTTATGTTGCCTGTTTGAGTTCGTGGTTGTAAAAGTTGCCTTGTCAAAATTGATTTTAACACGAACACGGACGGAGAGGCGGACTTCGCTTAATCGACTATGCTGATAAGAACGCATAATATTTATACTTTGTGGACTCGGAAATAGATATTGTAGAAATTACATACTGAATGACAAACTTAGATATACCTTTTTCCTACCTGTGATGGAAGAAAAGTAGAGTTATTTAAAAGATTCGTTTTTTATAGTTTTCATAATGTCGCAAAGCACGATATTTTGCAGATTTACACTATGCAATTTTTGAAGCATTTTTTTCTCAATTTTTTATTTAAGTTAGAGCGTTATGCGTTATCTAAAAGTAAACATTAGCAACAGTACCATCCCCTCATAACTCAAGCAATACTATATTGCTTACTCCTCCTGCTTCACCAACAAACAAAAATTTCATGCTAGTTTCATGAAAAATTGCATAGTGTAAATGCCGTTATTATGTCTGGCATTTAATGCAAAATGCTGTGAAAAACCCATTAATATTATTGCCAAATAAAAAAAATCTGTTGTTTTTACTAAGTGTTTCTGGCTTCATTTTTATTATCAGTAAAATGTTTCTAGCAACAATTTTTTTTTTAAATTGTAGTATGATAAGAGCTACATTTAGTTTCTGCGAAATTATAAACAAAATCAAACAATGTTTAATACTTAAAAGGCAAGAAAAAATAAATTCATCATTAGCTAGTTTTCAAATTTTTATTCGGAATAAGTAAAGTAGCGTAGAAATTTTCGCAAGATAATAGTATTATTAAATATTAAATATTATTATAGTAAAAGAAAAAAATAAATAAAAATAAATTTTAGAATTATGTACAGTAGAAACTAAATTGGTAATTATTCGCTTAATATAGAAAACAACGAACAAAACACAGGAATTAAAAAACTGTAAATTAAAATATAAACTTCTAATTAAATAATTTCGGATGCCCGTTAAATGTTTAATGGAGTTCTCATTTAATCAATTTGGCTTTTGATATAAGACTTTCTAGTTTTTTATACAAAATTTGGGTAAAATCCACTGATGAGCTATTTGAGCAGTAGTGAAATGGCCATATCGATATGCTTTCCCCGCAGTAATACATTTCATTTTTTAGTTTAGTTTAACATAATAAATATTTCATGAGAATATCATTAAATATTTATATTTGAAGGAATAAATCACGAATAAAGCTAATTAAATAATATCTAAAGTTTATTAATCTTTTTTAGAGTTTTCCCACCTTCAAGAAAGCACCCTATACATATTAAGAAAAACTGACACATAAAATAAGCATACGTTTTTCTCCTATTAATTAATGAGGGTGCGGCAACAAAAATTTAAATTATTTTTTAATATTTTTATAAAAAGAATTATTTAAAATGCATAAAAATAATAAATCAAAAACTATTCAACGACTTATTGATAAGAAGACTCTGGGTTGACAATAAAACTCAAATACCTGAAAATATTTTTATATTACACTTTTAAAATATTAATTATAATTATTATGAGTAATTTATTGTAGGTATCGAGCACCTGTATTTTCTCAACAAAACAAAACAAAAATAAATAAATTCCTTAATGATTTGTAGATTTCTCTATTTATGTTTATAAAATAGCTGTTTGTTGTTGTTGTCATTGTTGTTATAAACTTTAATTTAATAAGATAAAAAAAAGCCAAGCTGAAGAAAAATAATAATTAACAATACATGCATTTTTTGTGGCTATTTAACGTTTATTTGTTAAAAGGCTTATGTTGTTAATTGTCCAACAAAGCCAACCAGCAATTTATGTCTTTGTTAAAATTATTTTGAAATGTGTATGATTTGACCATAAATTGAAACGTGACTTAGACACTTTCTTTTTTTTCGCTGTTTTGTTTTTGCTTTCTTTTCACTTTAAATAATAGTATATATTATAGATATGATTCTTTTTTGCTATTATCATACATTATATTGTTGTTGTAGTTTTAACCCATTAAAGGCTTGCTGGTGAACAATTGATATTTTATTATTTTTCCCAAGAGGTCGTATGCAGATGACAATAAAGAAACATGGACGTCTGTCTTTATAACCCTTTCACATTAACATCCGACTTATTTTTTTCTAAGAAAAATTAATACAAGTTTAGCCTAAAGTGTAACAAATTTAATGGAAAAAATTTTAAATTCTGAAAAATTGAATCTAGTCTACTAAAGAAAATTTTCCAAATTAATATCAAAAGCCGTACAACGGCAACGCCTTTCTATATTTAATCTTGATTGTTGACCGCAAAACTTGTCATTTCATAGAACAAAGTTCCTAGCACATTCTTAAAGGCAAAATTAAAAAAATGATCAAAACTTTGTTTACGTGTGATGTCTGAGGCAAACAGAGTTACCACTGAATTTTTTTTTACAGAAAATGTAATACAAGTTTAATCTGATCTCGAAGGGATTTTATCACAAAACATTTTATAAGATGCAAAAAATAGATTTAAACTACTAAAAAATTATTAAAATTTAATACCAAAAGCGCTAATATGGTAACGCCGTTCAAATAAAAATTTTTGCAAATGTGTATATATTACTTTCGGTATTATGGTAAAACGTTAACAGAAACATGTTTATCGGGACTAAAGATTTGCTCAAATCAAAAATGTTACAGAGAATATAATATGGTTTTTGTTACCATAAAATAACTAAGTTTTTCTCCGGTGGTTGAAAACATCACAAACAGAAAATATATATTAAATTGTGGCACGCTCCACAAAATAGTTATTCCAAAAATATTCATAAACTGCACAAATATGTTAAGAGGAGCCCTTTGATATAATTTCTTTATTCAAGTTTACTAACTCTATCGTTAAAAAAAACACAGGGTTTTTTTGTGTATTGTAACCAGTGTGTGCGAGCCAACATAACGTTTCGCAAACGTATCATGCAATCGTTTTGCACACGAGTCAAATCAAAACAAATACTTTCTAGAATTACAAAGAACGCAAATGAAACAATTGGCTCTTCGCTCATCTATTTGCCCTGATATACCAATACAATCTTCAATATTCACTGTAATGATCAAATTAATCAGTAAACGTTTGCGAAAAGTTTCTTTCACAAAAGGTTTCAGTTTTTTCTGATTGTTGTTTTATTCTGGCTGTTTGTGCTCAGGAGCAGAATCAATATAAAATTACGTAGCGCAATGCTTTCCTTGTTTATGTTTATATTTTTTTTACTCACTACAATGAACAAAACAAAACGAGAGCAAACGTTTTGTTTTGTTTTTTTCGTACCCTGCAACACAAATTTAATGGCAACAAGCAATCAAAGTTAAAAAACATTCAAACAACTGTTGTTAAAAATAATTCAACTATTTTAATAAAACTATTAATTAAGCTTGCTTTAGCAGTTAAATAAACTAATGAAATAATAATAAGATACCAACATTAATGAGACACAAAACTAGATAAAGCTTTCATTAAATGATATTAATTAGAAAAAATATCCAAAAAAAATTTTAATTAATTTAGTGTTTCAAACATAGAAAAAGTTATTATTATAAACATTCATTAAATAGTTAATTATAAAGTTTTATTTATAATTAAAAGTTTCACAATATTCTAGTTGAGTTTTTTCTACATTCAAATTTATGTCAACATTTTGTGGTATTTAGGTTTCATTATCATGTCATGGTTATTTAATATTTTTTACTTGACTAGTTTTTAAAATAAATTGATATCTACTTCAAACATATCACTCAGTACGTGTAGTGTTTGGTACGCCTTTGTATTGTTATTCAATATTTTAAAAATGAAATGAGAAAAATAACAACAATATTATTGACACAAGTGATTAAATTTAAATAAATTGTTTTAAACTGAAAATTGCTGTAGCTTGGAAAAATATACGACAAATAATTTTTTTATATTATACGAGCTTAATGAAATATGGTCTTGTAAATTGTAAAGTAAGTCCAGATTTACACTTTGCAAGTTTTTGAGACGTTTTTTCTCAATTATCTATTTACGTTACAGCGTTATGCGTTATCTAAAAGTAAACATTAGCAACAGTAACATCCCCTCAAAACTCAAGCAATACCATATTGCTTTCGCCTCCTGCTTTACCAACAAATAAAATTTTAATGCTATTTTCATAAAAAATTTCATAGTGTAAATGCCGGTTAAGTAAATTTTTAGCAAAATTTCAGTTTATTTTCAAATTGTTGGTTGCAATAACTTTTCATATTTAAGAGAACATAATTAAAAAAAAAAATTATTGTCGTGAAAACACTTGTAATTAAAAAGAAGTAGCTGTTTAGGAGTAGAAATTTCCCAGTGTGAGTAGATCTTCTATGACTATATTTATATCAAAGATTGTTGCAAGTGTGGTGTGATTTTATAACTCACGAACGATTAAACCAAATTTGATTAAATTTTTAGTGTTTGTTGGCATGGTCGTGTGGATCGACGCGTTCGTGAGTTATGACTTTGAGCGTATGCCGGCGGTATATATACTGTAAGCTGACTTCATACACACGGTATTCAATGTTTATATTCATGCTCGTAACTGTAACTCCAACAAATGTACAAGACGAGTTACTGAGAGAACGAAAAAGAAATGCTTCCAAATTAATGTCAAGATTAGTTCGTTAAATAGATGATGATGCGAAGAATGCTGATGAAGGATGTGGCGGTCCAAAAAATGCTGCACTTCTTAATGCTAGCGTCTTTTTTTGTTTTCTTTGCAAAACGTCCGCATAGATTTGTAAAATAATTTTTCTTTCTAAAAATTTTTAGAAATTAAATCGAAAATTGAACCAAAGCCTAAAAATAATCAACTTTAGTTCATTTATAAGATCCACTGTTAAAACCCTGATTGGAAAAAAATTAAAAATAAATTATTTTAGTGAAATAGAATACGATAATTTTTTTTCTAGCAAATACAGAAGCTGACCCTACTAACTTTATTCGCTTAAGGCCTCGTTATGCGAACGTTGATGTTAGAAAAACTTAACGTATTTTAACGTACGGTCGTTTATGTACTTATAGAAACTTTACAAATGTGACGCATGTCAATAAAATAAACAAAAATAAAACATTGTGCAGCACAATTTGTTCGCGTGTGATTATAATTTTGTTTGTAATTTTAATTTAAAAAACCCAAAAAGAAATAAGTACAATTGTTTTGCAAAAAAATACTATAAAAGCTAAAATAATAAATTACAAAACTTAACACAATTTTCAATTTGCTGCAGCTGTTCAGTGTTGAGATTTGTGGCATAGTTGCGGGCACTGTTTCGTACATGTAAATTTGGAAAAAGTACTAAATTAGCTTCGAATGATATTTTACATTGCAATATGTGCAATGTATTGACTAATTTAGCTATCTATTTTAAAAAATATTATTATGTATTTAATATAACTATTTATTTATTATACTTTTATTAAGCAAAATGATAAAAACTGATGAATGATACAATTATTATCAATTACTTCAAAAGTACCTAAAACGGGCAAATGTGCCGCAATGGTACTTAACAGATAGAATTCCAGCACTGTCTTACAAATGTCACGTAACAATGCCGTCAAAACCTATTTTATACAGGTTGAAGCGTTACGGAAACGTGACAGTTAATTTTGGTAAGCGTTTGCATTGTTTTAGTATATTTAAAAACAAACGGCCCACAGAGGAGTATTTGTCCCAAAAAGCTGGCCAAAATTATTAAGCGTGGTTTTTGTTTTAAAAGTTTAACTTTTTTGATAGTTTTAGCTTTAGTTTGATAAAAAAAAGGTAGTGGCAGATTATTATTGGGTTAGTGTTATTTTTGACACCCACCAACCACCCACCCAACCACTATTTAGAACTTTGTTTTTTTTTTCATTTTGAAGAGAATTTATTTTTATATATTTGTTGTGTATTTTTAGAAAAATTATTTATTATTACGTATGCCGTTCTCCCCCTCGCATTCCGCCAAAATTTGATTTGCAACTGTACTTTATTCTAAGAGCAAGTCAAATTAAATTTAGATAGTCGAACTATTGTAGTTATGTAGATATAGGGAAATAAAACAAAGCTTTTTATGGATGTTACAATGTCTCCTTTCTCAAAATTATAATATATCCAATATTAAATATTTATAAAAATTGGTCTCTTAGCTTGGCTTCCTATAAGGAATAAACAACCAAATAAGCAAAAACATGTTCCCTTCTAATATTTATTTTATATTAATAAATACAATGGATATACAATTTTGTTGGCATTGTATAAAACTGTATATTGGTTTTTCGTGAGTTCAGCATTTATAAACAATGCTAAAGCACCCTCCGTTGAAAACTTATTGACTGTGTTGACTTCGGAAGTTGTTAACGATCACTTGTAAATTTTTGCTTTTCTTGGAGATCGTGTTATATCCATTAATTTAGCCGCATCTGGCTCATTGATGTAGTAAATGTGATCTCCTCTGTTGTTAATTGCTGACGAATTTCTTCTCTTTCACTTGCTTCATTAAATAATTTTTTTGGTCGCCCTGAAGATGAACTGCCAAATACTGGTATTGTCACAGTTCCTTCCAGCCATTTAGCATACGTGCTTAAAAATCGGTCCTCTTTTCGTTGTGCTAAACCCCAATATCTTTTGAAACAATTTTTGAAATTTATAACACACTGCATTACTGCTTGTATATCCCCATCTCCCTGGCATTCTGAAATCGCACACAATTTACTAGCTAAAAACTGCAACTTCTCGTCAATGATTCTAGCATTAGATTCCTGTACTATTTGGAATAACTCAAATCTTGTGTAATTTTTTCCATGTTATCTCTCAAAGTTGCAAAACTCTTATAATTAGAATTTTGCGCAATAAGCCATATTTTTCAAAGTGCATTTTTCCATTACTTAGTTAATAACCTGATACTTGGGTGCATTTTTTATATACCTGCACCGTTTTAAATGTAATTTTGATTTGTTACCCTTTTAAATTAGGTATGTTTATAGCTAACTATATTTTCAGAAGAAATAAAGTGTCCTGAAGACGATGAAGTATTACATAGACCGCTGGTAAACAAAAACAGTTTAATAGGTGTGTATGCGTGGGTTGACTTACAGTTAGTAACTTTGAATTTATAAAGTAAGAACTGAATTCTAAGAAATTGCTCTTTAAAGGCAGGTAATCCATCATGTTGGTAGTTGTTAAAAGTGATTAAATAATATTTCACATCAATAATTCGAAAAACACAAAAGTTTATGACGACAATAAAGTATAAGAAAAAGTGCCTTATGAGCAAAAATAGAAAAAAGGTAAAATTTTCAAAAAATCACCAAAAATAATGGCGCAAACTTGCGCAAACTTTTTTTCTTTTTTCTTAAATTAGAGATTTCATATTTTATGGTGGTATATAACATTATTTGTACAACAGCTACCTTCACTTTCAAAAAGCTTTTCCTTTTTTGTTTTTGGTAAGAATTAATATATTTAAATACATAGTTTTTTTATAATTAAAATTTTAAAAATAAATATTTAAGATAATTTTTTCTTTTTAAATATTGAAAATAGCTCATGATGAAATCTTTCAGACAGAAAAAAATCGATGTAATACCTCTATTCGTTTAGCCATAAAAAAATATCATATAAATATCTTGAAATCGAAAAAATTCAATAAAAACGCATGCAATTTTCTTCACTTTCCGGACTTTAACAGCGTCCCACAACTACAAATCTTTTGGCCAGCTTTTTGGGTCAAATACTCCTCTGTGCGGCCGTTACGTTAGCTTAAGTGGACGTTCGCATAATTGTACCTTTACAGACAAACAAGTTTGATTTTTACATTAATTTCTCATAAAACGAAACAAAGTTTATTTTTCCATTCAATATCAATTGTTTGTATTTCTATTCGAAAATAAAAGTGTTGTTGTTTAAGTATTATAAAAAGTCGGAAAATTACTTTGTAAACAACAATGGACTCATTTATAAAATAATTTTGTAATTTTATAATGTTTTTCTTTAATATTATACTATAATTTTATAACATATTTATACCTTATTTCACTATTCCCTTAAGCCTGATAATTAAAAAAAAATTGAGAATTGTTTTAAATAAAGACTAATACAGAAAATGTTTCACAAAAATTACCAACAAAAAATAAATATTTTATATTTTTCTTACATTCCTTTATCCCTTTCAGACCAGACGCAAAACTACCGGGAATTTGTTTATAATTTTTGGAAGATGTGGTCTCTACAACGTATAAAAATATAATCAATGAATAGATTTTATAATTTTTATAACGCACAATTGATGCACTCAATAATGTTTTTAAGTAAAACATTTTTATATTGCATGAAAAGATTTCAATTAGTTTGAAATTTTAAAATTTATAATTTTTTTAGTTAATTTTTTAGTTTTTTTTAGCTATTTGTAAATTATTAATACCTTTGTCATTAAAGACACAACTTACTTTTACGGCTCATTATGCTAAAACTGAAATGTGATAATGGTAATCGTTTGAGATAGGGCTTTATATCCGATCATTTTCGAATCAATTTGCAATCAGTCCTTAAATTTTTCCGTCTCGCTTTTAGTTAGCCTTTGATTATTATTAATAATCGAAATTAAGTTACGTACCTTAAGCCTTACTTAAAATTAAAAAATTATGATTCTAGATTCAGTTAACGACTTTGTCTGTCTTGTCCATTATGCTGATAATTTTTCTAAAAGGGCTATAGCCTAAAAAGAAGAGGAAAATTATGAAAAGTATAAAATATTATATGAGAAGGAAAAAATTCTGGGTTTTGTTTAGCCCTCCTAGACAAGTTTATGGATGTCAATGAGTTTAACCATAGAACCTACACCGTGCTTTTATATAAAATGGCTAAAACTACGTTTTTCTTAAAAAAAAGTAATAATAATAGTCTCTGCGATTCAAATAATGTTAGGATCGCTTTGGCCGTTTAGGCGTAATTAGGTAACAAACATCCACATCCACAGAAAAAAAGTTTTTGCACCCATTAATAGTTTTGCTTTAAAATGTAATTAAATTGTTAATTTACTCAATTGTATAATTAATTAAAAATAATTTTATTAATAAATAATTTAATCAATTAAAGTTTTTTTTGAAGATTTCAATCTGCAAAAAAAAAAAATAAACTAAAAAAAACTAACTAAAAAAATGTTACCAATTTCATCGAATCGAATATTCGTGAAGTGTAACCATATTACAAAACTTCTGCATAGTTGAAAAACATAAATAAAATTATTTTATGATGTTTTAAAAAAGGAAAATTTTCGTTGGGTTTACGAAAAAAGCTCCTATGAAAATAACATTATCAACTTCAAATTGGACTAAAAATTGTGGCAAGTTGCTTATAATTTTCTGAGTCTAATTTTTTTTTTTTTTTTCAAAAATGTAGAGCTGAGTTAAGCAATTTTGTTTAAAAATCTCTTTTTCTTTGCCAAAGAATTCTATTAATTCTGTCTGATGTCTCAACATTTTTTATTAAAAACATTAAAGTAAACAAAAATAATATGACCTAAAATTTGTTTACTGTTGGTTTTTCGCTTTTTATATATATTTATGTATTTAAAAAAAATAATATATATTTATATATTTAAAAAAAATAAAAAAATAATTTAATTTAAAAAAAAAATGTTGTTCCTTATGGCTATGACTCAATAAAAATTAAAAAAAAAATCTAGCATTTTTGCCTGACTTACAAACCAAAAAGTCAACAGAAACTTTTGTTTGCATATTTTGTTTTTTTTTTTGCCGTACGAGTAAAAAGCAAAAATTTTTAACTTCATGCACTTTTTTTATACAAAATTGGATTAAATCCGTTTTACTTTTACCTCTACTCTTCTATAATGTTTATTTTGTTTTTTAAGTTATTGTTTGCACGACTTTTCACCATGTGAATTTTAACCTCAAAAAGGAAAACATCAAACTAAAGGGTATTTTGATTAGGGCGGGTAATATTTGATAGTTCATGATAGTAATTGTAACAAATTGCATCTGTTAGTAACAACAGCAAAAGGAAAATTATATTATTGAAATAGGTGTAAAACTGCGATCCCGCTGTGCCTGAACGGCCCAGCAATAACACTTCAATGAAACTCTAGTTCCTTTAAGAACATCTATGCACATTGAAGTAAGTAGAGGAACTCTAGCAGTCAACTCTGTGCGATAAAGATGGACTTTGCCAAATTTTAAATGTGATATGTCATATGCATGCATACAATTAGGCTTAAATAAGTTGACACTTTGTGCCACACAGCTAATGACATGTTGCAACATTAATGATTTTTTCGTGATTTAATTTATTGTCGCAGGTTTTTACCAAAAAAAATATTGTTTTGAAAGTTTTTAAAATTGTTCTATCTAAATTACAAAAGCGCACCATCTTATTTTTTTCACACGAAAGATAAAAAATAAATCGAAAATGTCGCTAATATTTTACATAATTTCAATATCTACACAGCCCTATTCGAAATCCAATTGAATAAACAAACAAACAAAGCATGTGAAAAATAAATGAAATTTTTCAACATGTACTGCACGAGTAGTTTATAATCGCACTGTTTTTATACTTTAAAGCAAGAAAAAGTTCTGATGTTGTTACTGGTATTTATTTTTTGCTTTACTGAACACTGCACACGAAAGAAAAGAAGAATAAATAAAAAACGAGAAGGAAATGCAAACTGAAATTTAAGATCTTTTTAAAGTTATTGCATGTGAATGAATCAATAAGCAAAACAAGAGTTTTACTGCTGTAACTTAATCATTATTGCCAACTACTAAGAACTTTAAGTATAACGGTGGCAACGACCTTCAATGTGAGACAGAAACTGAAAGTTATAAAATTCTATCTTTTATATGATTTCAATTCCTAAAAATCCATCTTGTGGAAAATTGATTTGACTCTGACCAACTTCTTTAATAACGTGTAAAGAATGTTGCTAAAGACTTGTGTGATGTGGGAAAATTGTTATTAAGGCAACTTGCTGAAAATCTTACAGATTGAATTTTTGTCTTGTGTTTCCTGAATAGTGGCTCTGGCTTTATTTTCACCCACAAGATTTCTTGTTCAAAAAAAAATTTACATCCATCCACAGAACAATCGGGCAGACTCCGGATACAAATACGCTGTATTATATTATAACTTTCCTTTCTAACTAAGCTCCGTTGAGGTTTGAAGGCTTGAACCACGATTTGCTTGTTTAACTTTAGAACCGTCTTTACGATTTCAGCTAGTGTTCCAATTTGCAGGCACGCGTCTACACAATAATCGTTTTTCCTTTCTAATTGAGACTCCGGGATTTTTTAATTTTCTCTTATTAGCTCTTCAGTAACAAAGGTTTATTTTGAATTCATGGGATTTGAACTCATGATCTTTTGTTTAAAAAGCATGCAGACAGTTTTGCCAACGCAGCCAACTGGTCTGCCTACTTTGTTTTACCCAAAATATACAACACACACATGCCACGCTTGTTAGTGGTCAAAGAAAGTGTTTTACAGGACAATAACAAATTTAGCTTTTAGCTTAGTCGTTACTGATATGTGAAGAATTTCGAAACTTATTTTCATAACAATATTGTAGAAAATATCAATAATTCGCTTTGATTTTAAAATTATTTAAAAATTTTACAAACGGACTAACATAATTTGGCTTAAGCGAAGGGAAGTATATATCACATAGTTAAATCAAATGAGGGTCGCTTCGAAATTGAAACTTAATAAGTAAGAAGTCTTTTATGAAAATGCCATCCTCAGGACGAATGTCGTGGTAATAATCGCAACCAATTGGCTAATTCATAACTTTATTTCTTTCTCAGTTCTGATGAATTTCCTTTGCGATACATAAGCACTTCTGAAGCATTATGTCATAGCTGTACCAACAGAAATGAAACGACAGTCAATGCAATGAATTTTACCAATTGAATCTGAAGAAAACAAAGACCAAAAATTCGGCAAAAATTTTCGGCAAAATAAATAGAATAATTGGAAAGTACTCATGGATGAGACTGCAAATATCTCAAACAACTGCGTGCATGATAAGTTTTATATATGCGACTGCTAAAATTTAAACCTAACCGGCGAAAAGTTGAGACTACGTTAAAGCAACGTATGACAATGTTCAACTTTGATGAAGTTCTTGCAAGGTTTCGAAAAGGATTTTTTATATAATACTGGGGAAAAGAGAGCGGTGAAATTCTCTTAGTAAACTTGCTCCAACAAAGTTAAAGGTTTGTCTTTCGACAGAGAAGGTTATGGCGACAGTTTATTTATTTATTTTTTTTTTTTTTTTGAGATGCACACGACATATTTTACCTCATACACTTGTATTTGCGCTATTATCTCGTTAATACATATTTCTTACTTGCAAATAAAAATATTGCAAATAAAAAGTTTTGCGTATAAACACTGAGTTAATTTATTAATTTCAAATAACTAACTCACGAAAACAATTCGTGATTAAGAAAACTATTTGCAAATAAAAGTATGACATTGCCACCTTCTTTGATATTTTTAAGCTTTTTGACAACCGGGGAGTTACATGTTGTCTATAACTATAGCCAATTGATTATAATTTTGCTATCCGATACCACTAAAATATTATTGTTTGCAATTTGCCGTATAAACAGTGAGTAAATTAATATTAAATAATTTTAATTATTTTTTTCACAATTAGTATACGTTCATACGAACGTAGTTCATAAGCAACTATAGCGGACAACTTTTCTCGAAAATCAAATAAAATGACATAATGCTTAGCAATAAAAACGCTTTGTTGTCTGGGATAAATCTTCATTTTTAATAACCTAAGACTGTTATTTGTCAACTTCTTTTTCGGGTTCTATATACTTTACAATACTTCACAAGACAAATGCTAATATGTTAAATTCTTGCATTAAGTTCATGCATCAAGTTAGAAAAAAATTTTTCTTTTACATACAAACTTTTTCTATTCACAAAAAAAAAACATCATTTTGCAATACCTGTCCGGCTGTCTGACTGCCTGTCTTAACGTCTGCACTTGCAACACTTGTTGCAATTACTCCATTGTTTTATCTATTGTTATTACAGCCGTCGCCTAATTTACTAACAGACATTGTTTTTAACGTCTTTATGTCTAACTTGATTTTATTTTACAAATGTTTCTTTTTCTTACACTGTTGTTTTGTGAAAATAAATTTTCTTTAATTTTCCTTAAAAGATTTTTTTTTGTGCTAAATATAACTCTGCTGCAGGTTATTAGTTTTTCGAGTTAATGACTGACTCTTAGCAACTGAAATAGTGACATAAATTTTCAAATACGAGTAAGTAAATTTCAAATCATTTAATTAAATTATAATGATGCATAATTGAAATAATAAGATAAGTAAATTGGTATTTTAGCGTATTTATTTAATGCATAGAGATTACAACAAAGAGTTGAAAATGCTGATGTAAATTATAAAACTATTTTATTTTTGCTTATAAATTTTAAACTTTGGGAGTTTTTAAATTGTTGCCTTTTGATGTCATCTTTTAATAAATTTATTAGTATTTTTTTATTGTTAGGGTTTAAGTATCTAAAGGGTAAGAAAGTTTGATCCTCTCCACCTATTGGGTGATAATAGATGTATTGTTGTGCCTATTGCAATAAAAAGTAATAAATCGAGTTAGAAATTAAAGAGTTTTCGCATAGAGATGTGCATTTACGGAAATGATATGTAGTTTAAAATTGTTATAAGCAGACTTTTGAAAGTTTTACAGAGTATATAGCACAATTTTCGCTATAACAAAAAGTTTAAAAACATGGAAAACACAAGTAAGATTGCTATATTCGGCTATACGTAATCTTATCACTGTATATGTATTACAACATGTACCATAGTGCAGATTTAAAGTTTTTTTTTTCAAAAATTTTAAGTTTTACTCACCAATTTTTTATTATACCAGGGCTGCTCTATATATTTCTGGCCTAATAGTGAAATGCGAATATTTATAATCAAAAATGATTTTATTGTTTTTCAAAGTATTCTCCAGCATGATTTATACACTTTTGCATGCGCTCAAACCAGTTGTCGAAGCACTTTTTCCACTCCGATTGAGACACCTCTAAAACATGGTTTTTGAACACTTCAACAGCTTCTTCTGGCGACGAAAATCGTTGACCACGCATTTTTTTCTTGATGTGCGGAAACAATAAGAAGTCATTAGGTGACAAGTCAGGGCTGTACGGCGGATGACCCATTAATTCGACGTTTTGGCCGGTCAAAAACGCTCTGGTTTGAGCCGATGTGTGAGAGCTCGCATTGTCATGGTGAACAATGATTCGTCTTCTCTTGTTGGTTTTTCGAATTTCTCCGATGACTTCAGGCAAACAAATTGTAGTGTACCACTCAGAAGTGACCGTCCTACGTTGCTCTAACGGAACAGTCGCCACATGACCAGTTTTGCCGAAGAAACAGGCGACCATTTGCTTCGAAGTGATTCTTCCACGAACAACTTTTATTGGATTTTGCTCGTTCTTGTTTCGTTTCGGGCTCAGACGCATAGATCTATGATTCGTCACCTGTGACGATCTTATAAACGTCTTTTGAAGCACCGCAATCGTATTTTTGCAACATTTCTTTGCACCAATCGACACGAGCCTTTTTTTGAGCGAATTTCAAATTGTGCGGGATCCAACGAGAACAAACCTTTTTTACGGCCAGGTGTTCATGCAGTATCGAATGTGTGCTGATGGAAGAAATGTCCAAGGATGTCTCTATCTCTCGGCATGTTGCATGTCGATCTTGCATTATGAGTTCACGCACGGCATCAATATTCTCTGGCACAACAGCCGTTTTTGGACGACCTTTACGGAATTCGTCTTTGAGCGAGCTTCGGCCACGTTTAAATTCATTATACCAATTGCTATAGGATGGTGCTTCATCGCCATACAAAGATTTAAGTTCATCAATGCACTCTTGTCTTGATAATACACGTCGAAAGTTATGAAAAATGATGGCACGAAAATGTTCACGAGTTAATTCCATTTTTTTTCTATATTAATTTTTTCAAGTCACTATAAACAACACAAATAATGGTCGTACGTCAAAACGTTCTGAGTACGATTATGCTTAAAAATGACAAACTTTCCAATGGAAATGTGAGATTGCACTTGGCAGAACTCAGTGTTGCCAGGCCAGAAATATATACAGCAGCCCTCGTAAACAACAACCACCTGCAGGAAAACAAACAAAAGTTCAAAAATATATATGGAAAAATTGGAGGCAGACGTCATGTTTTGCCCGCAGCCTCTAAGGACATGAAAGCATCAAAATTTTCGAAACTATGTCTGATCGATTGGCGTATTTAAATGTACTTTAACCGATAGACGGTCATCGCTCAATCGACTTCGCTATGCATAAGAACTCAGAATATATTTTATAGGGTCGAAAATGGATACTGCAGAAATCACAAACGAAATGATAAATCTAAATATACCCTTTTCCGCCTGTAGTGAAGGTTATAAAAATATGGGTTGTCCCAAAAAAACGTTACTTTGGTATACAATGTGTATGTGATAATCCTATATTCTTAAACGCAGTAGGCAGACCTATGCAATTTAGATGGAGTTTATGTGTATTAAAAGTATTAAAAATTAAATTGAAACTTAAAGCGTGTATTAATTGAACCCCTAATTTTGACGTATATTGTCGTCATACTTGGGCATACTGCAGTATGTTATAATGAAGCAAAATATATAAAGAGAAACTTTTTATCAATGGAATGCGGCCTACAATGGTATTTTTTCAATATCAATTAGTAGTCACTTCCCAGCTGACAAACGGTATATTAAATCGAAAACATGCCTATACCAAAACTTTTAATCATTTAAATACCATAAAATTTACAAAATTTGCATAGCACTGGATTTTCGTAAAATTTTACTGCTTACTGAAAAAAATGGTTACTGAAAATTTGTTCAGTAAGTAGTAAACAGTAAAATCCAAAATCTTACTGCATTATTTAAATGTATGATTGTCGTACCGTTATAAACTTTGAACTTTAAAGGGACTGTAGATTAGATGGTTAGCATGTTGGCTACTAAGCTGTTATTGATTCGATAGCCTGGGTTCGTAACCTTGGTTCGTAACGGCCAAATTTAACAACTTAAATTTTTCAAAAACACAGCTCCTTTCTTCGGCGGTACAACTTTACAGCAAATTGTCACCGAATTAAAAAAAATTTTAAAATGGTTGTACTAGCTTCAAAAAGTAATGCGCCTATTAATACCAGAGGCGCTGCAACATTGTTCTAAAAATAAATATAATGTGCAATTACAATTTTGTTAAAAGAAAATGAAGCATTCTATCTATCACTCTTTTTCACCACCTATATTCTGTACACTATCCCCTTCTAAAGAAGGTAACCCAATTAATAAGCGTGGTTACTTCTCTTTAAAAAAAAACAAGAAATATAGAAGGGTTGTCTGAACTTGGTATGCAATACTAGTTGATTAATGTATGTTTATTTTTTGCCGGGCAGTAGTGGCTTAAGAATGGACTAACAAAAATTCTTTGTGAGCTCAATCTAAAATTATTAAAATTGTTGAAAAATAAGTAAGAGGTAACATTAGCTATGAGGATTAATTTTCGTTCTAATTGGGACAGCATACGTTGTTCTGAAACACTGCATCAATCACGTAATATACATTTCTGACGTTCCCTTAGAAAGTGTCCCCAAAAAACAATCTGTAAAGAATGTTCTGTTTCTAGGAAGCAAAAGATCGTTTTAAATGTCCTTTTTTCCACCTTCTATCCCCATACAAAACTTGGCAACTTAAAATCTCATATAATTGAAATAATAATACATCAAGACAGCAGAGAATGCTAAGGTGTTCATGTTGGTCGAAGAGAAACCGAAACATGCCATATTTGCCTGCTTTGAAGACTTGGAGACAGAGGCTGTGTCGTCAATAGTCGATTTGATAAACGAATCAGTAAAAAAAGTTTTAAGTTATATATTGTGGAATACGTATTGTGAAATACTAGAAATTTTTCTAAATAAGTTTTTATAAACTAAATAAGAATTATAAGGTGGTATCAATGGTTGTGTACTCAACATGATACTTGTTATTGTTGTGATAAGTTTAAATAAATACCAAAAGTTTTAAAGGGTTTTTTTTATACCTACTTTAAAAAATTCCTTGTTTTGATTTGCATAAGACCTTGGTTAAAAAATTACTAGAAGTATTTAAATGATAGGTGTTAGAGATTACTAAATGCGACTTACACAATTCTCATTCAGAAAGAAATTTCTATTTTTTTTCTCAGTTAGAAAATTTAAGAGAACAAAAAGCTCATTCTAATTTAAAACATTTAGTTTTCTCATATCTTCAATGAAACGAATTGAAAAACACTTTTCAAAAGTTGGAAAAAAAAACACATCAACATCATTTTTATTTTCTTTTTCTTCATTTGTCTTTATGACTGAGCAACATTGTCATTTAAACCCATAAAATTATAGTTTATTACATCCCATTTTGTACCTCACTTAAATAACAGGCAGCTATAAAAAACTATTTATCTCTAACCTTCTTTCACACAGACTTTGTGTGTCCACTTTAATCATTATGGCTTCTAAACAGGTAGACAGTCAAGTCAGCCAGTGACTGTCATTGAACAAATACTTCTAAATGAATTATATTTTTTTTAGTTTTTACTATCTGTAACTGTCTATTACATCACTTTTATCAAGAATGCAACAGTGCGTCTTTAACGAAAAATTAAATTATTTGCAAAACGAACAAATCAGCACATAAATTAATTCCCTGAATGTTGTCTGTTGACTTTTGTATTTAGTGTTTAAATTAAAAAAATATTATTAAACAATATAAAAATATTTATGAATAGACAAACATAAAGTTGTGCGTGATGACATTTTTTTTTAACAATAATTACACTCATATTTTGTTTTTGTTTTTTTTTTTTGTCTCCTATAAAAACTTATCTAAAGTTTTTTCAACTTTGCATGTAACTTTTATTTATATTGTTGCGAGGCTAAAATATTTTTGTTACTCACTTTTTATCAGCTAAAAGTTGACAATTTTACTACAGAACGAACTAAAAAAAATATTAAAAAAAAATATTAAAAAATCCGAGTATTAGAAATAACGGACAATTAAGTCCAAGGTAAGTGATAAATTCACTGACCATAACATATATAATAGCGTTTTATTCTCGTCCAATAATCAGAAACTATGCTATGCCGATTCTTATTTACCCTTCACCATATATGTAAACCTAATTCAGTAAAGTTGCTCCAATCAAACAAAAAAAAAAAAAAAAAAAAAAAAAAAAAAAATATTGGGGTACAGAGAATTAAAAAATAAGAAGAAAAAATTAAGTTTTATAAATAATTTTTCATAAAAAAAAAGTCAGCGGCTCTAAATGGGTTAAGCATTTTTTAAAAAATTTGGTATTTCCTGAATGATCTCTTCAACAGCTTTTTAATGATACACGTATTGAGATATTACAAAATATGATTTCGGGCATATGGCCACCGCAGCTGCTTATGCCAAAGCGCATTCTGAACGTCCAATTTTGTGTCCCTTTTTTAAGTACTACTGGCCGTATGTCTCGAACAACAAGAACAATGTGGGCTTTCAAAGCGTCAATTGTTGCTGGTTTAGTGACTTAACGTGGCCCTACAGGTAATAATCGAGAGGTGTAAAATCGCACGGCCTTGGAGGCCAATTGACGGTCCATTTCTCGAAATCAAATTATCGCCAAATTATGATTTCAATAACTCGATGGTTGCGGTCGCCGTATGGCACGTAGCGCCATCTTGTTAGAACCACATTTCATCCACATAAATTTCTTCCATATTTTCAAACAAAAACCAATAATTATGGTGCGGTAACGATCTCCAGTAACCGTAACCTGAGATCCGGCCTCATATTTAAGGAAATAAGGTCCGATGATGCCACCAGCGTGTAAACCACACTAAACGGTGCATTTTTCTGGATGCAATGGAGTCTGTAGTGTATGTTGTGGATTGGTCTCACTCCATATACGGCAATTTTGCTTATTAACAATTTCGATAAGCAAAAACAATTTGGCGATAAAATAACGGGTCAGTACGCGAACTGCTCTACAGCCCAATCGGCGAAAGAACGACGCATATAATAGTCTCGTGGCCTTAATTCCTGCACTAGCTGGATCTTATACGGGTGTATGCCAAGATCTTTGCGTAAAAATTTCCACGTAGTGGACGGACAGAGCCCCAATACCTGCGACAGACGACAAATCGAAAAATTTGGTTTCTCTTTCGCATTCGTTTACAGCAGCGATATTCTCTTCAGTAAGCACATTCCTTCGACGTGTTAGTGTTATTGCATCCTCCAGAGAGTACGTGTTAGGAAATCTATCCACAGTTCGACTGATGGCTTGCTCAGGCGGATGATTGATTATGTGCGCCATGAAAATTACGAAGTCGTCTAAACGCAAAGAAGAAACATGGTTGAGGTAACTATAATCTAAGAGCAACATATTATGGTTGTATTATATGGTTGTTAACAAATCATAGTATGGTTACATTTAATAATAATAAAGCTGGTCTTGCAACCATTTGTTGTCTAGCATAACAATGTTATTGTAAAATATAAAAATGTATGTTAAAATATAAACATTAAATAGTTAAATTAATTTACTTTATTCGTGCTTGATTCCTTCAAATATAAATATTTCATGATATTCTCATGAAATATTTATTATTTTAAACTAAACTACAAAATGAAATGTATTACTGCGGGGAAAGCATATCCATATGGCCATTTCACTACTGCTCAAATAGTTCATCAGTGGATTTTACCCAAATTTTGTATAGAAAAACAGAAAGTCTTATATCAAAAGTTAAATTGATTAAATGAGAACTCTTATATACGAGTATATGGTTGAAAATATCATGATATATAATTGAATTATAATTCATAAGTGCAAATATTTCTTAATAGAAAAGAGTTAGTTATTTATTGTTTAATTTATTATTGATTTGTCACTAAAGTTATTGAAAATATAACTTCACAAAAAAGGCAGTTATTTGCTTATTGAAAGGGTTTCACAATTGTGCTTAAAACACAAAAATAAAAAAAGTACATATATTTCAACTATTTTTAAAATGTTTTGCTTACCTTTTTATTTGTTTTCATATTATTTTTAATTGTTTAGTATGAACATAAATTTTAATTTTTTTCATTTTCTCTAACAATAAAAACAATTTCAACTTTAGGCTAGCAAAAACTTATTAAACTGATAGAATAGAATTCAAGACCTAGAACAAAATATTTTCAAGCGCTTTTGTTGCTTTTAACAATAATCTGATTAATAAAAATATATTATGTTTAAATATATTATATTATTTTTCATAAGTTATAAAACTTTGGTTGTGGTTTAAATTGTTTTACGTTAAGCCCAACATGTTGTATTTTGTGCACAGTAACCATATAATGGTTGAATATCAACAAAAATGTGTTTATCGTGGCTGAAGTATTGTTTAAAACAACTATAATTTATTCTCTGCAACTTTACAACGTTACAATAAACATATTATGTTTACTGTGACCATATCACAAACATGTATTTCTTTGCGTGTATAAGTTGCTCGAATTGATGCCTGATTTTATAAGTAAACTTGCATGATTTGATAGTGTTGTTCAATCGTGAGTCTATTCATAATGATATGCCAGAGTTTACTGAAAATAAAAAAAAAAATTTGAAATCAAAATTTAATTTTTAATGTTATTTTTTATAATTTTCAAGTTCTATCATGCTTGTGGCCAAACTTTTGAACCTGTATGGATGGGCAGCTAAAATTTACAAGAAACCTGTATTTATAAGTCCGCTATAACAACAAGTATACAATTTGATTTGAAAAATGAAAAGGTGTTTCCATAATTGATGTAATTTAACCTATATGGGCCAATCTTTTGAACCGTCGCATACAAACCCTTTGACATTGACTACTATAATAAGAAGTATAAATATATAACATTTAAAATTAAAGAGTAGTACAATAGTTAATGTAATTTGATGTATGACAATTTAATCTTATAAATAATAATAATTGTTAGGTAGGCACTTTTTTCGGTGTAAAATCACCAAAACATTCTCATTTAAAGTACACTCTCTGGTTGGTGATCCCTGGTTTCAAGAAACCATTTAATTTTAAATAAATTACTCACGAATTAATCATTTATGTTGTACAACTTTGTTTTTAAATTAAAAAAAAAAACTTTAAAGCGGAAGTAGGTTTATTTGAAATATAAAACACTGAACATTAAAATATATTCTTTAAAACAAAATAGGGCTAAATGAAAGTTTAATGGAATAAAAAGTTTTAATCGTTAGATGTTTTGAGCAGTAATTTCTCAAACAAATTTTGAAGCTAAGAAAACTACAAGAAACATAAAAAACCCTAAACAACAACGATTCAATAAAGTAACATTGAAAACCTGATGTTCAAAATTTTGTAACGTTAAAAGTAATTTATTCTTTAGAGAGGAAGAATTAAAAACAAAAAAACAAGAAAAAAAAACGAAAAAACGACATGGTTACGGTTTGCTGATTATTGCCACTTACAAAAAAACAGCCAACAACTTTGTTAAGACAAGAAAGAATCTTGTTTTGGTTGCTTTGGAACATCTGCTATCGTTGCCGGCTGGTACTGAAAGGTATGAATAAAACTTTGAAAGTTTATAACTTAAGTTTTTCTTTTTTAACAAGAAAATGCGTTAAATTAACAAACAAATGTTCATGACAATTTTACTTTAATAGTATGAATGAATACAACAATACAAAAAACAAAGTTGGTTAATTTTCAGTCAAGCAAAACTTTTAAACCGTAAGAAGCGAATGCAAAAACTATATTTTAAATTTCAATTTTAAAATGGGTACGGTAGACCCATTTATTTAATTCTAAATATGTGCGTGGAAATTAAATAGAACATAAATATAAAATTTTATATCGAAAATATCTACAATAGCTTAATAGTGATATTTTAATTTTCTCGAAGGATTTGTTAAACATATTAGTATGTTTTTAATTTAATAATAATATTTCATAAGCCTGGAGATGATATTCAAACAATATCGAAATATTGGTTTAGCTAGTAAATTATTTAATAAGAAAAACGGATCTCGAGCTTAGTTAAGATTTGTTCTTATTATAATTAAAAGCTTAGTATATTAGTATATTTTATATCAATCCGTAATAACCCAGCGAATAATTATACATTACGAGGGCTGCTATATATATTTCTGGCCTGGCAACACTGAGTGCTGCCAAGTGCAATCCATTCCATTGGAAAGTTTGTCATTTTTAAGCATAATCGTACTCAAAACGTTTTGACGTACGACCATTATTTGTGTTGTTTACAGTGTCTTGAAAAAATAATATAGAAAAAAATGGAATTAACTCGTGACCATTTTCGTGCCATAATTTTTCACAACTTTCGACGTGGATTATCACGACAAGAGTGCATTGATAAACTAAAATCTTTGTATGGCACCATTCTATAGCACTGTGGCACTGTGTGTGAAGCACCATTCTATAGCACTGTGAAAAATTGGTATAATGAATTTAATCGTGGCCGAAGCTCACTCAAAGACGAATTCCGTGAAGGAATTCCTAAAACAGCTGTTGTGCCAGAGAACATTGATGCCGTGCGTGAACTCATAATGCAAGATCGACATGCAACATACCGAGAGATGGAGACATCCTTGGACATTTCTTCCACCTGCATACATTCGATACTGCGCGAACACCTGGCCGTAAAAAAGGTTTGTTCTCGTTGGATCCCGCACAATTTGAAAGTCGCTCAAAAAAAGGCTCGTGTCGATTGGTGCAAAGAAATGTTGCAAAAATACGATTGCGCTTCTTCAAAAGACGTTTATAAGATCGTCACAGTTGACGAATCATGGATCTATGCGTATGAGCCCGAAACGAAAGAACAATCGACTGTGTGGGTCTTCAAAGACGAGCAAAATCCAACGAAAGTTGTTCGTGGAAGAAGCACTTCGAAGCAAATGGTCGCCTGTTTCTTCGGCAAAACTGGTCATGTGGCGGCTGTTCCGCTTGAGCAACGTAGGACGGTCACTTCTGAGTGGTACACTACAATTTTTTTGCCTGAAGTCATCGGAGAAATTCGAAAAACCAACAAGAGAAGACGAATCATTGTTCACCATGACAATGCGAGCTCTCACACATCGGCTCAAACCAGAGCGTTTTTGACCGGCCAAAACGTCGAATTAATGGGTCATCCACCGTACAGCCCTGACTTGGCACCTAATGACTTTTTCTTCTTTCCGCACATCAAGAAAAAAATGCGTGGTCAACGATTTTCGTCGCCAGAAGAAGCTGTTGAAGTGTTCAAAATCCATGTTTTAAAGGTGTCTCAATCGGAGTGGAAAAAGTGCTTCGACAACTGGTTTGAGCGCATGCAAAAGTGTATAAATCATTCTGGAGAATACTTTGAAAAACAATAAAACCATTTTTGATTATAAATATTCGCATTTTCACTATTAGGCCAGAAATATGTAGAGCAGCCATCGTACCTTTAAAAGTACTTGCCACATAATGAGTTACTTTTGTGATTGCCATATTTTGTTACTCGCTTACAAAACACATTACATTGGTTCCCAAAAAAGGAAGTAGTAATGGAACTAGTTCTTTATGTTAAAAGAGACTACCGTAGTAATGGTACTCATTATTTCCTACAATAATTAGGAGCTTTACTTCAGCAGGAACTCCTCAGAGCTGCACAATCTAGATGGTCTGAGGAGGTTACCTGCAGGGTCTCGAGGATATTGTGGCCTCAGTACGATAATAGGAGAACCGCAAATCTACTGAGGTTTCCTCGGGGGCAGCTGGGCACACTGGTGGCCGTGCTGACAGGGCACTGCGTCATTGGTGCTCACGCTAGGAGACTGAATCTTCCTCATCATGACTACTGTAGAAGTTGTCAAGATGAGGAGGAGGAGGAAACGGTGGAGCATCTGCTCTGCCACTGCCCGGCTCTTTCTGGGAATAGAGCGGCTACTTTTGGCAGTCCGAGACTGCATGGTCTTGCAGACTTATCCGTCTGCGATGTTCCTAGGATAAACTTGTTTATCCGGTCTTCAGGGTGGTTTGGATGTGGATCTTTTGATGGTGCCGTAGGGACCTCAATCTGATCTCTGCACATCCTGTTTCCAGGCAACACAATGGGACCTTTGGGACCCAAGTGAGTCGGTCTTTCTTTTTGCCGACGGCCTGTACAACCTAACCTAACCTAACCTAACCAGTAATTGATTATAAAAGTCTCATGCCGTGTTAAAATCATTAAGTTGGCAATCTAGTTGGGAAGTACATCCACACTCGATTACCTTTTCAAAAATTTTTTGCTGGGAACTTTATTAAGCTTTCCGTTACATTTCTGAATTAATTTGCCCAACACGTTGGTCTAATATGTTGAACAAAGTACAAAAGTCTTTATAATTTTTATCAAGTTATAGCATGAATATATATTGATTCTTTTTAACTCTAAGTGCTAAGTGCTCCGGTCAAATTTGTAAAGAGGCAACTTCACTTATTTTGTCTGAAATTTTTTTTAAAATTAGTTATTGGTGTAAATAAACTAATTAGTTAAAAATTGTTGTTTTTATTGCCAGTCAGTGGTTTGCATTCATATTTCATAGCTAACGTAACAACAAAAAATTACTAAAAAGATTCTTAAAATTTACCAAAACCAACCGTAATGTGTAATAATACACTATCTTTTAATTTAAATAACGTCCTGTACTTGTTTATATTGCTTTTATAATACGTTCGTGAAACGTTATTATCGTTTTTTTTCCCCATCAGAAATTATAATAAATAAATAGCACTACAAAATATTTCACAAACAAATAAGAGTGATATATTCGGCTGTGCAGAATCGTATATACCCTTCAGAACTTGAACTTAATTGTTTGTTTGTCACCTTGGGTTCTGCTCTGCACTCTTCTTTATTAAAGCATCTATTGAAGTATAAGCATGATATATGTTTTTTTAGCTTCGCTTGTACAAGTATGATACAAGCAAGTTAGAGTACTATATTCGGCTATGCCGTATCTTATATACCCTTCACCATATATGTAAATCTAGTTTACTAAAGTAACTCCAATCCAAGAAAAAAAAAACAAATATTGGGGTGACAGAATTAAAAAGTAAAAATGTCATCGGCTCTTATTGGGTTAAGTATTTTTAAAAAATGTTAGTATTTCCTTTGAAATGATATCCATATGGATATTTTTAAAAAATTGAAAATTTTAGAGCCTCGTAACTTGGAAAATATGGGCGATCGCCAAATTTGATGTTTTTTTTTTTATTTTTTAATTCTTTATCGCCTCATACATTTATATTTTTGATTGGACTTTTATAGTACCTTGGTAAACTTGAATTCAACCCGAACACGGACGGACAGACGGACATCGCTCAATCGACTTCGCTCTGCAGAAAAAGTCAGAATATATATACTTTATGAGATCTTCAATGGATATTGCAGATATATCCTTTTTCACAGGTGGTAAAGGACATAAAAATGACTCAATAGTTGTAAATGTGTTTTATTTTTTGCGAAAAAGTGGGAGTCTTTTAGATAAATTTTTAATTGTTGATTATATTTCAGCATTTTTGGTTTGGAATAAAACTTAAAAAACTTTTTATTGCAAATGCAAATTTTTGGTAAATTGTTTGTGAAAATAAATATTTTGGTAAATTTTTAATCGTTTAGAGGAATTCAAAATTTTTGCTAAATTTTTGGTTTTTAATGAAATCTCCAATTTTTTTTTATTGTAAAAGCAATTTTTTTTAGCGAAATTTAACTTGTTTGGTGGAATGTTGGAGAAAATATAATATCGGACCGATATTGCTAAATTCCAATAGCACCTCATTCGAAACTTTGTCTGAGAGGATGATGATCATAAATTTTCTGCAGCTCTTCTAAGGGCGTGGGAAAAATGATTTCTACCCGACTAAATCGACTTCTATTACATATAGAAGCATGGGGTCGGAAAGTCTTTCCACCTGCGGTAAAGGGTATAAAACGTGCCAAACATTAGTCATAATTACAACAAAATGCATTTGTGTAAAACAAAAATTTCATTCGGTATCTTGTTAGCTTTCAACAGATTTTTTCATGTTTTAAAGATTTTAGAGAGTGCTGAGATTTTTTTGTGTTTCTCTTTACATTAAATATACAACTGTGGGAACTATAGGTTAATATTCGACACGAAATGTAGATCGTATTTTTCCCCAGTTGGAAGAAATGTTTCCAAATCATTTTGCTGTAAATAAAACATTTCGTGAATTTTTAAAAAGCGAATAGAGTACATTTTTAGAAACATTATTTCTCAATTCGCATAAATTTACTTAAAGGTCATTTGACTACACTTCAAACAACATAATACCATTCTTAACGCCTAAAAGTATGCTTGAATTAAGTTTGTATGCATCTTAGAACGCTTCCAGACTATTGTCTAAAGTTTATTTTTCTATATGTAAAAATCGTATTTTCAAATAAAAGTACCTCCACCTCCTTTTCTATATCGCGTCCGTCCTCTTGGTAAAATTTCAATACGATTAGCTAAGTAGTTAGGGCGTGAAAGTTTAACGAGCAAATAAACTCAAACTCGCACGTTTAAGATGAGTTAGGTATTTAATATAAATGTATTTATAATAAAAGTTTTTATTTTATAGGTTGCAGGAAAACTTAACTTTTTTGGGCACTTTTCTTCTTCTAACTTTAAGGTATTTTTTTATAAATAACAAGGGAAAGTTGACAAGTTTATAAAAAACTTCTGTTTTTCTTTATAGTTTTTGGTTTACATCATACGTTTGGCCCACCGCAAAATATGACTACGTATTCCCTTAAGAATGGCTTGAGCTACAGATACGATCTCCCTCCTTATCCATTTCTCCAACAGTATTTTTGTCATATTTTCGGACGTATTTTTTTTTTTTACCAAAAATTATTTTTTTTTCAGACACAGATTTTAGTTCTAAAAAATCGTAGTTGTTCGAAAACCGAAATCAGTTTTATAAAAACCCTACATATCTTCAAAGTTCACTAAAATAAGCGAAACGGTTCACTGTGAAACGAACTGTCGTACTGCTGCATTGTGACTAGATTAACCGTTGAATAACGCTGCCAAATTATGCCGATTTAATTCGAAAATAAAAAATAAAAAACGCGGGAATATAAAATTAAATTAAATCAAAATCAAATTATTTAAATCACCGATATTGATTATTAAAGGTGAAAGCACATTTTGATAGCCATTTCGCTACCGCTCTTTTAGCTCTTCAGGAAACTTTTCACAAGCATTATAAATAAACCAAAGATTTTTCCCCAACCAATAAGGTAAACATCGGCAAATTAGCACGATATTTTTAATTGATTTAATTTACTTTGAAATTCCCGCATTTTAGTTTTATTTATTTAACAAATTTTGTTTTAAACATTGAAAAAAAATTCGCGAGTGTTGCTCCTGAGTTTTATATCTTAAACTCTTTACTTACGAACATAATTAAAATTTTAGGAGCCAATAATAAGAATAGAATAGGGAATCGAGTATAAATGAGTTTTATATAAATTTTACTTTAATGTGAAAAAATTTTAATTATAGTTTACATATCATGCTACAAACGAGAGAATAATCTTATGATTGGGTTATAGATTGGGATTTTTTTTCTACCCTACATCTTATTTTATGTGCTTGTCGTCTCAAAACTATGTAAAGAATTGCGTATGAAGAGTTTAACCTGTAGCACAAGGTTCTTTACTTCCAAATCTTTTACGCAAGTTTTTCGAAAAAACTCTTTAATTTAGCTTGATTTTCCTGATAAAATATTTATATTTGAAGAAATCAGGCACAATTAAAGTAAATTAAAATAAAAAAAAACATTCCAAATAAATAATTTTTATAAAGATTTTATTTTTTTTTATTTTTCGCCTATCCTTGTTTAAGCAAAATGTCAGTTAGATTTAATTTTAATACACACCTTCGAAGAAGTCTTATTTTATTTAATTGTAGTTTCTATGCGATTCGTAATGGGAAAATAATTGTTGTTTTTTTTTCTTTTTTTTTTTTTATTTCAGTATAAAGATCTAAATAAAGTTGTCTTTTTTTAGCTCTGGTTAATTTTAAACCGGAACATATTGTTAAAACTTATTATCTCCATTTTAAAGACGTGATTGTTTTTAAAAAAATATATTTATTTGTTTATTTTTTAATGTGTGTGAAGATAAATACGTATTTAACTAGTGGAGACAAAAACCATTTTTTTTAACATTGCCGTTTTTACAGTTAACAGAGTACTGTTAGCCACTTAACAGTCGTTCTGTTTTTGGGTTCCTTTCTTTTGAAGGATAATTTAAGTAGAAAAACACAAGTCCTTATAAATATAATTTATGAAAATGTTGCTTCAAGTGATATATTATGAAACTATAATAGTTTGGTATCAGAAAAATGTTTAGGAAAGCATTAAAATGGGTTATAATAAAACACTAATTTTTCATCATTTCTTGAGAAGAAGAAATGACCATTTTGGACAAATATGGAATAGCACACATACTACACCCTATACACATGGTAGTCTGAAGGGTCCATAATAAGGCACTATTAGTCCAATATCTGAAATAATTTTGGGATTTGAGAAAATTAAGTTTTAAAAAAATGCTTTTTCAGCGAAATTTCTTGAGAAGATAAATGACCATTTTGGTCAAATATGGAATAGCACACATACTACACCCTATACACATGGTAGTCTGAAGGGTCCATAATAAGGCACTATTAGTCCAATATCTGAAATAATTTTGGGATTTGAGAAAATTAAGTTTTAAAAAAATGCTTTTTCAGCGAAATTTCTTGAGAAGATAAATGACCATTTTGGTCAAATATGGAATAGCACACATACTACACCCTATACACATGGTAGTCTGAAGGGTCCATAATAAGGCACTATTAGTCCAATATCTGAAATAATTTTGGGATTTGAGAAAATTAAGTTTTAAAAAAATGCTTTTTCAGCGAAATTTCTTGAGAAGATAAATGACCATTTTGGTCAAATATGGAATAGCACACATATTACCCCCTATACACATGGTGGTCTGAAGGGTCTATAATAAGGCACTATTAGTCCAATATCTGAAATAATTTTGGGATTTGAGAAAATTAAGTTTTAAAAAATGCTTTTTCAGCGAAATTTCTTGAGAAGATAAATGACCATTTTGGTCAAATATGGAATAGCACACATACTACACCCTATACACATGGTAGTCTGAAGGGTCCATAATAAGGCACTATTAGTCCAATATCTGAAATAATTTTGGGATTTGAGAAAATTAAGTTTTAAAAAAATGCTTTTTCAGCGAAATTTCTTGAGAAGATAAATGACCATTTTGGTCAAATATGGAATAGCACACATACTACACCCTATACACATGGTAGTCTGAAGGGTCCATAATAAGGCACTATTAGTCCAATATCTGAAATAATTTTGGGATTTGAGAAAATTAAGTTTTAAAAAAATGCTTTTTCAGCGAAATTTCTTGAGAAGATAAATGACCATTTTGGTCAAATATGGAATAGCACACATACTACACCCCATACACATGGTAGTCTGAAGGGTCCATAATAAGGCACTATTAGTCCAATATCTGAAATAATTTTGGGATTTGAGAAAATTAAGTTTTAAAAAAATGCTTTTCAGCGAAATTTCTTCAGAAGATAAATGACCATTTTGGTCAAATATGGAATAGCACACATACTACACCCTATACTCATAGTGGTCTGAAGGGTCTATAATAAAGCACTATTAGTCCAATATCTGAAATAATTTTGGGATTTGAGAAAATTAAGTTTTAAAAAATGCTTTTTCAGCGAAATTTCTTGAGAAGATAAATGACCATTTTGGTCAAATATGGAATAGCACACATACTACACCCTATACACATGGTAGTCTGAAGGGTCCATAATAAGGCACTATAAGTCCAATATCTGAAATAATTTTGGGATTTGAGAAAATTAAGTTTTAAAAAATGCTTTTTCAGCGAAATTTCTTGAGAAGATAAATGACCATTTTGGTCAAATATGGAATAGCACACATACTACACCCTATACACATGGTAGTCTGAAGGGTCCATAATAAGGCACTATAAGTCCAATATCTGAAATAATTTTGGGATTTGAGAAAATTAAGTTTTAAAAAAATGCTTTTTCAGCGAAATTTCTTGAGAAGATAAATGACCATTTTGGTCAAATATGGAATAGCATACATACTACACCCTATACACATGGTAGTCTGAAGGGTCCATAATAAGGCACTATTAGTCCAATATCTGAAATAATTTTGGGATTTGAGAAAATTAAGTTTTAAAAAAATGCTTTTTCAGCGAAATTTCTTGAGAAGATAAATGACCATTTTGGTCAAATATGGAATAGCACACATACTACACCCTATACACATGGTGGTCTGAAGGGTCTATAATAAAGCACTATTAGTTCAATATCTGAAATAATTTTGGGATTTGAGAAAATTAAGTTTTAAAAAAATGCTTTTTCAGCGAAATTTCTTGAGAAGATAAATGACCATTTTGGTCAAATATGGAATAGCACACATACTACACCCTATACACATGGTGGTCTGAAGGGTCTATAATAAGGGACTATTAGTCCAATATCTTCTCAAGAAATTTCGCTGAAAAAGCATTTTTTAAAACTTAATTTTCTCAAATCCCAAAATTATTTCAGATATTGGACTAATAGTGCCTTATTATGGACCCTTCAGACTACCATGTGTATAGGGTGCAGTATGTGTGCTATTCCATATTTGACCAAAATGGTCATTTATCTTCTGAAGAAATTTCGCTGAAAAAGCATTTTTTTAAAACTTAATTTTCTCAAATCCCAAAATTATTTCAGATATTGGACTAATAGTGCCTTATTATGGACCCTTCAGACTACCATGTGTATAGGGTGTAGTATGTGTGCTATTCCATATTTGAAAAAAATGGTCATTTATCTTCTCAAGAAATTTCGCTGAAAAAGCATTTTTTAAAAGTTAATTTTCTCAAATCCCAAAATTATTTCAGATATTGGACTAATAGTGCTTTATTATAGACCCTTCAGACCACTATGTGTATAGGGTGTAGTATGTGTGCTATTCCATATTTGACCAAAATGGTCATTTATCTTCTGAAGAAATTTCGCTGAAAAGCATTTTTTTAAAACTTAATTTTCTCAAATCCCAAAATTATTTCAGATATTGGACTAATAGTGCCTTATTATGGACCCTTTAGACTACCATGTGTATAGGGTGTAGTATGTGTGCTATTCCATATTTGACCAAAATGGTCATTTATCTTCTGAAGAAATTTTTTAAAACTTAATTTTCTCAAATCCCAAAATTATTTCAGATATTGGACTAATAGTGCTTTATTATAGACCCTTCAGACCACTATGTGTATAGGGTGTAGTATGTGTGCTATTCCATATTTGACCAAAATGGTCATTTATCTTCTCAAGAAATTTCGCTGAAAAAGCATTTTTTAAAACTTAATTTTCTCAAATCCCAAAATTATTTCAGATATTGGACTAATAGTGCTTTATTATAGACCCTTCAGACCACCATGTGTATAGGGTGTAGTATGTGTGCTATTCCATATTTGACCAAAATGGTCATTTATCTTCTGAAGAAATTTTTTAAAACTTAATTTTCTCAAATCCCAAAATTATTTCAGATATTGGACTAATAGTGCCTTATTATGGACCCTTCAGACTACCATGTGTATAGGGTGTAGTATGTGTGCTATTCCATATTTGACCAAAATGGTCATTTATCTTCTCAAGAAATTTCGCTGAAAAAGCATTTTTTAAAACTTAATTTTCTCAAATCCCAAAATTATTTCAGATATTGGACTTATAGTGCCTTATTATGGACCCTTCAGACTACCATGTGTATAGGGTGTAGTATGTGTGCTATTCCATATTTGACCAAAATGGTCATTTATCTTCTCAAGAAATTTCGCTGAAAAAGCATTTTTTAAAACTTAATTTTCTCAAATCCCAAAATTATTTCAGATATTGGACTTATAGTGCCTTATTATGGACCCTTCAGACTACCATGTGTATAGGGTGTAGTATGTATGCTATTCCATATTTGACCAAAATGGTCATTTATCTTCTGAAGAAATTTCGCTGAAAAAGCATTTTTTTAAAACTTAATTTTCTCAAATCCCAAAATTATTTCAGATATTGGACTTATAGTGCCTTATTATGGACCCTTCAGACTACCATGTGTATAGGGTGTAGTATGTGTGCTATTCCATATTTGACCAAAATGGTCATTTATCTTCTCAAGAAATTTCGCTGAAAAAGCATTTTTTAAAACTTAATTTTCTCAAATCCCAAAATTATTTCAGATATTGGACTAATAGTGCTTTATTATAGACCCTTCAGACCACTATGTGTATAGGGTGTAGTATGTGTGCTATTCCATATTTGACCAAAATGGTCATTTATCTTCTGAAGAAATTTCGCTGAAAAGCATTTTTTTAAAACTTAATTTTCTCAAATCCCAAAATTATTTCAGATATTGGACTAATAGTGCCTTATTATGGACCCTTTAGACTACCATGTGTATAGGGTGTAGTATGTGTGCTATTCCATATTTGACCAAAATGGTCATTTATCTTCTGAAGAAATTTTTTAAAACTTAATTTTCTCAAATCCCAAAATTATTTCAGATATTGGACTAATAGTGCTTTATTATAGACCCTTCAGACCACTATGTGTATAGGGTGTAGTATGTGTGCTATTCCATATTTGACCAAAATGGTCATTTATCTTCTCAAGAAATTTCGCTGAAAAAGCATTTTTTAAAACTTAATTTTCTCAAATCCCAAAATTATTTCAGATATTGGACTAATAGTGCTTTATTATAGACCCTTCAGACCACCATGTGTATAGGGTGTAGTATGTGTGCTATTCCATATTTGACCAAAATGGTCATTTATCTTCTGAAGAAATTTTTTAAAACTTAATTTTCTCAAATCCCAAAATTATTTCAGATATTGGACTAATAGTGCCTTATTATGGACCCTTCAGACTACCATGTGTATAGGGTGTAGTATGTGTGCTATTCCATATTTGACCAAAATGGTCATTTATCTTCTCAAGAAATTTCGCTGAAAAAGCATTTTTTAAAACTTAATTTTCTCAAATCCCAAAATTATTTCAGATATTGGACTTATAGTGCCTTATTATGGACCCTTCAGACTACCATGTGTATAGGGTGTAGTATGTGTGCTATTCCATATTTGACCAAAATGGTCATTTATCTTCTCAAGAAATTTCGCTGAAAAAGCATTTTTTAAAACTTAATTTTCTCAAATCCCAAAATTATTTCAGATATTGGACTTATAGTGCCTTATTATGGACCCTTCAGACTACCATGTGTATAGGGTGTAGTATGTATGCTATTCCATATTTGACCAAAATGGTCATTTATCTTCTGAAGAAATTTCGCTGAAAAAGCATTTTTTTAAAACTTAATTTTCTCAAATCCCAAAAATATTTCAGATATTGGACTAATAGTGCTTTATTATAGACCCTTCAGACCACCATGTGTATAGGGTGTAGTATGTGTGCTATTCCATATTTGACCAAAATGGTCATTTATCTTCTGAAGAAATTTCGCTGAAAAAGCATTTTTTTAAAACTTAATTTTCTCAAATCCCAAAATTATTTCAGATATTGGACTAATAGTGCCTTATTATGGACCCTTCAGACTACCATGTGTATAGGGTGTAGTATGTGTGCTATTCCATATTTGACCAAAATGGTCATTTATCTTCTCAAGAAATTTCGCTGAAAAAGCATTTTTTTAAAACTTAATTTTCTCAAATCCCAAAATTATTTCAGATATTGGACTTATAGTGCCTTATTATAGACCCTTCAGACCACCATGTGTATAGGGTGTAGTATGTGTGCTATTCCATATTTGACCAAAATGGTCATTTTTCTTCTCAAGAAATGATGAAAAATTAGTGTTTTATTATAACCCATTTTAATGCTTTCCTAAACATTTTTCTGATACCAAACTATTATAGTTTCATAATATATCACTTGAAGCAACATTTTCATAAATTATATTTATAAGGACTTGTGTTTTTCTACTTAAATTATCCTTCAAAAGAAAGGAACCCAAAAACAGAACGACTGTTAAGTGGGTAACAGTACTCTGTTAACTGTAAAAACGGCAATGTTAAAAAAAATGGTTTTTGTCTCCACTAGTTAAATACGTATTTATCTTCACACACATTATTTTTTAATTATTATTCTTACATCTGTTCAAGTGACGTTTATAATCGGCTTAAAATAATTTTAACACAAAAAAAAACGACTGCTTTTTTCATCATTTTGCGTTGGTATTGAAAAAATGTCACCTTTGTTGGAATTGTACTACAAACCTTTTGTACTGCTGTTTTATTGGTGTCAAAAGTCTTTTATTGACTAATTGGATTAGAAAACTAGAGAAAAAACAAAAACCATGAATAGTTAGAGCACTATATTTAGTAAGTAAATATAAAGCATTTACGTTGCCATAATTTTTTCTTTAAGAAAAAAAAAACCATTTATGTCAGATTTAAATAAATCTTTTGGTAAATTTAAAACCTCTGTAGTTCAGATATTCCGAATACATATGGCTCATTTACTAATAGAACGTCATAACTCAAAAAATTCATTTCGAGATAATCGCAGTTTAAGTTTTTGACTCGTTCTCCCCACTACAATTAGTAAATTGATTCATAAATAAAAATCCATTTAAGAAAACTTTCTTCAATTCTAAAGGGTACGTCTAGGACAAACTCTGTGAGATGTTTGAATTATGACGTTATGTTGTACAAATAACTCTGCTACTGTGTCAAAACTAAAATGTATCGTTATTTATGAAATGAAGGACAGAGTTTTACTTAATGAAATTTTCATCAGCACAGCCATAACTCAAAAAAATAAAAAAAAAATACATTATAAATAAAAATCTACTTTATTTGGTATTTCATATCAAATCCTGTTAAAATAACATAATCTGAAGAGATTAGCAGTTTTTTTTTTGTTTGTAAACAAAATACGGTTACTGTTTTTTTCCATAGTGGTATAAATGAGTCTGTTCAGAAAGTTTGGCAAAATAATTTTTTCATGTCATCAGAGAACGGTTCAGGTATGATCCACAGAACGCACTTTCTTATTCTATTTCGGTAGCTTATTTTAAGTGCAACATGTATGTATACAATTTAGGATTTCATAATTTCCACAATTGAAATGCTAAAATGTATGCATGGGATGAAACAATCGCCTTAAGAGTATCATAGGAAGTTGCGTCCTGCATCTTAAAGCACATTCGGGACATTACGACTCAAAAGCACGTCATACCTTACAGGGATGCCTGCTCAGGATAAAATTGTAACATTAACATTTTAAATTAACTAAAGATTTTTGTTCAAACAATAACGTAAAGTAACAACAGCGGCAATAACCAACAATGATTCTCCTTTTCCTTCCCCAAATGATCGCGATTTTGGTTTAATAGAAACTAAAATAAAGAAAGCGAGTTATTTATACATCCCTGAGTATTATTTTAATATAATAGAAGTATGTAAAAAGAAAACCCTATTTTTCGTAGTACAAATAGCTCAGAAAGATTTGATTTTTTAAAAATGCTCGATATAAGATCTTTTTATAAAACTTCCTTGGATGACAACTCCGAATTCAAACTATTAGACCTCTAACCTTTTTTTTTTTTTTTTTTTTTTTTTTTTTTTTTTTTTTCACAGTTTATATTTACAATCTATCCATTTAAGGATAATAAGTAAATTTGATACAATAAGATAATATTTTTTGTTATCCTCCACTGAGAACAACAATATACTAATACAATTTGTATACTGATAATATAATGTAATATAAAGGTTGTTATATTTACAATTCAAAGTAAGTTAAATAAATAATTCATGAACGGCAAATATATATACAAGTAATAAAAATAAATAATTAATTAGTTTCGGAATGGCAAATCCAAAATGTGATATCTTTTTAATCGGTTTACTTCATTGGTGTCATCTAGAAGAGCAATGGCTAATGGATTGTTGTGGTAAATTAATCTTTGTAAATAGTTTTCACTAAGCCTTCTTATTTCGTCAGCAACCTTTGGAATGAATAGATCATTGTGTATTGAAAAATTTGAAACAAACCATGGAGCGTTGACAATAGATCTCAGCGTTTTTGATTGATACCTTTGCAGTATCTCAATATTTGAGTTGCTGGCTGTTCCCCAAAGTTGTATTCCATAGGTCCAGACTGGTTTTAAAATTGCTTTATAAATCATAACCTTGTTCCTCAAATTTAATCGAGATTTTGGACCTAGTAGCCAAAATAGGCGTCTTGTTTTTATATTCAAATGTTGCTTTTTTGCTTTTATATGATCCTTCCATGTTAACCTCCTGTCAATGAACATTCCTAAGTACTTAACACAGTCCTTTTGAGGAATAGGATCATTGCCCATACGTACTTCAGGGCAGTTACCCCGTCGTAAGGAAAATGTGACATGGGTGGACTTATCGCTATTGACTTTGATATTCCATTTGTTTAACCAAGATTCAATTTCATCTAGTTCAGTTTGAAGAATATTCGATGCATTGTTCGGGCAAATATCAGCTGCTAAAATGGCTGTGTCATCTGCATAGGTTGCGACTAAGACGTTTTCAATAACCGGAATATCTGAAGTAAAAATTATATATAGGATCGGTCCAAGCACGCTACCCTGAGGGACACCTGCTTTGATATCATATATTCGAGAGAATGTCCATTTGACCTTAACAAAGAAACTTCTGTCTGTCAAATACGATTTCAAAAGTAAATAAAACGGCGTTGGAAGTAATTTCTTCAGTTTGTAGCATAGTCCAATATGCCACACTCTATCAAAAGCCTGCTGTACATCTAAAAACACTCCTGAACAATATTTTTTGGTTTCCAATGTATCTCTTATAAACTCGACGATACGATGGCATTGTTCTGGAGTGCCATGTTTGTTTCTGAAGCCAAACTGATGATCAGGAATGATATTTAACTTCTCTAAAACTGGCAATAATCTTTTTATAAATATTCTTTCGAATATTTTGGAGAATAAAGACAGTAAACTTATTGGTCTATAAGATGTTAAATTATTTTCAGGCTTGTTGGGTTTATTTACCATTACAATCTCTGCACACTTCCATTGCAAGGGAAAGTAATTTAATCGAAGCATAGAATTATATATATATATCACAAAAAGTATACCTTTTTTTGGCAATGCTTGGATCACTTTACCATTTATACAGTCATATCCAGGAGACTTTTTGCAGTTCAGTTTTCTAATTTCTTCTCTTACTTCATTGGGTGATACATGTTTAATTGGCCAGTCCATAGGACAAGCACAATCCAGGAATTCATTAATTTTGTTAACAAAAGGGTTTGTATTTACATGAGGTTGAAATGTGTTTTCTAGATGACGAGCAAACGCTTCTGCCTTACTTTTGTCAGTTTTACACCACACATTGTCAATATCTTTTATAGGAACATTTCTCTTCGTAAGACCTCTAACCTAAAAGACAAAAACGTAGAATACACGAAAATATTGATTTGCCTCCATGATAACAGAAAAATAGTAAGATGATGGATTTTCCGTCCTATATCTCATTTTTCACAAATACTTTATTTCCCTAAATACTAATTAATAATTCACTTACAAATGAGTTTGAAAACGTGCTAAAAAATTGTTCCTATAAAGTCATGCACTTAATTTTGAAAGTGGTATAAGTCAATTCGACCTTTCAAAACCACATTTCCTTTTAAAAATGGTTATAAATTTCACAATCATATAAATACTTGGTTGTCGGCACTACTTCACTGTCGAAAAATCATTTTCCATAATACAAAAATATTTGTTTATCTTTTAAAATGCAAAACTCTAAATATCTCGAAACAAGGAAAATGTGACTTATACCACTTTCAAAATCAAGGGCTCGTATACAAAAAGCCGATAGATTTTAAAAAGATCACCTTTTCAAAAACGAAATGTGACGATGTTTTAGAAAGCGCTATGATGGTTACGTTATGTAGTTTATTCCACAACTCAAATATGTCTGTCGTATTGACAAACCATATTTCTTTACATGAAATGAAATAACAAATTTAATTAAACTACAATTTAATGCTTATGATTTTTATTAATATAAAAATTTATTATTCGGAATGTTTTTTTAGGTTAATTAACTTTAATGGTGCTTGATTTCTTTAAAAATAAATATTTCGTAATATTTTCATGAAATTTTTATTTTTTTAAAACTGCGGAAAAAACATATCCATAGCCATTTCGCTACTGCTCACAAAGCTCATTAGTGGATTGTACCCAAATGATGTATAAAAAACACCTAAGATTGTATCTTATATCAAAAGCAAATATTCAGTAGTAAACCGCTCTAGAGCCCAATCAGCAAAATAACGACGCATATGATGACATCGTAGCTTTAATTCTTGCATCACCTGGTTCTTAAGCCAAAATCTTTTTGCAAAAACTTTCACTAGTCGAATAAAGAGTCCTAATTGTCGTGACTTACGACTAATCGACGAATTTGGATCATCTTTTGCATTTCCGTTTAAAATGGCAATATTTTCTGCAGTGCGCCCATTCCTTCGACATGTTGGTTTTATGGTAGCAAGCACCTTGACTAAAATTTGTTGGCTAAGGTCAACCCTTGCGGCAATCACAAAATAGAAATGTTTTTTTTTTTTGTTTAATGGTATAAATACATATTCAGAATTTACATTGCAGCACGCAGCCTCCTTCGTCTTAGCATATTTGCCGGCGAATAAAATAACTAATAAAATGGCTGGCTATAACTTTTTCCTTTCACCACCTGCCTTATCTCTCATCTATCCCTTTCCTTAAACACGGTTAAAAAAATAACTAAATAGGTATTGTTGCCTTAAAAAAAAAAGAAAACAACGCCTAATATTTTGCACTCGCCCCACTGTGCCCTGTAGATTTAAAAACCTTACAACAGAGTCATTAATTTAATTAAAAAAATCGTCAATATTTTTGTTTGTTAAAATTATTTTTCTACAAAATATGAAATAATATAATCGAAATAATTACATTATAATTTGTATAAATTTAACAAAGCAATTCTTAAAACATACAGATCTCATTACAATTACAGACTTTCTTCCCTCTCTAATCAATTTAAACAAACAGTTTATTCTTCAGAAAGAAAACATAGTAAAATACTCATAATTCTATGAATTCCAGGAATTAAAACTAAATACTTGCTTGAAATGCATTTTGTAAAATAAAAAGGAAATAAAATTGTTTATTTACTTTTAGAGGGAATCCGAATAAAAAACCAAAAAAAAAAAAAAAACAAGAAAAAAATTACTCAAAGTCATGCACAAGTAGAAAAATTATTTCATAAACTGAAATGGTCTTTTGTTGTTGTTGGTGTAGTTGGTGTTGCTACTGTAGATAGTGTGGATATAGATGCGTGATTTTTTAGTGTTTTTGTTTTCTTAAACAGCATCGTCAAGAAGAAATTAAAGATTGAGAAAAAAATATGAGAAAAGACGGAAGTTTTTTTTTTAAAAAGCACAAACAACCAAGAAATTACATGCACGTCTTTGCTTTAATTTTATTAATTACTTAAATGAACATAAAATAATTTTTGCAACAAAATATATGCTTTCTTTCTTTGTTCTTTCTTTAACCCATATTTTTGTTTTATTTATTTTCATTTTCTTACAGATTCAATTACATCTCTATATGAAACGTCTGGGAAATTAAAAATTTTTAAAGTTCTAAATTGTTTTCAAGAAAATCGGCTTTAATGTGTTTCTTCAAGGAGCGAAAGCATTAAAAAAACAATTATTTTTTCTTTTGTTTGCATCAATAGAATGTCTCATGAGACAAATAAAAAAATGTTAGATCGTGAAGCTGTACGTTCTGTCATACAACAATGGAATGCAAATCGTTTAGATTTGTTTGCCCTCTCCGAACCAGATGAGGTACTAAAATTAGTTTTAATATTTCTTTTTTTGTTTTTATGTTTTTTACGTGTTTAAAACAAAAGTTAATTTGCTTTTTCTTTTTGAACTTCTGTGCAGAATTTACTTTTCCATGGTGTGATGCGTTTTTATTTTCAAGATGCTGGTCAAAAGGTTGCTACCAAATGTATACGTGTTGCATCAGATGCTACTGTTACAGATGTCATTGGTAAGTGCGGCGAAATTGTTTAAATTAAAAAAAAAAAACTGCTTAATCTTAAGTTCATGAGAAAGTTTTAAACCAAAAAATGAAATGTGTTATTTATTTTTTTTTTAATAATTTTTCTTTTGTTTCTCATGGAATAGTATTCATTTTTTATCGGGATTGCTAATAAATTATGGCTAAACTTCCATAACTTAAAATATCTCAAACATAACTTATAAATTTGGCTTTAAGTATATGTCAGGACCCTGGCCAAGATGATTTTTAAAATCAGTTCAGATTTTCCGTCAATTGTATGGCAAAGCATCTCGAACTAAAAAAAAAGAAATTATAAACCGTTGACAAATAAGGTTTAATAAAAAAGATAGTTTTCTTTTTACAGTTCATACAAAATAACGCTGGTCTGACCATCTAATAAGAATTCCTTGAAATCGCTATTTCGAATTCGTGCGTGGGAATAGTAGTTAAAGGCCAGAAACGTTGATTCGGCATAGTGCACAAGCTTGACGCATATACTATTAAATATCACCAAGTGAATTTTTTTAAGCAAAGAAAATATTTCTGAAGTATTAAGCTCATTTGGACTTTGATTTTTAGGCATTGCCTTTGTCACCCTGAATTTCTGACTTAAGAAATCATTACACAATAAAGTTTGTAAAACAATCGCACGAAAAGAATACAGAATTTCAAAACAATTTCACAAAAAAAAAGAGAAAAATATGTGTAGACAAGCACCTTAAGTTAAAAACGTTTTTATTAAAAAATATAGCATGCAATAAAAAAAATTGGCTTAAATCTAGTTTACGGACGCAGCTTAAAAAATAAAAAAAAAATACCTACGGGGTGTAAAATTTAATTTTAAGCAAAAAATGTAAGTGACAAATTTAGAGCTGACCCTTGGTTTCCGAGTTACGGGCCTCCAAAGTTTGTATGTACAATATGGAATATATCGAGTAGTTTTTCGTGGAATAAGACAATATGGGTATCATTGGAAAGGTAATTTCAATATCTTTTTAATTTAAAAGAAAAACAGTAAAAAAAAACTAGATTGTTCCAAAAATTTTTAGATAAATTTAAACATATACAATGGGTTTTGATTCAAAAACTTTTGAACTCTTAAAGTCATTGTGTTGCTGTAGTCTAGGTGGTAAGCACATTGACTACAAATCTGGCTGCCCTGGGTTCAACCCTTGCGGCAGTCAAGAAATAAAAACATGTTTTTTTCTGGTTAATGGTATAAATACATAATCAGAATTAACATAAAAACATGCAGCCTCTTCGTCGGTACTTATTCATAGCATATTCGCCGGCGAAGTAAAATAATTAATAAAATGGCTATATCTATCTCTTTTCACCACCTGTCTTCTCTTTTATCTATCCCTTTCCTAAAGAATGTAGCACGGTTACAAAAAAAAAAACAAAAATTATCTTTATGGGAAATAAACAGATTATGCTTTATAAGTATTAAAATTATTAATAAATTGAAATAATGAAAAGTTGTAAAAAAAATTTTTTTATGACAGTTCTCATTTATCAAAAAAAAGTGAAATTTTTTTTTCGCATGCTATATGTTTTTAAAAACATATTAAATTATTTATTTATCTTCTGATGCATAAAATGGAATGAAATTAAATCATTACTGTGCTCTGAAGGAAGTCGTTTTCAAAAACGAAAATATAATGAATTACAGTTCCTTTTGGCCTTTTCTTATTCGTCAATTGGGAGTGAGATTTCAGCAAAATATCTTAAAGATAAAAATAAGAAATTAAAACAAAAGCTAAAAATAATTGCTTGATATATATTTTATTAAACGAATGAAAATTGGAATTGGTTTACTATTGGGAAGGTTGGTTTACAAATAAAAAGAAAATTGTTTTGAAATCATAAGAGTTTCTTGAATTCTGTGAGAAAAATTATAGAATATTCACATAAGAAAAGAATAAAAAAAACTCCTTAAAAATTTTTTTGAAAAAAGTTTAAACTTTTTTCAATTAAGAACTTGGTGCTCAAAATTATTGAAAACCCGTTAAAACGTGTGTTTTGTTGTATAAGATATACTGCATAGTATAAAGATAAACACGTTCAATATGTTTATATAAATATAGCATGAAATAAATTTTTTCTTAATACACACAGTACAAATTTTACACTATACAACGGAAGTAAAACAACATTTTTTAGAGCAACAACAACAAATGGAAAGTTTTATTTATTTGTTGTGTAACTAAAGAAATTAGTTTAGCTGATTAACTATTTAACATTAACGAATTACAAGTTCTTTTATAGTCTAATTAAGCCCATTATGTTCCCAGAGATTTTTCTTTGTCTATAAATGAAACCAAATTCTTTAATAGAATGAATTCCTCATTTTTGCGATTAAACTCTATTTTTTAATAATTTCCGTTAGATATTAGTGTATCTTCCTAAGAGTAAAAAAAGATGTGATGTCCTCAGTTTTTGTATAGTATTTTTTCATTCGCTTTGATACAGAAAAAAATTTCTCAAAAATCTTAAAATATTCAAGTCAAAATCCCTAATACTAAAACCCTGTATAACCTTTTTGCAGAAACTTTAATTGAAAAATTCCGTCCTGACATGCGGATGTTGTCCGTACCGAATTACGCTTTATATGAAGTTCATTCTAATGGCGAAGAAAGACGTTTGAATCCAGATGAAAAACCTCTATTAGTACAATTAAATTGGCACATTGATGATAGAGAAGGCAGATTTCTATTAAAGAATATAGATCAAAAGACCACCGTAAGTAATCAATCTAACAAAAATCTAATATCTATTTTACAACATTTCTAATTTTCAAACTTTTCTTTAGCCCATTGAACAAACTGATATAAATTTTAAAAGAAAACTCTCCAAACGTGAAAAGAAAGAGCAGAAGAAAAAAGAGAAATTAGCAAAATTAAACACAGATGGCACCAACACCACCATAAATTGTCACACAAATGGTCATAACGGTTCGAATGGCAACGAGCAGGAAACTCAAGTGGCGGGTAAACTTTATACAGAATTGCCAGAAACCTCCTTTACACGTTCCATTTCAAATCCCGAGGCAGTTATGCGTCGTCGTAGACAACAAAAGTTAGAAAAGAAATTGCAACAATTTCGCTCCCGAGACGGTGGTCCCGATACTGGTGGTACTTTAAAGATTTATGGTGAAAGTTTGTGTCAAGATGTGCCTTATAAAACATTGCTGTTGTCAATACGTGATTGTGCCCAGGCGGTAGTTAGAGAAATGTTAACAAAATATGGCTTAGAAAAGGCTGACCCTTTGCATTACTGTTTAGTACAGGTTAGTGATGAAATGATAAAAATTTTGTGTAAGCTTTTTGACTTTATGGATTATTTTTTTAATTCTTTAGGTCAATAGTGATGGTTCGGAGTATATACTCGACGATGACGAATGTCCTTTATCAATTTTAATGAATCATCCAACATCAAGGGGTAAGTAAAGATATTTTATGAATTTATATGAAAACAAAAATACTACTGGCCAAAATTCCTTAAGTATATTCTATTCAGGGCCTTTTAGACTTTCTAAAACCCTAACGATAAAATAAACTGTGTATCGTTGCTGAAACTAAAGTTAGAAATTTGTTACATGAAAATATTAATAGTCATGTTCTATCTCTACGAGCACGTAACTGCTTATCTTATAATTTTGGATGACATAAGCCTATGAAATCGATAAGTCTTTTTGATATTGTTAAAAAAAATTTTGCTCATCGAAGTTAGTACTCGTTCCCCTTGTACTTGTACGTCTGTTTTCTAGTTTAAAGTTGTTGACATAGGAAAGGGAGGAGTAATTATTAATTATCTTATAACTCGATAACTGCATATATATTTGATATAGGTTAGGGCTGATGTTTCGAGCAAAAATGTATCGGTACCGGACAGGCGGGGGGACGAGTACTACCCGTATGAAATATATTATAGCCTTGTTTGCCATTGGGAAATATTCCGAACAATTAAATAATTTATCAAATCATAAAATTTTGCGTTTTTCCTCTCCCTTTTTTTCAATAAATATCGAATACTCTACCCTTTACATAAATATCTAACAATGTTTAAAATTTTATTGTAATCGGTATATAAAAATGTCCGTTTTTCCACATGTAGGTCATAGCTCCGAATACAGATATTGATGAGGATCTATCTATGTTTTAAATTTCATTAAAACCGATTAGCCTAGACTTTGTTAAAATTTCTTCAGACGCATAAAAATGTCTCCTTCCCCTTTTCTTCCTCCGTGTTTCATATTTCATTAAAATCGGTTCAGTCTTTTAGCCGTGAATGACGTGACGTGATAGGCTACTCAAATGTGCGGTTTGTGTATTGCAGGCGAGCGACTCTTCTAGAAAATTTGTATAGAAATTACTCAAAAAATTGAGTGCTTTTCATACAAATTTTTTACACGAGTCGCTCGTAGAGATTAAACGATACGAGTAAATACAAGTAGATATTCGATACATTCCTATCGATACCAAGTACTTTTAGCATTGATACTTTACTACCGAGTACCAAGTAGGTATCGGTAAAAATGTACTCGTATCGGTCAAAAATACTCGTTGCATATTGACTTGAAGTTAATATTGAACGTGCCGTCATTACAGTTTTTATGAAATGCGCATAAATTAGTTATCTGTGGTAAAACGGTTAAAAATTAATAGGCCAGAACTTGTATAGACTTTTTGGTACTTTATTATCGAGAGGGTAAAACATATCAAAAAGTGGCAGACTTAGCTCTTTTTAAAAAGGGGGCACTAGAAGGTTCAATAATTCGAAAAAATAGCAATTTGCTACTTTAGTAGCAACAACGGTCACGTTGCATGAGACCAGCGATATGTATATTTATTTTTCTTTGTCTTCATTTTATGTAAAAGTCAACCGATACAAGTAGGTATCGATACTTTTTGTTCGATATTAAGTACGTATTATATTTTTCGATCGATACTGTATCGAGTAAAAATATCGATACCCTAGTGGTATTGTTCTATCCCTAGTCGCTCCCTTGTAATACAAAAACCGCACATAAGAGTAAAATCTTGGTGACGTAGGACGGGTACCTCTCATACAAAGTAACTTTTTATTATCCTACATCGGGGGAAAGGGAAACATATACTCCCTATGAAAAATTATTATCAGTTACTCTACATCTAGTCGGCTGACGTAATAAGCAAGAGCTTTTAGGTGTTTATTTTGTTTTTTTATAAATGGCTCGTTAAACGCTTTTTGGATAAATCATACTTTGACAGCTCTAAAAGCATTTATGACGTTTTATATTATTCCAAAAAAAAAAAATAAATTCATAATGCGATTTAAAAAAAAGCATCAAATAAATTAAATTTTCTATTATACGTTTTCTAAGCGACCTTTTTCTCGTTATTTTTCTTTTCGTTTTTGCTTATTTTGCAATTTTTATTCCTTTGTAAGCGAATTGTGATTATTTTATTTAACGTTATTTTAAGTAGAGCTATTTACATTTAAATTCCTACTTACTGTTCGAAAGTAATAACTTTGTCTCAATGGCAATATTATGCAAAATCACCATAACAATTGCAAAACATTGTTTTGTCTCTTACTATCTTTAAGCCAAATACTTTTAGTATAAATAACTTTATACCACTTATCATTAAATAATAAAAAGTAAATTCCTTTAATTTGCCGAAACATCCTTAGAGTAATAATGCACAACACATTCCATTTACCTGCAGTTTATTAAAGGTATTTAAATATTTTGGAAATAATGTTGCTGTTACTGCTGCTAATGCTGCATAACATTAACATGCAATTAGTGTCGGTCGTCCTGGCTGTTGATTGTTATTAAAGTTTTGTCAATAATTGTGACTAGACTAGCAGAACAACAAAGAACGGAAAAATGAATAATTTTGTTGGCAAAAAGTGTTGCTTGGAAAATGATCCTTTTATAGGTATAAGAAGAATAAATAAGGGATAGAAAATTTATATTTTGGGTTGTTTCATTAAGGGTTTGTTTTTTCTTTCTGTTTTATTTGTTTTGGTTACTATTTAAAAATTTAGTTGTCAACTGGAATTTAAGCCAAACACTATAGTGTTTTTTTAGAAAATATTTTTAACCAAAAAAAAAAAAAAAACAAAAAAAAAGTGATAAGTGAAAAAAAAAATTGTTAAAATGACTGCAAAAAGTCACAAGCTATTTTGTGATAAGATTTGTGAGTGTATTTTTTTAAATGAAAATTAGAGATATTTTATAAAAAAATATATATTATTTCTTAAAATAGAAAGAAGCATACATACATGGAATCCATTGTTTATAATTTGGATGTTGTTAATAAAAACAAACTGACAAATTTTGTCCTGTGTATAAATGTTCTTTCTAAGTCTGGATGCAATGTTTTAGGTGTCGTAGCGTTACTGTTTTTATTTAAAATTTGAATACACTTGATGAAACGATATAATACTGTCATGTGTTTAATCTGCGAAATCCCATTAACTGGTCAAAAGTACAGTGTATTATATTTTAAAAAGTATGAGAAAACACTTTCGCAGCAAACCATATGAATCAGAAAGAAAAATTTACTAACTCATTTCTCAGAACTTCTGCGCTCATAAAGAGTACAACAAACAATAATAGGCCATTCGAAATCTTCAGAACAGTGAGATTTTTTCTACTTAACTGATTCATCTTAAGGAGCTCTTATTTTTGAGTGTCATATAGGAGTTATGCAGTGATTAAAAATGCTTGACTATTTTCAATGCATATGTAGTTGCTTAACTGTTGCTGTGAAAAAATGTGCAGCAAACGCAAATGCAAAAAAAAAAAAAGAAGGAAACACTGACTGTGTGTTTCTTTCTGCAGCAAAGCAATCAGGAAAGCATTTACTTTAAAAACGTTTGCTGTTGCTTTAGCAATCAATTGTTCCATATTTTTATTTTTGCTTTTGCTTAACTCTTTACTATGAAGTTGTGGTTGACTACGAATGCTTTTTTCTTGCTGTTACTTTCTGTGACTCGCTGCTTTTCATCCCTTTTAACATTGGAAACGTATTTTGTATTTTTTACTTACAATACGTAAGAAAATACCATTTGAAAGCGTTGTTTTTATTACACCATTAAATGATTTTTTTTTTCTTAAAAAGCAACAGCGAAAGAAGAAATAAACATCAACAAAGTTCCTTGACTAAATGAGAATTATGTCAAATCAAAGCTGTCATAAAATACAATCAACAATGATTTTACAATCAATACAATCAACCATGATTTTATTTTTCTTACTTTTTTTCTACACTCGTCAGATTTTTGCAGCTCAATATGTAGTTTTTGTTGTTATTTTTAACAAAAATATTAAATAACAGCTGTTGGCTGTACTTTTGTAATTGCAACCAAGCACTAAAATGTAGTCAGTTATTTTTACCTTGGGAATAAAATTTTTATTTATATCAATGCTTAGATAATTAAAAATACATATTAAAAATACATATTTATCTTGAACATAAATGACATTACATTAAAAAAAATTTAGCAAACAAAAATTTCAAGGTAAACAACCAACAATTATAAAATGCATATTTAGGAACTTTTTTTCTATAAAAAAAATTTATTCTATTTGATTATAGAAATATTTTTATTCATAAAATAATTTGTTAAAAAGTAATATTTTTCAATCCAAACAAAAAAAATGCAAAAAAATTTTTGTTTACTAAAATTTTTAATATTTCGTTATTCCCTCAATAGCATCATTAGCAGGAATCTATAATACATATTAATGCACAAACATTACTTGGACATCTATTTTTGATACATTAAACAGCAGATTCAAAAGAGTTAACAATAAACATAAAAGCCAACTTCTATCTAAAAAGTGTCAAGATATAAGGCAATGAAGGTATAACTGCAATATAATTCAAATTTACGTCCTCTATGGGGACGCACTTTAATTTAAAATTTTTTATTTAGCGAATAAAAATAAACATACGGTTTTAAAAATAATGTCATACACGTTAAATAATGCTATCTATAAGGACACTCTTTTATTTTAAGTTTAGTTTTTTTTTTTTTTTGTTATTGAGCGCTACAGCGTTACTCACTTTGAGAAAATTTGAAGTTCCTGCCCTTAACATTTTAATCACGTACGATATATGGAGAGATATTCCTTTATTTTAAGATTTTTTTATTTTAAGATTTTAAGATGAAAATGATTTCTAAGTGGCAACAGTCTTTAAGCATAGTCTTTAAAAAAAAAATCAAAATCGGTTTAGAAATGACGGAGTTTTGTAAGTTATATATATATATATATATATATATATATATATAAACGATACACTTTATTTCATGCATTTTTAAATTTCAAATTTCAGAACAATCCTGATTCGTCAAAAACAAAAAGGCAACACCATTTATGAAATTATTTTTAATATTTTTTCATAAAAAATAAATTTTTTTATAATATATATTTAGTTTTTTTTATAAAAATATTTTTTTTTTATAAAAATTAAAAAAAATTACTGTGCCTTAAATTTTAAATAAAAGTTATACAGAACAAAACCCCCATTCATTTATGTCGATCAGTTTCATTTCTGTATAGAAAAAAGCAAAAAAAAAACGAATTTATTTGATTTTGTAAATTTTAATCCTTTTCTTCCTCAGAAATCTCAACTTAAGTTCTTTTGTTTTATTTCAAAATTCTTTTTTTTTTTTTTTATTTATTTATTTAAAATAAAATTACGACTTTTGACGTGTGGATATTATATATTATATTTCACTCTGCTGGTGTCGAATTTTTCTTGTTTTTGTTGGAAAACGTTCGCATACTTATGAAAAATTATTTTTCGAAATTAAAATAAATGAACTTAAGGCAAAATCAATTTCACTTAATTTATTATGACTTTTTGTACTTATTTTTATATGAGCTTTGCTCCCTAAAGTAGGCTTTATATATTACTCGCTTAAAATATTTCTTTACGTGGATTGGAAAAAACTTCAAACAGCTGTGTTTTCTTCCTTCCAATGAATTATCATACTCTTTACTAACTACACTACAAACAAATTCATACTCATGCGCTAAAATCAATGACGTCATACTTTTATTAACACACTTTATATTCAAACATACCTACAAATAACTTAATTTTTCCTGTGGGACTTTTTTCCGTTCGTCAAATATTTAAAAAAAAAATCCCATAAAAACTTTCACTTACATGTCATAACTAACGATGTTACTTGGACCATTAAACATTATGCTTTTATTTACCAAAAAATCCATTTTAACATGATGACATTTAAATAACATTTAAAGCGTTAAATTAAGTTGTGTGTAGATACGAAAATTTTTCTTAATGGCTTTTTTAAAGAAAGTGTGTGGCAGAAAAAAAAACAAGTAGTGACAGTTAAGAAAAAATTTATTGCGTTAATAGGAATTTTTTAATTTTTTTTTTTTAGAATATTGTGGTATGAATTAAAAATATAAATTTAAATGGAGAAGTATAAGCGATTTTAAATACGAATTGAATTTTAAATTATAATTTTATTATTATTATTTTTATTATTATTATTTTTAACTAGACTTCACTTAAAAATTTAATATTATTATTTAAAAATCTGAATTTTACTTTTTAAAACAAAACAATTATTTAAAAAAAATCGAAAATTATATCCAAAAAACATCAATCGTAATTTAGCAGCAAAAATAAAATGAAAGTTATCGATACCAAATATCTATAACAAAAATATAAAAAATTAAAAAAAGTTCTAAAAGTGAATTGTTTTAAAAACTTATTCTTAGATCGAAAACGTGCGGCTGTTAATGAGTTAAGTTCAGAGGCCCATAACTCAGAAAATATTTCAATTTTGTACTTGATGTTTTTCTTATGTTTTAATTTTCTATCCTCCCATTTTTTTTTTGGATCGGAGTTACGTTACTAAACTAGAAACGTTCCGCAAGATGAAGGATATGGATCGATCGAGCAATTACTTTTATTTGTTTGGCATACACAAAAACAATGCTTGCTTTAACGAAGTATTATTTATTAATCAGTTTAGACAAAGTTACTTCGAGTTGATAAAACAGTACTGAAAATAAACGGAGGAAGACGGCCACAAGTTTTTATCAAAGTTGAAATTGAAATATTATTTAGACCAGCGCTGTATATTTTTTGCACGCAACTGTATAGATTTAAATATTTACATTTTCTTTCATTTTAATCTGAATCATACTTTTTGGAGCACAAATGCTAAAACTTAATATAAATTATCTAAATTAGTATTAAGTATTTTTTTTTTTTTGTTGCGTGAAAAATATTTTGACATATAATTTTTTTTATGATTATTCCTAAGTTGTTTAGTCTAATAAAATCTTAAATGTATGTGATAAATATGTACAGACATAATTTATGGTAGACTTTTTTGGGGGCAAAAATAAATAAATACTCAACGGCATAGAAAAACAAAATAATATGTTGTCTGTGGTTAGTTTGGTTAAAAGGGATTTTTAAGACAAATTTATAAGCATACATTTATAATACTTAACCTCCCTTAATGAAATGGAAATGAGAGAGTGTACTTATGTATATTTTTGAAATTTTTTTTTATCTGTGTAGTAGTTTTTTTTTTTTTTCTAACAACAAAAGTGGCTGTACGCGTATTTTATAACGTTTAAGGTATTTTCCTTTGGCTTTTCAGCATTTTTAAAATCTTTTTTGTTAAGAATTTTTATAAAGCTTTAAAAAAAATGTATTATTATTAAATTAAGTTTCATTCCAAATTTTTATTATATAATCAAAAACTGTTAAACATCCCTACTACATCAGATTCTTATTTAATCTGTTTCCGGCCAGTTGGCTTTCTTTAGTGGGAAATACTTTTTTCGGTTTTGTGTTTCATCATCAGCCTTCACTTAAAACACTTGGCGCTTTATGTCATTCAATTAACTTATTTCACACTATTCATACAACGTTGATCAGTCGTCTTATTTTGTCTTAAATGAAAAAAATTGTATAATTAATTTTATGATGACATTTATTTTTCCATAAATTGCTTTTTTATATGTTTATTCCTGAAATACTTATTTCATGATCCTAGAAGTATGCTTTATTTTTTATTTTAACGAAAGTGTATTCGTATTCTAAGCAGTATTTTTAAAAGGAGACCAAAAAGAAAATTCTTATTAAACTTAAACTGGTAAAAGCTTTCACTAAAAATGTTAACGAAAAATGAAATGGTATACAACTGTGCTGTTGTTAGTACCTAGAAGGAAGCTGAACGATCCTTTTGAAAAGTTTAGATCTGGTAAACTTACGACCCGGAAATGAAAATAAGGCTATTTCGACACCATCCAGAGAACTACTTAAAGCGGCTTCTCTGAGAAATTTTATGTTTAAGAGATAAAGCTTTGATGATATAGAAGCGGGCAGGTACTCCCCATGCAAAGTAATTACGAATTGTACCCACGTATACAGGACAACAATAGTTAGACTTTACAAAGTATATACTTTTCTAATAACAAAAATATTTTGCTTAAGGCTTCTATGCATATATAAAAAACGCAGTATATTTTAGTTGTTGCAGAATTCTTTTTATTTGCTATTATCCACTTCTAGATAAATACAAGTATAAAAGAAATAAGTGAAAAAAAAGTTAACGTATCCTTCTTTATTAAAAAAGTCTACACGATTTAACTCGCCTATAAATCAAAATCGCAGATGCAAGTGGTATGGCACTATTAACAAAAGCGCTGAATGGGGAAGTTGCTTGTTCAAAGTAATATTGGGACAAGTGCGAGTTGGATAGAATTTTAAATACCTATAGATACGCCAAATTACGTATGGCATGAGATACCCTTTAAATTTTCAGTGTATTTTCTTGCTGGTTGTTTATTCTATGAAAATTTAAAGTTTTCATACCGACATTTTTGGAAAGTATTTAAGTTTAATAAAAATGAATGAGCCCAACGACGCATATATGCGTTTAAAATTAAAAAAAAAAACTCAGGAAGCATACATAATTTTCATAAACCGATTAGTAAAAAGAAAGTGCGAATGTTTTAGTGAGACCTGTAAAATTAAGTACAATCAGTAAGCTAGTCTTAAAAACATGCTCACACATCGTAACCTCTTAAGCTATAATCTGAGGAAATCTGTTGTTTAAAACAAAGCAACAAACAAAACGTAATTTTTCCATAATATCCTTATTTTGTCTTTAAATTTAATTTAATATTGCACTCTACTGCGATATAAACAAATATTTTATAATTTATGTTTAAATTAAAATTGACCTAAGACATTTCTCCGCTCTTTTTACTTAACTTTAAAGGAATTAACCATAAAGAAATGCTACTTATTTAAGATTTGTTATTCCTTCAGTCATTTTATTATTTTAAATAAATGATCCAAATATAAATTCCTTCATTTACGTCTGCATATAAATTTCAATCATCAAAATTCTTGTAATAAAATCTTTATAGTTCAGCAAGCAAATTATTGCTAATGAGGTCATAATGTCTAAACGAAAGACAAAGATTAAGAGGTTTTCTAAGTAAACAGTCACAAAAAAGTTATGGACAAAAGAAGCTCATCACAAGTTTAAGGAAAATATTTGTTTGCCAGTGATTTGTTATAAAAATCACATTAATCTGCTGTTAAATCTTTCTTTTTTCTTCTATTTTATCAAAATACGATTTATTTTATTTAACTTTTTATTGCTTTTTGTGTGTATGTGTGTGTGTGTGTTAAAATGAGTAATGACTTGGAAACGTGTAAAGGACGAACGCGTTCTTTCACTTTCTGCCATCCCTAAATTAGCGCGTAAAGCGCAAGATAACTGTCAAAATTTCTCATGTACATACAAAATGTATGAAGCATCCCTAAATAGCTTGGCGTCAACGCTTAACAATTGGAAAATCCAATTTTGACAGTGCGTTAGGAAGTGAAGTTTGCTGTTTGTTGGTTTGTTTTGTTTTGTTATGGTTGAAAAGTAGTGACAATTTAGTAATTTTCAAGGCAATCTAGCGGTTTTATCTCTTCTTTATTCTTATACAGCGGGTTTTATGAAATAAAATGAGTTAACATTACTTTTAACGACACGAAGTTAACGCTGTTATTTAGGGATAGCATTTCAGCGCAAAAGCTATGAATTACATTGCTTTGCGTCTTACGCGCTAATTTAGGGATGACAGTTTAACAATTTCAGAGATGTAAACTTGTACAGCAAATTTTAAAAGATTTTTTATCTTTGTGGTATACTTTCGGGCTGATTAAAATTTTAAACTCTAGCTTTTGCAAACTCACATTCTAGTAACAATCTCTTCTGCATTTAGCAATAATACTTTCGTTTTTTATGTAATGTAATATGATTTAAAAAACAGCGAAGGTCTTTTTGTTATCTAACGGACAAAGAACTTAGGCATTCAGTATAAACTCGAAAATTTGTTATCCCTTAAAATGTTTAAATCTGCAATTAAATTATTTTCTAAAAGTAAAATTCTTTAAAAGTGTAACTGAAACAATTTTTCAAAATTTTCAAACTAATTCTAGTCCAAAAAATTTTAATTAATTCAGTTAAATTTTTCTTAATTTGCAATTTACCAAGGAACAAGGGAAAGTCAAAAAGTATTTTCAAAAAACCTTGAGATTTTTGTTCTACTTTTCAACATAGTAATCTTTAAGATTTTAGAATTTCAGAATGTATAGTTATATAAATTTCATAATTGTACAGTAAATCAAGGATTATTCTCAAGACCTAAACAAAGCATTGACTAGTGAGGAAAGTAGCAACACAAAAACATTGGTTAGCACTCGTGGGTGAGTTAGTTTAAATGACCTGGTGGTAAACCACGAGATCGTGAATTTGAGTTTTAAGGGCGTATATTTGCTAAAAAAAAGTAATTGAGTAATTTTCGTCCCATCGTAGTAATACAATGCTGTAGCGTTAATTGCTGCGTAGTTAAAACAAGTAAGAGTGCTATATTCGGCTATGTAGATCTAGTTTATTCAAGTAACTCCAATCAAAAAAAAAAACAAATATTAGGGTGAAAGAGATTAAAAAATCAGAAAGCAAAAATATTGAGTACTATATATAATTTTACATAAAAATGTCATCGGCTCTAAATGGGTTAAGTATTTTTTTAAATTATATTATTTCCTGAAATATATCTTTAAAAGCTTTTAAATGAGACCATTATTGATATCTTAAAACACGGTTCACAATCGTACTTTTCTATGAAAAGTGCGGAGGCGCATAACTCGGAAAATATGGGCGAGCGCCAATTTTGTCACTTGTTTTTTTCTTATTTTTTAATGCTCTTTCACCCCATTTTTGTGATTGGAGTTACTTCACTCAACTATGTGGTTCCATATGATATCGAAAAAGTAGTGTTTTGCCTGCTGCCTCGAAGTACATGAACAGATCTAAAACAATTTTATGACGCAAAATAAAAAGCTGGAAGATAGACAAATTACTAAAATAACAATAATAAAATATTATTACTTTAGTAGTTTTAAGTTCAAGTCCCAGCATTGACTTGAATAAACAATGATTTAAACCTACGATGAAAACTGCAGATAAACAAGTAAAAGTTAAAATTAATTTTTTAAACGGCCGAGAGGTAAAAATTGTTTTGTTTAGTTGGCATCACTGAATATCAAGTTTTTTTCTATGCTCCCGACTTTAGCAATTTCCTCCGTTTTACGGTAACTTTTTAAAATCTTAAATAACCTTCTTATAATATGTTTATTAAAAGTACCTCTTAAAGAAGTTAATATTAATCAGTAAGGGTGCTATATTCGGCTATGCCCAATTTTATATACCACCATTTATGTAAATCTAATTTAGTGAAAAAAATTGGTTGACAGAGAATTAAAACATTACAAGAAAACAATAAGTACTGTATACAACTTTACATAAAAATGTCATCGCCTCTTAATTGGTTAAGCATGTTTAAAAAATTTTATTATTTCCTTAAAAATCTCTTCAAAAGCTTTTAAATGATACCCGTATTGATATTTAAAAAAAATTTTAAATTTCAGAGGCCCGTAACTCGGGAAATATGGGCGAGCGCAAGTTTTTTTTCTTAATTTTTAATTCTTAATCGGCCTCTATATTTGTTACTTTGTTTTGTTCCAAATGATATGGAAAAATTTAAGGCGGACGTGGTGCCAGCTGTCTCGAAGGACATGGACAGATCTTGTTGTTTTTCAACAGCAAAGTTTTCGAAACTATGTCTGATCGATTGGCGTATTTAAATTTTCTCTAGCTTAACTAGTTCCCTGGAAAAGTTGATTTCAACTCGAACAAGGACAACTTCGAAAATGGATATAGTGGAAATTACACACGGAATGACAAACTTAGGGTGTAAAAAAACCCTCTTTGGTAAACAAGAGATTGTTCGAACAAACAAAAGTGCCACGGAGGAGTAAAATAAAAAGTAGCGTGCTTGTATATGCAATTAAAGGAAACTATATGTTTGAAGAGGAAAAACGTAACAATATTGATCAGTATTTTATTTTTAGACTTGCATTAACGTTCAGATAACTTTTGACCCTTCTAAGGATTCGATTATTTTCTTCTTTATAAAGAAAAAAAAAACATTCTTTTAATATAAAAACTCTTAAAAAAATAAATGAGAAAAAATGTTTACTGAATGATTTAAGGTTTTAACTGAAACACAACCTTAAAATGAATAAAAAAATGTAATTGATACTTATAAACTTTATTATTTGTTTTATAATTTCTTTTCTTTTTTATTTGTCTTTTTCGTATTGTTCTTAAACTTTCTCGTGTATACCGTTATGTATGGGGAGGTAAATAAAATTGGAAAATGTTATACTTACAAACACACACACGCACACACATCTAAGCCTGCATTGACGTAAAAACATATACAAGAGCAATAAAAGCTTCTTCATTTTTATACTCACATTTTGTGGTTGTCCCTTAAGTGCCGAAACATTGGTCTTTGAAATATCAATTCTTGTAGCCAATATCGTATAAATAGGTCGGACTAAAAATATATAAATTATAAAAAAAATGTAATAGTAGCGCAAAATTGGTCTTTAGATTAATATATTAACTGCCTTATTCATAAAAAATAAAATAACTTTGAAGTGTGTTTAATATTTTCAAATCTATTTTAATATTTTAAGAATGCTGCAGTTAATTTATAAAGAATTCTAGAACACATTGCCTGCCAATAGGCTGCTTATAACTCAACTTTCTCAAACACTTATAATCAAAAGACACCCTAACAAAATAAAATGTACAAGAAACCGAACAAACAGACAAATAGCTTTACTTAAGGTAACTGAAATTTATTATAGATCATAAAATTGTTCAGTACATAGAACAACTTAATCTTGTGTGGAAATTTTTATGTATTTCTTTTTAAAAGAAAAGTGTATTTAGTTTGTCAAGAGAAAGGAAATAAATTAACTTTCAAATAACGGGTATATAAAAATTCTTGCACGATTTAAATTGGCGATAATTGTGCAATAATCCAAAAAAAAAAAAAAAAATTAAAGAGTTGTATAGCAACTTTACTTATTTCGTTTGGTTCCAGCGGTTGTCATTTTTAAAATTTAAATTAAATTCATCAATGTTGAACATCTTTTAAAAAAGAATAAAGTTTGGCGAGAAGTGAATTCTAAGCGAGCTCATCGTATGGAATAAAAGTGCATTTTTAGTTTGACGACAAAGTGATTTTCGGAAAAAAATTTAATTACAATATGCATTGTTTGTTGCAAAGCGTGCGATGGAGTAATTAACATATCATACGTTTGCGAAACTGTGGCTGGTAAAATTTGCAGTTATATTGGCCATCGATGTTAAAGTTTCTTATCTCTGAAGACTTAGAAGCCATCTAAAATGTCATACAAACCGCTTGGATAGTCTGTCTTTTATTTATTAGAACTTATTACTATGGGTTAATTGAAAGTTAAAGGTCTATGCCAAACACCCCCACATAGAAGGATATTTAAAGCAGCATCAACGAAACCCAGTCACATTTATGCAAAATAGTCGACAAAAATGCAACCTTGCAGCAAAAAAATCATTATTTTTTATGTACAGTGTTTGCTGAAGTTTGCGCAATTTGTTTTGCAACTTTAGTTATTTCGTTTAATAAATTTGAAATTTAGCTAGTTACACCGACGATTTACAACTCCGTACGAAAAATTATTTCATATTTGGGAAAAATTGTACGAAATCGTAATTTTTATAATATTTTTTAAAACAAATTTAAAGTCACATTTTAAGCAGAAATTTTTTTACGCATTAAAATTATACCATTTAAAAACTTTTCAAAATGGAAGTATATCAATAAAATAGTTTTTAAAATAGTACCCTTACTACAATTAAATCTTGAAAAAGTACATTTTAAAGATTTGCCCCAAAACTCAAAAAGTTTAAAGATCAGGAAATTAACTTAAAAAAAGTACCTTTAGAAAGAAGCTTTTAGAAAAATACCTTTTATTAAAAGAACGTTTTTTTATGAGTTTTATTTTTTTTTAAGTGTAATAATATCTAAGCCAAAAAAATTTTTTTTTCTTTAATCGGAAAAACGACTGCATGAAGGTCTTAAGCCTTGTTATTAACTTTGGAATAAATCTGTTTCAATATTGAAAAAAAAATCGATTAAGAAATAACTTTAAAAATATTTTATTTTATAATTTTCCTGTTAAAAAGATTGAATAAGGAGACAAAGCCTTAATAAAAATGTAGTAAAGTAACATTTAAAAATGCCCTCGCTACACATAAATCTTTTTGTGTACAGTCATTTCTGAAGTTTGTAAATATCTTTTATTGCTGATACCGAAGTCTGAATCTTGTATAATGGACATCGAAGCTAGGAGATGTGCACCGAAGAATTATTCTAAGGGAACATCCCTTGAAACGGTGCAGAAATAATTAATCGTATATTTTATGGCCTGTGAACTTAACTAAAATTGTATTTTATCGATAACTTTCGATTTTAAGGGTTTATCCAAATTGCAACAAAATTATTTACTCGACAAGATCTAAAATTTAGACCAGATCGTTTTTCAAGTTTTCACTGCAGCCTAATTAACATATTTCAAATAGCCGTATTCCAAAATTTTTACAAATATTATTTAAAATGCATTTTAAAATTGTTTTTTTTTTTTTTATTTAAACTCTTACATACTTTTAAGTAAACAGCTTTAAAACAAAAACAATTACTAATGTCTCAAAATGTTATGATTTTTAATGAAAGAATTTTTCAACTACTTTTGAATAATCTCAATTTTCTTTGGAAGCAACAAAAAAATTTTTTTTTAAATAAATTTTCTTTTAAAATAATAAACACACATTTTTGAAATAAGACTACAATGCTCCAAGAAAAGTCATTACATTTCATGCAGCCACAAATACAGTTATTTACCCGCACACACTATTCTACCATCCCAAAAGTATGCAATGTGCGTCTGTATTATGTGAGTGTACTACTTCATCAAGGATATTCCTGTCTGTTAAACATCTTTCTCGTGATTGTAGTATAAAGCAACGATATACACTTTATTATTGTCGCAAGAGTGTGTAGTGGATTTGCGCTTTAGGCATCTTCCTGCTGTAGTTGTGTTTGTTTTTTATTTCTATTTTTTTGCTCCCTAAAAGTATGCATGTGTATAGTGTTGACGAAGTTATAATGAATGAGGGATTCGGATATTTATGTTCTTCTTTTGTTCAAAGCACATCCCTACATACATATTTATATCTAAGAGATTCGTGTGTTCGTTCGGCTTTCGTTCAATTCTGTTCTTTTTCTTTAATGGAATCTCTCCCTAATAAAGAACAAAATTTGAAATTGTATTTTCAGTCAAGTTTTAATTGTGCTCCAAACAACAACAAACAACAACTGAAAAATAAGAACAATTTTATATAAAAAAATTATTAAACAAAAAATACGGAATTATTTTTATAAATAATTTAATTAAATTTTAACAATAATTAAAACTAATTTCTAATAATTTATATTTTTATTTCGGCAATTGAAAATGAAAAGAAGGAAATTCTTTTAAAAAATATTCTCTTGGCTGCTAAATGTGTCTTGTTAAACTTAAAGTTGAAGTGTTTCAGTAATTACACCCGCCGTCTTTTAATTGGTTTGTGTGTGTGTGTGTGTGTTTTGTGAAAGAAATTCAAGTGCAATTTTGTTGTTAATGTTTGTTTGTAATTATGATGAATTATAAATATGTTTTTAAATTTAAATTATATTCATTACGAGCCGTCGTATTCTTACAAACCCATCTACATGCTACAACAGTGTATGTATCACAACTGCGGCAGTTGTTGTTTGTGCTTGCGTTGTAGCCCAATGTCTTGTTACAATAGCAGAACAAATTTTAAAGATGCTCATTTTAAGATAAAGCTAATGTTTCCAAAAATGCTACTGATTCTGTTTCTTTTCATTAAAATACAGAAATATGATTTTCAAAATAAAGAAATAAAGTGTTTGTTAGTTTTTTCAAAATGTACAGAGTGAAAAAATGTTTGCAACAAATTTAAAATGTTTAACAACAAAAGCAACGTTCTGCATATTTAAATCAAAACAAAAAAATAAAAAATAAAGATAGAAAGAAAATTTTCTTTTTTAAAGTGTCTCCTTTTTTAAAGTTTATTTATTGTTCGTTAATTTAATTTCCCAGTTTGTTGTTTGCAAACATGATGGATTGGGGCATTAGACGTAAGTTTCTCTAATAAATATTTTATTTAATGTTTTGCTTCTTGTATTTTTTTGTTTTATCCCCTTTAAGACTACTCCTACATGTCCCATTTAATTAAACCAATTAAAGCGTTTGTGTTTTTGAAAAGTTTTGTATTAAAAAAATACACTCGGAGGATTACGAATAAGGTAAAAAGTAATTCAAGACTAAAAATATATAGAAAGCACAACCAAAAGAAATACTAAAAATGTAGCAAGGAAAATGCACAAATACTTATTTTTTAACCGTCTTTAAAAATAACCCGACTTCAATAGAGAAAGTAGTAGACATTCTGTCTAATTTTCAAGTGTTTGTATTTAGCGGTTCAAAAGATAGAGCCATATAGATCAAATTACATCAATTATGGGAAGACCCTTTAATTTTGTAATCAAATTTTAAACAACTGTTATAGTGGACTATAGGTTCTTTGTAGGTTCAGGCGTCTGTCTACAACTGTTCAAAAGTATGGCCACATATATCAAATTAAATGAGTTATTGGGGTTCCCTTTAATGCATAATTTAAAATATATATACTTGTTATTATAACGGTCATTCTGTTCAATTTTAAGCGTTTTTCTACAATGCTTCAAGAGATAGGCCTATATAGTATAATTAACGTCAACTATGGGGACACCCTATAATTTTAGATTTATTTTTAAATTACTTTTTGCTATTGGGAGCTAGTGATACGCAGGTTTTTTTTACTTTAAAGTTATGGCCTTTGGGGCTGCTGTAGTCAAGGTGGTAAGCACGCTGACTACAATCCTGGCTGGCCACGGTTCAACCCTTGCGGCAATCAAAAAATAAAAATGTTTTTTTTTTTTGTTTAATGGTATAAATACGTATTCAGAATTAACATTAAAACATGCAGCCTACTTCGTCGGTTCTTCTTCATAGCATATTCGCCGGCGAAGCAAAATAACTAATAAAATTCCTATATCTTCTTCTCTTTTCTTCCCTTCCTTTCTTAAAGAATCTAGTATGGTTATGGCTATGCCTGAAGTGCTACTTCTCTTTTTTTAAGTAATAAAACTAAAAAATATATATGATTATTGGACACCCTTAAAATTATTAGCTCTTTTTAAAACGAGACCAATCTGTAAGTAAACCTTTTAAATAAAAAAATATTTAAAATCGGAAATGACCCAGTGTTGCTGGCACAAACATAAAAAGGTAAAATTCAGACGAATTGATAACCTCCTTAGTTGATTAAAGTCGTTTAAAAGGAGATTGTTATTGATTCGTGTTTTTTTTTTCGTCTTTTTTAATTATTTGTTACCTCAGAAGTCTGTCATTTTCAAGGCAATTTAGACAAACAATTTTTTGTTTGATAAGTTCTGCTTCGATTTTAAAAACATTTTTATAAACTTTAATAATAAAGGGTGTCCTCATCTGAAAAACATTATTTTAACGTATCCTTTGAGAGGTAAGGAGCATTAATTTCAAAATTTCTCTAAGTGTTTAGCGCTATAACTCCTAATGAAAAAACGTTTTAAAAAACTTAACTTAAAAATTAAAGGGCGTTTGTATATTTGGCGTTGCTGAACGTATATGAAATTATATCTTGAACCGACAAAGACCGACACTAGAAATTTACATACAATATGTGTTACTTTATTAAAAGAAGTGAAATTTACATATGTATATGGCCTTGTGTTTTAAATTGTATTTAATGGTGTCCCATAAAGACCACATTTTTTACCCTTTGTCCTCATAGGACGCATAGTTACCGAGATAAATGAGTTTTAAGTTTTCCATATAAAAAATCGAATTTTGGGCAAAAAATTGTATATTTTGGTCTAATATTGAATTTTTTTAATTTTTTAAGTGATCACAGATTAAAGCCTTTTTCCTCCTTTTCATTTCATATAATACTCGCCTGTCAGTTTTCAAGAATTGCGATGCTGCTGATACCGAATCTGAATCTCGTTACTTATAATATCAATCTAAAATAATTGTTTTCGAAACTTCATTCAGAATGTTCATCTATGAATTATTATTCCTGCTTTTTTTCCTAAGTGGACACGTGTTTTTTTTTTCTTTATTTTTTTATCGTCAAAATATTCTTTATTTTACATTTTCTTGATATAATGTAGATCATTTAATGTTTTTTAATTTATTGTTTTCCCAAAAAAATTTTTACTCCATTTAAATTTACATATTTCATTCAGCTTAAAAGTATGCAATGAAATTTTTATTCAAATTTTTTACAAATATATGCAACAGCAAATAAAAATGTATTTTTAGAGGGATAATGCAAATTTTGAATATAAACTTTTTAAAGAGAATAATATTTTGAAATTATGCAAAAAAAAAAAAATATTTTATACTTCTAGTGTATTTCTTTTGATACCTATAGAACAAAAATTATTCGAATTAACAATTCAGAAAACTAATGTAAGTTTTTCATTTGTGTGTTAGCATGCACATGAAATTTTCGGCTCAAGTAAGTTAAAAAAAGAATTCATATGGAAATGTTGCTTCAAGAAATCTACAATAAGGGGATGTGTGGAAAACGTTCTATACAAACTCCAAACAATCCAAGCAAGCGTTTTTTCGCCAATATACTTTAAACAGGCTAAATCCAATTTTATTTTGGTTTTGGGTTTTTTTTTTTTTTTGGTGTATAGTATAGTTTTATCTTTGGTTCATCAATAATAAAAATTATTCCCAATCGTGTTTATTTTTGAGTATGAGCAACAACTCTAACCATATTGCCAAAACAGCTTTTTAATAACCACGTAATGTCATAGTGGCGCCAAATGAGCAATGCCATGATATTGGTAAATCGTTTTAAGTAAAAGTTAATCATGAATGCGTAGTAATAAGTCATTATTTAGTGACCACCAGCAGATAACAGAGATCTTAAAGTAGATTAATCTGAATTTAATAACGAAATGGTCAGTGGCCATTAGGTACGAATGCAAGAAGGCTCTGGTTCTACACAACGATGGCTTCAGTTGTTTTTATAATGAAGAATAGCAAAAAGCTGAACACCTACTGTACCTACGGTAACATAGGATTATAAAGCTATTTGATAGCCACGGGTTCACATAAAAAAACCGTCTTTCCTTAAGTCATCTCAATGCGGTTTACTTCTTTTTAACGCTTTGGTCGCGGAGTACGTAAGTAGCCTTGGTATTTGGAGATCTTTTACAAGTAAAAACTTATAGTTTTCTAATTAAATAATCATTATCTAATGAAATCAATTACATTTTACTTAAAAAGTAAAAAAATCGAATTAAAAAAATAATTAAGCCAATTAAACATTTAATTAAATCGCAAGATGAAATCAAACAAAATCGGTGCAGAAAAAAATTTTGCATATTATAGAAAAACTTAATTATTAGAACCACTTTAATGTAATCTTTGCCTAAGATAAACGCTTTTAAAATGCATCTAAATCGATACAAAAAAGAAGAGATGAAAAGATAAACACGAGCATATCACAAATATATATGTATGTATAAAACAAAAAATCAGCCTACAGGTAGAATTTATTTCAATAAAAGTGCGTAAATAATTTTAATCAAATATTCAAAATCGTTTTTTTTTTTTGTAATTTCAATTTTCTACTACCACCAAAAGCCTAAAATAAAACTCCCAATCAATCAAGAATATTTATCGTAGCAGTATCTTTCTCTTTCATTATAAATATGCGTTAAACATAGTGTATGGCAAACGTAAGCTCTTTATTTATCTTCTTATGTTTATGAATTATTTTTGTTCGAAAGAACATAAGCTCACAAGCATTGTGGTAATTGAGTTGATGCCTTAGTAACCTGCACATCTTGTAATAAAAAATATTTTAATTTAAATAAGAAATAAATGAAATAAAATTAATGTTTTTCTGTTTTTGATTTTATTATAAATTAATAGATTTTTTATTAATGGGATTTTGAAATAACTGAAAGAGCACTTAGGTATACAAAAGCTTTATTTTATATCTTCAATTGATTTATGTGTTAGGAAACATACAGATGTTTTTTTTTTGTCTTTTTGAATTAAGATTTAATGTTTTTATTCTTTTTTAACGTTAATTATTTATTAAGCTTAAAAGTATGCAAAATAATTCTTATATAAATTATAGCCTAATATATGCAACAGCAAATAGAAATGTATTTTAAGAAATTTATATGCAAATTTGAATGTGAACTTTTTAAGGAGAATAAGAATGTTTTAATATGATTATGCCAAAAAGAGAATAAAATTTTGTAGTTCTAACTAGCATGCAAATTTTTTGACATTACACACAACAAAAAATAGTTTAATTATACGGTGTTCATACATGCGTTTTTAATTGAAACAATATTCAGTTAATTGTCAATATATTTTTAGTGTTCATACATACTCAATATTGATACGACAATTAGCAATTGACAACTGAAAAAAATTTTTTAAATTTTTACTTTTTGTGTTTGTGGTTTTTATCATACTAAATGGAAAAAAGTTTTGTTTTAAAAAAAGCGTTTTTTTATTGCAATAGAAAAATACAAATTTTTCAAGCAATGCTTTCCAGTTTATATTTCAAATTAAATATCTTAAAAAAAAAAGAATAAAATTTGGAAATCCTGTTGGAGTTGGAGAAAGCAGCAGTTCTTGCTTTTTTCAATATAAGAGGAAAGATCATACGTCATTTCACAAAATCCTCTTCTTTTTTGATTTCACGCCTGTTGATGAATAAAAAAGTTATTACCAATAAATAATTTGCTAATAAATTTTATTTTAATAAGTTTTCCACCCTTAATTTGTTTGTCCATTTTTTTTTGCTTGTTTGTTTTTGTTGACGTTTGTTAGCGGCGAAATAATACAGGTGAACGCACAGGCGAAAAAGCCCATCAGCTGTATACATTGCAGTTGTCAAAAAAATTTGTCAAAAATAAATTACCACACAATGGAACCGCATTTGCAGTTCCTGATGTGTATAATCAAAATATACGTAAAAAGATAGTAAAAATTATTGTTAACACATTTATAGTTAATTTCTTGGTTTTTTGTGGAAGATTATGTTAGTCTTCAAATGGTCAACGTGCAAGAATGGAACGATACATGTGATTTGAGAAAACTAGAATTTTGGTCACACTTTTCATGGATTTTAATTTTTAAGTAACTTATTTTTTTTAAATTTTCTTATTCTGAAAATTACAACCACTTTTTTTCATCAAATATATTTTTTTATTTTGTTTTTTTAACAATATTTTTTGACAACATACCTAAATTTTGTAGCAACAAATTGCCTGTTGTTTTTTGTGTTGTTGGATTGTTGTAGCCGTGCAGTCACCTGTATTTATTCGCCTTGGTATTGTTGTTGTAAAAGTATGTTCAGTTAGTATTGTTCTTTTTACTAAACACACTTCTGACAGTGTTGCATTATAAATTTTACTCATTATTAAAACAATTATCTCTTAATTGGCAATAAGTAAATTGATTTTTTGTATGAAAATTTAGTCTCAATAATGGACTTAATTGTAATAATTAAAAAATTGCTACATGTATGAACACCATATTAGCAACTCAAAAAGCCCGTCAATATGCTTTCTTACACAATATTCTAGGGGAAATATAACAGCTCTGGTTGTTTGTTTATGTTGTGACATTCACATAACAATTTCTAAATGATCCAGAGGTAGTTAAAAGAGCCCATAATTCATATGGAAATGTTGCTCCAAGACCATTTGGATGCAGCATGAAAATGCGCCTATATCATATACATACATAAAGAGTAGCCCAAAAAATCCGATATTATTCTATTATACAGATTTGTAGAATAATTTTGAATTATTATGCCACTATTACGAATAACGTTTTGCACTTTGCTACAAAAAGACAATAGAAAATATAACAGATTAGAATAATTGCTTTTTTAGCAGTTAAAGCTGGATAGAATGGTAATGCCCTTGCGTATTAGAGAGTCTTACATAAAGAAAGGCAAAAAATGGCAAAATATAATTTGGAGCAAAGATGAATGTGGCGACGAGATAAGACACAAGAGCATACCTAATGCGATTCTCGCATTCACTGGTGCCATCAGTCAACTGCTGGCCAGTGTCGGGAAAATGTAAAATCTAACCGTCCTCGATGTCTACATTAAATACGTATTAGCCAGGGCGGCTCTTATACTCAGGATGTCAGGCTAATTCAGGCATTATCGTCTCGAACGTGGCTTTATTTTACGTTGAAAAGGTAAAAATATCTTGGATGGGCGACTGACTGAAATCTTTTTTGTTAAAATACCGAAAGGCAAAGCAATTTAAAAACTTACGGATAGTTCCAAAATAAGTACGGGGTATGGATTGGGAATTTTTTTTTGGAGAACATAACCTTTCGGTCTCAGTCATGCTACCCGACATGTGTACCGAGTTCTAGGCTGATATTTAGGCTAAAATAATAGCGGCAATGGAATTGGGGAACTGATAATGGGAGCGACTTCCTTTGACATTTTTTTATAGCCTAGTTCCAATGAAAACCCTTGATTTAAAGATCTGGTGAAGTAGCGATGTGTACTGGCCCTACTTGAGAGACACCGTGTAAGGGTACCTTGTGTTACAAGGCATTAGGAAATTCGAAGAAACGAGATGACCTAGATGCAAGCGACACGTCTTAATTGTTGAACACGTTGCAAGAATGCGCGTTAAAGGAAACTTCTGTCAGATGGTATTCAATAAACAGTTTTAAATTGGACGTATGTCGGAGAGTATAGGAATTTTCCGCGGTAAGGGCTGCAGAAGCTGTCTGTGGTAATCTCCTACAGGGTACACAGAACCTGGACTGTCTTAGGGATATGTCACTGACTGCCTTGATACAAAATTTTTTTGTACTTCATATAAGAGAACTCGATACAAAAAAAAAAAAATTTCTTTCCTCATGTATGATTGACATTAAAAAAAAATCATTTCAAATTGAATAGAAATTTATGAAAAGGGACAGATCAAAATATAATCTTTTGGCCTCAATGTATGCTACAAACAAAAAAAACAGTTTATTTAATGTTAATTGCTTTACCTTTTATCTAGAAAAATAAAACACATATATAACGATGGAACCGGTAGCTTAAAAATTATATAAAAATTTGTTTCTTCTACAAGGATAAAAAGAAAGAAAAAGTTATATAAAGTCTTTAATATGTTAACTAAACCAAAAGGAAATAACTTGAACGTATGCTACATTGTTTACTTACCCACAAAGGCAGGCATTGGTTTTAATCTAAAAAAACAAATGTGATGTGGTAAAATGGAGGTAATTCACAACCCTTTATTTGCAAGCATCCAATGTGGTTTCTTCTTTTTTTGTAGCTTTATAATCAATTTAAGTACCAACATTTCACTTTTCTAAGAACGTCTTTAAAACTTTACAAACTTTGAAAAATTTATGATTTCAGTTTACGTTTCCGTCCATTTATTAGGGCTACTGACTATCTTTAATAAAATCATAATTTCCATTCATTAATTAAACTAATATGTGAAAAAGTTCCGAATTGAAGCATTTGTATCAATCATTAATTTATTTATTATTAGTTTCATTAAAATTAATTTTCGTTTATATCAAAGAAGGGAGCAATGAGGTGTTCGTTTAAAATGAGTATCCACTTTGATTGGCAGCGCTTCTAGTGCACACAACTCAAAAAGCTTAACAAAGATTTTATTAATAATAATTTTACACATCTGAAATACAAAAATACTCACTGCGGTATTCATAACAAAAAATTTAACAATCGTTGTATACCACTCATATCGAGTGTACAACTAAAATGTATTTTAAGCTAGTTCATTAGTTGTTCGGAAGTTTATTCATAACACTATTTTAAATTCTGACTAAACAAAATTCAAACATCCCTGTATTTCTTTCTATCAACTCTGATTTTTATTAAATAACTCCGGTTTTGTTTTTCACCACATTTCAACTGTCACTTGAATTTTAATAATATTAAAAATATTACATAATTTTTTACAATAAAATGGAAAAAAGGAAAGGAAATCTTTTAAAAGGTCTTCTAATTGGGAGCAGGATGAAAAAGTAAGAATTAAATTTACCTTTTGTTTAAATTTACATATGTCAAAACGTAGTACATATTTATAGGATATTTTATCAAAATTGGTCATGGAGCAACCAGAAGTAGTTGAAAACAGTAAAATAGTTTCAAACACTAACAAAAAGAAAAAAGATGCATGGAATACTATTTCTACCCTCTTCAATACGTCTTCAAAAACTGAAAGAACTCTGGATCAAATACAGTCACAATGGCGAAGAATAAAACTTATAGCGAAATCAAAAAGTAGGATTCGAAAACGGCTCTTCCACAATCCAAAGACTCTTTCAACACAGTTTCTTGTTTTTACATGTGCTTTATTATATGACTCTTCCTTTTGATCTCTAGGATTATTTACTGGAGTAAATTTATAATTGGTACATTTATACCCACCATCACCAAGAAGCCTACCAAAGAAGCACCCATTTTAAAATTTTTCCTTGATTTTACTTTCATTGAAAATTCTTGAGTCATAGGTGCTACCTTTCCAACAAGCTACAATATCATTTATTTTTAGAGAAGCATCGCAAACAACCTTTTAAATAAAAAACCAGTTTATAACTTTTTAGAAAGTTTTAAAATTTTAAAAGAAAGGTAATCTTTTCGGTTTACATATAGTTGTGCGTCGTCTCCTGTGACTCCTTGTATGCGCAAGTGGGTACAATCTATTGCTCCTAATACCTTTTTTAATCCGGCAATTTTTTGCAAAATTTGCCATGGTTTTAAGTTGCTCTTCTGCACCCATTGGCATTTTTACAAATTTTTTTGCTAATCTTGCATAAGCTCTAGCCACTCTTTCACATATGTATTCTACTCATATACGGTTGGTTAAAACCGTGGAAAACCGATAACGTATGCGGAACTCTTCGTTATTATAGATATAAAAAGGATTTTTCCTCTTTTTATGAAATTTTCTTGAAGGCCTTCTTTTAATTTTGGTAACATTGAAAGTATCCAACACATCTAGTATATCCAGCGTATCCATTTCAATAAAATATATTTTCTTTCACAATTTTAGTAAAAAAAATTTTTTTATGAAAATACAAATATCAAAAAATATTCAATTTGACAATTGAAAAACAGGAGTTGGTTACTGTTTGTTCATTGTCTAAACATTATTTATTAATATTGTTATGAATAAAAATTTCTTGTTCAGAAGTTAAACACTGTTTAAATTATTGTTATGAATACCGCAGTCAATGTTTTACAATTGAAAAAATTAAATAAAATTATGTTTGCATTTACACACCTTTAGAAAACAAGGTAATAAGTTACTCCTTGTGGTTGCAACATTCTCTTGACTAACTTACACCAAATACAAATGTAAAAGAAGCGTGTTAAACAAGCTGCTAGATTCCTTTACTTTAAAACAATCTACACGTTTTAACTCGCCTATAAAAATAAATTGCATTTGTGCTGAAGAAAGAAGTTGCTTATGCATAGCAGTAAAGTTTACGTTATTCAACAGTGCTGTTAAACATATTTTACTGATTTCATTACACAGTTACACTCTAGAAAGGTTGAATTGAAAAATAAGAAATTTATAGCATCTGATAAACTTAAAAAGTTACTTGAAGTAAAATACCAGTGGCAAAAACAACTCAAGTTAATATTCACAAGAACTTGGAATAGAAGAGATCCGCAGTATTTGCTGATTTCCAAACAAATTGATTTAATTAAGGTTTTAATAAAAGAACAAATTGGACAGGAGCATGCAAGTATTTTTAATAATAGATTAAAAGGTATTAAAGCTGGTCCATGCATGGGCTTATAAGGAGATTTTTAAGGTAATCGGAAATAAAAGTCGTTCTTTCATGAAAGATATCACCGTTGATGGCGTAAAAATTATTAAGTTAGATAAAAAATTGTGCTCCTTAAAGAATCATTTTTCATCTGTGTTTCAAACTTTTCCGCCAAATAGAGATATTTCAGAGATAAACGAAACAATCAATCGGACAATTAGTCAAGCTTCAAGTAGTTCTATTTTTAACGATGAAAGCACATCGTTAAATAATTCAGGAAACTTGAAATTTACAGACCTAAATTCAGTAATAATCATCTCTAAAATGATAAATATACCGGAGTGGACAATATATCGAATTACATAATAAAAAAACTTCCGGCTAAGGCATTTGAATACCTTACTATTCTGTTTAATAATTGTTTAAACAATGGTTATTTTCCATCTGCATGGAAAATAGCTAAAATTGTTCCCATACCGAAACAAAAGGGTAATAGCGATATTAACAGTTTAAGACCAATTTCCTTACTTTCCAATGTAGGAAAGCTTTTTGAAAGAATCATTAGAGAAAAAATGGACATAGGCTTTCAGCATTCATACATTCCTCAAAAACAATTTGGTTTTAAAAAAGGTACATCTACGGTACACGCTCTTTTGAGGTTTCACTCTGATGTTATAAGTAATTTAAGAGAGAGGCGATGCACTGTAGCAATATCTCTTGATATAGAGAAGGCTTTTGATAAGGCATATCATGATGGAATTTTGTTTAAAATGATAAAGGTTGGTTTCAGTCCATCAATTGTAAAACTTTTCCAAAGTTTTTTTGATAGTAGAAAATTTTATGTACAAATCGAAAATATGTTGTCATGTCAGGGTGAGATTTCTTGCGGTGTTCCTCAAGGATCTGTATTGGCACCTCATTTATACAATATTTTTATTCACGATTATCCCCATGAAGTTGTTAACTCAAAAAGTATACTGTATGCTGATGACTCCCTGCTTTATGCCCACGACGAGTCTCCTCTAATTGCGCTCCAACGTGTTTCGAGACACCTGGATATTGTTGGCAGATACTATGATCATTGGGGGATAAAGATAAACGCGTCAAAAAGTAGAGCGATATGCTTACGAAATGCTTCCGGAAAGTGTAAATATACTGTTGTTCCGGAAAGCAAAAATTTAAAGTTATTGCTAAATGGTATTGAAATCAAATTTAAGGACAGTATCAACTACCTCGGAGTTAATTTTAATAAACTTTTGAAATTCAATGAACACGTTTCCTATAATTTAGAGAAGGCTAACAAAGTAAAAGGAGCTTTCTCCAAATTGTTTAATAGTAAATTTTTACCAGTGAAAACCAAACTTCTTTTATATAAAGTAAGTGTAAGACCAATTCTTCTTTATGCATTTCCAATATGGTTCACCATTTCTAAAACAATGATGAAAAAATTGGAAATTTTCGAACGCCATATTGTTCGGAGATGCATAGAGAAGAATTACAAATCTTTAAATAAAAGGTTTTCAAATCAATACATTTACGAAAAGTCAAAACTATCTCCTATATCTTTTTACGCTCTCACATTATTGAGGAGTTTTGTGGAAAGGTTGTCCAATATTGAAGGCAACGAAGAGCGAAGTTTTAGTTGGTCAAACACTACATATATTTCTGCTGTTGGAATTTTACAGCAACAACTTAACAATATTCCTGGTCAGAACTTCTATTCAAGTACTACTCCCGGCATCCACAGGGGGTATTTTTTTTTTTTTTTTATTTTTCATTTTGTTTTATTTTGTCTTATTTCATTTTAATTTTTTGTATTTTAATTATCTGTGTTGGCTTAAGTTTTAGTTTTAAGATTTAGTTTTAAGTTTATTTACGGTAGATCTAACTCTACTGGTAATTGTAAGTGCCGGGAGCAAGCACTGTTTCTTTCAACACTGTTATACATTCATTTTTTTATAATTAATGTATCTTAATCTAGATAAACAAGACGCATGTGCAAATATATAGTTATGTAATTAAAATAATACTTAATAGTTTTAAGTTTCCCTCAAAAGTGTATTCTGACAAAACGTGTAATATGAAAAAAAAATAAGAAGTCTCAATAAAATTCAATTCAATTCATATTTTACTGAGCTGACTAAATAAAGTGGTATCACCGAAAAAAGCCACAAAATATCTCACATAAATAAAACAATCTAAGGAAAGAAAAATAAATTTTTACGTAGTCAAATGCACACCCAAATTAGCAAACTAATAATAACAAAAAAAAAAAAAAAATTATCAGGTATGTTTTACAAATCACTTTTTGTCAAAGTGATTTCTAATTACACAAAGGTGTTCTGCGTACAAAATATTCTAAAATCACGTGATTAAAAACGGTTAACAAAATGACTGCCGATTTGAAATCACTTGCTCGTTTTTTTCTAATTATTTCGTTTAGAATATAATAATAATGATTTCATATATTTAGAACGATATGTCTCCTATTTATTTTTGCAAGAAAAAAATTAGATTTTTTACACATAAAAATAACTTATTCATAAATGTTTGAACACACTGCATATTTTATAAAAAAATTGTACTGCTTAATTTAGTAATGCTCGTGATTTTCTCTTTCTTGTTAGCAGTCAGCTGGTTTGAGTTTTCGAAGATTATTCTAGTGTTGCCAAATTGTCAGAGTATTAAATATCATTTAAGATTTATCTTATTTGTGCTAATGTTTCTAGCATCAAACTTAGAAAAATAGTAGCAACTTCCTAAACTTTTTGCCTTAATTTTCACATTTTCAACTTTTATTTGAGCGCCAAATTTAAAGCCCTTCGATCAGCTCCAATAACTAAATAAAAGTAAATGTATTACAATGAAATAAAAAATTCACTAATTTATTTTAGCTCCACACATTTTAACTTTTTTAACTTACTTAAATTACTAATAATATTTTAATTACAAATGTAAAAAATTAAAAAAACATAACACAAATCTAAAAAATAGCCGATTTCTCCTGTTTCGCAAAATTAAAACCACGTCGAAAAATTAAAATCACGTGATTTGCAGAACAGCACCAAATCGTCTGCGTTATTTTAAAACCGTTTGTGGTTTTAATTCACGTGATTTTCAGAACAGACCTGTATGATTTGTTTTGAAAGTAACTGCTACATTTTTAAGAAATTTATGTGCAACATAAAAAATTATACATGCCTTTGCATTTATGAAAGCTAACTTAGTTTTGTTTTGTCGAAGCTATCAAAAGACTTGAAAGACAATGCACAGGTGTATGCTGATTTAATTACAGCTCTAGTGCGTCAATTGAGCTGGATACTCTAGATTCACCGATAAGTTTCTTTGCCCTTTCCTGTACTCGGAAAAGTAGCTCCTTAAAGGACTATAAAGCACTGACGCCACAAGAGACTTATGATCCATCATTCTATAGGTGATATAAATAGTTAGCAGATTAGAAGTATATCCTTCACAATTTCAGAAAGCACTTAAAAGCTTTTTTTAAGGCTAGGAAAATTTATTTGTTCTACTTAATATTTGCGAAATGTTGACTTAGACCATTATCAAGCATCTCAGATATATAATCGACGAGATTTTCGTAGTCAGATAAAATGTTATCTCTTTTCGTCTTTAGACTACGAAATATACACCAGAAACGAAAATTTGACCAGAAAGAGTGTCACACTGCATTTCGGTAATAACTGTGAACAATCTTTAGTTTTTTTTTTTTTTTGTCATTAAACAAATTTAGTGCAGCCAAATTTAAAATGAGTCATTATGTGTACTCAGTACTATTTACACATCGCTTAAAGTATGCTTTGACATCATGTTTTCCGTTTATGTGTGTTAAATATGCAAATGTTATTTACTAAAGTGAAAATGTTCTATACAATTAGTTTAGAGTTGCTAAACTGATTTCACTTAAAAGTTAATTGATAAATTTTGTATCAATTATCAAAACGTTTTATACACTTAACGAAATTATTATTTAAAAGCTTGTAATTTATTTAAAAAAAATTCTATTTGGTGTTTTTTTTTTATTTTTAGCAAAATTTAGAATTTTTCGTGTAATTATTAGCTTAGATGAAAGTTTAAACGGTGTATGCTTTTAATGTTGAAATATATATTTGTAGTAAAAATATTTCGTTGCACAGTTATAAATTTTATTTTTATATATTTTATAGTGGTTGTTTTTAAAAGTTTAGAAATTACTTTCAAGTTTAAGAAACCAAAATGTCAAAATATTTTGTTTTGGGTGCTGCAATTGATGGCGCTGATGTCACTGAAATCATTTGCTTATATATTCTTACGTTTTATTTACTCGACCGTGTTTTTTTTTCACCAAAAATTATTTTTTATGACATTTTAATAACTTAGCCCAATTTTATTTTGTTAACAACGATGGTATTCAGCACACACTTTAGTACAGTCCACATTTAAGTTCTCTGTTTCGCCTAATACTGTGATTCCGTTCGTAAATTCAAACTGTAGTTATAGGCGAGCAAAATCATCTAGATTTTTCTAATATGGATCGATCTGGTAGCTTTTTCTTGTTGTTTTTTATACTTGAATTATTGTAACTGTGGGTAAGCCAATCATAAGAATTTACAACAACAACAAAAATGACTAATTGTTATAATACTTGTCCAAGTTATAGTTTTAAGAATTTAAGGCGTATAATATTTCGTAACAAACAACAACATTGTTATTTATTTTGAAAAAAAAGCAAAATATTATTTAGAAAAAATGCATACTAAATATTTTTATTTTTAACAAAAACTCAAGATTAACGAGAAAAACTTTAATTTTCATAAAAGAATTCGTGCTATGTTTTCATTTAATTATCCCGATTAAATTAATTACCGATATTGATTATTGAGGGTCAAAGTACGTCTCGATGGCCATTTCGTTACCGCTTACTTAACTTTTCAGGAAACTTCTGACAAACATTTAAAATAAACTAAAGATTTTTGTCTAAACAATAAAGCAAAGACAAAAATCAATATATAAGCAAACAACAACAACCAACAGTAAGTCTATTTTTCTTTCTCCACTGTATACGGCTGACTTTTTTTTGGCTCTTTTATTAAGTTGAAAGAGGATGCAAAGTAAAATATTAAAAACACAACGATTATTTATTTCTGTGCACAGGCACTTTGCAAATTATTTAATTAAAGACGCAGGAATATTTTTTAAATATTTAATTTTCATAAAAAACTTCGCGCTATATTTATTATTTAATTATCCCGGTTAAATTAATTACCGATATTGATTATTGAGGGTCAAAGCACGTCTCGATGGTCATTTCGTTAGCCCTTACTTATATCTTCAGGAAACTTCTGACAGACATTTTAAATAAACTAAAGATTAAATAAAAATTAAGATTAAATAAAGAAAAATATCACGAAGTTTTTTATGAAAATTAAATATTTAAAAAATATTCCCGTGTCTTTAATCGAGAAAAACTTTTTTTGATGATTTGTTTGTATATTTTACATGTTTATTAGTTAAATTTAGTCTAAGAACAATTTTTGTTTGTATTTTCTCTCAAAAGTAGGCAATAAAAAATTTATCATCTTTTATCTATTTTTATTATTATTCAAAAAATTATTTTCCTTTTTTTTCTTTTGTTTATTTTATTTTAAAGACTACTGCCAAGTGTGTGCTTACAGTTTGGTCTTAAAGCCTTAGCAACTGTCTTGTCTTCATTACAATTGAAAACGAATGTTTCTAAGATTTATCACTGTCTGCCTACATTAAGGCGCAAAACATTTACTCATGTACTTATCATGGTTATTATCATCGAATGTATTTCAAAGAGTGTCATGGCATTACCGAAAGATTTGGATTAAAAAGGAAAACGGAATTTATACGTTCATCTGGCCCCTATATTTTTCATGAATATAAAGTATCAAGGTTTAAATTTAAATCATCCTAGAAGTTGTTGTTTTTTATCGAAAAATATTATCGCTGTCCATTTACTGAAACACAATAACCGCTGTAAGGAACTCTTTTACTGTACATGATAATAAGATTTTAGCTCTTGTGTCAGTATAGATTTTGATCTGCAGGGCGTATTTGTTTGTTTATGCCACCGAACGGACATCCTTGGACTTCCATTTTTATTTTAAATATTTGTTCACAGGGTAGTTGATTAGAAAGAAAACATTTTTGAAACAAAATAAATATGCCAAAAAAATTCAAATTGCTTTGTTTTCGCAATACAAAGTTACACCCAGTTCTGGTGTCTACAAAGTCAAATTGATGCTCACTAATATTTGTACGCACTGCTTTGGTATTGATATCTTGCTTTTAGACGACTAAAGTTTTTAAGTATCACCACTTTTTAAGTATCACCACAGCTGACGAAATTATTTGAACAACTAATGTCATATGTTTTCAAATATTTTTTATAGGGTTTGGTACACAAATTGCGCAAATTTCAAATCTTGCGTAAATTTTAAGACATCCTTATAACAAATGACGTTTTACTAGCTGAAACCTTTGTCCTCTATTAAACGAAAGGATCTAAAAGAATTTTAATGTCAATCATTCTTTATAAAAATGTTTGAAGTCATGCCATAATAAAATAAAAATACATACGTAGCTACAAACTCCTACGTGCTTCAATTTATACTACCATAAACGAGGATAGAAGAAAAACTGTCAAAATAAAACTAATAATATGAAAGAGCTACCGGCGCTAAATGGTCCGTGACTTTGTGCTGTATTCACTAATAAGAAGCAGTAACGCACTTGATGTTAAAAAAAAGAAAAGAAGTATAATTTTTCAACAGATGGATAGATGACTCAAAAATCCTAAAAAAAACTTACATTTTGTTGTCGTTTAAAAATTAATACAAGATATTGTTGGTAAGAAGAAGGCTGACCTTTTCTAATTTGTTTTTTTTTTTTTGGCACCGAAATCCAAATTCTCCTTGAAATAAAACAAGAATATTTCGAAATAAACATAGTCCTATGAAAATATCAGCTTTTAACCAATTTTTTTTTTTTTACAATCAGGTGTTGCATTCAACAAAATTTAGACTTTATTTATTTACCTAACAGGTTTGGAATTTTTCCCAGCTTTTCGTATTGATAATACAGGAAAAAATAAAAGAAAATTGTTCTGGGAATTTCGGGCCTTTTATTTAGTTTATTAAAAAATATTGAAACGCATATTTACAGTTGAATTAAAAACTGATATGAAACCAAAATTAATTAAAATTTCTTTTCTTCGACATTTTTGATTTGATTTGACATTTATTGAGACTCCATTTCTTTCATAATACAGGATTACCCAACATAAATTAAATTAAAACTTAAAACTATTAAGTATTATTTTAATGACATAAGTTCTTTTTTTTTTTTTTTGTTTTTGTTTTTGAAACTGCAACACGCTTATAAAGTTAAAGGTTGAACAAATCATAAAAAATTTTGACATTATTTGTTTTTTTTTTTTTAATTGTTTAATTACAATGCTTGCTTCCGGCATTAGACAATACTAGTAACGCTATGTTTACCATAATTAACTTAATATTAATATAACAAACTTAAATCTAAGCCTCACAAACAAACTAAACAAAAAAAAAGGATAAGTACAATTATTACCCCTTATGAATGCCGGGAGTATAATGTGTGTCAAAGTTTTGACTAGCAAAACTATTGGCCTATCCCAATACAAGAAATATATTGCGTATTTGATCAACTGAAATCCTGTTCGCTGGATAAAATATCCTGAATGACATTAACTTCAAAGTAAGATAATTTTCTCACAAACCTATTCATCAACTCGAAAGCATACTGAGATATGGCAGATAGTTTGGAACTTTCATAAACATATTTATTAGAAAATCTCTTAGTTTAAGATTCATAATTTTTCCCCACGCATTTCCATACTACATATCGTTCAAAAATCTCTATTCTATTCATAACCGTTTTCGAAGTGCTAAACCATATTGGAAATGCATAAAGAAGAATAGGCCTTATGCATACTTTCTACAACAGCAGCTTTGTTTTAACTGGCGCAACCTTCCTATTAAATAAATGACCAAAGGCTCCTTTTTTAAATTTCATAAGCTTACTAAAATGGACTCCAAGGTACTTAATGCTATCCTTAAAATGAATCTCCTTTCCATTCAACGTTAACTTTAGATTCTTACTTTCCGGTGCAACCGTATATTTACACTTACTGGAGGCATTACGCAAACATATAGCAAAGCTCTTTGCAACGTTTATTTTTATTCCCCAATGGGAATAAAACTCGTCAACTTTTTTAAGGTGCAAAGATACTCGTTGAAGTGCCACTTTAGGAGACTCCTTCTTTTCTTGTTCTTAACCATCTTGAACTAACTATCCACCGAGGAGAGGGACCACACATCTTGCTCTATATCATGTGTGTTTGCTGCTTCCATTTCAGCATCATTAGTTTCACCACTTTCCAAAATTGTAAAAGATTCAGCTGTCATCTCTTTCATGGCATTTCTAGCACTAGTTTGATTTCTTGCATGCGGTTGATCCAACACTACCCCCAATAACTCAGTCCCTTTGCTTTATTTTCAATAGATATTTGGCTTGATCCCTTCTTCATTGATAAATTTCGGCCCTTAACACAACTCAAATCCATTTCTCTCTCCTTCGGGGATTTCCCAGCTGAGATACTAGGAGGCCAGATTGCATAAGTAATGGATTTACGTCCATTTCTTGCGGATATATGCGCACAATTTCAAAATTATTTTCCTCTTTTTGTGAAAAATTTATTCAAACAAAAAAAAATATTTTTTTTTTGACAGGAAAAAAAGGTTTTTTTTTTTTAATTTATATACATATATATTTTTTTATTTTAACAAACACGTCTGCTACGTTCAATTATCAAAATCAAACTCTTTTACCTGCTTCTGTCTAGAAGGTAATTTTTATAAATCTAAAACTGTATTTATCTAAACTTTTTGAGATTTTTTAAACTATGGTAATTTTGCGACTTTTTTATTTTGTTTCCACTCTCGCCCCTTTTTTAAATTTTACCACCAAAAACAAACTTTGTTATATACGCATTACAAATGTCTGTGTTCTTATTGTTTCTCAAAAAATAATCGTCGAGAAGACGAACATCGATCTAATAGCCATAAATATTTGTTTTTTATTTTGCAACTTTATACTTTTTTTTTGCAACATTGACATAAAGAAATACCATACTGCCTTATATTCGGAAATAAACTATAAAATCTTTTGCAAGAAGTGGCAGCGTTTTCTAATAATTAATCAACAAAAAGCAAAGCTAAAAATTTAATACAAAATAAAACTATATATATCTAGTCACAGTCAGAGAAAGCTACTGAGTTGAGGTCGGAAAATTGTAACAGCGTTACATATTCTTCCAAAAAAAAACATAATATTTCGCAGCATTATTTCAGGGAATACAAACTCAAGTATAAATGGCTTAAGCAAAACGAAGAGACAAAGCGGCCATTTTGCATTATCCACTTACATTTCTAAAAAAAACAATAATTATTATTATTTGGAATCTTTTTTATATTAATTTACTTTAATTGTGCTTGATTCTTTAAATATAAATATTTCATGATATTCTCAGGAATCAAGCACAATTAAAGTAACTTAGTAAAAATATAATCAGAATCCTTACGTAATCCTAAAGTAAAATTTCTAAAATTATTATAATTTTTTTTTCTTCAACTTTGTTTTCTTACACAAACTTGGTATCTTCTAAAAAAAATATATAGAAGCCGTTTAAAAATAAATAAAATTTCATTTATTTTTATCCTTTAAACCTCTCCGGCAAATAAGTTAGATCCCTAAAGTATACTACATGTTTTTACGTAATATTTGCTATTAACTATGATGTAGCAGTTGCTTCAAGTTTCTTTACAAACTTTTTTGTTTATTTGTTTTTATTTTAAATTGCAAACTTTTCTAAACAAATTTAAGCTGTGTTATGTGTTTACTTAGCAAATAATTTTCTCTTCGTTGCATCTTTTAACTTTTAGTTTAGTATATGCCCCTAAATGCATGCTAAGCAACTTAAGAGTAAATGAAATTCTGTTCGTTTTTGCAGCTTGTACGAGCAGCTTAACACGTTTATGAATCATTCATTTTAAAATGAACAAAAGTGTAACATGAGCTACAGAAATTGAATACCGAATCGCATATGAAATTATCAAGTGGGAAAAAAGTATATTCCTTGTTTTTCTTAAAACAACTGGATTAAAAGGATTCAAGAAAATGCTTCGCTACTAAGAATAAGCTATTTTTTTTATTTGGTATTTTTATCTAGTGTTGTTTTAAGAAGAGTGGCTTATAAAATTTTATTTTAAAATATAGTTGGAATTTTAAATAGAATTTATTATACCCCTTGGAATGTGAAATAGCATATATTCATTTTAATGATGTAGTCGTTTGCTTTAGTTTTTTTTTATTTCACACACACAAACTTTACATAAAATTCTTTTTCATGAATCACGTAGCTATTCGTAAGCATTTGTAAATAAAAAAAGCTTTCTTAACAGCTTAAGATAGGTAGTGAATTAATTTTGCTGTTGGGATTTATGGTTGGTTTGAAATGAATTTTTATATCAAAAAGAAGTAGGTGTTAATATAAATTTCTTTCGGGGTTGAAAATAAAAAATAATAACTCTTGGAGCTTTGTGAAATATAAATCACTTTTCTTAAAATTAAATACATTTGATTTAAAACAAATGTTAAAGAAAAAAATTTCATTTGAATTCAAAGTTAATCTGTAACTTCAACAGAAGCAACTAAATAAAAAGTCTTTAAGTAATTTTTTTTTCGTTTTCAAATCATTAGAGTTCTTATTAAGTTTCGTTTTAATTCCTTCTAAATACTATATTATTAGAGGGAGAAAATTTTTCTACACCTACTTATTTCTTGGGACAAAATGTAATCTTGGTATAATCATCCTTATTCTGTATGGCGTCGGCAAAACAAGGACACGGTAATTTTAATCGTTTTTTAAAAATCGGTATTCTCGTTGTCAATATTGCCATTTATTGATGAATGGCAATATAAATTTGGTATTTTGTAAGGAAATGTGACATTGATATTGCCTCGAATTGCTGTCGATATTGTCGTCTGTAATTTAGGTGCCGTGCACAAATAAACAAAATTGAATTAAGTATAAAAATAGCACAAATCAAATTGAAAATGGAGAAACTGAAGATTATCAACCTCAACTAATTTAAAGGATTACTCCAAGATTTCGAAAAAATCCATCACTTTCTAGAGGTTTTCGAAAAGGCACTGTTCCTTCTAATTTTAAGGAACAGTGGGAAAATATTGCGACTGCTCTAAACGCCCATGGCCCACCAAATTCATATTTGACAAAATTCTTTTAACAGATTTGTCGCGACCCAAAATATAAAGAAAAAAAAAATGTGGAACAAATTCAGTTTGCGGTATATATCGAGTATTTCATGGCAGAATGAGGCAATTATACCCATATCATTGGAAAGGTAATTTCAATATCTATTTGATTGAAAAGGAAAAGAATAAAAAAATAAACTTCCCGAAGTCATAGAAAACATCTGTTTAAACGTGCTTAAATCACTTTGAATTAAAACATTCTTGATCTCTGTCTAAGAAGTCTTCTTTGCACCATTCATTTTTTCTTACTTTCTTCATCACTGTTGTCGAAAATAAACTACATTTTTTCAAATTTTCACAAAATTGTTATTTTTAACACAATAAAAAATAGTGAAGAAATAAACCAACTGACTTAAATATTAAATATGTGTATTTTTTTATTGACATTGTCGATAAACAGGCAACGCCGTCGTTAAACTGTTGAGGAATACCAAATAAGTATTGATGTTATGTGGGAGTGACGTTGCCTCAAAATTGACGACGATGTTGCCGACGGCAAACAGAATAAGGGTGAATATTTAAATCAAGGTTTCATTCCCCGTTACTTACTTGGAACTAAAATATTACATCTTTTATTAAAAGCCTATATTTCTTCAAGAGAAAATGCAGTTTTCTACCAGCAGTGTCACCAGATCTTCAAAAACTATAGTGCTAAATTTATGTCAAAATTGTGACAAATTGAGGTAAATACTTTTTAAATGAATGAAATTTTACTTTATTTTCGGCTTTTTGGTTCTTTTTAATTTAATTTCTAGACATTTTTAGAAAGAAAAATTATTTACAAATGTATGCGGACGTTTTCCAAAGAAAACAAGAAAAATTAGACGCTAGCAGAATGAAATGCAACATTTTCTGGGCCGCCACATCCTTCATCAGCATTCTTCGCATCTATCTACCTTATGTTATGAACATCGTAAACATAATCTATTTAACCAACTAATCTTATTGTTAATTTGGTGACACGAAGTTTAAACACAACTTAAAGCATTTCTTTTACTCAAATCTTTCTTGTAACTAAAATCCTGGTTGGGAAAAAATTAAAAAGTAAATATTATTTTTTGCAATAGTATTTAAAGCTTAGTACCTAAAAACATTTTTTTTTATAACTCATATTTTTTCTCAGTTTTTGAGTGCAATTTCTAAAGCACATTACTGTCTGGATGTAGAAAGATTTCTTTCTATCGGACAATTATATAAAATCCCAAATCCTGAGATTTTTAAAAATTAATTCCCTTTTCTGACTTAAGCATTCAGAAATGTTCATCGTGAGAAACCTCTGTCTCAGCAAAAAGAAAACGCGATTCTATCATCAAATGTGTCAATTTTGCAGCTAGAAATAATTATCTTAATAAACTCCAAAGAGTTAAGACAAAATTCAAAACTTCAAACGCATTTTATCAGTTAGATTTTTTTCAGATATGTCTCTCTTTTACTGACAATAAATACCACGTTGAATATGCATAACTTTCTACTTTTACATTACCAGATTGGTATTAGTTTTTAAAGTTACTTTGTGTACTTTAACACTTTATATTTTAAGTATACCTAACATGCATTTTTTATTTTTGAAAAAAAAAAATATTTGCTTTTTGCTTATTTGCTGGTACGAAATTAAAAACGGCGCTGGAAATACTAATTTCTAATTAACAAATCCGGCAATCTGAAAATGGCAACACTGCTCATCACTAAGATCTGAGCAAGATGCAATACCTAACGGATTTTTTTTTAGTGATACAACGGCTTTTTCAGAGTTTTGGATTGTCAATGCTTCACATGTAATAATTGTCTGAGTAACCGAAATCCAAACTAAAGTTAATTATACCCTTCACCGAAGGTGGAAAAAGGGTATTTGTCATTCCGTGTGTAATTTCTACAATTCCCATTTCTGACCCCACAAAGTAAATATATTCTTAGTTCTTGTCCGTCCGGGTTCGGGTTGAAATCAACATTGCCAAGACAGTAGATGGGCTAGAGAAAATCTAAGTCGATCAGACATAGTTTCGAAAACTTTGCTATTGAAATCAGCAAGATCGGTTCATATTCTTCGCGAGTGCAGCAAAAATACCACGCCTGCCTCTTGCTCCGATAAAAAAAAAAACAAATGTATGTGGCGATAGGGAATTAAACAAAAACAAAAAATTGGCGCTCGCCTATATTTTCCGAGTTATGGGCCTCTGATCTTTTCATAGAAAAGTAAGATTGTGCATCATATTTTTTAAGATATCAATATGGGTATCACTTTAAAGAGATCTTTAAGGAAATACTTACTTTTATTAAATACTTAACCCACTAAGAGTCGATGACATTTTTATGTAAAATTATATATATATTACTTAATTTTTTTTTTTCTTATTTTTTAATTCTCTGTCAACCCCATATTTGTATTTTTGATTGGAGTTACTTCACTACACTAGATTTACACATATAGTGAAGGGTATATAAGTTCTGCGCTTTTTAAACGTGAAGCAATTGCTGACGTTTGTCTTACACATATAAATCCCTGTGCCGGGACTTTTAATAATAATTGCCTACCTTTAGGCTGTAAACAAAATATATAGAATTGTTCAATATTGCTTCATTGTACCTTTAAGCTTATTTTATTGTTAGAAAATCTTGTCTCCCTTGCCGTTTGGATAAATGAAAATCTAAGAATAACCCAACGACAAAACAAACAGCGACTCAACCAATTCACTCATTTAAAGTTTCTATATTTTCATCGTATCTATTTAGTTTAATGTGGCTTGTTAACAGTAACTAGAAACTTATTATTGTAACAAATTTGTTTTAGATTTTTGTTAATATATTTATTTATATTTTTGTGTGCTTAAGTTTGTGGTGCGTGCGTTGTCCATTCTAGTTGTTTATTGGTCATGAAATCACTTCTTACTTAAGGGGGAAGGAAATGCATTAAAATGGGTTAACGCACACAGATTTAAGTTCTCAAATTAAGAATATACATTCATTCATATATTTATTCTTCCATTTATTTTTCGTTTCACAATATCATTGTAGTTTGCTTTTCGAGTATTTTATTCTGTTTGTATTTTATACGTTTATTTTATTTAATTTTATTTTTTTGAGTTACTACTGTTTTGTTGTTATTCCCGTACGGTCTTTTCATGTTTTTGTTCAGTCACATTTTCGCTGTGAAACGGTTAACGACGACTGCTTGATATCCTGCGGCAGGATATTACTTTCGTAGTATTTTAAAATATCAGTCATTTGTGTTTCTCTTTTAATTGCACAAAAAGAAAAACATTTAATATTATATTTGTCTTGATTCTGCTTAGTACATATCAACACATCATTATCTGGTACTTTAGCTTTTATTAAAAGAATTCTATAAAAATAATTTCTTTTTTATATTTCGTGGTAATTTCCATTATGCGTGTTATCTTAACGAAGTAATTAAATTTAATTGAATTTCTGTGTTTTAAACAAAAGGTTTGTGTAATTGAAATCAATTTTAAACTTTAATGAAAACGAAGCTATATAAATTGAAAAACAGGATCTCAGGAAGTTTTGTGTTAAAAACCAAAAAATAAAAATAAAAAAAATAATCAATACCTACTTTAGTTAATTTTATTTTATTTCGAGTTTTTCTATCTCTTTTACTCAAAAACAAAGCTGTACAATAAATAAAATAATAAAATGTGTGTGTGTGTGTATATTTAAAAGATAAATGTGGTTAACGTTATATACATATGTTCGTATGTGGTAATATATAATTTATTTTTATATTAGACCCCTAAAAGTATGCCATACATTTAAACTATAAATTGTTGTTGGTTTACAAACAATAATATTTACATTTGTGTGCTGCGACAATTGCTCGTCATACAATTTATTAACACATTTGTTAGTTTTTCACTCATACTAACGAACACACACAATTTTGTTGACATTCAGGTAATTGAAAACAACAACAAACTTTATATATAACCTCTTTCATACAAACCCAGTAGAACACAATTTTTAAGGAAAGACAGTTTTGTTATAACGAAAATTTTTTACGATCTTCTAACTAAATTCTCATAAATAACTTTTTTAATCTGTATGTGCACGCCAAGGTACCTCTTATTTGTTTTCAAGTAAAGTTGTAGGTAAACAATGGAATTAAAAAGAAAAACGTTTATGTTCTGACAGACGCTCGTAAAAAGCTAAACTTTTTTCATTATGTGCCCGAAGATTTTCGCCTTAAACTTTAATTGTTACAAGCCTTAAAGTTTACCTCAGTATATGTTTGCGCCACTCTTCCAGCGATTCCGATTTACAGATACCCAAGTTGCCATTTCAAATCGTAATGGTGAATTTTATGCGATGTGCGTTTATCTGAAAATGGGCGAAAGTGTTTGCTACAAATTTTATTTCATGTTCGATGACGCCTCTGCCCGTATGCCTGTTAAGAATTCGGTATAAGGTGTGTTATTTTGGCGTACAAAAATTTAAATAATCCTTAATCTACAAATTTATTGTACGAAACTAAGGAATAGGAAGCGAAATTAACCACCTATTTTGCAGGGGTCCAAAAGCGGCATCCCGAATTCCTAGTTTCTTCTAGATTGACAAATCGTAAAACGAAAAGTTTTTTCGGGGTTTTTAGTTTTTAAATTTTTTCTTGCCAAGAAAAACAGTATATGAACAGTTTTTCCTTGAAAATGATGTAAGCGAAATTTATTTTATATGGGGATAATTTAGAATACAACCTCACGGTTGCGGATGCGGTTGTTTTTTTTTTATATATGAAGTTTTGACAATATCGAATCCGCATGAAATTAGAATCTATTATAACTTGAGTGCGTTTTCTCTGAAGCTCTCAATTTTGAATTTTTTTCTATTTCAGCATGCTGCCACAGTTTTATTGTTTTTCTAACAAAAAAAACTATTTGTTAATATTTTTTGTGAATGACTAGGAAAAAAGAAGAGAAAAAATTTAATAAGTCATTGGAAAACAAGAATAATATCAAAATTTTCAATTTATTGCTTGCCTACATTTTACAAAATTTTTTTTAAATATTTTTTAATAAAAACAAATAAAAAAATTAGTAAACAAATAATAAAAAAAGACAATAAAATCCGCATCCGTCGGCGCACTTAATTTTATTTGTTTTTTCTCTGATATGCGGAATCAGTCGCCGCAACCCTAAGGTTGTATTTCTACTAATTTATAAAAAGATATTTCAAGTTTAAGTTTACTGGCAACTCCGTTTCATACTGTATTACTTAGTATTACCTACATAGCATTTCTTTTAATTATTGATCATATTCGAGTCTTTTTGACTTTCCTACACGATTATAAAAATTGACTCTTCTGAACGAGTCCCTTATGACTCGCGTTCTTGACTCATTTTCGATACTGTTTTCAATCGTGCTTATCAAATATGAAACTTTTTCGAGCCATTTTTTATCTTCTGCGAATCATATTTTACGTGGCAAATAAAATTTTACTTATTTTTAATTATATTTGGTAAACTTTTTTATAAACGACTTCGTTGACGTGTCATTTCTAGTTTTTGTAAACAGTGTTAAAAATTTTACATCTACAAAAATTAAATGTGTTGACAACTGTTTTAATACCATTAAACCGGTAAAGTAAGGTGCTTTTGCACATTTGTATCTCTATTTTCTTTACGAAATGAAATATTTTTATGAAAAAAAAAATAAAATATCATTTTTCATTGTAAGGCTGCGCTTAATTTGACTTTAAAATAATTTAATATCGAGCATTTGCTTTCTGATTTTTTTTTTATTTTATTTTAAATAAGTCGCTTTCTTTGCGATTGTCGGAATTATATTCTAGTCTCCTTTTAATCGCACAACTGATTATTTAGTTTTGAGTCAGGGTTGTTTTGCTTCTCATAACCCAGCCAACCATTAAATGATCTTTTCGAAAAAAGACTCTTAGAAGAACCCACCTAAGAGGTTTTTTTTTAACATGCCTTAAAATGGCTCACGTCATGACTCCTACATGACACTCAAATATCTTCGGAGCTGTAATTAAAAGCGCTCTTTCAAAGACAAATAAAACTATCAAAAAAGAGTCTTTTGTAAAATAAATTAAGAGCTCTTTAAGATAAACCAGTTTAGTAGAAAAAATTCTTATTTCTGATGGCAAATTATTGTTTTCTGTCCTCTTTATAGGAGAGAAAGGTCTGAAAAATTATTTACTAAAGTTTTCTTTCTGATTATCACAAAGGGACCAATTATTGGATCCAAGTGGGCCGTGGTAACACGGCTGCCTGCCTGACCTAACCTTTCTTTTTGATTCAAATGGTTTGCTGGGAATTTTCATTTTACTTGAAGTGTGATAGTGTGGAAACCAAATGTAATGTTGCGTTGGATTATTTGACAATCACAACAATTCTCATTAGATTTCTTTTTTACCAAAACTAATGGAAATCTTAAGACTTGTATTATAGTGTGAATGGGCCTTAATACTTAGTGGTTTGAAAAAAAATTAAATTAACCCGAAAACCGAATATGGTTTTACACAAAAAAGTTGAAATATATGTTCTGCAGTATTATTCTGTAATTCTCGTAGCTAAATATAAATGTAGATTGCTAAAAAGTTAAAAAAAAGTACAACAAAAGTGTTACAGAATAGCAGTTGTAGCCAAAAATCGTTAAATAGATTTCTTTAAATAAATCGTTAAAAAGATTAATTTAATTTTAGTGAATTATAGAATACGGCAGCTGGTTACTGCAAAATACACGAACAAATTTATAAATAATTATGTTTTGTTTATTTTGGTCATAGATAAAAAGAATAACGAATTCTATAACGAGCTGTTTACGTTTTATATACAGTCGATTATCCATGATCCGGTTAACCGGTAACCCCAATTAATTGTGATGGCCAAAGATCTTTTGTTTTTGTTTGCAATGTTTTCAAATTGATTGCTTCGATTAACCGTGATTACCTCTATTATCCGTGATGGCAGATTTTTTTTATTAACTTCAAATTCATACATACATACAATATACACAATAAACATGAAAACCAGGAATTCTCTTGTTTGCATACGATGAGACAGAAGCATTAATTTTGTTCAATCGTTAAGTAATAAAAATATTAAAAGAAACGTATATTCAAAATTTGTATTCGATTAACCGTGAAAATCGATTATCCGTAATGCACTACACTATTCAAGTAATGCACTACACTATTCAAGTAAATTTTTTTTAATTTATTTTTATTTATTGGTAGTTCCATATTAAATAAAAAGTTTTCCGGGGTTCAGAAAAAGTTATTTTAAGGATAAAGTGTAATGTGATAAGTCATGCATAACCTCTTATTTTTTAGAGTTATGGACCTCTAAATTTTTTATATAAAATATGCAACATTTTAAATATCTTTGGCGCAATGGGCCAATATGAGTTTCGTATAACCGCTTTTTAAATAAGATATCAGAATCCTTACAAAAACATGTTGAAAAATATGGATTTTGCGTAAGTTAAACCAAATTTTCTTCTTTTTATAATTAATGCGTTATGTTATACGTACATAGGTATGTACGTGTTCCTTGCTAAAACTAGATTTAATGGCGTTTTTTTTAATTTTATTTGTTGAGAAAATTACTAACTCATAACGGGTTAACAATTTGTTTGTTTAATGTTACACACTTGATAGGAATTTTGATAAGTTCTCCTATGATACGCAAATTGATTGATATCACAATATATTTATAAAAACTGTAAAGGTCCATAACTTGAAAAATATGGGTTTAAAATTTAATATTTTTTTCTAAAAATTACTTTTTCTACCACAGGACAAGCATTTATTTGTAAACAAAATATGTAATTAATAAAATTCTATTATTATGTATATATTATTAATTAATTTAAAATAATAAAAAACAAAGAATTAAAGAATATATGAAAGCCTAATTGTTCACTCATTTATCTTAAATTGTTGTTTTCAATATTTTAAGAAACCAAAAAAAAATATTCTATTCTTTTTACCTTTATATGCATGTGGTTGCCAGATTTTTAATAAATTATCCCTAAGGAATTCGGGAATTACCAAAAAAACATTGAATAAATATTAACTTTAAAGTAAGAAAATGGCCTTGAAAGCCCAAGTTTAATTTATACACAAACATACAAAGACAAGAAAATAATTTCTATTAACATACATAAAAAGGTCGAAAAATTAATAAAATAACATAAAAAATTAATTTTGTTTAAGTTTTAAAGAAGGGTAAATCCAACAATAAAATTTTTCATTACAAAAATTTTTTCTGAATGATTTTTGAGAATATTTTGCACCCTTGTTCTGTTTGACGTTGTCAACACAAGACGACGTAGTTTTTCGTCATTTACTGTAAATCGTTTCAGTTGTCAACATTTCCATTTATCGACGACTGACTTACACTGCGAACGAACGACGAACATCGCTCTATCAACTTCGCTATGCATAAGAACTCAGAATATATATACTTTATGGGGTAGGAAATGGATATTGTAGAAATAACAAATAAAATGACAATCTTAGTTATACCCTTTTTCCACTTTTTATGTGGTGAAGGGTATAAAAATTCCAAAATACAAAATTTCTATGCATGTTATCGTTAAAGAGAGTAAAATGTCAAAACATATATACAAAATTTTAGCTTAAAAATGAAATTTTAAACTTCAAATAATACACTGCTAAAACGTTAATTTTAGACTGGAATATAGCTATTTTAAAATGTACGTGAAGACAACATTGAAAGGAAACAACAAAAAATGGCATTTTTCTAACTCTACCTTTTTCAGTCTTTCAATCTTAAATTAGGAAATAAAAATAGTGTCATAAAGGCTTCAATAAAAATTTTTAGGTAAAAACTATTATTGCCCACTGCCCGGTAATAGAGTTATGCTGAAATGTATCTACCACCACTAGCCGGGTTTTGTAAATTTTGTTCACAAATATACACATAAATAGCGAAGTTGCTCAAACAAAATTTGTATAGCTTTTTTCGCTAACCGATTTTTTATATTTATTTTGAATGAAAAGTGCTATGTCTGTCCACTTTAAAAATAAAAAATATATGAAGCAAACTTTTCCTTCTACATATTTATTTAAATCTTACAAGTATAATAAGAGCCATTGCGATATATTTTTATAGACAAATGAAGTTGTTAACGGGGCATTGCTAACAGGAACTGTTGGGATTTCCGAAAATCAATACTTTTAAATTTTTAATAAAAAAAAACATGCGGATTTTCAAAAGGCAAATAAATGTTTATTTAATCAAGCATTTGATGTCAAAGAAGATGACTTTTTAAAGCATTATTTATTCTGAAGTGTATACATGATACAAACTCGTATTGGTGACCTTGTCGTTCTTATTGCTGCAACATTTATTTTCCCCAGTCTTATTGTATGTGTGTGTATGTGCGTTTACAAAAGAATGAGTTGTACCAAATATATGACAGAATGTTACCTCAATCTTCTTGTGTTATTCATTTTTTTTCTTTGTTCTTTATTTAATTTCCTGAAAATTCGTTTTTTTCTCGTGATGTGTTGTGTGTAAAAAAAAAAAAAAATAATATGAGAAATTTTTCTTCATTCATGTTAAGATAACGTTTTATGAATTTCGTTATCATTTTATTTAAACAAATGTATGTAAGATGTTTTTTAATTAAAAGAAATGATAAACAAGTCAATTTCATTTAAGATTTAAAGATTAATTAATATGTTAATTTTTTTTAGCAAAATGTTGTGAATTATTATTCTCATAGTAAAGAAAGATTACGATTGCAATTCATTTTCATTATGTTATCTAGCGGTTATTTGTTGTGTGTTTTTACTAAAAATATAAAAATATTTCACATTTAAATTAAATTTTCGCCAATGATTTTAACCAACATCCAGAAACACGATCCTAAGCGAATGCTTTGTAAATCGAATAACTCTACTTTCTTTTAGTTTGTAAGTGTTGATTGCAAAACATGACCCATGCCTTTACAGGTAGACACTTCAAATTTATACTATTTCCGCTAATATAAACAATGCTATAAAATTTAAAGGGTTCATTAACTTGTACGACTTACGATTTTTAATCAGTTTCTAGAGAATGATTAAAAGCTAATACCACTAAAGTCACGTGACTAGCTTAAGTTTATAGATACTTGTTAAGCAACGTTCAAAATGCACAAGTTTTGCATTAAATTTTTTGTAAAAAGAAATCAATGCACGCAAAGAAATAACATGTTTGAGGTAACCATTATCTAAGAGCAACATACTACGGTTGTATTAGATGGTTGTTAGCAAAACATAGAATTGTTATATTTAATAATAATATTGCTGATTCTGCAATCATATTGTTGTCTAGCTTAACAATAATATAAACGGTTCAATATAAACATTAAAAGGTTAAATTAAAATATCATAATATGGTTGAAAATGTATTGTTATATAATTGAATGCAAAGATATAGTAGACTTATTATTACGAGGGCTGCTATATATATATATTTCTGGCCCGGCAACACTGAGTGCTGCCAAGTGCAATCTGACATTTCCACTGGAAAGTTTGTCATTTTTAAGCATAACCGTACTCAAAACGTTTCGACGTACGACCATTATTTGTGTTGTTTACAGTGACTTGAAAAAATTAATATCGAAAAAAATTGAATTAACTCTTGAACATTTTCGTGCCATCATTTTTCACAACTTTCGACGCGGATTATCACGACAAGAGTGCATTGATGAACTTAAATCTTTGTATGGCGATGAAGCACCATCCTATAGCACTGTCAAGATTTGGTATAATGAATTTAATCGTGGCCGAAGCTCGCTCAAAGACGAATTCCGTGAAGGTCGTCCAAAAACGGCTGTTGTGCCAAAGAACATTGATGCCGTGCGTGAACTCATAATGCAAGATCGAAATGCGACATACCGAGAGATAGAGACATCCTTGGACATTTCTTCCACCAGCATACATTCGATACTGCATGAACAACTGGCCTAAAAAAGGTTTGTTCTGGTTGGATCCCGCACAATTTGAAAGTCGCTCAAAAAAAGGCTCGTGTCGATTGGTGCAAAGAAATGTTGCAAAAATACGATTGCGGTGCTTCAAAAGACGTTTATAAGATCATCTCAGGTGACGAATCATGGATCTATGCGTATGAGCCCGAAACGAAACAACAATCGACCGTGTGGGTCTTCAAAGACGAGCAAAATCCAACGAAAGTTGTTCGTGGAAGAAGCACTTCGAAGCAAATGGTCGCCTGTTTCTTCGGCAAAACTGGTCATGTGGTGACTGTTCCGCTTGAGCAACGTAGGACGGTCACTTCTGAGTGGTACACTACAATTTGTTTCCCTGAAGTCCTCGGAGAAATTCGAAAAACCAACAAGAGAAGACGAATCATTTTTCACCATGACAATGCGAGCTCACACATCGGCTCAAACCAGAGCGTTTTTGACCAGCCAAAACGTCGAATTAATGCGTCATCCGCCGTACAGCCCTGACTTGACACCTAATGACTTCTTTTTGTTTCCGCACATCAAGAAAAAAATGCGTGGTCAATGATCTTGGTCGCCAGAAGAAGCTGTTGAAGTGTTCAAAAACCATATTTTAGAGGTGTCTCAATCGAAGTGGAAAAAGTGCTTCGACAACTGGTTTGAGCGCATGCAAAAGTATATAAATCATGCTAGAGAATACTTTGAAAAACAATAAAACCATTTTTGATTATAAATATTCACATTTTCACTATTAGGCCAGAAATATATAGAGCAGCCCTCGTATTTATTGTTTTATTAACATTTATATAGATTCACAAAAAATCATTTATTTCTTTGTTACTAGTGTGTAATAATTAATAGGCTCTGACGCGTAGGCTATAAGAATTATTCATACAAGAAATATAGTTTATAAGCATTTTATCTTCATACATTCCTATGTGAACATCCATTTATCCAAAACTTCTAACACGTTAATCTGGCATCTGCGGTGATATATGTTGTTACATAATAGCAATTATTATCGATGTATAATATGACATAACATAAAAACATAAAAAATTACTAAACTGATAGAAAAGCATTCTGTCAAAACCTAGAAAATTTTTTTTTTTAACGCAAACATTATTTTGTTTGCTTTTAATCATATTTTGATGATTAATAATACATTATGGTAAAACATATTAATAACTTAAAAACCGTGGTTTTGGTTAAAATTTTTAGAAGCTAAAACTAACCATATTATTGTGCGCAGTAACAACTTAATGGTTAAATGTTAACAAAAAAATGTTTGTCATGACTGAAGTTTTGTTGAAAACAACTATAATTTGTTCTTCCTAACTATAATTATTACAAAGAGCATAATATGGTTATTGGGATCATATCAGAACCATGGTTTTTCTCTGCGTGTGGCAACGCGTTTGCTAAAGACATCACTTCCCACTGTTTTTTCATTTTACCATTAAGAATGTGATAGAAACTTTGTTCTACGCAATGGTGGGTATTTCTAGCATCAATAATTGTCAAATAATTGAACATATGACTCTAACTGTTACCGTAGAGCATTTTTCACTTAATTTTCTTTAAAGTCAAATACTACTTTTTTACGTATTGAAAACAAATAGATCACAAAAAAATTTTAAATTGCATAAATAGAAAATCGCATGTGACGATTTAACAATAATTCATGTTGAACAGTTGAACAATAAAATTTAATAAATTACTTTTGTTTTCTTTAAATTCTACTTCATTAAACAACACTTATTTTTCCTTATTTACTTTTTCATATCAATTTTAACACAACACATTTAGCAAATTGATTTAGTAATAAATTGAATTAGAAGCTAATTTAATAAACAAGCCTTTAATTAATTTAAGTACATTTTCAAAATTTATATTTATGCAAAGTTAATAAAACAAAAACTTGTAAAAGTAACAATTTTCTTTTTCTTTTCGTTGCCAACATCTTTTCCACCCTCTTGTTATTCTAAACTTTTCAATAAACTCTCAAAAACTAAAAAAAAAAAATGTTAAATGGTTTCAAATATGCTTCATTAGTTACAAGATGAATAGAATAATAATTTTGTAAGTTAACTAGACTGTAAATATGCATCTTTTTTTTCGTACAATCCACATTTATTACGAGTATACAGTTTATCATGACTACAAAAATTTTAAAATATAAAAATAAATTTCACCCTTTTATTGTAATGCTACTTATAAGCCAGTTTGCCATAAAATGATTATATGAAATATTGTTCAAAGACTTAAAATATGCCATATTTTGCCCACTTTCTCTTCTTTACATTTATCTACTGTTTTTTAATTTCTTTGCACTATTATTAACAACGGAATCACTCTTAATCCCTTATCTTAAATAAATATCAATACTCGTAATGTTGTCACCATTTGTGTTAAATTCATTAATTTATTCTCCATTTACTTGGGATTATGAGGAATTATGGAAAATCATACTCCCTATTGTAGCTTTTGTAGCCTTTGGGACAATATTATCGCTTTATTTTTAATTAATCCACGGTATTGCAATCATTTTGTATATTTTTTTAACAACTACCAAAGCAAAAACAGTAAAACAAGAAAAAAAACAACTGTCAACCATTTTAGCATTTTCAATGGCTGTCATCACTTTCGATTCAACGTTACTTAACATTTTTATTGGTCTGTTGTCATCATTAACGCAAGAATTAAATCAATTTCAGTGTTTTTATGCTTTTTTCATCCATATTCATTCTTCGTCCTTTCAAATAAGATTATTTTTCAATTAATGCTTGACTAAAGGCCTTAAAATATATTTTTTTTATTTTCCTAGAAAATAATATTAGGCCTTTCGCTTATATTAAATACACTAGATAAAGAAAATTTGTTTAAAGACAATATTGGCATTTATTATTATCAAATGAATTCAAAAAGCGCATCATTGTTCATATCATTATTTTTGTATTTCTTTATTATTATAATTTTTTATTATATTTTTTTATTAAAATTTCTATAAATTATCCAATATTTTTATAAAAAATTTCTTCTAGATAATTTGTCCGTATATTATTTAGAAAACTTGTCCGAAAATTTGAAGAAAATTTACTTTAAATACAATATAATTTTTCTGAAAATTTGCAACAAAAAATGATTCGTAAGTAATTGCCGTTGAAATTTGAAACACGGCTAGATATTTGGGGATAAAAAGGAGAAGCGGGCATTTGAAGGCATCTAGAATAATTTCCACGAAAGTCGCGGCTAATCGTTTTTAATGAAATATGAAACATAGATAGGTCCTCATCTATATGTGTTTCCAGGGCTAGGACCTAGATGAAAGACAAAGGGGAAAAACGGGTGTTTACGTCAGTATCGATTCCAATAAAATTTTAAACATAGTTAGATATTTATGTGAAGGGCAGAATATATTATGATTATTTTGAAAAAAGGAAAGGAGGACGAGTGGAAGAGAGAACAAATCCACAATTTTATGAATATTAACTAATCTTAAAAAATCAATTCTCAAGATATACCGATTTTATAGATTTCTCACAAGTTTGGAGTGGATCCCCACAGCAAACAAGGCTGCAATAAATAACCTAAATTTAAGACCTGGGAAACGCCGGGTACAGTAAGCTATTCGAATATATATTACAAATATCTTTGCAAGTTTGTTAATTCGTTTTTGTTTTTTTTTTTTTTGCTGTTTGTCAAAGAAAATCTTACTTTACAAATTCTCTCTCTCTTTTAACAAGTTTTTTTTGATCTTGTCGCTAACAGGCAGACAAAAAAACTTATAATTTTAAGATTGCAATGAACAATCACTACAAATTTAATTGCTGTTTTTATACCCTTCACCATAAAAAATGGAAAAGGGTTAAATATAAGTTTGTCATTCAGTGTGTTATTTCTACAATATCCATTTCCGACCCATAAAGAATATATATTCTGACTTTATATGCATAGCGAAGTCGGTAGAGCGATGTCCGTCCGTGTTTGTGTTGAAATCAATTTTGTCAAGTATGTGAATCGATCAGATATAGTGTCGAAAGAGGTGCTATTGGAAATCAGCATGATCGGTCCATGTGTTTTGAGGCAGCAGGCAAAACAGCACGCCGACCTCTAATTTTTTCATGTCATTTGAAACAATAAAGTAACTCCGATCAAAAAAATGAATATATAGGGCTTTAGAGAATTTAAAAATAAGAAAAAAAACCGTCAAGTAAAAAAAATTGCGCGCGCTCATATTTTCCGAGTTACGGGGCTTTGAAATTTTGAAATTTTTTTCAAATATGAATATAGGTATCATTTTAAAGCTTTTAAAGATATCTTTAAGGAAATACTAAATTTTTTTTAAAAATGCTTAACCTATTAAGAGCCGATGGTATCTTTATATAAAGTTATAGATATACATTACTAATTAATTTTTTTTTTTAATTCTCTGTCATCCCAATATTTTTTTCTTTTATTAAAGATAATTAAAGTAGATTTACATATATTTTGAATGGTATATAAGATTCGGCATAGCCGAGTATAGCACTTTTACTTGTTTTCTATTAATGTCGAGAACAAATTTAAAACTCTTTTTTACAAATTGAACATCCTCAATTGCAGCCTAAAGTGAACTTTTTCATTAAAAAAAAATTATTTCAAAGTACTAAACTTCTAAAAAGTTTTAGACATTTTGACTGACTTTTGCAAAAATATCATGCTAACACATTCATACTATTTTTAAGGTGTTATCGACATTTTGTACCCTTTTGATATTTTCTATGACACAAAGGGAATAAACTTATTTCAAATTTTTTTTATTTCAGGCAAACACTCATATGTCCGCCTAGATTTTTTAAACAATAAAATCTTTAAAGTGAATGTACAAGTACATAATTGAATGATTGAGTGTTCTGCCTGTCATGGAAATGTCATAATGTACTTTATCAAAAACACACATAGATTCCATGAACTTGGTTTTTTAATTTGTTTAACCTGGCTGAAAAATGTCATATATTAAGGTATTTTTTTTGTATTTCCGATATGAGAAAATATTGTAAAGAATCCAATGAAACTGGGACAACAATTTGATTTATAAATGATGTTTTGAAATTGAAAAGTTTTAATTCATTAAAAAACTGATTTTGTTATTCAGGATTATGTTTTCCTGTTACCTTTTTTACATTTGTTACACTCTCTTCTCTCTGTTGCTGATTTAATTTACTTTAGGTCATGAAAATGTTGTCTCAAAACTTAAGTGTATGAAATTGGGATAAAACTTAAAGATTGTAATCGTATATCATTTGCAGAGCAAGTTTTTCGTTAAAAACTTTTCTAAATTAACTTAGAAAAGAGTTGAGAATAATTTTTTTTTTTCACTTAAAAAAACTAGAATTTACATTTTTTTATAGAGTCGAGCATCAAAATTTGTTAAGTCTAACTTCATGAATAATAACATTTTGTTTAATATTTTTAATGTTGATATGACTAAAAGTTCCGTATAATTTTCTATTGAAAGAAATTGTTAAAAATATCCACCTTAAATGTGTAACAATTTTCTGAAGATAAATATTTACCGAAAATTCGATAAAATGAGCTGTAAAAAAATTTTGACATAAATTCGGTAAAATTTTTGAAAAATTTTCTGTACAAAAGTCACTGAAAAATTGGTATTATTATATCCTTCACCACAAAAAGTGGAAAAAGGGTATAACTAAGTTTGTCATTCTGTTTGTAATTTTTACAATATCCATTTCCCATCCCATAAAGAATATATATTCTGACTTCTTATTCATAGCGAAGTCGATTAAGCGATGTCCGTCTGTCCTTCCGTTTTAGTGTTGAAATCAAGTTTGCCATGGCACTATATTATCTAGAGAAAATTTACATACGCCAATAGATCAGATATAGTGTCGAAAGAGGTGCTATTAAAAATCAGCAAGATCGGTCCATGTCCTTCGGGGCAGCGGGCAAAACACTATGCCTACCTCTTAATTTTCAATACCATTTGGAACAATGATATAACTCTAATCAAAAAAACAATGGTATGGGGCGATTGCCCATATTTTTCGAGTTACGGGCCTCTGAACTTTTCAAATTTTTTAAAAGATCAATATGGGTGTCATTTAAAAGCTTTTGAAGAGTTCTTTAACCCTTTAGTGCGCAAGAAAACCAAATTAAGTATAATACTCAGTGATGGGAAATGATATTTGCATTTCGGTATCAACAAATTTTTTGAGAGTACTTTTTTAACCTCAAACGTAACAAATAGTTATTTTTTTATTTTTTTAATTTTTATTAAACAGCAAAAAAATCTTTATGAAAAAGTTAACTAAAACCATAAATCAATATATAAAAAGTTCTTTTTACCTATAAACAACAAATTTTTTTAATTTGTTTTGTACTTTTTAAGGTATATCACTTTAAACTGAAATAGCCCCTAGATAAATAGCGCCAATAGAATGGATTTGGGCTTATTTGAAAAACAATTTTTTCTTACATTTTAAGGCCATTTCCAAAAAAACTTCTCCATCACATTTAAGTCAAAATCATTGAGTATTGTCCTTCAAATAAGCCCAAATCTATACCAGTAGCGTTATTCGCCTAGGATTTATTTCAATTTAAAGTTTTATATCTCAAAAAATACCCAAAATAAAATTTTACATATTTAAAAATAATTAACAGAGATTATAAGTATGTATGTATGTGTGACCGATCACACTCAAAAGTTCAAATTACTAGTTCTTTTTGTATTAAGATTGACAATTCTATGAAAAGAAACACCAAAAACGTAACAACTGTTTTTTTTTGCAGCTACCCTATGTAATTACATTGTGAAAAAATAAAACGAATATGTAAAATAAAATAAAAAGACATAATAAGAACTAGATTTGCCATTTCTTAAACTATTAGTGATGAAGGGGAGTATCATTGAGAGTATCAAATGTAACAGTGGAGTAACACGGTATTTTTTCAAATCAAATAGTATCAAAAAAAGTACGATCATAACAACTTTTCCATCACTGATATGCAGTACTTAATTTCATTTTTCTTTTAATTTTCTGTCAGTCCAATATTTGCTTTTTTGATTGGAATTACTTCACTTAACTAGATTTACAGATATGGTGAAGAGTATATAAGATTTGGCATAGCCGAATACAGTATTCTTTATTTTTTCTTTAATAACGAAAAATTCGGTTAAAATTTCTTTAAAAATTTAGTAAAATTTACTTAAGAGAATGTTTATATAAATTTAAAAAGCTATAAAAAAAGATTTTGGTTAAAATACGATTTTAATATGTAACAATCATACATTTTATCTTTAAAATTTCTCTAATAATTTGGTTTTTTTTTAATTTTCTCTGAAAATCGTAAGAAACTTCCATAGATAGTTTAACCGAAATTTTAGCTCCTTTTAAAAATGCACTAGAACAATTATTTACAATCTTTGCGATATTTATTCGAAAATTTTTAAGTAGATGTGACTAACAGAGTTATCAGAAAAAAAACTCTTAAAACATCTAAAAATATTTTAGAGTAGAAAAAATTATTCATTTTTAATGTTCATTATTATTATAATGTGTGCATTAATAAAGTAATTTTTAAATTCACTATAACACTTGTTTTGTATCACATTATTAATTTTAAAAATAGGATAACATTTTTAATAGTTATTGATTTTCTAATAGTGTATTTAAATGTGAATGTAATTTAAATTCAATTCTGATTTTAAACCTTTTCGGTGTTAAAGAATGGTAAAGCTGAAAACCAATGTCCAATATCCTAAATACGGATTTGGAAACGGCAAAACCCTTTAAACTGATTGCGTCATTCATAACGTTAACTTAATCAAAAAGGAATTTAGTTGGAAATAGATGCAATAATAAAAAATAGTATAAAACATAAATATGAAATTGAAAAAAATTAAGATTAATTTAAATAACATTTAAAAATTCACAATTTTGCTGAAATTCATTGCGTTTGACTGTTTGAAAAAATCTTTATCCTTCCTTTTCACTAAAAATTAAATCAATATTTTTTGCATATTATATCTCTTTTTTTACTATAGAAATTTTGCGCTTCGTTAAATATTGATGATGTGTTGTTTTTAAACGTTGTTTAAACTTTTAAATACAAAATGAACAAAAAATTTTTGTTTTTTGTGCATTTTATTCGTAATTTCGCTGATTTAGTTATGTATAAATAGTTAAAACTTTTATACAATATATAGTTTTTCTGTTTTATATTTAAACAATACTGTATTAATGAATAGCAATATCTTTGATGTATTGTAATAAAAACAGCCGAAACACAGAGTACTTATGAATCAATAATGTCTAGTTTTCTAGTGTAATGTTGAGTTAGATATTGACGTATCAGTGTAAAACAAGGATAAAATCCTCTTTCGAACGTAGAGGTTCATTTATTCATACCCTTTACCACAGGTGAAAAAAGGGTATATCTAAGTTCGTTATTCCGTATAAGTTCGTATATCCATTTTCGACCCAAAAAATATATATACATATTTATTCTGAGTTCTTATGCATCGTGAAGTCGATTGAGTGATGTCCATGTGTCCTTCCGTGTTTGGGTTGAAATCAACTTTACCAAGGCACTAGACGATCTAGAGAAAATTTTAATACCCCAATCGAACAGACATAGTTTTGAAAATTATGCTATTAAAAATCAGAAACATCGTTCCACGGCTTTTGAGCCAGCGGGAAAAACATCACGGCTGCCTTTAATTTTTCCATATCATTTGTAACAAATCTAGTTTAGTAAAGTAACTTTAATCAAAAGAACAATTATGTGGGGCGATAGAGAATTCAAAAATGAGAAAAAAAACATCAAGTGAAAAAATTGACGCTCGCCCATATTTTCCGAGTTACGGGCCTCTGAAATTTAAAATTTTTTCAAAATATCAATATGGATATCATTTTAAAGCTTTTGAAGTGATCTTTAAGGAAATATTAAAAATTTTAAATAATGCTTAACCCATTAAGAGCTGATCACATTTTTATGTAAAATTATACTTAATTTTTTTTTCTTACTTTTTAATTCTCTGTTACCCCACTATTTGTTTTTTTGTTTGTAATGAAGGGTATATAAGATTGGGCATAGCTGAATATAGCACTCTTTGTTGTTTCCTTTATTTCTTACTCTGTCTTTGTCTAATTTTGAACTGACGATCGTTTTTGTGAAGTAAATAAGCGCCCCCTTTAACAGCGCAGCCATCGGCGATATTCGAAGTCTACTATCTATCATCTACTGTTTAACAATCACGAATTAATTCAGGCGCTCAATGTCATGTACACTTTTTAACGTTCGAAAATAACTTATTCAGGGCAATTTATGTTAAACACAATCCAACATTTCTAACGAAAATTAGCTTAATTAATTAATTAATTAAATAAAAACTTAAAATTAATGTTAAGGTTAGCATGTCTGTACATTTCTTGTACCTGTTAAGAAATAATATTTGGGGCATAGACACGCATAGTTAAAAGACAAAGTGTTATAAATAAGAAAATATATATATTAAGAGCTTTTAGATTACTTGAAAATTAGCTTTCAAGCATCTTTAATATTTTACATAAGTTAAATTTATTTTGATAATTAATTAGATGAACTAATTAATTGTCAATTTCATTAACATTGTATGATAAGTAATGCAAACATACTGCATAACGATAACTCTGCACGTGAGACGGCGTGATTAGCCCAGGTCGGAAATGACAAGCTCCATTTGCTGCATTTTGTTCAGCTTATAAGGCATTGAGTTGCCGATATGGGTACCAGGCACTTGCACTTAAACGTAATCGATTATCGAATATCTTAGAGATTCAAGGAGTGCAGGGTTCCTGTACTACGACGTACATACATATATTGGGGCTATAGCCCTGGCTGTTTTAACTTAGTCGAAATTAAAACATGGAATAACAGAATTTTTCTGATCCTTTTACAACCATTTTTTTTTAATTTTTGTTTGTACTTTTCGCAAACACATTGAATATTACTTACGTAAATATCTATACATTTTGGTTTCTATTGACATTAGTTTTTGTAGTAAAAAATTAATTGAAATTAATGATGCTGCATATTGTCATAGCTTATAAAACAATAGAAAAGTTTTTTTAAGTGTGTAACATACTACACAGTGCCTAGAAAGGACCTAAAATTAGGCCTAGGCAACGCCGGGTAAAATAAGCGGGTCTAATATATATCATAAATATCTTTATAACTTTATTTGTTTGTTTGTTAAAGCAACTCTAACTTTACAAATTCTTCCTCTCTTTCAACAAATTTTTTGTGCGTTTTGCTAATAAATATATTTCAGTGATTTTAATTAGCGTCTATATACAGGTAGTAAGAATCGTTAAGGAGGCACACGGGACTTACATTATTAGTTAACGGATTTTCGCTACCCTTAACAATTTTGGTCAGAAGCTTAAAAAGAAGAATCAAAGCTAGTTTTATTTTTCTGAATTAGCTTTAAGGAATAATATAACACTTCTACAGGCAGACAAAAAAAAACTGAAAATTAAAGCGATTATTAGCTCCTTTTTTAAGAATTTAATGAACAATCACCACAAATTTAGTTGTTTTGGTTCTATTTATATCGAGAACAATTTTAAAACTCATTTTTACAAATTTATTACCCTAAATTGCAGCCTAAAGTGACCTTTATAATAACAAAATGTATTCAAAAAAGTTTTAGACATTTTGACTGACTTCTCCAAAAATATCATGCAAACATGTTCATAATATTTGTAAGGGCTTATCGACTTTTTATTACCATTGCAATGTACCTTTTGATATTTTCTATGACACAAAGTGGGATTTTGTTATCGAAAAGGGAATAAATTTATTTCCATTTTATCTTATTTTGAGCAAATATTATGTATAGATGTTTTTCAACAATAAAATCTCTGAAATGAATGAATAAGTTTATAATTGAATGAGTGAGTTTTTTGCCTGTCATGGCCTTGTCATATTGTACTTTATCAAAAACACACATACATTCCATGAACTTTTGTTTTTAAATTTATTTAACCTGGTTGAAAAATGTCATGTATCAAGGTATTTTTTTTTTTTTGTATTTCCGATATGAGGAAATGCTGTAAAAAATCTAACGAAATTTGGAAAACAATTTACTTTATAAATGATGTTTTGAAATTGAAAACTTTTAGTTCATTAAAAAACTGGTTTTGTTATTCAGGATTATTTTTTCCTGATCCTTAGATTGATACGAATAATAATAAATAATTCTACTTTAATTGTTACCTATTTTACATTTGTTACACTCTCTTCTCTCTGATGTTAAGACTAATATTAACTGAGTGATGTCTAACTTCTTATATAATGTGTTAACTGGTTCAACCACGATTCATTCAGCTTCTAGTATCACAATTTGCACTTTGATCATCAACTTACGAATTGAATAACATGTAAAGGGAAAATCAGACAGGCTGCTAACTGAAACAAATTAACTTTTGGAAAATGTAACTTCAAATATAAAGAGTTTTTCTGTTTAATAATTAGACGAAATAAGATCGGGCAACCCCTGTTGTTGTCCGTATGAGCGTGGTGAATAAGTTACTTCCACTAATGGTGTGTGTATAGAATAATACTACAATTAGCTAACAAAAGCCGAGCAACTTCAGTGGCTGCGTTGGTAGAGGTGCTTGCTGTGAGTTCGAGTCCGTACAATGGAAAATAATAATTGTTATACTGCAGCAGAACAAACCTCTCGACAATTATTGCGTAAAGCCATGGCAAATAATTTAGTAAAGACATCTAATTTAATAAGAGTAACAGATAATTGTCAAGACTCCCTTTATAATAAAAAGTAAGAACGGTAGCGGTTAGCGCAGGGAAGTATAACAGCATATAACAACAGCGTATGACAGACGTGGGGATGACTGGCTTGGGTAAAAAGCGTAGTGGAGTTGTCTGTGGATGGTAAAGGTTACTAAACAAGGCATCAAATAGTTCATATCTCTCCGGAGTAACACAGTAGTGTAGCGTAGATAGCTGCGTTTGTAATAATAAGCATGTATGAAAAATTATTATTCGGAATCTTTTTATATTAATTTATTTTAATCGTGCTAGATTCCTTCAAATATTTATTGTTTAAAACTACAGAATGAAATGCATTACTGGGGCGAAAGCATATCCATATGGCCATTTCGCTACTGCTCATATAGGTCATCAGTGGATTCTACCCAAATTTTTTGTAGAAAATTTAAGAGTCTTATACTAAAAGCCAAATCGATTAAACGAGATTTCCATTTGATCAAAACAGCAAAAAATAATAAAAACTCAAAAATTTTTTATACAAAAACACACCAATCATTCAGTAACTGTTTTTATTTTTTTATTCATTTTTTCTAAAAAAAAACAAGCATGTTTAGTAAATACGAGACCATAGAATTCAGAAGACCTAAGGATGAAGAAGTATAGCCAGATAAAGCCACAAAGTAAGAGAACAGAATCTTTAATGAGCCACAGTGGTATTACAATTAAAAGAATCCCTACGTTTGTCTAAAGAGAACAATATTTATATAATAACAATATTTTATATAATACTTGTGGTCGCCTTTTTCAATTTAAACTAACATTTTGCTTAATATTTTTCATGTTGATTTGACTAAATGTATAATTTTCTATTAAATAAAATTGGTGAAAATATTCACCTTAAATGTAGAAAAGTTTTCTGAAAATATATATTTACCGAAAATTCGGTAAAATTTTCTTTAAAATAATTTTGCAGAAGTTCGGTAAAATTTTCTGGAAAATAGTTTACGAATTCCGTGAAATTTTCTGCAAAAAAATTTACCAAAAATTTGGGAAAATTATCTGTAGAAAATTCACCGAAAATTCGGTAAAAAAAAAACAACGAAAATCCGACATAATTTTCTGGAAAAAAATTCACCGTAAATTCGATTAAATTTTCTGTAAAAAAATCACCGACTAATTGGTATTATTTTTTGTAAAAAAAAAAACAAAAATTCGGTAAGAAATTTTTTCAAAAATTTGGTAAAATCAGCTTAAGAAAATTTTAATGATTCGGTTCATTTTTTCAAAAATCTATAAAAAAAATTTTTTTGCTTAAAATACGATTTTAATATATAACAGAAAATTTATTGCACATTCCTACATTTTTTCATTAAAGTTTCTCTAAAAATATGGTTTAATTTTTTTTAATTTTCTCTGAAAAATCGTAAGGAACTTCCATAGATAGTTTAACCGAAATTTCAGCTTTTAAAAATGCACTAGAAAAATTATTTGGAATCGTTACGATATTTCATCATCGAATTTTAAGTTTATGTGACTAACAGAGTTGCCAGAAAAAACTCTCTTAAAACATCTCAAAATGTTTTAGAGTAGAAAAAATTATACATTTTAAATGTTCATTGCTATTGTAATGTGTGCATCAATAAAAAGTAATTTTTAAATTCACTATAACACTTGTTCTGTATCGCATTATTAATTTTAAAAACAAGATAATATTTTTAATATTTATTGATTTCCTAATAGTGTAATTAAACATGAATGTAATTTAATTTCAATTCTGTTACGGATTTGGAAACCGCAAAACCCTTTAAACTAATTGCGTCATTCATTTTGTTAACTCAATCAAAAAGGAATTTAGTTGGAAATAGATGCAATAATAAAAATAATAGTATAAAACAAAAATATAAAATTGCATTTTTAAAAAAATTTAAGATTAATTAACATTTAAAAATTCATAATTTTGCTGAAATTCAATGCGTTTGACTGTTTAAAATAATCGTTATCGTTTTCGGTATTTGTTTTTATTTTAAGTTTATCCTTTTCACTAAAAATTAAATCAATATTTTTTGCATATTTTATTTCTTTTTTTACTATAGAAATTTTGCGCTTCGTTAAATATTGATGATGTGATGTTTTTACACGTTGTTTAAACTTTTAAATAGAGAAATGAAAAAAATCTTGTTTTTTGTGCATTTCATTCGTAATTTCGCTGATTAAGTTATGTATAAATTGTTAAAGCTTTTATACAATATAGTGTTTTATATTTAAACAATACTGTATTAATGAATAGCAATCTCTTTGATTTATTGCAATAAAGATAGCCGAAACACAGCATAGTTATGAATCAATAATGTCTAGTGTAATGTTAAGTCAGATATTGGATTTTAATGTTTTATTTTTCGAACGTAGAGGTGGAAAAAGGGTATATCTAAGTTTGTTATTCCGTTTGTAATTTATACAATATCCATTTTCGACTCAAAAAATATATATACATATATATTCTGAGTTCGGGTGGTAATAAACTTTACCAAAGCACTAGACGATTTAGAGAAAATTTAAATACCCCAATCGGTAAGACATAGTTTTGAAAATTTTGCTATTAAAAAACAGCAAAATCGTTTCACGTCTGTTGAGCCAGCGGGAAAAACATCACGGCTGCCTTTAATTTTTCCATATCATTTAGAACAAATCTAGCTTAGTAAAGTAACTTTAATAAAAAAAAAACAAATATGTGGGGCGATAGAGAATTCAAAAATAAGAAAAAAAAACACATCAAGTGAAAATATTGACGCTCGCCCATATTTACCGAGTTACTGGCCTCTAAAATTTATAAATTTTTTAAAATATCAAAATGGATATCATTTTAAAGCTTTTGAAGAGATCTTTAAGAAAATACTAAAAAATTTTAAAAATGCTTAACCCATTAAGAGCTGATCACATTTTTATGTAAAATTATACTTATACGGCATTTACACTATGCAATTTTTCATGAAACTAGCATGAAATTTATGTTTGCGAAGCAGGAGGAGTAAGCAATATAGTATTGCTTGAGTTTTGAGGGGATATTACTGTTGCTAATGTTTTATTTTAGATAACGCATAACACTGTAACTTAAATAGAAAATTTAAAAAAATCCCTCAAAAAGTTGCATAGTGTAAATCGGAACTTAATTTTTTTAATTTTTAATTTTTTCCTGACCAGCATTCGCATCATCGATTTTATAAATTAATGAAATTTGACTTTGTTTTCGGTTTTTTGGTTCTTTTTGTTTAATTTCAAAACATTTTTAGAAAGAAAAATTATTGACAAATTTATGCGGACGTTTTCAAAGAAAACAAGAAAAATTAGACGCTAGCAGAATGAAATGCAGCATTTTCTGGACCGCCACATCCTTCATCAGCATTCTTTGCATCTATCTACCTTATGTTATGTACGTCGTAAATATCATCTATTTAACCAACTAATCTTAATGTTAAACGCTAGGTACCGCGTATTTACATTCATACTTACAACAATCAATATGATGCTGAAACAGCGTCTATAATGTTGTGAGCAATAAAGTATGAATAATTATAAAAATAAAAAGTTGCATTTCGTGGCTATCAAATGCTAGCACAAAAAGCAACAACAAATGTACAAGACGAGGTACAAAGTGAACGACAAAGAAAAAAGCTTTAAGTTGTGTGTAAACTTCGTCACACCAAATTAACATTAAGATTAGTTGGTTAAATAGATGATGTTTACGATGTACATAACATAAGGTAGATAGATGCAAAGAATGCTGATGAAGGATGTGGCGGTCCAGAAAATGCTGCATTTCATTCTGCTAGCGTCTAATTTTTTTTTTCTTACTTTTTAAGTCTCTGTCACCCCAATATTTGTTTTTTTGTTTGTAGTGAAGGGTATATAAGATTGGGCATAGCTGAATATAGCACTCTTACTTGTTTCCTCTATTTCTTACTCTATCTTTGTCTAATTTTGAACTGACGATCTTTTTTGTGAAGCAAATAAGCGCCACCTTTAACAGCGCAGCCATCGGCGAAATAACTCAAGCCCACAATGTCATGTACACTTTTTAATGTTTGAAAACAACTTATTCAGGGGAATTTATGTTAAACACAATTTAACATTTCTAACGGAAATTAGCTTAATTAATTAATTAATTAAATAAAAACATAAAATTAATGTTAAGGTTAGTACGAGGGGTTAGCATGTCTGTACATTTCTTGTACCTGTTAAGAAATAATATTTGGGGCATAGACACGCATAGTTAAAAGACAAAGTGTTATAAATAAGAAAATATATATATTAAGAGCTTTTAGATTACTTGAAAATTAGCTTTCAAGCATCTTTAATATTTTACATAAGTTAAATTTATTTTGATAATTAATTAGATGAACTAATTAATTGTCAATTTCATTAACATTGTATGATAAGTAATGCAAACATACTGCATAACGATAACTCTGCACGTGAGACGGCGTGATTAGCCCAGGTCGGAAATGACAAGCTCCATTTTGCTGCATCTTGTTCAGCTTATAAGGCATTGAGTTGCCGATATGGGTACCAGGCACTTGCACTTAAACGTCATCGATTATCGAATATCTTAGAGATTCAAGGAGTGCCCTGCGTTCCTGTACTACGACGTACATACATATATTGGGGCTATAGCCCTGGCTGTTTTAACTTAGTCGAAATTAAAACATGGAATAACAGAATTTTTCTGATCCTTTTACAACCATTTTTTTTTAATTTTTGTTTGTACTTTTCGCAAACACATTGAATATTACTTACGTAAATATCTATACATTTTGGTTTCTATTGACATTCGTTTTTGTAATAAAAAATTAATTGAAATTAATGATGCTGCATATTGTCATAGCTTATAAAACAATAGAAAAGTTTTTTTAATTGTGCTTGTGTATTTCAATGTTTTGTAAATATTAGTATGTGAAAACTGAAATAAGTCCAAATACTTAATGAAATCGGCTTTGACTGTATTGTTTCGATTTTTTATGTTTCTGAAAAATATATTTATTTTTTTATACGCAAATTTTCAAACTAAATTAGTAGAATTAATATTTACTGCCATATTTAAAATGTGTTTTATGAGAAAACTTTCATACAAATTTGTCCTAAAATACATTTCAAATCTATATAAATATTATTACCAAAAAAGTCGGAATTTCCTTTAATTGTGCTTGATTCCTTCAAATATATTTTATAAAATATTTATATTTGAAGGAATCAATCACAATTAAAGTAAATTATTTTAAAATAGATTCCAAATAATAAATTTTCTTGTTAGATCGGAATTTCACTAAACGATAAATATGTTATAAAGATATTGCATTTTCAAACAAAAAAAATATAATTTTGCCAATAGAATTGTACTTGCTATCAAAAAAAATTATTTAAAAACCGACAATTCAAAGAAAATTGTCTTGTTAAATACGCTAAAATATCTTTATAGAAATTTTACTAAAATACTATAAAATATAAAATTTAGCTCGATTTTTTTTCTGTTAAAAAAATAAATCAAATGAAATTTTATCAAAAACAAGGAAGAAAACTATATGTTAATAATAAATTTAGGAGTTTCACTAAAATATAAGATTTCATCTAAATTTCCAAAAAGGTTGCACAGCAATACCTCGAATAGTACGTTTAATAGGTTCCATTATTTTGCTGTACTATTTGAAACCGGACTTCTCGAGGCACTTGGGCCCTATGCTCTTATTTACAGGCCCAGTACCCTTGAAGGAGGTCAAAAGACATGATGATAATAATCGAGGAAAAAAGAGATAATTTGTTGCATTAAATTTATTATTTGGTGACATACATACATACATTTATTAAAAAATTATTTCGAAAATTAAATTTTATAAATTTTTTTAACAATTTTTTCCATTTGTTATTTTTTTTATAAATTTGAAAACCGTGCTACAGAGAAACCATACTGATCAAGGCAGTACCATGCGACGTATTCCTGTTGTTGCGATCAAAAAATTTAAAATTTATTGAAAAGCGAAATTGAAATATTGATGCTTACAAAGTTCGCGAAAAGAAATTCTCAATTGAAATTTGTTTGAATTATGAAATTTCACAAGAATACTTTTAATTATCCAAAGAAACAATTTTTAGAATTTTTTTAATTTTGAAGTCTTATTACACAATTGCTTGAATACAATTCTTATTAAATCAATTTTGTTTTAAAATTATATGTATATTTACAGTTTTCTAAACAAAATTTGTGTAACAACCACTGTAGGCGCAGCGAAATAGCCATATGTATATGCTTCTCCACAGTAATCCATTGTGTTATTTGGTTTATTGAATTTGACCAAAAATTTGTAGTTCTTGTCAAAAAATTTTAATTTTCTTGTTTTCTTTGGAAAACGTTCGCATTCATTTGTAGAATAATTTTTCATTCTAAAAAAATGGTTTTTAGAAATTAAAAAATTAAACTTAAGCTAAAATAAATTTCAATTCATTTAAAAAATTTTAATTTTATAATTTTGGTGAAGGGAGTATAAGATTCGGCACAGCACCGTAATTTTTTTTAATTTTATTTGAGGTACGATTTGCCTTTTTGTGTTAAATTACATAAATTTGTTAACTGAGATTGTTAACTTTGTTGATTGACTTTTTTCACAAAATAAACTTTTACTTTACGTCAGTACTTTTTCAGTGAAACCATGTGACTGTAATCTGAATCATAAATTTTACAAAAATCGGATGTGCATCAGTTTTGCTTTCTTACTTCTGTAAGCTTTTCTATTATTCTATTGTTGTTTTTTATATATTTAAAATTTCCAACAAATGTAAAAATCAACAACTTCCAAAAACGAAAGAAAATATTTATTACACAGCAAATAATTGTGTGACAATGTATACTTACAGAAAAAAAAACTTACGCAGATTGAACTTTAAATTATTAGTCGTTTTTAAAAGCTCTTGTAAGAAAGACTTCCTTAAAACATTTATTTTATTTTTAAGAGAATAATGATTTTTCCTGGTAAATGCAAACGCTTTAAGTTACATTACAATAAATAAAAAGTAAAATAAAAACTAAAGTATAATTATAAATTTAATTTTTTTAATTGCAGGTTCCATCATGTTTCACGTGAGAAGACGTCCAGCTGATTCACAGCCACGTAGACGTAAGAAAAAACCTTTGGGTGCTGCCAATGGGACCAACAATATGTCACAAGACCGCGAGGGACCAATGTTAGTAGAAGTAACACATAGCGGTGATGGTGGTAGACGTATTAAATTAGGAAATGATCCAGTTGAGGTATGAATAATTTTAAAATTTAAATTTAAAAAAAAATTAAAATGAATATAATTTAATTATACCTGCCACATATTTTTTGATTAATGACAAATAATTATTTTTTCTCTGCCTCTTCGTAGGTTGGCTCAGCTAATACAAATTGCCTACAATTATTTGGACCCTCCATTCAACCCCGTCATTGTTTAATATCGTTAGTTGAGGGAGTTTGTACCGTTACACCGCTACACACGGATGCCTTGACCTTTGTTAATGGCCATCACATAACTCAACCAACTATTTTGCATGTGAGTAAATGTCATTGTTGTCAAATAATTTCAATTATTTTTTGTTTAGCTTCCTTAGTATGTTGCGTGTAAATAAACAAATTAAGGTTTATAAACGAACTCGTATTTTGAAATAAGCAATGCAAAATGTGTGCTTGCAAGTGTCTATAGAAAGTATCATAGATTTAAAAATAATGATGATTAAATTTAATTCGTGTTTTAGGGAAGTTGTAGGTTTCAATGTAAAGAAATTTAAGACTGCAGTTAGATTGCATTTCTCTCCGTTTTAATGTTTTACATCATCACTAGTCCGTATAAAGACTTTTTTATTTTATCAAAAGCAAAAATAAATTTAAGCTTGAAAATTTTATAATTGTGATATCGGATATTTATCTTCTGTATACAAAAGTGGATCATGTGTTATTTGGATGCTTAAAACTTGAAAACCACTTAATCAAATTGGTTTTTTTCTTTTGCGAGTTTGTTCGTATTGCTACGCAAAGCAAAGGTGGCGCTGTAGGCAGTCATTCCATTTGACGGCTCTGAATATTATTTCTATTTAATAATCGGAGTTATCAGTCGATAGTTAAATGATCTTCCGATATTTTAATAATCCGTTATTGGTTTTGTCCGGAGTTGGGAAACCATCTACATACTTCACTTAATTGCCGGAGCTGTTTTGTATCATAAAATCTATGTATTCAGTGAAATTTATGCTTGATTTTATTCTATTTTTCACTAATATTAGACGGGACGAAGTCTGTCGGATCAGATTTCCGTATAAATAAAGGATTTGTGAATTTATTTCAATTCAAAAAGTACTTCATTTAATCTGTAAATTAGTAATTCATCTGTGTAGGATGGCATAAACAAGGACTGTCAAATTTTTAAAAATAAGATGATTTTGAAATGTACTTTATGACAAATTTTCCATACGAGTTTGTCCTAAAATACATTTCAAATTAATGTTAATATTTTATGAATACGGCAGTGAGAAATTAAGGGCAAAAAAAAAAAACAAGAAAAACAAATACTGGTCAATATTTTTATATTGTTGGGGTAAATAAGCTTATAGGTTGATTGCTTTACACCAGCAATCAAGTTTAAGCAATTCCTTTATAAAAGGAACACACTTCTCCTTAGATCAATCTCTAGTAGTAATTAATTGGAGTACCAGATTCATGTCAGTGAGGTATTAAACAAGGTTATTTAGTTCAATCTCAGATATCTCATGAAGGTCATCCAATTTATCTGTATACTAATGGTCGGACGTTTGGAGAGGGGAAAAATTTGTTTCCTTTTTTTCCTTGTCTCTTCTGTTGAGTCAGTGAATGTTGTGGAGAAGCTTGAGTGTATTTCACTGTTATAAGTATCATCAACCACGAATACGATTAATAAGTTGCAGAGTGCGTTTCACATTATACATGTACAGGCCTCTTAATCCTATGTTTTCCTAAATGTTACCGTGGTTGCTCAGCCTTATGAATCAAATGTCTGAAGATTCCTCTTTTAACAGTCTCTAGCAAAATGATGACTGATGCTGCTTAATAAATATACAAACCCTAATACTTTTCTAACTAGCTCATTTGGCTGTTAAAGCTTTGTGCAGAGTAATTTCAGAGATTTCCTTTGAAGTATTAGTGATGGAGTAAGAGGAAAAATGTGATGTTATTATTTCCCACGAAACAGCTTGGCAGTCGGTTATAAAGCACGAGTAAAAGAAGAGCAGATACAAAGCGATTACTTTTTGCAGTAAATGAAAAACAATAATTTTTCTTTATGTTATACTAGCTGATTTACTCTTCATTGCTTTGGTCCACTGCTTACATTGACAACGCTTCATAGCCATTGTCAAAATAACTAATTAACTCCCTATACAGGCGAAATAATTTTTGCCTTCAAGTGAGTCATTTCGAAGATAAAATTTTCGCTAAATATTAAAATAGCGCCACCTATTTCTTATATCAAGATTATGACCAAGGGTACTCAAAGGCTGGACATCAGTTTAACAATTTCGTAGATTTACAAACGAACGGTGAAACATGATTGTTTTTTTTTTAATTGCCTGTTTTTCGTTGCACTTTCACCATCTTGACAGAAGTTTGGAAAACAGACATAGAGTATTATACCCTTGAAAGCAAAGAACACCTATTGTACCTTCTATCGGTTAAGTATTCTAGCCTTGACTGACATACAAATAGACAAAAAACAAGCAAATCAAAAACAAAACTACATTTTAAATAACAACTAAATTCGCAGTGTTCTTCGTATCTATCCTGTAACTTTAAAAATTCAATTTGAAATATTTTCCATAGGGGTGCATTTCCAAAAAGGAGTTTGAAAAAAAAAGCCTAGATAAATGTTACAATCGTTAAACCTTTTACAGAACCAAAACAAAATTCAATTTTTATCAAAATAACTCAATTCCAAAGTCACATATGGTTAGAATGTACATGAGTTTACTCTAGATAATAAAAGGGTTTCAATTTAACAAACAGAGCAATACAAATTTGTCAAATAAATCAAATTAAATTTATTCGAGACTGGCTTATGCCACCACAATGAAGAATAGAAAAAGGAGAGGCTAATCAACTAAATGACTAACTGAATGTACTTCAAGTTCGAAAAAGTGCCATGGAAATTGCGTCGTATTTTTCTATTTTTATGGAGGTTCCGAGACATCGAGGTATTTCTTTTTTAATGTTATAAATATAACAAGTTATTCAATAGGTACAGGTAAAAATAACTACATACTTCTTGGTGTTTTATGTTTTTTAATATTTTTTACTTCATTCGTACATTTTGATTATCAAAGATTAATGTTTCTCATCCTTGAATACCGTCCTTCCCATTAACTGTGCACTGATGGTAAAACATCATATGCGTCATCGCCACTAGCCGCAAGTGTGTTAAAAAAGTCGTCATATTTCGCTACACTCCGCGAATAATAATAAACTTAGACGGCATCCGGATGCAACAGAAGAGTGCTTGGCGTAACAATTCATATTTTTTAGCATCTTCCTGTCCCTATTGAAAATCCGTTTGAAAGCTACAATTTCGTCTGCGCCTCTTGTATACAAATTACAAAATATTTCCATAATGTGGGTTGTGTTTTTTTTTATTTTTTAATTTATTTTCCACCTAGAAAAATATGGCAAAAAATGTAATAATTTAAAACTATTTGTTTATATTTTGCAATATTTTGTAATGGTTCATTGATCTTTGCTGCCACAAATTCCGAAGATAAAGACATAACTAATTTTAATGTAGTTTCTATAATTACGAGGGAGGGTCAAAAAGTTTTTAATTAGTAATAAAAATTCATTATTTTATTAAGTAGATTTTCGCTGCACCCAGCCTCTCATTTTAAATTTTCATTCAACACAGAATCTTTGGAACTTAAGTTGAGAGAAATAAAGCAATAGGTGCTCAAAAGAGCTGCTGAACATTACTTTAATTTAAAACCTTTTTTTATTGCCTAAACAAGGGATTTTTAACTTAAATTTTGCACTGATTTCATAGAAGTTTAGCCTTTCAATAAAAAGTTTGATTTAATTTTTTGTTAATCGATTGGATTAGTTTGTAATAGTGTTTAGTTTTAAGTACTTAAAGCTCAATAGCCGAAATTAACCGGTATTTACTTTTAAACTAATGTGCTGTTGCACTTAAAAAAAATAGTTCCTTTCATACAAATTTTCTAGACGAGTCCAGTAATTGAAAATGTTTGACTATTTTCTATGCATATTTAGTTGCTTAACTGTTGCTGTAAAAAAATGTGCAGCAAAAGCAGAAAGCAAATGCAAAAAAACAAAGAAAGAAACGCATTTGCTTTAGCTGACTATGTGTTTCTTTTTGCAGTAAAGCAATTACTTTAAAAACGTTTGCTGTTGCTTAAGCAATTAGTTGTTCTTTATTTATATTTTTGCTATTGCTTAACTCTTTACTATGAAGTTGTGGCTGACTACGAATGCTTTTTTCTTGCTGTTACTTTCTGTAACTCGCTGCTGTTCATCCCTTTTAACATTGCAAACGTATTTATGTATTTATAACTTACAATACCTAAGAAAATACATTTTAAAAACGTTGTTTTTTTTTTCTTAAAAAGCAACAGCAAAAGCTTTTAAAATAAATGCTTTTCTGATTGCTTTGCTGCAGAAAGAAACACATAGTCAGCTTGAGCATATGCATTTCTTTCATTTATTTTTTTTTTTATTTGCTGAAAAACATGTTAGCAAAGCAAAAGATTTTCGTGCTGTTGCTATTTTTAAGCAAGCAATTTAAACCCTGTACGAGTCGCTTGCTTGTAATCAGTGTTGCTAGTTTTTTTTCTTTGAGCTTTCTCGCCAAATTGCCTGTCAAATATTGCCAAATTTCGCCAATACATAAAAATATGTAATATTATTTATAAAAAACATTTTTATTTAATTTACTTTTTTATCACAAAACATAAAAAATTGCATTGCTTATAACAATCTTTAAAAAATTTTTCATTTAAAAAAAGAATTCATTTGAAAAAGGTAGATTGGTTTTATATAACATTTAAAAAACATAAAAATAAAAATGAAGAAAACTTAATAAACATAAAAATAAATAACTTAGTTGAAAAAAGTGAGTTCAATCAATTTCAGGATTTAAGTTATAAGTTTATAATTAAAGCATAAACCTAGAGATCATATTTTTATATTAAAATATTGTAATAAATGTTAAAAATAAAAAAATTGTTAATGAAAACATATCAATTATTAAATTAACACTTTCAACCTCATTTTGTTTAATGTTATTATTGCATTTTGTATCCTTACTGTGGTGTTAAATCAACTAAACATATCATTTGTAGAAATTAATGTCTTACAACAAATTCTATTTACCCTCATGTATGATATTATTACCAGTAAAGAATTGAGAAGTTCATATTGCAATTTATTTCTTAATTTAGTTTTCATAGAATGCATTACAGAAAAAGTTCTTTCGACACAAAAATATCTTTTAGGAACAATTAACATATTAATAACGGCCATCGACAACTCCTTTAAGTACCAGCATCTGGAAATCGTAAACTGTAGACCAGAACTCATATAAGCTTTTCGGTACTTTATATCGAAATATCGAGTCCAATTTATAAAAGGAAGTTTTCTCTACTATGTTCCACAAGTGCCAAGTGCGTAATTAGGGTCTCAAAATCTTTAAAAACTTCTTGAACTTTAAAAATATTTAATTTGTGGTACAGAGTTACATCATTTTGGAATTGAAAATTGACAATAAATTTCAAATTTCGTGTTTTCTGTAAGTTGATCAAGCATTTCTATTAGCAACTTTTTTTAATTTAAAAAAAAAAAACTTTCTTGTAAAATTAACGTATCAGTTTATCAATTTAGTTTAAATTTTTTGCAAAAATCAATGCTAGTTTCAATTTTATCAATGCCATATCTATTTAATTTTAACGGTTTTGATTTTTTGTCTTACATCCTTTTTCTTCAAAGGCCTTTTTCATTTGCCTTTTATTTTTAAAATTAATCAGTCCTATCATGACTATTCTTACGGAATTTCTGTCTCACGGAAAAAGTTTTTCTCGAGAAAAGATTCCTCCAATTGTGAATTCCGTGGAAACAAAATAATAAAAAGGTGGCATGCTCGTAAATTAAAGGGAGTTATTTTTTTATTTACATATAATTTTTTCATTTCTAATTCATAATATCCACTTTTTCTTCCCGAATTTTTTTCACTTTCTGCAGTCAATCAAAAGGGAAAAAAATTTATAATAGGAAAAAAGGGAAAAGTGAAAAAACTCGCACGAAATTTTTGTTTATAATTCGGCTAAATAAGTATTTGTATATATAAGCCTCAAAGCAAATTTAGGTAATTCGCCGATATACAAACATTTTTAGTAAACCTTAAAATAAATATATAAAAAACCTCTAAGTTATCGTAGGGAGAATCATAAAAAATACCCAAAAACTTCGCAAGTATCTTAAATACAGCCAAGAATCTCACCTCTCCCCATTGGAAATTTTATTCGCCAAATTAAATTTTTCTTTATTTTTAACTATTAGCATAAATAAACGCCTTGTCAAAATTTGATTTTCCAATTGCAGAGTTGCCGCCGCGTTATTTCGTTATGCTAAGAAAAAAGTACGGGCATGAAATCTTTTAACAGCAAACAAAAACGTCTTCCGCTTTTGTTTAGGTATCTCTGGAAAGTGTTCACTTTTTACTTCAATTAAACTAAGTGCTCGATTTTTCTAAGATTTTTCCAGATGTCTTTTTTTAATATTTTTTATGCTTGGAATACTAACTTTTAAATACCCACTGAATTACCCTCGTTAATTAATCAGATTTGTTCTAATTTAAATAATGTTTGCAGATTTTTTTTTATTATTAAATTTACTTTATAAGAAAATTTTTAATTAGATTTTTGACGGGCAAAACATTTAAATTTTTTTAAACTAAAACTCTTATGTAACAAAGTAAACACAATAAAAATAATTACATAGATAAGTACATATGTGAGATTTTTTCGATGTAGACAGAACAATTTGCTGAAATGAAATCAATTAGAGAAAATGAAAACAAAAGTTTTGACATTTTGGGGCGTATAAGAATAGAAAAATACAAACTCACAAAACACAACATTTAGTAAATAAGTAAAATCATTTACAATATTTTTGACCGCAAACATTTAAATGAATGAATAATTCTACAGACCGCTGAATGACACATTAAATGTACAACGTAATCAAGTAGAGCAAAAATAAAAAAAAAAAAAAACACAAATTAAAAAAAAAAATTAAAAACACAAAATTCAATTCACAGAATGTCATCCATGAACTTATACAGGGTTTTTCAATAAGGTCGATTATTAAATGTAATAATGTAAAAAATATGACACCGTTTTAATATCTTTCGTGACTTTACACGGTGTCACGGATCTAAAATACTAAATTCTCAATGGCTTTGTTGCACAGATCAGACTGAATTATAGTGATGATGGATCAATTGAGGCTGATGTGGTTTGTTAACATGGAATTTTTAGTTTTACAAAACTCTCAAGAAAAAGGCAAAATGACCGAGCTTAGTGGTCATTTGATGTCTCCTTCGATTAAGATGGGCATTAACTTAAATTGTTCCCAAAATTCCCTAGAAAGTTTAAAAAATTGCCTTTATTTACATTAAAGGAGCGGTACCGTGAAATAACTCCACAAAAAACTCCCAACAAAAAAATCAAAAATCCGATACAAATTAGTAGTTATTTCATAATAAAATACCTCCCAAATGAAATAACTTCTAGCTGGATCCTGTTGGGAGTTATTTCATTTATTTTTATAATTGGGATTTATTTCATTTGAAAGTTATTTAATTCAATATAAACTTCGAATTTTTTAGAGTTGTTTTATTTTTTTTTATTTCTCCTTCATGTTGTATTGAGCATCGGTTTCGCTTACAAACTTTTTCTGTATAGCCGGCCTTCGGCCGGTCTGAAAGTTTTTCTCCTCTATGGTATTTCGAACACCGGCTTCGCTAACAAAATATTTTCCTCCTTCAACCTTCAGGTATGGTATAGAAGTTATTTCATTAATTAAAGAGCTATTACTAGGAGCCACCTAATGGAAGCTATTTAATTAGGACTTGTTTCATCATTCTGGCTACAGAGAAAACTTTTAGTCAGCTAAGCCGGCCTCCGGTCCGGCCGAATGGCAGCTACGCAGGAAGTTTTGGTGAGCGGAGCGGGGGTTTGTTATACTGTAGAGGTTAAACCTTTCCATCAGGCCGAGATGGCTCAATGGAACAGCGGCTTCGCTAACAAAATATTGTCTGTATAGCCGGCCTTTGGTCATATATCTATGATATATGGTATGATATCAAAGTTAAAGACCTCTTTCATCGGGTTGTACCTGTTATACCATAGAGGTTAAAACAATTAAACAGTGCTCGGGTGCAAATATAATTTGTATTGGGAGTTATTTCATTTTTGTGGGGAGTTATTTCATTTGGGAGTTAATTCATTTTTTTTGTAAAACTATTTTTATTTTGAATTAAGTTTTTGGGTCTTATTTCATTTTGGCGTTGGGAGTTATTTCGTTTTTTTAATTTGGGAGTTATTTCGTGTTTGTTGGGACTTGTTTCATTGGGAGTTATTTTACGGTACCTAAAGGAGCTAGGAAAGAAATTCCAATTGCGAGGTAAAACAAAGTCATATTGGAGAACCTCTCGCTCAAGGAGATATTTGGCTAATCAATGAGTATGTTTTGTATGGTTAAAAATGCTTAACCCATTAAGAGCCAATGTCATTGTTATTTTATATTTTAATTATCTTTCACCCCAATATTTGCTTTTTTTATTGAAGTTACTTCACTAAACTAGATTTACATCGGTTAAATATACCGTTTAGTTTGGTCCAAGCTGACCGTTGATCTGTATTGCTGGCTATTGGCGGGGATCACGATGCTGTTGATCGTTTTATAACAAAAATTTTTCTTGTTAACAAAGCCAATTATACAAAAGTGCATCTTGTTGCTGTAGACGATTTTTCGTACACAAAGTTTGCACTAACCAAGTTTAGTTTTTAAATGAAGACTGCCAGCATTGACACGTCATAATTGGAAAATCCATTATATGATGGTGTAAATGTAAATCAATGTGAATTAGAGATTTACATAATTTGATCATTCTGTTTGTAACAACAGTCAGTTATCACTAATTTAACATAAGTACTGTGGATACGAGGGCAGATATATAAGTCTGTAACTAATTAATAAGCACCGTCATCATTAGCTGTATGTTTCGCTATTTTTATAAAACAAAATATGAAAAAATAAAAAAATAGCTTTAATAAGATAAATCGGAATCTTGCACCATCAATTTCAATGGTAGAAAGATGAAAACTATTATTCATTGATTGTGGTAGCACAAGGGCTACTGTGTTTAGGAAATTCTAGAAGGCCAATTTTGGTTATTGCATGTGTTGCATAAAGCTATCGATTGCCATCATAAATATCTGAACAAAAGATAAAACAGCAACACAATCATATTAAAGACCTTTTATCTGTTAAAATAAGAAGCTCTGTTCACTCAACTTTATTCGAATCGTTAGGGTTTTGTAATTTCCAGGATAGTTTTTTATCTATTTTTTTTTTCTACCATTCTCATATTTCACAGTTTGATTAGAGTACCATTCGAACGTCTTTTACCCATCATCACTGTAGCATTTAAATATTTTCTCTCACAAAACTGAATAATAATAACAACAATAAAAGAACACAGAATGTAAAATTAAATTCTGATATGAATGAGGAGATGAAGGCGTTCATTAGAGCAAACGCCCCTTGTTTTAGTTGATTTTTAAAATTAGTCAATGTTAGACGTGTGTGTTCCACATTTAATATCAACGAGATTTTAGTGCACATTTTTTATTTAAATTAAAATAAAGTAATTATAAATTTAGCAAACTATAATTATAATTAATTCAAAGTTATTTAGAAATTATTGATTTTCTTTACTTTTCTTTTTTTTATTCGTAGAACGGTTCGGTTGTTATGTTTGGTCGTGTGGCATCTTATCGTTTTGTCGATTCACCAACTGATGGCCGCTACAATTTGGCCTTGTCACAATCACAATTGGATTCAGCGTGCCTATATGAAAGGTAAGTCTTTAAGTATTGTTTTGCGGATTTGCTTTCGCATAATACTAATTGTGTATAAATCTAAGTGTTTGTTTGTTTGTTTTATATTTTACATTTAAAAAAGTTGTGTTTAATTTAATATTTTATTAAATTTTTCATTATGATGTAAATGTACAAATGTAAAAAGAAAATGCTTTAAAAAACAATACATGAGCAACTTTTCTTCTATCTGTATTTCTGCAATTTTGGGCTTCGTTCGTTGTATGCCAACCACTTCTTTTTCTTATATATTAGACAGCATAGGAGTATATCTGATCAGCAAAGCTATGCGCCATTGGTTGAAATAAGTAGCAATGTCTGGATGCGAGACGACGTCCTATTTTAAAGTCTTTGATGTTCAAAATAAGAGGCCACCGTATCCGTTTTTGTTTTGCGTACGTTCTTTTATCTAACTGTCCTTGTCCTCAATCCTTCTCTCATACACGTACGATCTCCTTCCATGTTTTATTGGGATCACACAGATTAAAAAGAAAGAAAGATTCTTAACTAAGATATCTCGATATCTTATAGTCAACATGCTGAGGGTTTTCACGTTGCAGTTGTGATGACGATCAATTTTTCATTATCAGTAAAAAAAATCCAAAAGTGCCCTCCTGTTGATGCCCTTTCAGCAACTGTTTGCTAGCAACAAATCTCTATTTAGCAGCTATTGTTCTTTCAACTCTTGCGACACCTTATTCAATTTTTTTTCAATAGCTTTCGCGAAACTAACTTACACCTTCAGTAATCGAGGCGCATTTTCCTTAACACGCCTTCCTGAGGCCATATTCTGTAATTCTCCTAAGCTAAAATTGCTTAAATGTTGAACTTATCCATGTTTATTTTCTCTAATTAATCGGTATCTGTAAGTCTATTTCAATAAATAAGAGGGTGTTAAGTAAAGGGTTATATGTTCCAATGTCCTATTTGTAGCAAAACACTGCTTTGTTAAAATTAAATAATTTTAGAGATGGCGATTTAGCTTAAGCAACTTACAGAATAAGGCTGCAGGTCTCACAATCTCCTAATGAATAGCTTGCAAAATATGGACAAGTGAGCGGTATTTCTTCCTGTGATCCTCATTCTAATAACAGCTAGTTCTTGACACTGCATTGTCATCTGAGGCAGATGAAGTGTTAAGTTACCGTGTCCTTCTACACGTATACTTTTTCAAATTTTGGTACTTCGATATGATTTTATTGAAGCCATTTTTTGTTTTCCTGTCTTAGGACATCATTAGCACCTAATTGTAAACAAATGTCATCCACCATATTATTAGATTTACAGGGTTTAACATTTACCATCCTCCAAATTATTCCCCAAGGTCACCTGCTGCTTTGTACCTTTTTATGCCCACTGTATATTACGTGTTACCGTATATTACGTTTTCAATGTAACTGCAATTATCCTTTGCTTTATTCGAGCTGCCAGGTGCTTGTTACGGGAAGATGTACTTTCCTAAACAATAAGTGTAACGCAGACCTCGTTCTGCTCTTCTGTCAAAAACGATGTAAAATAGTGAAACCACTTTCTATTAACTTCTGATGTTTAGTGACTTTTACACGAGTCTTCTTTAACTAATGTTTTTTTTGCGGTCTTCATACAATGTTATTTAGCCGCTTTATAACTTCTAAGTATAAAAAATGATCACTCTAAAAGAGCTAATCAGTAGAAAAACCTTAACTGAAGATTTTTTAAAACTAAAGGAAATTTTTTCGAAAAAAAATAAATGAAAGAAACACAAAAAAACCAAAGGATTTTACAAATAATAACACGACATCTATAGAGAAACGGAGGAAGCAAAGTTGTTTGCTAATTAGTAAAGTTATTCATTTACTGCCGTATTCATAGAAAATAAAATAACTTTGAGATGTGTTTTATGACAAATTTTTCATACAAATTTGTCCTAAAATATTTAATGTTTATTTTGGAAAAATTATATTTTTAAGTCTTAAAAATAAAAACTAAAAAAAAAAAAAAAATAAAAGCATTTTCTTATAATTGTTTATATTTTTTAAGTCACTATTTATGCTTGTTTTCCTTTTCTGTTAACTTATTTACTTATTCATATTTTTTTAACATTCTTTTCATTTTATGTTGTATTTTGTGTTGCATAAAAATACGAAAACATTGTTATTTTGTTTATTTGTTTTGTTAATACATTTTTAAAAATAACAAAAAACTGCACCTCATACACACAAACCAACCAACAAAAAAAAAAAAAAAAAAACACAAATAAACCAATCAACCACGCGATTTAAAAAAACACAATCCATGAAAAACCTTCTTTGGAATTCATATAAAATATTTAAAACATTTCGTACACTACACAAATCCATCCACAAAACTAAACTAAACAACAAATATTATTGGCTCTGAAAACCAAAACTACAAAAAATGGATTCAAAACTGGAACAATTTTAAAATTATTGCAACAACACAGTCGTTCACCCACTTCACCTGGTTCGTGGAATGATGAAGATGGAGCTTTGAGTTCGGTAAGTTTTCTAAACATTTCTTTTTACTTGTGAAAGTAAGTAAATACGAGTATTTCTTTATTTTTTTTTTTTTTTTTAATTTTAATAATATGAGTTCGATTAAATTTGCTTCAATTTTTAACTAAATTTTATTTTGCTTTAAATTAAAAAAATATATAAAATTTTTACGAAATTGAGTTTTTAACCTCGATTGAAATATTTTAATATACGAATATTAGCGCAACTTTGATTTGTGTACATTGTTTCACAGTTGAAAATTTGTTATAAAACTGTAAAAAATCTTTCTAAATGATACCCTTGTTTAAACCTCATATATTTACGAAGAAGAATTCATTTCCAAATGGAACCATCTCTCTCAACTTCTTTATGCTTCTGGCAAGTTCGATTAAGCATTCATGTTTATAAGACGAATCATCGAAGCATAACTCAGCCGTCATTATGTTAAAAAATAATTATTTTAATTTCTTTACTATTATATATACTGTATAGTATATACAGGAATGTCACAGAACTCAATTCCGATCAAAGGTGTTTCAATTCCGCAAATTGGTTTTTCAGAAAACGAAAAACGAAAACTTTTTTCGGAATGAAATCACTTTTAAATTTCAAAGTTGAACTTAGTTTCTTTGAAATTTTGTTATTTTCGGTTTTCCAATTTACTTTTATTATGTGTTCTTCCTTAGATTAGCCTTATGGTTTACTTTGGTGTGCGCAATATTGCCGCATTTAAATAAAAAGCTGGAGATCGGAATCTGAAGACGATACAACAAAATCGATCGGAATTGTTAATACGAAGTTTAAACCATTCCGATCGGAATTTGTGACATATCAGATAATTTCTGATTCTAAGTGTTATCCGAATGTAATTTCAAAGTTATTTTTTGTATACAATATCAGTTTTTACGTTTTCAGGAATCTGTTTAAAATTTCATAAAAACCGTTTCCATCTTTTTTTTTTTTTTTGACAAAATGCATTGCCTTTCCTATTTTTGCTGGATAAAATTTATACCGCCAGTACATGATATTGTTATCATATCTTCCGGAAAGGACCGTTGTCACTGGCTATTTGTTAGATACAGTTGGCGAGCGGTTTTAAAGTGATTGTAATCAATGCTACCAGAGTGTAGGTTTGAAGCGAAAACCAGTGTTTATAACCATTAAAGGAAAGCAGAGAAATATATTTAGGTGGTGTGTAGGATATTTCTCGTATACTATTTTCATAAATAAATTGGTCAAATTGATAGTATGTTTTCCATATTCCACCTAATTGTGTAAATGCGATAAATGCTGATGAGGGATATAGCGGCCCAGAAATTGATTTAAACTCTGCTATTTGAGTTTTCCTTAAAAATTAACACACTGGCCCTATTCACGATCTTATGCAAATGGTCTCGCATCATAGCATTTGCAAAATTGTGTAGCATACTTTTAGTCTACACCAACAAAACATATAGTATATATTGGCAAAAATAATTGTCTTTATGAAAACTAAGGTTACGATAGCAAAACCTTCAAAAAGAACTATGCATAAAACAAATAAACATTAACCCTTTTGTAGATGGATCTATATTAAAAATTTAAATAATTTTAAGTAAGTAACACTTAATATCGCAGGTAGCAGATCTGATTACTCACACGAAAACAAACAAATGTTGCTTTAATGTGTCATTTTTCCTGAGAATGTTAAAAAATATTTCACCAAATTTTTGTGATAGAAATGCAATTTTAAAAGAATACTTTATTATACTTCATATTGTGTATTTAGTGTACAAATACAGGGTGTACTTTGAAACCAATAAATCATTACTCAATTATATTGTCTTATTATACCCTTCACCACAAAAAGTAGAATTTCTGTGTAATTTCTACAATATCCATTTTCGACCCCATAAAGTATATATATTCTGACTTCTTATGCATAGCAAAGTCGATTGAGCGATGTCCGTCTGTCCGTTCGTGTTAGTGTTGAAAAAAAATATGTGTGTCGAAGGAGGTGTATAATCAGTCCATGTCCTTCGAGGCAGCAGGCAAAAGACCACGCCTACCTCTAATTTTTTCATGTCATTTGTAACAATAAAGTAACTCCAATCAAAAAGAATTAATATATGGGGCGATAAAGAATTAAAAAATAAGAAAAAAAACATCAAGTGAAAAAATTGGGGCTCGCCCATATTTTCCGAGTTACGGGGCTCTAAAATTTTCAAATTATTTTAAATATCAATATGGGTATCATTTTAAAGCTTTTGAAGAGACTTTAAGGAAATAATAAAATTATTTAAAAATGCTTAACCCATTAGGAGCCGATGTCATTTTTATGTAAAATAATATATATGCAGTACAAAAATTTTTTTATTTTTTAATTCTCTGTCATCCCAATATTTAATTTTTGGAGTTACTTCACTCAACCAGATATATATAGGTAGTGAAGGGTATAGCCGAATACAGCACTCTAACTTGTTTTTTAACTAATTATCAATGAAACCGTTTTTATTAAAAAGCGTTACCATTACTAAAGAAATCATTAGCATTACTTAGCATTCAATGCTAATGAAATTGACAGTTAATTATTCCATTCAAATTATTACTGTTTGAAGAATAAATGAATAGAAATTATTTGGCTTATGTTCATTTATTTTTTTCACTTTCTAAAAATCTTTTTTAGAAGGAAAATTTATTTTACAAATGTATGCGGACGTTTTCCAAAGAAAACAAGAAAAATTAGACGCTAGCAGAATGAAATGCTGCATTTTCTGGATCGCTACGACTTTCATCAGTATTCTTCGCATCTATCTACCTTAGTTGTGTATTTTTATAAACATCATCTATTTAACCAACTAACTTTGTAAATAAGAATACGAGAATACTCATATATACTCATATCAACATTAATTTGGTTAGACGAAATTTACACACAAACCAACGTATTTTTTTTACTGTTCTCTCTGTATTTCGTATTATTCATTTATAACATTCACAGTTCAAATAATAATTCAATAAAAATGTTTGAAGAATATTAATAAAAACTAAATGAACTAAAGCCAGACGAAACAAGCTTTATATATGTATTTATTAATTTAATTCAACAGATTACAAGCCATATATCTTATAGCTTAAGAACAGTTTTTTTATATAATAAAATAGTACAACTAGTTTTTAATATTCGAAGTCGCAGATAGGCGACTCCGCTCCCCCCGATACTTTTTTCCTTATGGATAATTAAAACGTGACTTAATTTTCTCTTTCATTTTAAGAGGCTGTGACTCTCTCCAGCAAAACATTTTTATAAAGTTCATTTTAATACTTATGTTTTCGTTTTCCTTTCCACCATCAGTGAATATCCCTTCCCCGGTCTCTGCAAACTAGTAAGATGATTTGCCCACTAGTTTTACCTCATGGAAAAATCCCTCCGGCCCTTTGAAGAGCCACGAATATAATTTGCCAAAACTTGGTTCTTAATTTTTATTTTATTTTTCACAACTTAAACTTTAGTAAACTTAGCTCTATTGATTATTCGTTATTTATCGGTTGTGTAAGCTCCTTTTCTAGCTTGTTATATATAACTTCCATAATGTCGCTTTTATATAATCCTTTAACAGAAGAAGGTGTTTAGGCTTAGTACTGAATAGTCTAATGCCTGAACCATCATAATAAAAAAAAAACAAAATTGAAAATAATTGTGAGTGGTTTAGGTCCGTTATTATAAGTTAGAAATATTTAAAATTAAGACTTCGTAGACCACATAATTAGCTTTCGCTTCAACTTTAATCCAAACTAAGCAGATAAGCTTAATAACAAGTCTTGTTGTAGTTATAATAATTATTACTAATAAATTAAATTATAAAAATCGTAAATGACTTTTAATTGTTTTCATATACATTTTTAAATTCTCAGACCCACAAAAGTGAGTATGACGCTCACAACACCAACCCCGCGGAGCACACGGAAATAGATGGTAAATTACAATTAAATGGTTCAGAACATACTAATCATAATAATGCAACAATAGGTGGCAACTTTACAAGCGCCAGTGGGGCCGGAGGTAATACTGCAGATACACAGAGTTTAGAAGGTAATCTGGAGAATGAAACAAAATCAATATCCAGTTTAAAATCGGCAGGTTCAAATAGTCAAGAAAGGTAAACATAATGCTTAAGTCTTTACAATCTTATGATGATTTTGTTATTAAATAAATTAACAAAAAAAAATAATATTAAAAAAAATGTTTTTTCTTAAAACGAATCTTTGCAGGCAGCATTCACAACTTTACACACAAAATACTAAAAAATAAATAAATAAATAAAAAAAACAAACTCACTTTTTTGTTTGTAAATTGTTGCTAATTTTTTAATCAAATCATTTTTCATTGCTAAATAATATACAATTTTTTCTTTTATTATTTAATTGTGTTTAATTTCATAATTTTGTATAATGTCTTGTAAAAGTTAAATTTTCATTTTAATGACAAAAAATTAGGAATAAAGTTTTTATATTTATTTAATTTAGTTTTTCAATTATTTATCTTTATTTTGTTCTCTGCTTTTACTTTAGATCTCCCAAAATGCCTTCTTCATCGACCTCAGCTGCAGCTCATATCGAACCCCAGGGCCAAGAGCCAATTCTCCCAGCCGTTTTAGAATTTCCTGAAACACATCAGGAATTATTTCTAAGACACATTATAAGTGAATTGGATGTTAATGCTCCACATTTTAAACTAGCTCCTGTATATTCGTTATATTTATGTGCCAGGTAAGAATTCTACATTAATATTTTCATTTTAAGTTGATTCTAAATAAATAAATAAATATTTTCATTCCGTACTAATAAATTGTATTGAAGCATGTATTTATTTTTTATTTTATTTGATTTTTTTAATTGTTGTTTAATCGGAAAATATATGTCACTTAAATGTTGTATATTGTTTTTTAAAAAATGTTTAATTTTAAACTAAGAAAAATGCCAATACCACAACAAAAGAACATTTTAGAATCTAAAAGGCTTTATTGGTTTAAAAATATTTTATAATTCCAAAAGAAAAATGTCCTAACTAAGTTCTTAAAAATAAAATTAAAACAATTTTATATTTACTCGGAGTAAAAATTCTTGGGAAAATTCAAGATTAAAGTCAAACAAAAAAATTTTGAAAAGATATAATCAATGAAAGTTATTTTAATTCAACTATTAATGAAAATATGTAGGCAGCGACACAATCCAGAAATTGACGAGCAAATTTAAGAAATAATATTTTAAGGACGGATTATAAGAAATATGGAGTGGCTAAATCTGTAGCCATCATAACTTAACGTGCACTTAGATAGACATGAAAAGGCCCTTCGTACGATAGGTAACGGGATTGACCACACGCAACCTTGTGACCGGTTTAATATATTGTGTATATTGGCCATTATTGCAATTTTTTTTTTTACCTTTAAAGAATAATGGATCGTTGATCGTTGACTCTACCGCTACCACATTTATCGTGTATTCTAAAATGTAGCTCCCTGCGACTATTTGCAGTTTCCTAATTAAAGAAAAGTTTCAAAAGAGTACCTTGAGAGCAAAAAGGAGCAAAAATTGGGAAAAACTGAGCGAGTAAATTTGTTGAAAAAAAAAAACAATATCTACATCTTTTTTAGGCCACTAAGATTTCAAGATCTCTGTTCGATTGTACTGTAGTCCCCTTGACATGAAACTATACAGAGGCGAAAGTAAATTACTCACTTTGTTGTACCTATAGGAGAATGTTTGTGGAACTCATAAAACTTTCAAAAACCAGCGACAGTTGGCAGAAGTTGTAATCAGCAATCTTCTAATCTTCACTTTCACTACTTCCATAGAAAAGTCATTACTGAGAGAATTCCTTAAGTGTTACCGTTGCAATCATACTAGAGCTAAAGTAACCTATAAATTAACGTCATTACTATCGCTGCGCACTATATAGCGTGCGCTGTGATATAGAACTTCTTAAGAAAATGTTTAATATTTAAAGAATATATAAAAAAGGCATTACTTTTTTGATTTACTTTTCAATGTGTGTCATCTCTTAAGAAAACCAATAAAGTTGAAACATAAATTTTTTTTTATTACATATTTTATTTGCAATCTATTTAAACTTAAATAATAAGCAAATTTTATAGCTACATTAACAAAGAATATAACAGAAGCGTTAAATTACATTAAATTTAACTATAAGATTAAACAATTTGAGAAAGATATACCACTTATATATAACAAATAAAATTCAAGATCTATACGGGAGATCTTGTATGTGCAGTCTTTTAAGTCGTCTAACTTCATCACTGTCGTTATTGCTAGAATGTTTTGATGATCGCTTAGTCTCTGCAAATAGTTTGTGCTATGTTTCTTTATTTCATCGCTTATGTATGGTACATTGAGATCACTATGAATTGTGGTATTACGTATATACCATGGAGCATCTAATATAAGTCTAAGGATTTTCGACTGATATTTTTGAATTATGTCAATATTAGAGTAGGAAGCTGTTCCCCATAATTGTATTCCATAGGTCCATATAGGTTTTAAAATAGTTTTATATAAAAGTAATTTGTTGTTTATACTTAATTCTGATTTTGGACCAACCAGCCAGTACATTTTATTTGTTTTAAGTTTCAGTTGTTTTCTTTTCAGTTGTATATGAATTTACCAAGTTAACCGACGATCAATGTTAAGACCTAAATATTTGACGCAGTCAGCTTTCGGTATTTCATCTCCGTTTAGGTTTACTGCAGGGCAGTCACCTTTTCTAAGAGTAAACGTAACATGAGTAGATTTTTCTGCATTCACCTTAATATTCCACATTTTTAACCAATTACCAAGTAAATCAAGTAGTGCTTGAATAGCATTTGATGCCATGTATGCGGATTTGTTAGCTGCTAAAATAGCGGTATCATCAGCGTACGTTGCTACTAAAACATCATCATTTGTTGGCATATCAGAGGTAAATATTGTGTATAGAGTTGGGCCCAATACGCTTCCCTGTGGTACACCAGCTTTTATGACTCCGATTTCAGAATTTTCGTCGTTGATATTGACATAAAAAGTTCTATCACTATGATAAGACTTGAGCAGGAGATAAAACGGAGCTTGCAACTAATGTTTTAATTTATATAATAGGCCGTTATGCCATACTCTGTCAAATGCTTGTTTAACATCAAGAAAAACTGATGAGCAGTAGTATTTGTTTTCGAGAGAGTCTCTTATTGTTTTTACAATTCTATGGCATTGTTCGGGAGTCCCATGTTTGCTACGAAACCCGAATTGATGGTATGGTATTATTCTTAGTGATTCCAACCAAGGCATTAATCTTTTTTTAAAAAGTCTTTCAAATAATTTGGAAAGAACTAGTAGCAAACTGATGGGTCTGTAAGATTCAATTAGGTTTTCTGGTTTGTTTGGCTTTAATACCATTATAATTTTGGCATGTTTCCATTGTGAAACATAAATAAAGTAAAAAAAAAAATTATTAAATTATCGTTAAAGCTCGATATAAGTAATACGTAAACAAAGAAACTGTTGCAACTTTTTTAATTCTTCTCCTAATTCAGTTTTTGGAATTTTCTTTTGTGGCTGTAATGACCTCTCAAATGGTTCGAATCTTCTTTCGTAAATTTGAAAACAGGAAAAAGTCTGAGAGCCATTATTGGGAACAATATGATACTAGTTTGCTTGATGAAAGACTATCTTATTTTATTCTTTAAGCAGGAAGTTTTTTTTTTCTTGATTTTCTTAATTTATAACAAAATAATCATGAAGAATATTCTGCTTTCACCTATCTTACAAATAGATTCTAAAACAAACTTGTGCATAACCTTGTCCTATCTTTGTTCAGGGCACATTAAATAATGAAGTGCATGGAAATAACTATCAATAAATCGACACCAAAAAGCATTTTAAAATCTGCAAGGTTGCTGTAGTCATGGTAGTAAGCACGTTGACTACATATCTGGGTGCCCATGGTTCAACCCCTGCGGCAATCAAAAAATAAAAGGGCCAATTTAACGATGTCGCAATCGACATTTAAAACAAAAACAATTTTTAAAATTTTTTTTTGTTTTGAATGTAATTGAGCGAACGAATGAACGATTGCGACATCGTGAAACTGGCCCAAAATGTTTTTTCTGTTTAATGGTATCAAAAAAATACAGCACGAAGCCTCCTTCGTCAGTAACTAATAAAATGGCTATATCTTTCTCCTTTGCACCACGTGTCGTATCTGAATGTAGCACTGTTACAACAGTTACTAAATAGCTATTGTTGCCTGAAGTACTATTTAAAAAAAATCACAGGTTTGGGATTATTTTAATAATCTTTTACATTTTGTCAGTAGCTTTTTTGAGCTCAATTGTCTGAAATCGTTAAACTGTACGATTTTCCTGTGACTTTTCACAAATTCGCTCGTCCTCACTTTATGGTTACTTAAACCGTTGTTTTCCGGGTAAATGATTCAAGAGTCTTTTGCTTTTGAGTGAACAACACATTTTTCGCACTGGTTTTAATTTTGAAGGCAACATGTTCTATGATTAAAAGTTAAACTCGCTCAGGATATTCGTTAGCTACACTCCGATGTCTAAATACATTAATTTTAGAACCACTAACGATGCAAAATTCAATTTTATCGCCGAAAAAATAACCCATGCCCATGATAATAGTTTGAAAGATCTTTTTTTAAAACAATTTTAAACTACGAACTCAAACATGATAAACAATTTTAATTCTATTCGTGACAAAAACCTTACAATTAATTTACCAAAATTTTGTTTCTCTTTTTAGATATCGTGCTTCAACACACTACCGTCCAGAGCTTCAGCCCACAGAGCGTGCTCACAAACTGACCATATTTTTACATCATGTCGCTAATCTTATTTACAACGTTGTCCAAGAACAATATTCAGATCCACGTATTTTAGCCTTTTGGATGGCAAATTCATCTGAGTTTTTACATTTCCTTAAATCTGATCGTCATATTAGTGCGTTTTCAGTACAAGCGCAAGAAGTTCTAGCAGAAAGTGTACAGACAGCATTTCGTAATTTGGTTAATTGTTTTAGAGTCGAACTATCACAAACTTTAAATCAATTCCTATCGGAGACCATAGATCATGATTCAGCAGCTGGATTAGTTTTAACTGTACTCGGTTCGGCTATGGCATTATTAAGGAGATGCCGTGTTAATGCCGCCTTAACCATACAATTATTTTCGCAATTATTTCATTATATTAATGTGATTTGTTTTAATACGGTGAGCAAGAAAAGTTGGTGGACGATTTTAAGTTTAATTTTTTTTATTTATTTATTATCTGAATTTTTAACACGAGTCCTTAATCTATTCTAAAATGTATAAAAACAAAAATTTTCTTTAGATTGTGGCCAATTCCCATATGTGTACCGCCGAATGGGGTAAAGTAATGACCGAACGTTTACAGCTTTTAGAACTCTGGGCCGAACGTCAAGGCCTAGAACTAGCGGCCGATTGTCACTTGGCTAAAATTAATCAATGTGCCCAATTTCTGCAGGCACCTAAAACATCTGTCGAAGAAATACAACAACTAGCTTGCTCTTGTTTCCGTTTGAATTCTTTGCAAATGGCTGCTTTGCTACAACAAGAGAAAATTCCTCGTAATCTAGTAGATACTGCAATACGTATGGCTGAGTCTGTGGCTGACGAACTAACACGAGCCGATGGTCGCGAGGTACGCTTAGAAGAATCTCCCGAATTACATTTGGCTTTGTTATTGCCGGATGATGGTTTTAGTTGCGACGTTGTGCGTGGCATACCATCAGGCCTGGTAGATTTTATAAATCCCTTGCAGCAACAGGGCATGTGCCGTTTGGCTGCACAACCAACTTCAATTGGTTTATGGACTGTTTATATGCATCAGTTTAATGTAAGTTAAATATAACTACATATTTTCGCAAGAAAGTACTTTTATATATTTTTAAATTATTTCTTAGACTCGTTCTTCGAGTGCTATGTCCAACAAGCTTCCCCAACCCGAAGTTCAAGTAATTAAACTGCACAAAAATTCCAATGGCATGGGCTTGTCCATAGTAGCTGCCAAAGGTGCTGGCCAAGAGCGTTTGGGTATTTATATTAAAAGTGTTGTACCTGGTGGAGCAGCAGATGCTGATGGCCGCCTGCAGGCTGGTGATCAGCTATTGCGTGTTGATGGTCAAAGTTTAATAGGCATAACGCAAGAAAGGTTTGTTTTCAATAATTTTCTTTATTAAACATATTTAAATATTTTTTTATTCTTTTTGTGAAAAACTTAGAGCCGCTGATTATTTGGTACGTACGGGACCTGTTGTTACTTTGGAGGTAGCTAAACAAGGTGCTATCTACCATGGCTTAGCTACTTTATTGCAGCAACCCAGTCCTGTTATACAACGTGGTAAGTTAATTTCTATACTAAAATTGGTTTAATTTTAAATTTCCTAATTTAACAAAGGGGTCACTAAGAAACTCTAATCCTAACATTTGAAAGTCAGTAACGAAATTACTTTTAAAAGACTTATTGACTAACTAAAAAAATGGGGTCTTACCTACAGTTACATAAAAAAGAGAATGGAAACCAGGAAATATCTATCTGACAGAATTTCCATTGTGTTTCAGATTATAATATGGCAACGCTGCATAATGAAAAATTTACCATAAATAGGATCAATTATAAATTACAACAATAACATCTTGTAGTATAGTAGTTCAATAATTGTTAGTCGCGAAACCTGAAAAACCTGAAATATGCATTATTCAAAAATGTTTTATTTAGTACATATTTAATACCTAAAGAATATGTCGTTCAAAGCACTGTACTCACGCTGAACGCTTCATTATTTAAAATTAGCGTCAAACTTTAAAACCGTTCAGTTACAGTTCTATAAAAAGCATCTATTAAAAAACAGGCATCAAAAAACTCTTCTAAAGAAGGCGATAACCATATCAAGCTATTATCAAATCGTGTTCCTTTTCTATTGGTGCACCGATTAGAACTGAACCAGGCATTAAAATTGTCACTACAATAGTAAAACGACAATTAATGAAGAAAAATCTATTTGGAAGATTTTTCAAGAAAGCCCCCAAGATCAGAGGTGATAAAATGGTTTATAGAGTCGGGTGCTAACCAAGCAGCTTATATTGAAAAGAAAAATTATTATTTCTAATAGTGTTTAGAAATTAAATTAAAAATGAACCAATAAGCCGAAAATAAGTCAATTTTCATTAATTTATAAAATCGATGGTTCAAATCCTAATTGGGAAAAATTAAAAATTAAAACAACGCTGGCACCGCGTATTTACATTTCATACTTAACTCATAACAGTCAATATGATACTGAACGACAAAGAAATGCTTTAAGTTGTGTGTCGTCTCACCAAATTAACATTAAGATTAGTTGGTTAAATAGATGATGTTTACAATGTACATAACATAAGGTAGACAGATGATGAAGGATGTGGCGGTCCAGAAAATCCTGCATTTCATTCTGCTAGCGTCTAAATGTTCTTGTTTTCTTTGGAAAACGTCCGCATACATTTGTAAATAATTTTTATTTCTAAAAATGTTTAGAAATTAAATTAAAAAATGTACCAAAAGCCGAAAATAAGTCAATTTTCATTAATTTGAAAAATTATTAACTTTGCAAAAATTTGAAACCAATGTTTCTTTTTAAAGAACTGCTAAAGCTCTTAAAAGCCAAAGCTGTAAATTTAAAACAGTTTTCCATAAAGAAAGAAAACAGGAAAGCTGAAAATAGCAAAGCTGAGGCAAACAAAGACTTTTTCCTTTTACAATAAAAAAATTTTTAGTGACTCCTTTGCTTTATCATTTAATATAAAATACACTAGACACATATTAAATTTACACTTATACTTAGATACAACCTCATTAATTGAACACGTATTTATTTAGTTTTAAATAGTAATTTAAAATGCTAATTAGTTTAACTTAATATAAATTTATCATACTCCTTCCTACATGCTGCCATATTAAAATTTTACTAAAACTTATAAATAACAATAAATTTGAAACCATAATTAAAAAGAAGATAAAAATATCTTGCAATTTCCACAAAATCATTATCAACAACAACGACGACATAGTTCTCATACAATAAGTAATCGCTATTATGGTTCAGTATCTGATGATAGTTTAAATCGTAGTCGTCGTGAGTCATATGCGAGCTTGTACACAACGTCATGCTCACCGCCTATGCGACGTTTATCGGCTTCGTCTTTACTCGAAGAAAGATGTTTAATGGGCTATCAAATACCTATAGATCCTAGATATCGTGATACTAGACCTATAGCTCGTTCGGCTAGTAGCTTGTATAACATGAGTAAAGAAGTATCATTAAGTACGCATAATCTAACGAATACTCAAGGAGGTGCCATGATGATGCAAGGAAATCCGCAGAAACAACAACAGCGAGAATTGTTTAGTCCACTTATACATCGGGCACGAAGTGCTAGCAATACCAATATAACGAATACGCCGCCACCCTCTATTTATATTGAGGAATATATGGAACCAGGAGAACAGTCGAGTGCTACCAAAACAAGTTCTCAAGAATCATTTACAAATTTTGTGTACACCGAAGTTCATCAGCCGCTGAACGAGGAGGGCATAGCTTCTGTATCTAATGCCGAAGAAATACCATTTATTGATGAAAGCTCTCCAACTGATGAGGAAAAACTTTATATACCACCAGCTGAACAACTACAACAAATGAATCGCGGTATTATTGGTAATAAAAAATCGATAAACTTAAATACGCAACGCAAAACCGTAAGTTTTGACTTGGAAGAAATTGCTAGCAAAGAATCAACAACGGAAGTGTTAACTAATCGCAAATTTCATACCCATGATGCTTTAAGTAGATATTGTTCCAACACCTCCATCTCTTCTTATCACAATTCGAATGAGTCTTTAAGAAAAGATTCAAATTCATCACTAGATAAACATGGTAAAATGTCGTTGATACAAAAAATTCGAAAAGAATTAAATTCTTATCGTTCAACCTCGGGAAATGCAACTAACACTAGCGCAGAAGCAGAATCTGGTGGTAGTAATTCGAATTCTTTACGTTCCTCTTCGGAATCCATCGAAAGAATGCCCTTGATGACGCAACGTTTTAGGGAAGTTACCATAAAACCTAGACGAGAACTTAACAGCATAAGATCAACTTCTGGTGGGGGAATCAATGCAGAGCAGCAAAGTTTTAAATACCAGCTGCACCAAAACAGGTTTTTAAATAACACACACATTATGCGTGATTTTACCAAGCAGCAGTTATCACCGCAAATGCACCGCAATTCTATTGCAAAATCACTAAATGTAAATATTTTTTCAAACCGTTATAACGAACGTAAACAAAGTTTAAATTCTATAAAAAATCAACCAGAATATGTTCCTCTTAGTTTGCAAAAACCCAAATCATTATCGCAAAATAATATCTTAAGTTCCGATTCCTGTGACGATCTGCCAGAATTTTCAAAATCCTGGGGTGAAGGCAAGGTTAAAGAAATGGCCGATTTTTTTGCTAAAAATAAAGACTTTAAACTACAACCGCCATTTCAAAGTCAAAAAGTTATTAGTAAATCAACTTCTGATTTAATAGAAACCAAAAAAGCAATAAATAAAAAACCTCTCCTCACACAACCAGAACAAAAAGACATTTTAAAACAGTTGAAAGAATGGAGTATTTTTGGTTTAGAGGGAAGAGATTTTGATATTAACTTAAAAACCTCACAGGAACAACAAAAACAACAACCAGAAGAAGAACAACAACAACAATCAACTAATAATGAAACCCAACAACGAATTAGTTTTAATGCCGATTTAATTAATAATTTAAATAACAACAATAATTGTAGCAACATTAATGATAATAACAATGATAAATACCTTAAACAATGTACAATATCAGGAATTGAAACTTCCACAACACCTTGTAAATTGTCTTTAAGCACTAAATTAAATGTTAACTGTGATCATCCCTGTTCATGTCTTCAAACTAAAAACTATTGTACTGTGGAATCTTGCACTCTTTTTAAGCAACATGAACCTCACCGCAATACTGAAACTTGTATAAATTCCCAAAATTGCTTGAAATGTAATATTCATAAGTCGAACTGTAATTGTTATAATCACTCCTCCTCCTCATCTTCCACATGCCAACGTACGCAAGAAAAGACACCAACGACCACAACAGCCAAAACTCTACAACGTTGTGGTACTTTAAAATTAAGTTCAAAAGCTAAAACTGTTCGCAGTATTAAACGCAAGCAAAAACAACAAATTATTCATCAAAATCCTACAGAAAATAATTATATGCCTTTTAACTCATCCTTGTCTAGTTGTAAAATTTTATTATCCTTAGCCTCTTCGAATGATTCGTTAGCAACATCGTCACAATCTTCAACATCAAACTCATCGAATTTATGTTCTTCAACTTGTCGTCATTGTTCTCTGGAAATTGAAAATCATCATGATTATAATGATGTAATTAAGGATAATGATACAGATGATGGCGTTGATAATGATAATGATGATGTTGATGATATCGATGGAGATATAAACGTCGAAGAAATTGATGAAAACGATAAAAACTTTCTTCACAATATTGATTCTAATCAAGTTGATATTGCTCCCACTACTAAGAGGTTGTTTTTGAAAGATGCTTGCTTTAGTAGTGATTTTTTTAACTTAATTTAATTTTTATTTAATTTTTTTTATTTTATAACTCGTACATTTATTATTATTAATATTCCTTATTGTTAAATGTTGTCTTTTAAAATAATAATTTTATCGGTGGTACGTCATAGTGTCCAAGGACATAATATCCATTGACTTTATGTAGCACTCGAAAGTAACATAATATCCATAGACATTGTGTCGTTCCTAGTATGGACATAGTGTCAGCTATGAAAGTGTCATAATTTCCGCACTTTACCCAAAAAATAACAACGGCTTCCCTTATCAAAGATTGCCTGGATTTTTTCTCCTCTATGGTATAACCAACACCGTAGAGTTGTGTAGTTCGTGAACGACCTAGTTCAATTGAAATACACAATTGAACTATACAGAGCGCTCTTTTTACTGAGCTCTTGCTCAGTTACTAAGCTCCTTCTATAGTTCATCATTATTTATATGAAAACAAAAATAAAATTACAAGTTGAGTGAAACCTTAAAACTTGTTTTGGTACCAATTAAGGAAAAACATCCTTTTGTAATCGGGAAATATATTATTATGAACCAATATTCATTTTGGTTTTAAAGGTTTACAAAAAAAAGTCACAAAAAATGCCTACTTACATATACTTAATCTTTAAATTGCTTTTTAGTTGAACAATTTTTCATTAGTATGTGTGAATATGTTTTTAATTTCTAAAAAATGTATCACAGGACAGCGTGAGCTAACAAATCAATGGATTCGCTCAATTGTTTTCTGCTCACTGATTGAGCAATTGAACTAAAAAACAATTGAGCTTAACATGTCAATTGAATACGATCATTTGTTTGTGCTCCCTAAGTGAGCTTTGAACTAAATATATGAACTAGGTCGTTCTTATGAGCTGAGCTTAAAAACGAGCGCTCACTTTAAGGAGCTGATAAACCCGATCCACAACACCGGCTCCGCTTACTAAAGATTTTTTGCAAGCCAGTTTATAAAAACGTTGCATCTTTTCTACATAGAATACCATAAAATATACCTATAATATCCATGGACGTAACGACTCTATGTTGATGGACATAAGTCCTTAAATGTTATGACATGCCACCATTTAAACTTGTAATATGATGCAATGTTATTTGAGCCTTTTTTGTTTTTATGTCTTAGCCATGTTTTTTTTTTCACTCAATATCAAAAATATTTACCCAAAAACACTGAATACACATAACAGGTACATCTTTTAGACAGTTATTTTTTTCGCACTGTCAAACTCCTCTCAAAATTATAAAATTTCTTTTCTATTTTTTATGTTTGTTCGCGAATAATTCAGTCATTTCTGAACTGATTTTGAGCAAGTTTATGAGACAAGAACAAATATAAATGAAGATTAATAAAAAGAACAATAAAAAAAGCTTTGGGTTTTATGTGGACTTTGTCTAACCAAATTAATATTGATTGAATATGACTGTTCCTCACATTCATATTAAACATTATCTATGCTTACAACGTTTAATTTAATATCTTTAATTTTTTCTTTAAAACTTAATAATATAATATATTAATCCGATCATCATGATGCCTTTAATTAGCCTCACAGACAGCAAATGAAATCTAGAAATAAGAATATTATTTAAACATTTAATTTATTATTTATTTACTGTTTCTTAGTATATTGCGACATTATTTTATTTTCACTTAAATTATTTTATTTTTTTAATTTATTAAATTTTTTCATAAACAAAATAAAATATTTATTATCTTTGGCACTCATTTTTTCTAATTTTGTTTATCCTTTTTATGCAAATCACCTTGAAAAATAACAACACATTGCGCCTTAACTACCACCATGCTTTGTTAAATAAAATTTAACCAAAACAATTCAAAAAATAAATAAACCTAAATAACAGGTAACCGTCGCATGTCTGAACGTGATTTAACACGTATGGGAACTGATAGTAATAAGAGTATGAGTGGTGGTCCTCTATTAACAAATAATCATTTGCCCAATAGTAAATCTGTACCAGTACTTCATCATCATACAGGCAGTGGTACAATTTGTAAGTTTTTCATTTTTTTTTAACTATTATTAGAACTACTCTATGGAGTATTTTTTTTTAAATAAAAGGTTAACTTATTCTTTTTTTTTTATATTAATTTACAGCCATGACTAATTCAAAATCACGTAGCACCCACAGTTTGGCCAATACGAATCCAAATTTAAATAGCAATAACAATAACAACGAACAAGGTTTTTATCAAAATTTAAGTGTTTATCGCAACCAAAATCAAACACAGCCCATTTTAAGCGAGAGGTAAGTTGTTTGCAAATTTAAATTAATTTTAAACAAAGTCTACATTAGTTGCACTATGGTTAAAAGATGAAAAAATTTTATTAAGACTTATTTTGAGATACAAAAAATTAAAACAGTATTAGTGAATAAATTTAATAAAAATTTGAAATTGCCAAGAAATTTTTTGGAACTTGTTCTAATGTTATTGCTGATAACGGGTGTCCGCCGGGAATATCCAGATAAATATCCGCCTCTGTTAGCCCCACAAATGCGAGCCGATTACACTTTCTCACACATTTCACGTGATACTTCATTAATTGCATCACGAATATTTTATATGAGTTACTCTAGCGTTTCCGGTTTATCTGCAGAGCAGTACGGAGCAGTTAAGTCAGGCGACCGTGGGGACCAATCAACATCACCATTTCTTGAAATAACTTGTTGTATAAAAAGATCTCGCAGAAATTTCATTGTCATCCTGGATGTATGCGATGTGGCACTGTCTTGTTGATACCACATGTTAATCAAGCCCAAAAAAAAAGTTTTCAATCATATCACGATATCGCTCCCCATTTTCATTTTTAAAGAAGTAAGGTCTAATAATTCCTCCTGACCAAATTGTACACCAGACTGTCACTATTAATGGATGCAAAGGTGACCGATGAATAATTTGAGGGTTTTCCATTGCCCAGAACCGACTATTCTGTTTGTTCACATATCCATCCAAATGATAATGTGCCTCGGCACTCATGATTTTTTTATGAAAATCGAGGTTGCCATGGGCGAGCTGTAACACCCTATTGGCATATGTACGGCGGCGATAATATTCTTTTGGAAGAAAATCTTGTTTCAACTGAATCTTAAATGAAAACAAATGCAAAACCTTATTTGCAAAATTGTGACCAAAGTTGTTCTTCGAAGACCTTGCTCCTGAGCACATCGTCGAATTGAGGTTGATGGAAAGTTTGGAACGCTCACTTAAGCTGCAGTAATATTTTCAGCCGATATTGTAGTACGTTGTGGACCATGCTTGGGCTTATCACCTACAGAACCTCTTTCTTCGAAATCATTCACTACACGGTTAATAGTGCGTTTTGTTGGCACGTTGTTTGTCTCAAAAATTACACGTAACTTTTTCATCGTCTCAGTAATCGATGTTTGACTTTGATAAAATGTTTGGTTTATCGAATATTTTTCCATAATAAATTTGTCACGTGTCTGTCAAATATAAACTGTCAAGACTAATGGCGGCAAAATAAAGAAGTGTACCTTCCAGGCGGACACCCGAAGAAATTTTTTAGAAGTTGTGCAAAATTTTTAAGCAAAAGCTGGTTTCAGGAATTTTTTTTTTTAAAAACATTTCTTCTTTTTTTGTATTAAAAATGAAATCCTTATATACGAGGGCTGCTATATATATTTCTGGCCTGGCAACACTGAGTGCTGCCAAGTGCAATCTGACATTTCCATTAGAAAGTTTGTCATTTTTAAGCATAATCGTACTCAAAACGTTTTGACGTACGACCATTATTTGTGTTGTTAACAGTGATTTGAAAAAATTAATATAGAAAAAAATGGAATTAACTCGTGAACATTTTCGTGCCATACAAGAGTGCATTGATGAATTTAAATCTATGTATGGCGATGAAGCACCATCCTATAGCACTGTGAAAAATTGGAATAATGAATATTATCGTGGTCGAAGTTCGCTCAAAGACGAATTCCGTGAAGGTCGTCCAAAAACGGTTGTTGTGCCAGAGAACATTGATGCCATGCATGAACTCATAATGCAAGATCGACATGCGACATACCGAGAGATAGATACATCCTTGGACATTTCTTTCACCAGCATACATTCGATACTGCATGAACACCTGGCCTTAAAAAAGGTTTGTTCTCGTTGGATCCCGCACAATTTGAAAGTCGCTCAAAAAAAGGCTCGTGTCGATTGGTGCAAAGAAATGTTGCAAAAATACGATTGCGGTGCTTCAAAATACATTTATAAGATCGTCACAGGTGACGAATCATGAATCTATACGTATGAGCCCGAAACGAAACAACAATCGACCGTGTGGGTCTTCAAAGGCGAGCAAAATCCAACGAAAGTTGTTCGTGGAAGAAGCACTTCGAAGCAAATGGTCGCCTGTTTCTTCGGCAAAACTGGTCATGTGGCGACTGTTCCGCTTGAGCAACGTAGGACGGTCTCTTCTGAGTGGTACACTACAATTTGTTTGCCTGAAGTCATCGGAGAAATTCGAAAAACCAACAAGAGAAGACGAATCATTGTTCACCATGACAATGCGAGCTCTCACACATCGGCTCAAACCAGAGCGTTTTTGACCGGCCAAAACGTCAAATTAACGGGTCATCCGCCGTACAGCCCTAACTTGGCACCTAATGACTTCTTGTTTCCGCACATCAAGAAAAAAATGCGTGGTCAACGATTTTCGTCGCCAGAAGAAGCTGTTGAAGTGTTCAAAAACCATGTTTTAGAGGTGTCTCAATCGGAGTGGAAAAAGTGCTTCGACAACTGGTTTGAGCGCATGCAAAAGTGTATAAATCATGCTGGAGAATACTTTGAAAAAAACAATAAAACCATTTTTGATTATAAATATTCGCATTTTCACTATTAGGCCAGAAATATATAAAGCAGCCCTCGTATGTACGTGCATTCTCAAACTAGATTTCGAACTAATTTCTGTACTCGATCAATAATTGAATTAGGCCAAACTACATATGTATTTCAAAAAATATTTATTTCAAGTTATTACCCCAACTTTTTTTTTATTATTTTTTTAATCATCGAAAAGATAATTAACGTTAAATCGTAAAAAAACAACAGCAGCTGTATGAAGCTTTGCTACGTAAGCACTATCATTTTTGCACATGATTTGCCACTGCTCGACATCTGTGGAAATTCTTGATAATAAAAATCAAAAATATATCCGAATCCTAAAAAATAAGCAAGTTGTTTTCATCGTGCCGTATTTGTGCAGTATTATTGGACGTACCGGCAATTGTTTTCATCTTAAATGAAAACATCGCAAGTAACTACAATATCAGTTTTTTTTTTTGTGAATAAGCTTAAAAACACAATTCGTGATATTTCAGAATTATTCGAGCAATGTTTAGAATTTCTTGCACGCTAAATTATAGACAATGTTAGTCGAAATGTATTTAAACCTTTGATAGTAGCAGGTGGAAACGCTATGAACAAGTTTAAGTCAACATAGTTTAAATATTTTCAATTAAATCTGAAAATTATAACAATAATTGCGTAAAGGATAATTATGCACAATAAAAATTGAAACTACTATCAAGGTGCCTAACGGTTATTATACAAATTTAAACTTAATAATAATCAGTCAATCAATATTTAGAACAAATTCCAAAATTCTTTCTAGATAATTTCATTATCGCATATTTCTAGGCAAAAAAAAAAAATAAAAAAAACAATATATTTTAACTTTTAACATTTTGTAGTGTTTACAGTTCATTTCTTTATGTACTTATTCTAGTCTTACAGCCATACCTAAATAAAAGCGGAAAGCGGAACGTTTTCTTCCGCATAGCTTTTACTCTGAAATGCCATACCTAAACAAAAGCGGCAACGGTTTGTCAAAATGATAAAAAACAAGGTTATTAAAAACATTAAGGCTTAAGTCTAGTTAACGGACGCACCTCAAAAATGAAATAAAATTGTCTACGGGCAAAATTTAAGCAAAAAATTACTTTTCCTATGAGTCCTATATTGTCTCATATTGCCATAAAATACTCGATATGTGCCATGTTGATCCGTAACTCCGTAACTCCGAAATTTTCACTTATAATTTTACACCCCGGACACAATTTTTTTCATTTCTGAACTAGATTTTTTCCAAAAATATACATACATACCCGCACAAAACTATTGGCACAGCAACACTTTTTGGTATTTCACTGTTTTAAAGTCATTTAAAAGACATTATTAGGCAAAACTATTTGATAATAAATATTTCCTACACTGGCTAAGCTCATATCATTCTTTTTTAATTTTAATTTAAATGCATTTAACAGTTTTGTTATAACATATTTAGTAGAAAGTCGTAATTTTGATGCACAAAAGTTTTGGCACACCCAGAAAGAAATCTGGATTCAGGCCGAAGTTTTCGAGATCTGGCAAGGATGTTAAAATAAAGTCATACATGCATTTTCTATAAATATTAATTGAGCCGTTACTTCAGTTTTTTTGAAGTTTTCTTGAAGAAAAAATTTAAAAACAGAACAATACCAACGAATCTTGGCGCAAAATAGTGCTGCACTTGCATAGCCAAGGCAAATCGTACGCTGAAATATGTGAAATAATGAAGAGAAGTCGTTTCACAATTAAATGCATCATTAAACGTTTTAAAGGGGAGACAATCTTCAATAATGCTCATCGAACAGGCCGTCCTTGAGCTTTAAGTGACCGCGAAAGCAAACAAATATTAAGAAAAATAAAATAAAATCCCAAGAAAATATCGACTGAACTTGCTGCTGAAGTTTAACAGGAATTTGGTAAGGATATTCATCCCATGACCGTTCGAAAAGTGCTTCACAAAGCTGATTACACATCAAGAGTTGCTAGGTGTAAACCCCTTCTTTCTTGAATCAACCAAAAAAAGAGATTAGACTACGCAAGGGAATTTCAAAGCAAACCCGTCAGTTTTTGGGATGAAGTACTCTTCTCGGACGAGAGTAAATTTCATATTTTTCGCTCTGATGGCCGTATTACCGTATGAAGAAAGCCAAATACGGCATACGAAAAAAAAAATATTTTTCCTACAATTAAACATGGTAGGGGTGGTGTAATGGTGTGGGGTACATGTCATGTGTGAGTGTTGGTGAGTTGATATTTATTGAAGGAATCATGGATAAATCCGTTTATCTAAATATCCTAAACGAAAACCTTAAAAAAAGTGGTTAGCGTACAACGTGGCTCATGTTCTTTCACACCCACCACAATCCCTATCTCAATCCTATTGAAAATTTGTGGCAGGAACTTGACCGACGGGTCAAAAAGCGATCAATTTCGACAAAATCGCAGCTACAGCAGGCCTTGAAGAAAGAGTGGTTAACTATTGGGCAAGAAGTAACCAAAAATCTGGTGCATTCTATGCCTAAACGCTTGAATGAAGTAATTAAGCAAAAAGACTTACCAACCAAGTATTAAATAAGAAATATTTTAGAAAAAAATCTGTATTTTATAAGCTTTTAAACTACTTGTGCCAATACTTTTGTTCGATGAAGTCGCGCTAATTTTTTGTTAAGTTTTCTATTAATTAATTAAAAAAATAAATGTTGATATAAAACCAAATGCATTAGTTAATTCATTGAATTAGCTAACATCAAAAGCATTCAATTTACTTCTTATAGTTTTCCAATGGCCGTGAAGATGGAATGCATTCAAGAAAGCTTGCTGTGCCAATACTTTTGTGCGTATCTGTACATTACTTCCCAAATGTTTTAAAAAGAATAACAATTCTGGTGTTTGTGTTGTGTAAATTGAAAATTTTATAAAAAAAAAATAAAATTTGTTTTGTTTTTGTTTATTTTTAATTTTTTATTATTAAACGCCTTGTAAAAATCGGATTTTTTAATTGCAATGCGTTGCCGCCGCGTTATTTCAGTATGCTACATACAAAATGTACAGGCATGATAACTTTTGACAGCAAAAAAAACGCTTTCCGCCCTTGTTTAGGTATGGCTGTTAGAATCTAAAACTTTTTAATTTTTTTCTATTTATTCTATTCCTGTTTGTTTTAAACTATTTTTTGTTGTTTGTTTTTTTTTTTTAATTCTTCTGCTTGCTATCGGTTTAGGATTATAATTCATTTTAAAAAGTTACTTTACGGTTTTATTCCAATTAAAAAAGAAGTACAAGTTTTAGAAATGACTAACGTAAGTGATACAAATTGAATTTTATTATAAACACTGTGTCGTTCATTTCATTTTGTTTTTTGTATCTAACCATCACCAGTTTAAAAAAATATTTTGTTTTTCTTACAACAATGATACTTTAAACACTACAATTTGCGCACATAAAAGAAAATTACACAATTTTCTAGCAAAATACATTTTCCTTAAAAAAATCACAAAATTATAAAATAACATATAAAATTTCATTAATTTTATTTTTTTAAAGTTTGAGCAAAAAAATATGACCAATTTATTTACGGGATAAGCTCTTCTCGTAAGATTTTAGTTAAGCCGAAGATGTTTTTAATAATTTGCTTTATTAAATGACAATTGGGACTAAGAATTTTAAAAACGAAACCTATACAAAAAAACATTAATCGTCACTTCGAGTAACGCTTTACTTCTTTCATCCAAAATCTAAACCCCTGTCTTTGGATTGTTTTTTTTTTTTTTTTTAAATTCTCGTATCCCTATAAAACTACTTCTATGTCATTTTTTAATTTTTTGTTGACTTTCTTTATTTTGTATAAAGAACTGATAAAAGTTTTAAAGTGAAAACTGAGAGCTATGCTTTCGATAATTGGCCATTTAAGTTTACCTTGGTTCAATATGGCAAAAAATTGTTGAGCTATATTTTATATCTTGCGTTTTTTCAAAGACTTTTCCCAACAAATTATTATGTTAATTAAATTTTTTATGTTTAGGAATTAAAAAACCATTCAAATTTCATATTCCTCGAAGTAATGCTTTATTAAACGTAGACCCTTCTCATCGAAGCCCACTGTTTCCATTAAAATAATAAAATTTATTTTCCTTTTAGACCACCCATGTCATCACATTCCGGAATGAACGCATACAATGGAAATTCCCAACAAAATTTACAAAATCCAATTCTCTCGTCAATAAATGGCACAAACCACCAAGCGCCAAACATGTCCCAGCAACAACAGACAACTTACCAGCTACAACAGTCGCAACAACATCCACAACATACATTAATGACAGCATCACATACATCTAATATGCCACCCAGTCGCCCACAATCAGCTTACTATCAACATCAGACGACATCGGGAACGACGTCTCAGCACCACCATTTAAATCCGCATCTGCAGTCACAGCAATTTCCACAACATGCTCACGCGTTTAGTGCAAGCACAACTAATTTAAGTGGAATGCAGCAGCAACAACAATTGCAGCAACAGCTACAACACATGACACCCCAACAACAGCAACAATATCAGCAACAACAACAAAGCCTTACTTTGGGAAATCGTTCAAAGAGTTCACAAAATTTTCAACGTGACATGCAGACTCAACAAAGTTTGCGCATTCAACAAATGATGGCACCTTCAATGCCTAACATAAGCAACATGTATCAACAACAACAGCAGCAGCAACAGCAACAACAACATAATTCATCTTCGCAACAACATAATATGACAATGTCCAGCTTAGCTGCTAGTCAGAGCATGCAAAATGTCTCCTCAGTGACTGATGAAAGTAGATATCCACAATCTGCAACCAATTCACTAATGGAACAAGCCAATGGTTACCAACAACAATCACCAGCTGGTGCCCAGACCCTGAGAAGAAACATGCGTGCTGAATATGTACAGCAGCAGGCTGCTGGAGCGGCAAGTATCGAAAATGCTCAGCATTCTCCAAGTTTTATGCAGCAGCATGGCAATTTTATGACCCTGCCACCTAAGCCAGGAACAATGCCACAACAGCAGTTGACACCGCCAAAGCAACAGCAGCAATTGCCACCTACAGCACCTAAACCTTTGCAGCAAAATAGATTATCGCTGCAGCAACAACAACAAACCTTTAACGCAAATATGTACCAGCAACACGCCACCCAACAACTTGGTGAGGACAAGCCACCTTTACCGCCTACAACTACACATCCGCTTTACAAGGCCACACAACAAATTACACCAGGCATGAATTATGTGGCGAGTACTATAGATCCGCCCAAGGGTGGCTATATGCCAGTATCAGCTTCATCTTTACAGCAGCATAAAAATTTACATGGTGGGAATCCTTGGGAAAGGGAAGAACGCGAAAAAGACTTGGAAATGCGAAGAGAACACATACGGCATTGGCGTGAACAACAAATCACTGAACTCTCCTCCATTGCTCAGAGAACACCCCAACAAGAGGAACAATTAAAAACACTTATACTCGAAAGAGATTTCGAAAGAAGGGCTCTCGAAGTAGAAGAGCAGGAAGATGAAAGTGAACCTTCCTATGAAAAGGAGAATATACAAGAAGTATTTCGATTAAATCAGCAACAAAATGTCATGCAAACACCAGTGACAAACTTTAGACAGACAGAAATAAAATTAGCACCGATCATAGACAATCAGAGAACTAACAACTCCAATGAAACCTCTCCAATAAATTCAAATAGAAACTCAGCGGCTGAACCTGTACCACCACCAATTCCGACACAGCCACCACCTCCAGCCAGTACCACAACCATAGTAACGACAAATAACAACACGTCTACGATACAGCCTAAATCCATACTAAAAAATAATCGTTATGATGGTTCAAATACGGCACCATCTTCACCTTCAAAATCACAAAAATCTACTTCATTTGCGGATGATAAACATTTGCAAACTGAACATCCCATTTCATCTTTGGCCCGTGATCTAAACCACATATCACTGTCCAACACAAACTCGAATACAACAACCTCAAGCACTCACAATTCGTATGACAATAACACGAATTCAGAAAATGCTCCTTTAAATGCCGCTGGCAACAGTTCGGCCGCAGTTCCACCACCACCACCACCAGAACGAAATAGTTCTTATTTGATTATGTCTCAACAGAAGCTACGCAATTCTTCAATTGGTCTTCTCAAGACAGCCACCATCAATTCGGCCGATCTACAAAAGAAATCTTCGAACTCGAATATTCTCATGAACAGTAACAATAATAATATACAAAATAATCTATTAAACGTCAGCTCTGCAAATACTTCACTACAATCGTCACCAACATCATCCACTATGGATATGTACAATTCAGCAGCAGCTACATCTGCTACCCACAGCAATAATGCCAGTCCATCAGCAACGATGATGATGTTGCGTGACAATAAACGTGTCTCATTTCATGATGAAGAAAATAATTATGTTGCCAGCGCTTACAATAATATGGATTACAACGTAACAGTCGAACAACATATGGCACCAACAGATTTAAATTCCATACGAGAGGACACCAATGTAAGTAAATAGATGAGAGAGCGTTTTTTGAGCAGTAAGTGATTTACATTGCTTCAGATTCACTCTTGGTTGGTAAAAGATAAAAAAGATCTGAAGTTCAAATCCTAACGGAGCTCTAAATAGAAATAATTATAGTTTTTTCTGTAATGATAAACAAGAGATCTTGACTACGATTTTTTCAAGGCCGGGGAGTTAAAAATATAATTCTAGCAAAAAAAACCGACTTCAAAACAGATTTCATAGGTCGCACAGTGGCTTGAAAACTATTTTTTTTTTTTTTTTACAAAATTCGGTATCTCATGAACCACTTAAGATATCTTAAAGAAATTCTAAAGAGGCAAATAAAAGGTATTTCTCGGTGAATCTACGAACAATAGGCCCCCTAAGGTGAAAGGGGGCTTCTGGGTAGGCCACCAAAATTAGATACCTCGGACATATAAGCTTTTGAAAATGTCAAAAAAGTTTATTTTTAACTCAAATGTTAAGATTTTTTTAATTTAATTAGACCTTGAAAATATCTATAAAAATGTATTTACATGTATAATTTATCTCTTTTATATTAGGAAAAAATTGGCTTACAACTTTTTTTTTAAATTTGGACGACCAAAACTTAGTATTTTTGGCGTAGTGCGCTTATAACTTATCGGATTATTGCTTTGAGACATTTGCTATGTTCTTAAAAAGATACAAGCCTCTTAATTGAGAAAATGTAAACAATACCGTTTTTTAAGGATTTTCTCCAAAAAGGTGGTATTCCTTTTTCGCTTATGTAATTTAAATTTACTTCGGACAACCTAAAGCAAATGTGAATAAAAGAAAAATGATATCCTTTCTCCCTCCAGCCCTATTCAAACATAGTCGATTTTGAAACAAAATTTAAAAAGTTATTGTAAAATTCCTCGGAGAGTAAGGCACCGATTAAAAAAGGGTAAGCGGGCTTTTAAGTCCCTAATTTTTGGCTACATACTCCAAAAAGGATTTGACAGCCCGGTGATTAAAAGAGGCAGGGTAGCTCTTTTGCAAAAAAAAAAAAAAACAATTTTTAGGACATTTTTCCCCGTTCCGGGAATTTACATGTTAAAACAAAACAAAAAAAAACATTTTATTTCACCATTTCATCAAAAACACTTATGTATTTAATTTCAAAATTTTGTAAGATTATCTCGATGGGTTTTGATTTTGTGGCAATTTTAATTTTATATTTTATATCTCAAAAAACCACCTTAACGTGGTTTTTTCAGTTTTTGAAGTAAATGTCATTTAAAAATTGGAGCGCGAAAAAAATTCGTATAATATTATTAATACAGAAGTCACAAGCTTTCCTTTGATTACACTTGCATCTATATCGAGCATATATTTAAACTATTGGAGCTTCCTAGATTTCGGATCAGGATGAAGTTTAGGCTACAGAATCAATGTAGCGTGATACAGGCTGAGATCTCAGCCATTAGAAGGGCGGCTTGCTGGATGAGGATGAGGCAAATTTACTGAGGTTTCCTCGGGGGCAGCTAGGTACACTGGTTGCTGTGCTGACGGGGCACTGTGCCATTGGTACCCATGCTAGGAGACTGAATGTTTCGCATCATGACTACTGTAGAAGTTGTCAAGATGTGGAGGAGGAGTAAACGGTGGAGCATCCGCTCTGCCATTGTCCAGCTCTTTCTGGGAATAGAGCGGCCATTTTCCGCAGTCCGAGACTGCATGGTCTGCGATGTTGCTAGGATAAACTTGTTTATCCGGTCCTCGAAGTGGTTTGGATATGGATCTTTGATGGTACCGTAGAATCTGATCCCTGCACATCCTATTCCAGTACCTCGTTTCTGTATTTCTCGCATCGTAAAACTTTTCGCATGAAACAAGTGAATTTTTAGAAAAACGATGTAAATTGAAACAAAAAATGGGTTTTCTCACACAAGTGTTTCTGAATTTTTAAAATGCGAGAACTATATGTCATTTAACTTATTTTCCAACAGTTATTGGAAGTATGCGAGAAAAAGTGTTTCTGTACCAATATTTTGTGAAAATTTTTACACAAGAACTGTCAAAATAACTCACATTTCAAAACATTGCGACAACAAGTAAGATTAAAAATATATTTTTAAATTTATGTAAAAATGGTGTCTAAATCAGCCGAAAGGTAAAAAGCAATTTAAATTAATAATAAAAAAGTATTATCAATAAGTATTCATGCATTTATTTACGTTTTATATCTTTTTATTTAGAAAGTAGAAAGAATTTCCAAATAACAAAACCTAATTGATTACATGTCCTCCACACTGCACTATAAATTTTTTTTGCTATATTATTTAAAACTTATACGAGGGCTGCTTTATATATTTCTGGCCTAATAGTGAAAATGCGCATATTTATAATCAAAAATGGTTTTATTGTTTTTCAAAGTATTCTCCAGCATGATTTATACACTTTTGCATGCGCCCAAACCAGTTGTCGAAGCACTTTTTCCACTCCGATTGAGACAACTCCAAAACATGGTTTTTGAACACTTCAACAGCTTCTTCTGGCGACGAAAATCGCTGACCACGCATTTTTTTCTTGATGTGCGCAAACAAGAAGAAGTCATTAGGTGCCAAGTTAGGGCTGTACGGCTGTACGACGTTTTGGCCGGTCAAAAACGCTCTGGTTTGAGCCGATGTGTGAGAGCTCGCATTGTCATGGTGAACAATGGTTCGTCTTCTCTTGTTGGTTTTTAGAATTTCTCCGATGACTTCAGGCAAACAAATTTTAGTATACCACTCAGAAGTGACCGTCCTACGTTGCTCAAGCGGAACAGTCGCCACATGCCCAGTTTTGCCGAAGAAACAGGCGACCATTTGCTTCGAAGTGCTTCTTCCACGAACAACTTTCGTTGGATTTTGCTCATCTTTGAAGACCCACACGATCGATTGTTGTTTCGTTTCGGGCTCATACGCATAGATCCATGATTCGTCAACTGTGACGATTTTATAAACGCCTTTTGAAGCACCGCAATCGTATTTTTGCAACATTTCTTTGCACCAATCGAACGAGCCTTTTTTTGAGCGACTTTCAAATTGGGCGGGATCCAACGAGAACAAACCTTTTTTACGGCCAGGTGTTTATGCAGTATCGAATGTATGCTGGTGGAAGAAATGTCCAAAGATGTCTCTATCTTTCGGTATGTCGCATGTCGATCTTGCATTATGAGTTCACGCACGGCATCAATGTTCTCTGGCATAACAGCCGTTTTTAGACGACCTTCACGGAATTCGTCTTTGAGCGAGGTTCGTCCACGATTAAATTCATTATACCAATTTTTCACAGTACTATAGGATGGTGCTTCATCGCCATACAAAGATTTAAGTTCATCAATGCACTCTTGTCGTGATAATCCACGTCGAAAGTTGTGAAAAATGATGGCAGGAAATTGTTCACGAGTCAATTCCATTTTTTTCTATATTAATTTTTTCAAGTCACTGTAAACAACACAAATAATGGTCGTACGTCAAAACGTTTTGAGTACGATTATGCTTAAAAATGACAAACTTTCTAATGGAAATGTCAGATTGCACTTAGCAGCATTCAGTGTTGCAAGGCCAGAAATATAAATAGCAGCCCTCGTATTATTTATTAACTTTTTTCTACACTTTCACTATTTTTTTATATTGTTTGATAACTTATTTCTTTATTTTGACGTTTTGTTTTTATTTGACACTAGTACTGGAATTATTCCAGTCAAAACAGAATCAGTGTTGTCTGTTTTCGCATTAAGAACCAGAAACACTTTTTACTCGCAAATCGAGAAACGATGAAATTTTTTGTTTCACACTTGACGTGAAAACTTTTACGATGCGAGAAATACAGAAACGAGGTACAGGTGACACAATGGGACCTTTAGGACCCAAGTGAGTCGGTCTCATTACGCCGACAGCCTGTGCAACCTAACCTAACCTAGGTTCTTTGTAAATTTCAACCGTCTGTCTATAACGGTTCACAATTTGGCCATATACATACAACAGATTACATCATCAATTGTAAAACCCTTCAATTTATAATTTTAAATATTTATACTTCTTAGTCTACCAAACAAAGTAGTGGACATTCTGTCTAATTTTGAAACGTTTGTGTATAACGGTTTAAAAGGTACGGCCATATAGTACAAATTACATTAATATTGGGAACACCCTTTAATTTCTAAATTCAAATTATGAACTTGTTGGTATAGCGGATTTAGCAATACAGATCCCTTTTAAGTTTCAGCTGTCTGTCTATAATGGTTTGGCCACATACATCAAATTACATCAACTATTGGGACACGCTTTAATTTCCAAATTAAAATTTTATACTTGTTATTATAGTGGACTTAGCAATACAGGTTTGTTGTAAATTTCAAGGGTCTGTCTACAACTGCCCAAAAGTATGCCATATACATCAAATTAAATGAACTATTGGAGCACCCTTTAAATTAAAATTTTAAATATTAATACTTGATACTATAACGTTCGTAGTAATCGACATTCTGTCTGTCCAATTTTGAAGATTTTGTCTATAACGGTTCAAAAGATAGGTGAATGATGATGAAAAGAAGTGGGGAGATTAAATTATTACTGTCAGAGAAGATATGGAATTATCGTTTCAGGGCGGTTGTGTTACTTAACTCGTCCACCACTGCTCTATATAAAGGAACTTATTCTACCCGGCCTCTTTACCGAAATTTCGAAGAGATTACCGAGACACAACGTTCGCGTTAGCCTTATCAGTCCGGTAAAAGCATATAATCGTAACATTGTATCCCTTCCATTGTCAGCCCAGAAGTATGTCATATCAAAGTACCTTGAACTCATGTTAGGGGTTTTTACGCCGCCTAACTTTACATACAAATCCGATCATTTCCAACTTAGTAGCCTGTTCGATGGCAGAAATCTATTCTATAAGAGTACTGCGTTCGTCTGGCAACCATAAAGATATTACGAGCTCATAATATCACTCCTTACTCTCATCTCCCATTTACAACCATCCGTGTATACAAAGAGTGTTCATGGTGAGAAAGTTTTAGTTTTTTGTTCATTTTTTTTTTATCTAAAAAATTTCAAGAAAGAAAATTTATTTACAAATTTGTCAGGAAGTTTTGCAAGGAAAACGGGGACAAATAGACACCAACAGAATGTAATGCAGCAGTTTTTTCACTCGTTGCATCTTACTACCTCAAGCCAACTAATTTTGTCACTAAGAATACAAGGAATATTAATTTTGTGAGACGAAATCTACATACAACCCAACACATTTCTTCGTTGTTCTCTTTGCAATTTGTCATATACATTTGTTCTTGCAATATTTTTATTCTTGCGTTTTATAAAAAAATAATCGAAATTTATTAATGCATGATTTTTCAAAACTTGTATTTTTTTAGTTTCTTTCGCCAAACTTAGATGCCTCTATGTTGCCATCTATGCCTTCAACACCTGACACTGCAGCTTGGAATACCACAGTACAATCAACGCCTGGAGTTATAGGAGCTCAAGAAGTTTACAGGTATTTTTTTATAAATAAATATTAAATAAAAAGAAATTTGTTTTTATAATAAGTAAAATAATTTTATAGAGATCCTCGTACAAGACGTTTAGCAGAAAAACAACAGCAGCAACAACAACGCAGTACTGAAGCTGTACCCGAAAAATTATCGTTTAAAGAAAAAATGAAAATGTTTGCCTTAGAATCTGGCGAAGATAATACACCTAAAGATAAACTTAAAATATCCAGGGCACAAAGAGATATTGATGCAGTGCATTAAAAAAAAAAATTATACATTAAAAGAAAACACCACATTTTTCACACACACACAAAAATGAAAAATTAGTTTTATTAATAATGAATTAAAATTTACTTATAGAAAAACTATTTAGTATGATTTAGTATGAAAAAAATATTAAAAAAAAAACCAAGTTTCTCAACTAATTTTCAAAGTTTAAAAAGTTTACAAAAAGCACTACGAATTTGCTTCAACAAGGCAATAATTAAGTACCGTTTATTTTTTTTTTAACTTTAATTTTTTATATATTATTTAAGTTTTCTTTAAAACTAAAGTGTATAGGACAAACTGAGTTATTAACAATAATTTTACTGTAACAAAAACTAAAAAAAGTATAATTTTAAGTGAAATTAAAACAAAATTAATAATCAATTTTTTTCTTTTAAATTTTTATAAATATATATTTTTTTAGATATGTAGTGATAACGCAGCATAGTATACAATTTCTTTTTCACTATTTTACATGAATTATTAATTCTATAACTTTTTTCCTTTTTTGCTATTTAGCGTTTCCATACGTTTTAAAACAAAATTCATTTTTAAGTTTATTAATAACTACATGTAAATCATTAATATCTTTTAATTTTGAAAAGATTATAAAACAACAAAGTTAATGTAAAAAAGAAAAAACAGTACTTGTAATAATCGTGAATAAAGAGTTTTAAAAATAAACGTATTGCTATAATACTGATGGTTATATTAATGAATACTAAAAATCTAAATGAATATGAAATTTAATAAATTATAACAAAATGGTCCAATAATAATTACCTAAAATTTACAAATATAATTATAAATTTTATACAAATTTATGTGATCATTTTTCTTTTTTTTATAACTTTTATTTGCTTTATAATATGGCTTTAAATTTTTATTATTTATCCTTAAATGGACATTTTTCAAGTGTTTTCATAAAAAATATTTTATAAATAAAATTAGCATTCCATTACAAAATTGTTTGTTTCGCAAATTTAATTTAATTTAATTGCCTCATTAGCCAGGAGCGAATAATCTAATAAACCGTATTTTACAATTTAAGTTTACTCTCATTTTTTCATGTCAATTTCTAGACAGTATTGCCAGAGAAAGACAGGAAAAAGTTGCGCTTTTTCTTCAAAAAAGTAAAATTTTTTTCATTCTGAAATTTTCCTTAAATAAATAGTAATTTAATGTAACTTATATAAAATATAGTAAAAAGTTTTATTGTATATTTCAGGGAAAATAACAAGCCAACAACTTTATTTACTGAACAAAAACAAAACGAAAAGAAAAAATAAAATTAAAAACGTATGAAAAAAATTTCGTCCGATGTACTCATGAGTATTTAAATCAGGACTCAATACTAATATTCCGGAATAAAAAAATGTAGGTTCTCGCAATTAAATAAAATTAGTGAAAGGAGGAGTTTTTAGTAAATCCCTTTTACCTTTTTCTTTAAAAGATTGAGCTTCGATAGAATTTACTACAAAACTACCTTTATTAAAGACAAATTTGAACCTTATTTGCTTAAAACTTCAAATTAAAATTACTGACAATTTTTTTGTACTATATTGCGGCACTTCCTAAAGGAAATTAAAATCCTACTTTCTTCTAAATCGATCGGGCACATTTCGGCATTCAATATCGATCGCAATTTCAATAGAATTGAAATGTAAAATTCGATCGATATCGAATGCCGTAAGTTGTTCCCAAGTTTTCTCGCAAGTTTGAACAGATTGCTTAGTTTTTCCCACAAAATGCACCTCATATTATTTCACAGTTGGAAAGAATTGTTGACAGAAACATTTTGTTGTTTTTAAACCTGAAGCAAGAAACATTTCGTAATTTTTCATGGATTGAACAGAGTAAAATTTAAAAAAAATTTTTCTTTATTTCAAACTAATTTTTTATGTGATTTTGATTGCATTTACAGGTAAATTTTGTTATTAAAATCGAATTGATATGTTAAGAAAGGTTGATATGTTAAAAGAGATTCTTACCTCAAATAAAGCAACAAGTATTCGTTCAGTGATATTACTTTACTTCAGGTCTGTACCAAAGGTTACGAAAACTTGGTCTAATATAAGAAAATTATAAATGTTACGTGGAGCCTTCAAAAGTTACAAAAAAAAAAGTAAAAAATGTAACCAAACGGCAACACTGGTCCTAGAAAGAAAGTAGATACATGTTGCTTTAAAGCATGTATTTTTCAAAGATTTTTTTATCGAAAAGAGCTTTGCATTTAACTCTAGTCAAGAAGTTGTCGTTGATTTTCAAGATCTTACATTAAAATTTCACGTTTTCATATTAACAATTTATTCACCTTTATTATGGACTTTAATGTTGATTCATTTTCGAATTAAAACGAATATTTGGCTGCTTTCGCCTATTTTGGTGGATTTAGATTTGGGCAGAAACAAAACTATTAACAAAGTTTTGCAGCCAAATCATGAATATTCTCGCAGAAAAATTATTCCTATGAAAATGTTCCTCCAATTTCAAGAGAGCTATTTTGCTTATTTATATTTAATAATTTATTAAACCTACTTTTTTCTATCATTTTTTTTTACTTTCCGCAGTCAAAAAAAAAAACAGGGAAGAAATTATAAACTTATTGAAACTTCAAAAAACTCGCACGGAATTTTGTTAGAACTAACTTATAACAAACAAGAAATTAAATTTTATTAAAATAAAAACGAACGTAGATTTTTAAGCAGTATGACGAATTCGTAAAAAAATTCACAAGGAAAACAATCTTCGTCGTTTTAATGTATTATATTTCTTACTAAACTTGCAATTATTTTCTTAATATTGTCAACGTTTCGCTCATTGCCTATATCTTAAAACAGAAGTAATTCTTCGGTATATTATTTTGAGTTAAAATTGATTGTAATATTACTTTTTATTTTAAATAGGACAGAATTTGTTTTTGATACAATAGTGATCAAAAAGTTGTCTAAAAAAGTGTGCAAGAAAAAGGAGTGATCGAAATTTCATTTTTTTTATTTATCGCCTTTTTGTTGTAGTTTTTATTTTACCTAAACAAAAATATATAATTTATTGTATAATTTATCTTCTGACTAACGGACGCTTTCAAACTTAAAACAATAACTAATTTTCTCCTTAAAAGTTTAGTTGGAATGTGAAGTAGATCATATATATGTCAATACCTGCTTTAGGAATTACTGAATATTAAGAAATATATAAAATTAAATTTTAGTAAACTATTGCCAACGCATTTTTCAGGCAAAAAACAAAAAAGTACAACAAAAAATATAATACGAAAGTTAATTTTCTTAACTATTTTTTTTTTATTTTCTTTGTGCAATTAATGTCCAAACGATTTGTTTTTTAGTTTTTTGTAGACTCTAAAAAATAAATCGAATCGATTTCTATAACATTTGAAGAGTGGCAATCATTTGATCCATTAAATGACAATCACTGATGATTGAAATATCCATCACTGCAAGGGACAAAGTTTCTATTACACTCTGTAGCAACGTTGTCAGTGACTTTTTAAAAAAAATATGCATATTTTTTATGATCATTGGAAAATAATTAATTACAAAACTTTTTCTATGCTGCGTATTAAAGATAGATTTAATCAACAAAAAATAATTCATTTTAGTTTAATACCAAAAGCAGTACAACGGCTACGCCTTTTCAGTATAAAATAATTGCAAATATGTTAGTAGAAAATTGTGTATGTATAAGTTTCGCTCACTTATTTCTTGCTGGGTACCGTTTAACACGCTTAATTTTATTTAAATATGATTTGACTGGCATTGATTATTTAACTGTCTTATTAAAACCCAGTTTACTTATACTATGTTTTCACGGAGCCCAATATTCTTGCTTCGCTCTCTTTTCATGATTCGCAGCTCAATCACGACCGAATCAACGTGCTTCGCCATATAAAATTTTGAGAGCGAAGCATTTTGTTTTGAGACGATTCAGCTTAAATCTACTTACGAAGCATGAAAAATTTCTGTCTTCCCTAATTTTTATCGCAAGTTTATCTGAACTAGCTGTATATAAATGTAAACAAAAAGAGTAAACCAATATTTAAAGTGCTGTGTGAATATGTGTTAATATAAAAACAAGTAATTATATTATAATTTAAAATTTTATTATTTACAAACACTAACATTAAAACGAAAAACAAAATTTTAGAACAGAAGACAATGTGAAGCATGTAGTATGTGTCGTGGAAACGGCATGCTTCGCAATCATGATTCAGAGATCGAAGCAAGTGCTTATCCTTAAATGAACGACACATATTACGTTTGTTTTCTAGAATGCCCAAAAAACTATTTTTTTACTTAGATTTTTCATATAATTAATATTAAAGTAATTTTTTTGATTGAATGAAAACAAAACTTGAAAATAAAATCGAAGTTCAGATTTTATTATACACGTAATCGCCAATTGGTTTTAATCGTTAAATTTTATTGAGGAGGAAGCAAATGAACGGTTTAAAAAATACTGAAAACTTTTGTCATTATTTTATTATGTAGAAGGAATATTAAAGATTACTGCTCTTTTATATCCTTTTCTACACTCTTGTGCTCCACTGTAATAAGCCAGAAGTACTTCTAACAGACAGTCACGTTTTCCCTCGTAGTGGCCAGTGAGCATAAGGTAGCCTCTTACCTATCAACCTACTAACATAACCTTGTTCGATTTTTATTTTAGCAAGGTGATAACTGAAATTGGTATGTTCTCTTTTATTGTTTCGGGTCCAAAACACATAAAAGCTAAATCCCTACTCACGAGGGCAGCTGACGATTCTTTCTTTCCTCTGCAATGTTGTTAAAAGGACTCTCACTTTCATCAGAGTTACCTCGTTTATAGGGCAGACCTGTTACGCTCCAGCATCAAGTTGAGTTCATTCTCATTTTTCGCATGCATCTAACCACAAACTAATTGTCTAGTGAGAATATTATTTCCGTTGAACTTTTTCCTGCAATCTTAAAGCAGAACATCTACACTTTTATATAAATACTTTTAAACGGTTTAAGTCCGCTTTTTTTTTCTTTTATATTTTTACCAGGTTTATTCTAGTCTTGTTGGCCCAGCAAGACATCATCTAAAGGCACTGGCTTCACCTGTTCGTCTGTTTAGTTTTTAATCACACGGCTGTAAATTAACAGCTTCTGTTAAATGCAATAAAAGTGATTGTTAAGCAAATAAATTTGAAGCATATGCTGAGGCGCTTTTTAAATTAAACTGTATTTTAACACAAATTTTGCCAGTTTGTAAAAATTAAAACACCAATATCTTTAAATTAGAAAAAAAAAACTTTTAACAAACTTGCAATTAATCTTATAAATGCACTATTTACATTTCTTCTCATTTACGATGTAAGAAAATTGTTAAATTAATATCTAAGCATGATACATATATTTTGTAGAAAATTAATTGATTAAAAATTAATCAAAACTATGTAGAAATCATTAAGCTTTAAATAAAATGAAAAACAAAATGTAACATTAGTTTTTAATAAATAATGAAATACTTTCCTAACTAAATGCGAATTGATTTTACGAAAGGACCAATAATTATTTCCTATCAAGATTTTAACAATAAATAAAGTTTTTAGCTTAAACTGGAGTAACGAAACTTAAGATTATTTTTAATTATATGTAAAAGAATTTATAAAACAAACTAAACAACAACAAATGGATCAATTATTTTATTTACTAATGAATATATTTTTGAATAATTGTAAACTAAAAAAATAAGCCGATTCAAATTATTATTAAAATCGTTAACTGTTCTTAAAACTAAAATGTATGAATGTTAGATGACAAATAAATAACAACTAAAAATTTAATTAGTGGGCTATTTAAAACAATAAATAAAATAATACGTTAATGCAAATGATTAAGAAACGTGTTTCATTTATTATTTTTAAGCAGATTTCAAAAGCAATACACCATAAAGTTAACTTATTAGGTCTGTTTCTTTACTCCACTTTGGGATCCCGTGGGATCCCAATTTGCACTAAAACTGTTTTCTTACTTGAAAATTGGGTAAATGAGAGCGGTTTTGAGAGAATAAAGTTCTTCTTCTTCTTGCACGAAACAGCCCAAACTTTTTCTTAGTCCAAGTAATTTAAACTTGTGCAACAGCCTTAAAACACGAACAAAATACAAAATAAATTAATATATCTTTTTGTTGATTTATTGAAATTAATTTTTTTTTTTAAACAGTCAAAATACTTTGAGTTTTTATTTTGTGTTTAAAAGTTGGACTTTGTGTTCCCGTACTTTTATATAATTTTGTCTCTTTATGAGAGAAAACAATGCTTGCGCTCATTTTCACGAACTTTACCCAAAAAGTAAAGAAACAGACCTATTATAGCAACCGAAAAGAGAAATTTTATAGAACAAAACATAGCGCTTCTATTATTCTTAATATTTTACAAACAAGGAGCTTTATTTGAAATTCTTTTCACAATAATAATATTTTAATTCATTTTACTATATTTATTTATTTATATTTTATTTAGAAGAATAAAAATAGTGTTTTTCTAGTTCTTTATATTTATTTATTAAAAAATTTTTCTATCAAGTTTGCTGAACAACGGAATATAGTAAACATTAAGCTTAGAAATAAGTTGCAGACACGCCAAATACCAGCCTAAGGGAAGCAATCTGAAATATTTTATTATACTTAAATTAAATAATTAAAAAAGAAACATTTTTACGCACCTGCTTTTTAAGGAATTTATTAAAGAAATTAAATCTAAATATTATTAAATGTTTTTAAATCACCGTACCGCTTGATTAATTCATCTGAGAGAAGTACCTGATCGGCAATTTTTAAATACTGACGATCTGTAAGGCACGTTAATTGTTCCTCTTGCGACAAATCCAACTTTGAAGGTATTTCTTTTTCATTTTCAGACCATTGCAGTAAAATCTTTTGCAATATCCACTTTGAGGCCAAATCTTTATAATAATTTTCTCTCAAAGGATCTACAATTTGCAATTTTTTCAAATGTTCCATAGTTTTCTGGTGGTACCCGGAGCAGTCGACGGCTCTCATTAGTAAAGCTGATGTTAGAAGACACCATTTGCTATCAGGTTCATATTCTAACAAACTTTCACATGATTCAAGTTGTGACTTTAATTCGGCTAAAACATCCGGTGTATAAGTACATGTGTTGGCCAAAGCATGGAAATAATAGTTATCAGTGTAAAATGTTTTTAAATTTAAAACAGTATTAAAATTAGAAAACGACACTTCTAACAGCTGAAAATCTAAAGGATTATCGACTTTTTCACGGCTGTAAAAAACAGTATCTGAAATTTTGTTATTGAGAGTATTGAATTCTTTGAATTCTAAATGCTTGTCGGAGCCTTTAAGTGTAACCTTTAGACCCTGCAAAGTAGTCGGTTTAGTAAAAGCCAACACACTTCTTTCTGGACTACAACGAAAAGCTGCTACACTTAATTCCGGCTGGGAGTAGCCTAAAAGCCATCTTTGATAAAACCAAGCCGAACTATCATTAGGATCTGTAAATGCTGCTGTTAAAACCATTTCCAATTCTTCTTTAAGCTTTTCTTCGCTCATAGGTCTTTTGGGCTTAGCATCGCCCTTGTAGGGATATAAAACTGGGAGCAGTAGACTCCTGTGATGCCAGGAGGAATAGTTTGAAAAATTTACTTTGATTTTTTCGGTACAAAAGTCCAATTCTTTTTCTTTTTCTACTTGGGCCTTTTCCACCACATAGCGCCTATAGTCCCAGGTGTGGAAATTACGTTCATCTATATTCAAGTACTTGTTGCACAACAGGACTTCGCGTTGCCAATTTGCCTGTGGTGACTGCTCTAGCAACCACATACGATGATGCCAAATATTATAACTTTTAGGATTAACCATTAAACATTGTTCGGTTAAAGAAATTTCGGTTTCAAATACTTTCTGTATATCTTCACCTTTTTCATTTTCTTCCAATGGTTTTTCTTCTACAATATCTTTTACTTTACTGACTTTCGCCAAAATGCATTCACGCCTAACATTCCACAAAGTAGAAACATCTGGATTTCTTTGCAATATTGGTGTGGTGTACATCAACATTTCATCATCGTACTCTAAATTCTTTCTTTTGCTGATGATTTTTGTCATAGCCGCCTTGTAGGCTTTAACTTTTAAGGCCTGCTCCTTTTTTTTGCGTTCCCTTTCCTCTTCTGTTGTACGTACTTTCAAGCGTCCATGCATTTTATTTATTTTTACCAAAAGACTAATAAATAAAAAATATATAAACTGCACAATGCATTGAACTTTTTTAAGAAAACCGATGACAAATTTATTTTCGATCAGGTGTGCAATTACAGCCCCGGCTGTTGTTTTATGTGTGTTTGTGACGGAATAACAGCTGTTAATAGTGTATATAGCGGTTGAAAATTTATGACAAGGTGTAGAAGCGGTTGATTTAGGATTTATGTAGAACAGTTGAAATTTAACCCAACAACCAATTGTGAATTTAAAACTGAAATGGTAAAAAAGAAATAGAAAACACATATAGATCGTCGTTAACAAGTATTGCTTATAGATTTTTTATTAAAAATAAAAATTCTTCACTATTTTATAAAATTGTTTTGTTTTCTAAACATAATTATTTTCTAATAACGTCTTCAATACCAATAAAATTTTCGACGGAGAGCTGGTAATAAATACATACATAAATTTTGAATATTTTTCATTTATGTTTACATTAAGTCAATATATTCAACACCCCGAATCCCGGAATTGTTAAAAATCAAATGTGAACTTTTTTAATTATATGGTTTAAAAATATATAACGCCAAAATTAAATTTAACGTCGTGTTGATATCGTGTCGTGTTGGTTTCTTGTTAAAATAAATTTCTAGCTTTTTTAATGCTGGTAGTTATTTCTTACATATACCAAAAAAATAAACACAAATTTTTAGAAAAAATTAAACCTTTACACACTTAAAGTAAATATGTATGTACTTGCGATCCAAATTTTATAAAAATTGGTTTAAGCGTTTAGGGGCGACTGACTATAAGCAACGTTTACAAGATAATCAGGTATGTGATGAAAAACGATTTAGACACAAAAACGATTTGAAAACGATAGTAGGTGTGATGTATTTTTTTGAATCGTTTTGTCATATAAGTTTCAAAGTCCAATTGGTTTTAAAGAAAAAATTAACATTTTGCTATGTGACGAAAAACGATATTAGTTTGAAACTGCTTTCAAAACAACATGGGTTCATCTGTTTTTTTTTTTTTCTTAATTTTCAGTTAAAAAAATCAAAATGTAAATATAATTTTAATTGTAAAAATTTTGAATAACTTAAAAAAGTTTGCTTTACGGAAAACATAGAATAGAGTTTATGCAAACTCATTGGGATATAGCCAGAGGATTCACAACAGGTGATAAGACTGATGTAGAAACCAAATAGCTTTGAACTAAATGTTCTGAAATTGGTGAAGTATTTCTGTAATTAAATACAAGCATATAATGCAAGTGGGTGCCAGACTCATTTTGTAACAAATAAATCTCAAATATCTTTTATTTTTATTTTTTGCAATTAAATTATTTGAGACTTTCATAATGGCAGCACCGAATCCTATCAAATTGGCCTTGTAGTTTTCTTGATTCTGTGTAACGCTTGTTCAAACATTTGGCAAGGTCCTTTGGTAAAGTTTCAAGTTTATTTTACTATTATAGGAGCCATAAATGAAACTCACCTACGCTACGGCTACATACCAACAAATTTGAATTGGAAAATGCCTAACCCTTTTCTACTTAGTAGAAGTGCTGACTTATTAACAGTTGTCTCTTTCTAATGTTACAAGTATCCTAGTGTTGCCCAAAATTAATAAATTGTTCTAAAACAAACAAAGCTACCTTGTTACAGTGTTTATCAAAAAATCGGCACATTTCGAGCCAAAATCGGCAAATCGGCACTTTGATAAATTTGAGGCAAAAACTCGGCAAAATGCCGATAAATCGGCAAATATGGCAGGCCTAGTGGTAGTCCATATATCCAAACAAGAGGAGGCGGTAGGAAAAATTTCAGGAATATACGCTCATGTGGATGGCGGTAAAAATGCAAATGATGAAGATTTCGTCTAAAATTTTCACTTACTTGTTCCTCGTCCAGCAAAATTAACATTTTCAGAATTAATTTGCGTTTTTAAAACGATGGTTTTTCATCACATACCTGAGTGATTGTTTATACATAAAATATGCATATATATACGATGAAATAGGTTTTAGAAGAAGTTAAGTAAACACCTTTTCTGAAATTTATGCATTGCGAAAAACATTATGACTTAATTGTCAAACCTCATTTTACTTCTGCTTGAAAACAAAAAGTAAACCCACAAGGGAATACTCGAATATCTGCAATTTACAAAATATGTACGTATTTCCAATTCAAACGGAAATGAAATACGAAAAGTATAAATACTAGTATATGTATGTATGTTCTTTATCAACCTTTATCATGTTTTTAGTAGTTGCGCAAATCAATAACCATAAAACAGGAAAAACATTTCTTATTTTTTTATAGGTAAACTTCACAGCAATAAATTAATATTGCATTTAACACCAGAAAATAAGTTAATAAAAAAAATAATAATAACTATATAAATATATAGTGTAGACTCGTTGAACGCAACCCTCAATATGCGCAACCCCTCGCTTATCACAACACCCAATTTCTTAACATTAAGGCCCAACTATAATGTGCATAAACTAGCTTATGCCAACTTATACAACTGTGCAAATACATTAAATTATATGTGGTAAACTATAATGTGAATAAGATAACTTTTCGTCAAGTTTCGTTAAATTTCATTTCTTTATGCAAGGTACGAAACTGATCGCACTTTCCGTACGGAAACAGCTGATTGTGCTTTGATTTATACATTAATAAAGAAATTTTCTAATTAAGACCTAAATTGTTAAATTTCTTAGTTTTTACTTCAATATAAAATGTAGAAAAAACAACATTTTCTTTATGGCCAATTTTTTACAATTATAATATATTTAAATTAAATTTGTATTTATACACACATACATATGTATACCATATAAACGATGAACATCGTTGCATTTTTTAGTACGGTTGGCCACAAACACAAAATAGAAAATAATTTGTAATAATTTTTTTTTTACATTTTCTTAGAAAATAAACCAAAATATGTAAATTTGTTTGTGAATGTTATTAAATATATAAAAAATTTTCTTTAAAGCCTTTTAGTTTTAAAATTTTGTTGATTTATATAGAAATTATTTTTGGCAAAAGTACGAAATAAACATAAATGTGCAACTGTGGCAAATAAGTTACTAAATTTATATATGTACATTGTAGCCACATAAATTTCTTTGATAAGTTACCTAAGCATTTGACAGGCTTTTCGTTGAATTTTTGACATAAGCTAAAGCTAGCTTATGCACATTATAGTTGGGCCTTTAGTGGCTCTGTAACAGAGACCTGCGCCGAGGGGTTTTGATCGGCGGCGGCGGCTTACTGAAAAATGGGCGGCGGCGGCTGTAAGCCGGCTATTAGCCAATGTTTTATCAGCTAGCCTTTTTATGTACGGCTCATACAAATAATCGGCTAGAATGAACCCCCAAAATTTATTCAAATAAGTAAAAAAGTCAAAAAATATTGATCACAATTAGGTTTTATTTATCATGTAAAAAAACTCTGTTACCAGTTAGAGAATTTAAATTAAACCTCTTTGCACTGAAAATAGCTCTTTAGCAGCTGCACTCGTGGACGATGTACTTAATATGTAGGGAGCAACCTTTGCAATATTAATACAAATTAAAAATTTTTTTTTGCTAGTGTTTGTGAACTAGGTAGTAGTGTCTAAATATACTTAATTTTAGTTTTAATAAAAATAAATTTTTATACCCTTCACCACAAAAGGTAGAAAAGAAGGTACATATATCTAAGTTTTTCATTCCGTTTGTAGTTTCTACTATATCCATTTCCGACCCCATAAAGTATATATATTCAGAGTTCATAGGCATAGCGGAGTCGATTAAGCAATGTCCGTCTGTCCTTCCGTGATAGTGTTGAAATCGAATTTGTCGAGACACTAGATCAGATATAGTTTTGAAAGAGTTTCTATTGGAAATCAGCAAGTTCATTCCACGCAGTGAGCAAAACACCACGCCTACCTTTAATTTTTTTATATTATATGGAACAATGAAGAAACTCCAATAAAAAAAAAAACAAATATATGGGGCAATAGAGAATTAAAAAATTAGAAAAGACATCAAGTGAAATAATTTGAGATCGTCCATATTTTCCGAGTTATTGGACGCTTTTAAAGGGACTACAATTTTTTAAAAATGGTTAGTCAAATATCAAAAAATCTCGTTTATCAAAATAAATTATTTGTAACAAGTTAAGACTCGGAAATGATGTGGATATAGAATTTTAACTATAATCATTTCATGTATTCGTTCTATTATAAAAACCTAGCCAAGGAGCTAATCTCGGTCACAATATACTACTCAATAAATGTTTTTACTTTAAATTATAGCGGGCATAAAATATACACTTCCGTTTGTTATCTGGCTAATAGTTTTTCCATATAAATTCAAAATCAGTATAAACCTTGTCATATTTTTTTATTTTCCATTTTAACGGATAAAAAAAAAATAATATTTAGGTTTATGTACACAAGAGGAGCGTCTCAAAACATTTCGGGTGGCAAAAAAAAAAAAATCCCAGATGGCAACCCTGCTTGACGGACGGACAAACACCCCTTGAAACCCACCTTCCATCTGCACTACACACTGGCAACTTGTTCAATTGGCACGACTAAGGCTCGCGGGCATGGGCGGTGGTTCGTTGTAGTGCAAACTTCCAGAGACAAATTAAATTTGAGCCAGTGTAGGTAGATCTGGATCATCACTAGGGCTCAGATGTCATGGCCCTGACTATTCCCTCCCCAAACCGTGGTATTACTGCAGTGAAATTTTATGTAACACCCCTAAAAACACACATCACCACTCCTCACTTACCTCTTTTGACTTTTATCTGTTTAATTAAAAATCATTATTGATTAAAGAAAAATATTTTCGGTTCAGTTCACACTATGCTAATTATATTATTGTACAAAGGCTTAGGATATATATATAATTTCTGTAACTACGTATCTAAATCTTGCTTATATATTAGCTTCACTAAGGTCGGCTTACCTGGAGTGGGACTCGGTAAACTTTATACATTATTACTATCTTATGATCTTTTCAAACGTTTATGGCTAGCCCTGCTCCAAGTAAACTGAGCTTTGCTCATCTTATCTTAATACTTAAGATAGTATTCTTTGTACCTTTTAGGCTTATTGATATTATCTCTATTTATCTAATTTTGTTTTTATAGGTTTATACAGGTTTCGTTTCTTGGTTTTCTTATTTTAATTTGTTTAATTTTTCTTATATTCTTATTAGGCCGTTATATTTATAGTGCACTTTAATACTATTTATTAACTATAATCCTGAACGTTGGTACTAATATCTTTACACGATTAAGTTTTTGCTGTTGAAATTTTGCTTTAATTGTTAACTCAAATTCTGTATTTAATGTGGAATTTTGTAAAATTTATAATCTTTCTTTTTCTTTGTTCTGATTTGTTTATGTTTTATAACCTTGTTAAATTTTGCTTGCCATCAGTGACCATTCTATCTCCAAATTCAAAAGCTGTTAAGCTTTGTCTCTCTTATGCAACCAAACTTTCAAAACCTTCAATTGTAAAAATTTTGGAAGTCTGTTTACAGGCGAATAAATTTGGAAGTATAGTTTTTGGCAAGCCAAATTCTCAAACAAGATAATAAAAATTTAAAATATTGGTTTCCGGTAAGTAAAGTTCCAGAAGAAATTAAGCGAAATGTCAAAATTTGTTCCAGGTAAGTGCTATTTTACAAAGTTTGTTTTCAAGTATGAATAAATTTACAAAATTTTGTTTTTTTGTTGAGTATAATATAGTTCCGGTAAGTAAAATTTATTTCGGGTAAGTAAAATTTATGAATAAGGTAAGTAAAATTTATTTTAGGTAAGCAGAATTTATTTTAGGTAAGCAAAATTTATTTCAAGTATGTAAAATTTTATTTCAGGTAAGTAAAATTTTATTTCAGGTATGTAAAATTTTATTTCAGGTATGCAAAATTTCATTTCAGGTAAGTAAAGTGTATTTGGGTAGGGACTTTTCGATTGCTTTTTATTTCAGCGAAATCGGTTTCGAATTCAAACTTTGATAGGTCAAGGGGACTAGAGATTTTACTTTTGAAACAGTGTTAATTACGTAATATTGAAATTGTGACTTTATTTGATTTCGAAGTTTCCAAGGATGGTTAAATTTACTTTTTAAAGGAACGAAATGTTGGTCTATTGTTGCTCCAAATCGAGCTAAGCGCGATGCTTGCTAACGGGGTTGTGTGCCCAAAACACACTTGGTCAAATATATGTGTAGAGTTTTCTGTTTTATTAGGCAAAGAAAACTCTCAAAAGAAACTAAAAAAACTATCGAATAAACAAGAGAATGATGTTTAATTCGGTGGGTGAGAAAATAGTAATGGATATTTGAAATTAACGAAAGGACTTTGATGTTAGGACAAATTTACTAGGTTATTTATGCCAAAATTCAATTTTTTTACGGACTAATCAAGAATAATTTAATTTGCGGTTGAAATTTGGAAGAAATTTAAGGTTCGGAAAATCTATCTATTTTATGGGGAACCGGGCTATTGTTTAGCTCCAAATTGAGCTAGGCGCGATGCCTGCTAGAAGTTTTTTTGTGTGCCCAAAACACACGTGGTCAAATATATTTGTAGAGTTTTCTGTTTTATTAGGCAAAGAAAACTCTCAAAAGAAACTAAAAAAAACCGATCAAAATGGCGAAATCTAAATGACGCGATCAATTCCCGCGATATTTCACTAGCGCGCTTTGATATTTGTACCGAATTACAAAATATGTGAAACATTAACTTTTAATTATACATATTTAAAATACTAACTACGGTTACTTATCTTTGTCAGCAGTGGGTTTTGAAGATTGGTGGTATTGCTGTTGTTGGTCCAAGATGGCGGCCTGATGCTGAGGTTGCTGCTTTCCCAAAATGGTGGTTTGATGCTAGCTGTTGTTGTTGTCGATGCTAGCTGTTGTTGTTGTTGATGCTAGCTGTTGATATGCTGCTGATGTTGTAGTTATTGATGCTAGCTGTTGTTGCTGCGGGTGCTAGCTGTTGTTGTTGATGCTAGCTGCTGTTGTTGTTATTGATGCTAGCTGGTGATATGACGCTGATGATGTAGTCACTGACGCAAAATGGTGGTATATCTGCGGTTTTGTTTTTGGTGACAAGTGATGGGATGATGCCGATTTTGTTGTAGCTACCTTTACCGTAGGTAAACGGTACCGATTGTTGTTGTTGTTGATGAGGCTGTTGGCGTCAAAGGTGGTTGTTGTTGTTAATACCGTTGGACGGAAAATGGCTGACTAGCGTGGTATCTGAGGTTGCTTTTGATTTTGAACTTTAGGTGGTTGGAGGCAAATTTTATACAATTTTTTGCTTTCTAGTTTTACTTATGTATAACGATGCTTTGTCCAAATTACAAAGGTTTTTATATTTTTATTATATCTGTTTTTGTTGTACTATTAACAGTTTTTTTATTTGAATTTTATGTAGCCTTGCAACTTTTTCAACCACTAATTTTTTTTTTGCACTTGTGAACAATCTCCATTTTGTTATATTAGCGGAATTTAAACTCTTTTATCTTTAACTTTATTTTGGAGATGTTAATAGGACTAATTTTATGCGAGTTTGCCTGCGATTTTAAGCACTTCTAATTTTTTCGTCTTAAATATTCTCCTAATATGGCCTTTTCCTTTAACTGTTGCAGTAGTTGGTGATTAGCGGTGCCTTACCAAAAGGAACGGTACGCCATCGACGGCCTTAGTACCTTGGTGTTGTGCTAGCAACGCTTATGGAGGATACCCGCAAGCCACTAACCGACCGACTGACTAGGCAACCACACTTTTCATCCGCCATTCCTAGCTTCACAACAATTTTCCTTTTAATTATCCCGGCACTTGTTCTTTCCTTTTTTTAATTTTTTTTTAATTTATAATTTTCCTCAATCGGCGCCACGCACTATATTGTCAAAAGCACACTTATATATAAAAAAAAACCCGCACACTATAATTCAAAAAAAAAACCATACTCACAATTTTTCTTCCGCTACTGTAACCTGCTGCTTCAATTTTCGTAACCACAAGGCCGGAAATCGCCATTTCATTATGTATATCAATTTTGACATTTCATGGGTGTTATCTAGAAACAGAGTTGATTTTTCGCCGTAGTATGTTTTATTACGGAGTTGCCGTACTCGAGATTATTACTTATGTTAGCCGTTGTGTTCACACATGCTAGACTGTGTTGACTCCGGCGACACAGTACACACCCACTAACCTGGGTTGGAGATTTTTATCATATTAGCAAATCATATTTGCTAATATGATAAAAGTCTCACGGTTCCAACCGTGTTAATTGACTTTAGGCTTTCAAGTCTTTTGCATGAAATACTCCAATAGCTTTTCCTTGCATATTTTCTATCTCGTATAAGTGGTTTCCGACACGCTTAGCTATTCTACATTTGACGAATCTCTTACACAATTTGGCCGAAAGTTGCTTTGTGAAATCGGACAATTGAAAATTGCGTCGAAATACCTCCTGGCCCACCTTAAATTTTATCTCTCGGCATCGAGTGTTGTATCTCGTAGCGTTAGCCTCATAGCTTTTATGCAAGTTCTTACGGACATTTTCTCTAATCAGTTCTAAAAATTCGTTTCGGTTTTCAATCCTGTTTTCTGAATCTTCAACTAAATCAAGCTTCCTTGCCAATTTGTACGCTGATGCGTGAGTGATCATATTAGTGCCGAACAACAGGAAATATGGTGTCACCCCTGTTGCTGAGTGTACTGCCGATCTCAATGCGCACTCTATCTCGCACAGGTGTATATCCCAGTCGCTTTGATTTCCGTCTAGGTATGACCTAATTGCTGCTAAAATGGATTGGTTTACTCGCTCTGACGCGTTCGCCTGTGGTGCATAAATAGCTGTTTTCATATGTTCAATTCCAAAACTATCTATTAGTTGAGTGAATTCCTTACTGACAAATTGTTTCCCATTATCGGAGACTAGCGTTTCCGGACATCCAAACTTATAAAACACTTCCTGAATCAAAAAGTTGACTACATTCTTTGTGTTAGCCTTTGACATAGCTTTCAGTAGTACAAACTTGGAAAAATAGTCCAATACTATGAAAATAAAACAGTTTCCCCTTTTTGATCTCACGTATGGTCCCAAAAAATCTATGTAAATCCTTTGGAAAGGTCGGCTTGCGCTTGGTTCCTGCCCCATCGGTGGCTGTGTTAAACCCGTGGGTATCCATAATTTCCATGCATGCTCCTCTCTCGCCAGGTTGTCGTCACATAGCTGTGTTCTTTTATATACCAAATTGTCTACAACTTTGAGGTCAGGCAGCCTATCCTGATTGATTTCTATCGTCTTCTTTAATTCCAAATAGTCTTCCGATTGAAACTCTGGAGATTTCAGGTCTAAGCCTTTTGTCTGTGTCACTTCCATTTCATCCATATCGTATCTCGACAAAGTATCGGGCACCACATTTTGTGTCCCTTTTCGATGCTTAATCGTAAAGGAATAATTTTGTAACTGCAAGCTCCATCTAGCCAACCTGCCACTCAAATCGCGCTGGGACATCAACCACTTAAGGCTCGAGTGATCAGTCACAACTACAAACTTCATTAATTCAACGTAAGGTCGAAACCGCTTCACTGCCAGCACTACCGCTAAGCACTCCCTCTCCGTGACTGAGTAATTTTTCTGCGCAGCCGTAAGCTTTTTAGAAAAGTATGCAATTGGATGCTCTCCGCCCTCATCATCTTGCTGAAACAACACTGCGCCTACTCCTACGTTTGATGCATCGCACTGGATGAAAAAGGTCCTATCAAAGTTAGGGTGTGTCAACACTGGGCTTGCCGTCAATTTCTCTTTCAATCTATCGAACGCTGCTCTCGCTTCCTCCGGAAAATTAAATTTTTTGCTTTTCTTTAGAGTTTCCGAAATCGGTGCCGTTATAGTCGCATAGTCTACTATAAATCTCCTATACCATCCCGATGTGCCTAAGAAGCTCCGGACTTGCTTTGGTGTCGCTGGGTACTTCAAGTCTACTATTGCCTGTATCTTGGCAGGGTCTGGCTTCAGTTGACCTTCACCAACAATATATCCTAAATATTTCAGCTCTTTGCAGCAAAATTTCGATTTACCCACATTTATTGTCAAATTGGCCTTTTCTAAACATTGAGCTACTTCCGCGAGTATGTCTAAATGTCCCTCAAACTCCGGCGATACCACTAGCAGATCGTCCAAGTATACGAACACCCTCTCCCTTAAGCGTGCTGGAATCACCTTGTCCATCAGGCGGCATAACCTTTGGGCCGCGTTGCACAACCCAAAAGGCATGACCGTAAAATGGTACAAGGGTCTTCCAGGCACAGTGAAGGCTGTTTTCGGTCGGCTTTGCTCTGCCAGTGGTATCTGCCAGAACGCGTCCTTCAGATCAATACTGGAAATAAAGTGTGTATCTCCTAGCCGACTCAAAAGTCCTTCTATATGCGGGAGCGGATATGCATCCTTTACCGTTAGGTCATTAAGCCTTCGCGCGTCTAGACAAATCCTCACCTTCTCCCCTTTCTGTACGAAAGTTACTCTGTTATTCCATGGGCTCTCACTTGGCTCTATAACTCCCAGAGACAACATTCTATCTAGTTCGCCGTTCATCAAGTGCTGAACCGCTGGTGAGACAGGATAATGCTTTTCCTTTACTGGTACCGCATCCCCAGTGTCTATGTGGTGCATCTCTAAGGATGTCTTTCCTAAGCCCTTGCGTGTAAAACATGGAAAAGTCTCAATGACTTCTTCTAAACGTTGCTGTTGCCTGGGATTCAAGCTATGCATTCGCGGGAACAAAGTCTCCGATGAATCTCCTACACAACTGCCTTGAGTGGATAAGGTGCTTATTTCAACCCTTAACAAATTAAATTTTCTCATAAAGTCTACGCCGAGAAACAATGGGAGCTTCAGAGAAGGAACCAGGAAAAAGTCAATTGGTTTAGACATTCGGTTAAACATAATATTTGTCCTAATGCGGCCTATTATCAGGTTTCGCTTCCCGTCCGCCGTTCGAATCTCCGCCTGAAATGGATATACCACTATTTTTGCCTTTTCCACGAAGTCCAGGCAATCCTTGCCAAGGCAACTTAGAGTGGCTCCACTGTCGAGTAGACCTTGTATCGGTTGTCCGTTGATTTCGAGTGTGGTATATATTCTGGTATCTGGTCCCTGATCAATGCTGGCCTCTGCAATTTCATGTCTCAGCTGTTTTCTTACTTTGTATCTTTCTCTTGTCTTGCTAATCCTATCACTAATTCCGAAAATTTTATCCCTCCTCTCCTGATATTCTTGCTGTCGCAGGTGCAGGGGTTTAACTGGTTGACTCCCTACTACTGCGGTCGCCTTGGATTCATTCTGTAGGTTCTTCAATATCACTTTACCTGCGCTAATTTTTGGTTCACTTACTATTATTTCTTGGCTAGGTTGGGTCTCTTTACTTGTCGGTTTGGTAGAATAGACCATTACTGGTTTTTGGGACGTGGATTCGACGATCCCTCCTCGAGTCACGTTCGACATCCGGTTTCCCTGACAGTTTGGGCAGCGAGGTGTTACGGTGTCATCCCGCCCACACTTAAAACAGAATAATCTCCTTTTCTCCTCCAAACAATCAAAGAACGTATGCCCTTCCTCCTTACAATTCCAGCAAGTAAGCTTCTTTACTTCAGCTAAGGCATCTACGTCGACTGCTTCCACGTTATCCGCTGACACGTATTCGAGTGCATGCACGTTTCTTGGTAACGGTCGCCCACTATATTGACGTTGACTGTTCAACAAGTTCTCCGCCCTTCGGCCTTCCCGTACGAATTGAGCTAAACTATTTGCTGACACTGAAAACAATAATTGAGCCATTGGAGCTCTAAGGTTGCCCCTCATTATGCTTACTAGGTCTCTCTCTCCTATTGGGTTTTTTAATTGGTTCCTCAGCTTTATCACGGAGTTGTAAAAATCATCAAACGTTTCCATGCTTTGTTGGCGTCGGTCTAAAATTTTCCGTTGTACATCAAAATCACTGTCATATCGGTGAAACTGACTGATTAGAGCTGCTTTGAGGTCTCTCCATCTCGTGACACTATTAAACCTTCTGTGATCCCAGAACCAATCCCTTGCCGGTCCACTTAAAAGTTGATGAAACGATCGTAAAACTTCATTCCATGAACATCCGTAATCTGCCTGTAGGGTCTCTACTCGAAAAACGAAGTCTTCAATGCTAGTAGTTTTACTAGTACCATCGAATGTTATCCCCCATTTATCGATTCGCAGTCCATAGCTGGAGCTTGATTGCTGATGGTGTTGACGTGTTGGTGTTCCTGGATTATCTCCTCTATAATTGTCCTGAAGATTAATATTATTATTCCACGGATTGAAAAAGCGATTTTGTACTGGTTGGATCTGCAGTTGTTGCCTCGCTGCGTCTGACATAGACGGTGGTGGCTGGCTACAGTCTGGCAATGACACGTTACTACTTCGAGGTTGCACGTTAACTCCTCTCTGTTGGCTTTGAGACACGTTTTGACTAAGGCTTTGCTGGATTAAGCGCGGTACTAAACTTAAAAGTCTATCTTCGAAGTTCCTTAAATCTTCATGGGTTACTCCTCTTCCTCTTCCAATTTCTCCTGGAAAATCATTACGTCCCGCCGGTGGTCTCAATGGTTCACTAGCCTGCTGAAATGCGTCGATGACTCCTCTGGCGCTGATACTACTGAACGGTGGAGTGACTATGGTACTGTTTCCTTCCATACTCTCCCCGCTTGTTTCTAAGACATCTTCCATTTGGCTTGCTGGCCCTCCAGTGTTAGCGTTGATCTGCTTAGGCTTTGCTCCGGTAGTACTTGTTGTTGTCGTTGTACCAGTTGTCGTTGAAGTGGTGGGGATCGCTGCTGCATCTTCACCCTCCATTCTGCTTTTCGAACGCGTACCGAACATTTTAATCTAATTACCCGTCCTAACGTCCCTATTACTAAAAAGAATCCTGAAAATAAAATCTCCTTAAATCTCAAAATACCTATTTACAAACTCAGACTGACTGCTTAGGATTCGAAGAAACTGCTAACCTGAAAGAAAGTTTACAGAACTTACCAAAAATCTGAAGATTTTCTCACCTGAAAACAAAAGCAAATTTATCCAGCCAATTCGGTGGATGTTTTTTTTTTCGAATAATAGAAAAAAAATATATATATAAAATGAAGATCAAAAGTTTAAAAAAAGAATATCGTTTTTCTTTAGTTTTACCAATTGTTAAATATCTACACACAAAATTATAAATTTTTCAAAAGCCAAAAGCAAAAAATATGTAATCGTATAAGATTAAAAGTTTAACAAGAAAATCGTTGTTTATAGTTTTACCAATTGTTAAATATCTACACACAAAATTATAAATTTTTCAAAAGCCAAAAGCAAAAAATATGTAATCGTATAAGATTAAAAGTTTAACAAGAAAATCGTTGTTTATAGTTTTACCAATTGTTAAATATCTACACACAAAATTTATCAAAAGCAAAAAAAACAAAAATATTTAAATCATGAGGTGTGATCGGTGGTGATGTAAATGTTACGTGATGACCTATCTACTAAACGAGCCAAAACTTGAACTGTAAACAGACTAGTCAATAAAAGTGATCTCGCTAACATGCATCTATTGACCAGTGGCAACAGAAGTATTCGACCAATACTTTCTGGACTCACTGTATCATTGTATGCAAACCTCTTCTGGGGATCAGTGTCGCAATTAGAGTACTTAATTTCTAAGTCTCTAAGACTTACAATGATTTCCTAGAAGGGTATAATATTTATTTAAAACCAGTTGCAACCGGATAACAAAACATTGTTCTTACTTCCGTGACTCACTTGTTTTAAACTATATTATTTTTAGTTCTTAAAATTTTCCGAAATCAATTTTTATTACTTTTACATATCTCCGAAACGACTAGAGCTACACCGGTGTACCATGTCTTTCCGAAGTAAGACATAATGCACTCGGTATTTTCCCGTTTACGTTTCCGTTTTCGTGCCCCACGTTGGGCGCCATTAATTGTCATATTTTTTTATTTTCCATTTTAACGGATAAAAAAAAAATAATATTTAGGTTTATGTACACAAGAGGAGCGTCTCAAAACATTTCGGGTGGCAAAAAAAAAAAAATCCCAGATGGCAACCCTGCTTGACGGACGGACAAACACCCCTTGAAACCCACCTTCCATCTGCACTACACACTGGCAACTTGTTCAATTGGCACGACTAAGGCTCGCGGGCATGGGCGGTGGTTCGTTGTAGTGCAAACTTCCAGAGACAAATTAAATTTGAGCCAGTGTAGGTAGATCTGGATCATCACTAGGGCTCAGATGTCATGGCCCTCACTATTCCCTCCCCAAACCGTGGTATTACTGCAGTGAAATTTTATGTAACACCCCTAAAAACACACATCACCACTCCTCACTTACCTCTTTTGACTTTTATCTGTTTAATTAAAAATCATTATTGATTAAAGAAAAATATTTTCGGTTCAGTTCACACTATGCTAATTATATTATTGTACAAAGGCTTAGGATATATATATAATTTCTGTAACTACGTATCTAAATCTTGCTTATATATTAGCTTCACTAAGGTCGGCTTACCTGGAGTGGGACTCGGTAAACTTTATACATTATTACTATCTTATGATCTTTTCAAACGTTTATGGCTAGCCCTGCTCCAAGTAAACTGAGCTTTGCTCATCTTATCTTAATACTTAAGATAGTATTCTTTGTACCTTTTAGGCTTATTGATATTATCTCTATTTATCTAATTTTGTTTTTATAGGTTTATACAGGTTTCGTTTCTTGGTTTTCTTATTTTAATTTGTTTAATTTTTCTTATATTCTTATTAGGCCGTTATATTTATAGTGCACTTTAATACTATTTATTAACTATAATCCTGAACGTTGGTACTAATATCTTTACACGATTAAGTTTTTGCTGTTGAAATTTTGCTTTAATTGTTAACTCAAATTCTGTATTTAATGTGGAATTTTGTAAAATTTATAATCTTTCTTTTTCTTTGTTCTGATTTGTTTATGTTTTATAACCTTGTTAAATTTTGCTTGCCATCAGTGACCATTCTATCTCCAAATTCAAAAGCTGTTAAGCTTTGTCTCTCTTATGCAACCAAACTTTCAAAACCTTCAATTGTAAAAATTTTGGAAGTCTGTTTACAGGCGAATAAATTTGGAAGTATAGTTTTTGGCAAGCCAAATTCTCAAACAAGATAATAAAAATTTAAAATATTGGTTTCCGGTAAGTAAAGTTCCAGAAGAAATTAAGCGAAATGTCAAAATTTGTTCCAGGTAAGTGCTATTTTACAAAGTTTGTTTTCAAGTATGAATAAATTTACAAAATTTTGTTTTTTTGTTGAGTATAATATAGTTCCGGTAAGTAAAATTTATTTCGGGTAAGTAAAATTTATGAATAAGGTAAGTAAAATTTATTTTAGGTAAGCAGAATTTATTTTAGGTAAGCAAAATTTATTTCAAGTATGTAAAATTTTATTTCAGGTAAGTAAAATTTTATTTCAGGTATGTAAAATTTTATTTCAGGTATGCAAAATTTCATTTCAGGTAAGTAAAGTGTATTTGGGTAGGGACTTTTCGATTGCTTTTTATTTCAGCGAAATCGGTTTCGAATTCAAACTTTGATAGGTCAATGGGACTAGAGATTTTACTTTTGAAACAGTGTTAATTACGTAATATTGAAATTGTGACTTTATTTGATTTCGAAGTTTCCAAGGATGGTTAAATTTACTTTTTAAAGGAACGAAATGTTGGTCTATTGTTGCTCCAAATCGAGCTAAGCGCGATGCTTGCTAACGGGGTTGTGTGCCCAAAACACACTTGGTCAAATATATGTGTAGAGTTTTCTGTTTTATTAGGCAAAGAAAACTCTCAAAAGAAACTAAAAAAACTATCGAATAAACAAGAGAATGATGTTTAATTCGGTGGGTGAGAAAATAGTAATGGATATTTGAAATTAACGAAAGGACTTTGATGTTAGGACAAATTTACTAGGTTATTTATGCCAAAATTCAATTTTTTTACGGACTAATCAAGAATAATTTAATTTGCGGTTGAAATTTGGAAGAAATTTAAGGCTCGGAAAATCTATCTATTTTATGGGGAACCGGGCTATTGTTTAGCTCCAAATTGAGCTAGGCGCGATGCCTGCTAGAAGTTTTTTTGTGTGCCCAAAACACACGTGGTCAAATATATTTGTAGAGTTTTCTGTTTTATTAGGCACAGAAAACTCTCAAAAGAAACTAAAAAAAACCGATCAAAATGGCGAAATCTAAATGACGCGATCAATTCCCGCGATATTTCACTAGCGCGCTTTGATATTTGTACCGAATTACAAAATATGTGAAACATTAACTTTTAATTATACATATTTAAAATACTAACTACGGTTACTTATCTTTGTCAGCAGTGGGTTTTGAAGATTGGTGGTATTGCTGTTGTTGGTCCAAGATGGCGGCCTGATGCTGAGGTTGCTGCTTTCCCAAAATGGTGGTTTGATGCTAGCTGTTGTTGTTGTCGATGCTAGCTGTTGTTGTTGTTGATGCTAGCTGTTGATATGCTGCTGATGTTGTAGTTATTGATGCTAGCTGTTGTTGCTGCGGGTGCTAGCTGTTGTTGTTGATGCTAGCTGCTGTTGTTGTTATTGATGCTAGCTGGTGATATGACGCTGATGATGTAGTCACTGACGCAAAATGGTGGTATATCTGCGGTTTTGTTTTTGGTGACAAGTGATGGGATGATGCCGATTTTGTGGTAGCTACCTTTACCGTAGGTAAACGGTACCGATTGTTGTTGTTGTTGATGAGGCTGTTGGCGTCAAAGGTGGTTGTTGTTGTTAATACCGTTGGACGGAAAATGGCTGACTAGCGTGGTATCTGAGGTTGCTTTTGATTTTGAACTTTAGGTGGTTGGAGGCAAATTTTATACAATTTTTTGCTTTCTAGTTTTACTTATGTATAACGATGCTTTGTCCAAATTACAAAGGTTTTTATATTTTTATTATATCTGTTTTTGTTGTACTATTAACAGTTTTTTTATTTGAATTTTATGTAGCCTTGCAACTTTTTCAACCACTAATTTTTTTTTTGCACTTGTGAACAATCTCCATTTTGTTATATTAGCGGAATTTAAACTCTTTTATCTTTAACTTTATTTTGGAGATGTTAATAGGACTAATTTTATGCGAGTTTGCCTGCGATTTTAAGCACTTCTAATTTTTTCGTCTTAAATATTCTCCTAATATGGCCTTTTCCTTTAACTGTTGCAGTAGTTGGTGATTAGCGGTGCCTTACCAAAAGGAACGGTACGCCATCGACGGCCTTAGTACCTTGGTGTTGTGCTAGCAACGCTTATGGAGGATACCCGCAAGCCACTAACCGACCGACTGACTAGGCAACCACACTTTTCATCCGCCATTCCTAGCTTCACAACAATTTTCCTTTTAATTATCCCGGCACTTGTTCTTTCCTTTTTTTAATTTTTTTTTAATTTATAATTTTCCTCAATCGGCGCCACGCACTATATTGTCAAAAGCACACTTATATATAAAAAAAAACCCGCACACTATAATTCAAAAAAAAAACCATACTCACAATTTTTCTTCCGCTACTGTAACCTGCTGCTTCAATTTTCGTAACCACAAGGCCGGAAATCGCCATTTCATTATGTATATCAATTTTGACATTTCATGGGTGTTATCTAGAAACAGAGTTGATTTTTCGCCGTAGTATGTTTTATTACGGAGTTGCCGTACTCGAGATTATTACTTATGTTAGCCGTTGTGTTCACACATGCTAGACTGTGTTGACTCCGGCGACACAGTACAACCTGTTCATAAAATTAATCAGTTTATGAAAAATATATTGCAGAGATTTTTTTGTGCAAATCTGTTTTATTACATTATTCTGGCAATCCTTGTAAACTAATAAACGAATTTGATTGTTGTATGCACTATTTTCACAAAATTTCACGCAAAATAGTATCAGTCGGTTATTTACTTTCACTATATTTAAATTTGTTAAACATAAACAGCATACATTCCAAAATGTAAATTGTTAACGGTAAGGTTTAAAAAATTTGTTTTTAATATTAAATTAGTTCTATAGTTTCCTTGTTACAGTTTATTACGGTCCACATTTATACTACTATTTTTTGATGCAATTTTTTTGCAATTCTCTTTTTAAGTTGCACCGATATTCGTAATTTAAAAAAAAACAGAACTAACATAAACATACCCTCAACACTGAAGCCATGCTATATTGCTTACCCGTCTTCCTTCACAATCAAAAATTTCTTGCTTGTTTCATGAAAAATTACAAGTGTAAATGCCGTAATGCTCTCCCTTTTCTATAAAAAACACTTTGTGTTGTATTGGGACAGTTTTTAGCTTTTAAACTTTTGACTTTTTTTATTAGAACCAGTCATGTTGTTTCAGACATAAACAACACTTAGTCCAAGTTTACAGATGGGATTATTTCATGCCATTTTTTTCAACTTCTGTTTAAAATTTGAAGCGAGTTTCATCGCGTCCTTATAATAAAATTTTTTATCGCATCGAAATTTGTACATTCCGCTTTTAATTTCATGTTCTTTACTGTAGTTGTTTGTGTAAGACTGCATTCATACAAGCAAATTTTACTTTTTTAAAGTTTTGTTAATTTTCTTTTAAACTTTGTTTGGTGTTTAGACAAAAAAAATTTCTTTTACAAATTTTTGTTTTCTTCTCTTTGATCGTTCCTTAATTTTGGACGTTTTGTATGTGGTGTTTGTATGTATATGTAAATATATACAACTGTGTATAAGCAACGAAAGAAAACCAAAGCGACTTTGCGAGTACATCAAAGTCTGTACTGCTCATCATGATTTCTCCCTCTCTCACATAAAATCAAAACTTTGAAAAGTAAAATTTGCCTGTGTGAATGAGGTATTATTTCAAATAATACATAAACAACAAACCATATGCAGTAAAGGTACACAAAGCAAGTGTAACAAAATCTCCTCAAAATTCAAGTATCTCTAAACTTCGTGCCAACAAACAAAAATTTCATGAAACTAGTTACATGAAAAATGCCGTCGTGTAAAATATGTATATCATAAAACATTTATTGATACCTTTTTTCAGTTTTGTATGTTGGGTAAAAAGTGTAACTAAACGTCGCACAGAGGAGTATTTGACCCAAAAAGCTGGCCAAAATTATTAAGCGTGGTTTTTAGTTTAAAAGTTTAATTTTTTTGATAGTTTTAGCTTTAGTTTGATAAAAAAAAAAGGTAGTGGCAGATTATTATTGGGTTAGTGTTATTTTTGACACACCCCCCCCCCCCCAACAACCCACCCAACCACTATTTAGAACTTTGTTTTTTTTTTCATTTTGAAGAGAATTTATTTTTATATATTTGTTGTGTATTTTTAGAAAAATTATTTATTATTACGTATGCCGTTCTCCCCCTCGCATTCCGCCAAAATTTGATTTGCAACTGTACTTTATTCTAAGAGCAAGTCAAATTAAATTTAGATAGTCGAACTATTGTAGTTGTGTAGATACAGGGAAATAAAACATAGCTTTTTATGGATTTTACAATGTCTCCTTTCTCAAAATTATAATTTATCCAATATTAAATATTTAAAAAAATTGGTCTCGTAGCTTGGCTTTCTATAAGGAATAAACAACCAAATAAGCAAAAACATGTTTACTTCTGATAATTATTTTATATTATTAAATACTCATCACATGAAAGAATTAAACTAATTTAAAAATTCAAAATTATGATAATGTCATACGTATTTCATCATGGGCATTATCATCTGTATCAGGAAGTAGTAGTTGAATAGTATCTGATAAAAAAGGTTTTTTGTGTATTGCAGCTTAAAAAAGGGTCACTGCTCAAAACCTTTTCAAGAAACTGAAGTTCTTCATAATCCAACTGCAGAGATTGCAGAGAGATTGCAGCTTCACTTCCGCTAATGTCATTTTTTAGCAATGAGTAGCATGGATATACATTTTTGTTGGCATTGTATAATATTCATATTGGTTTTTCGTGAAATCAGCATTTATAAACAATGCTAAAGCACCCTCCGCTGAAAGCTTATTAACTCGGACCTCGGAAGTTGTGATCGTGTTATATCCATTATTAATTTAGCCGCATCACTATGTCCCGCTACTCTCTGGCTCATTGATGCAGCAAATTTAATCTTCCCTGTTGTTAATTACTGACGAATTTCTTGCATTTTTTTTCGTTTTGCTCTTTCACTTGCTTCATTAAATTCTTTTTTTGGTCGCCCTGAAGATGAACTGTCAAATACTGATATTGTCACAGTTTCTTCCAGCCATCTAGCATACCTGCTTAAAAATCGGTCCTCTTTTCGTTGTGCTAAACCCCAATACTTTTTGAAATTTATAACACACTGCTTTATTGCTTGTACATCCCCATCTCCTTGGCATTCTGAAATCACACACAATTTACTAGCTAAAAACTGCAACTATTCGTCAATGATTCTAGCATTAGATTCCTGTACTATTTGGAATAACTCAAATCTTGTGTAAATTTTTTCCATGTTATCTCTCAAAGTTGCAAAACTCTTGTAATAAGAATTTTGCTCAACAAGCCATATATGCATATTTTTCAAAGTGCATTTTTCTTTTACTTAGTTAATAACCTGAATTGAAAGAAATTTCTTTTTTAAGGGCAGGTAATCCATTATGTTGGTAGTTGCTAAAAGTGATTAAATAATATTTTACAGCAATAATTCGAAAAACACAAAAGTTTATGACGACAATAAAGTATAAGAAAAAGTGCCTTATGAGCAAAAATAGAAAAAAGGTAAAATTTTCAAAAAATCACCAAAAATAATGGCGCAAACTTGCGCAAACTTTTTTTCTTTTTTCTTAAATTAGAGATTTCATATTTTATTGTGGTATATAACATTATTTGTACAACAGCTACCTTCACTTTCAAAAAGCTTTTCCTTTTTTATTTTTGGTAAGAATTAATATATTTAAATACATAGTTTTTTTTATAATTAAAATTTTAAAAATAAATATTTAAGATAATTTTTTCTTTTTAAATATTGAAAATAGCTGCTGATAAAAGCTTTCAGGCAAAAAAAAAAAATCAATGTAATACCTCTATTCGTTTAGCCATAAAAAAATATAATATAAATATCTTGAAATCGAAAAAATTCAATAAAAGCGTATGCAATTTTCTTCACTTTCCTGACTTTGACAGCGTCCCACAACTACAAATCTTAACTTACACCCTTTAAATTGCACGATATGATGTAGAATTTTGTTCTCTATCGATCTGCTTAATTTTTTCTTAGGATTTCATCAAATTAATTTTTGCCTTTTTGGCCAGCTTTTTGGGTCAAATACTCCTCTGTGCGTCGGCGGCTAAATTTTAGCTGAAAAAATGTCGGCTGCGGCGGCTATCGTAAATCTTTGGCGGCGGCTGTAAGCCGGCTATTAGCCGTACGGCGCAGGTCTCTGCTCTGTAAACGCAACTTTAATGCAGCGTTTAAAAAGCTACTCTAAAAGTAGCCGTGGCAACAAAAAAAGGCCTACTTTATAAGACACAAATTTGTTAAAAATAGTAGCCAATATCCAGCTACTTCTACTGCTGAAGTCACATTTAAAGAGCAAACCATAACATACAGCTACAGCTCCAACTTTTTCAAGTAGAAGTAGCGGTAGACGCTGTTTTCTTCCGAAGCATTAAAATTTTTGAGCTACAGCTACTTTTCAAAATAATAAAGCGGTAAGTAGAAGTAGCCTCTTTGCTACTTCAGTTAAAGTATTGGTAGGAGTACAAAAAGCTATTATTTGAAAAAAAGCTGCTATTTGAAAAGTAGCCAAAAACGAAAACATTATTTCTGGCTACTTTGTGTTGATAATGAACATACTTTTTGGCTACTTTATATGAATACTTTATGCTTGGAGCTAGGCAATACAAATATTTGCTTCTGGCTACTTACCGACAATAAGAAGAACGAAGAAAGAACGTGTGTTATTTTGTTCGGTTTTTTCTTTTGGAATTTGTTTCACACTCTCGACAATGGGGCAAAATAAAGTAAATTCGTAAACAATCAAAATAACATGTAATACTATAACAGTTTTTTTTAATTTAAAATAAACAAATTTTTTAATTTAAAACCGAATTCAAAATAGATTTTATCTGTCTGCCTATAACAGTTCAAGTGTATGGCCACATAAATTAGTTTACATTAACTATTGGGACACCCTTATACCTGCAAACTTTATACTAGTTTAACTGTTCAATAGATTGGCAATATACATCAAATTCCAACAATTTCAAATTATATACTTGCTGTTGTAGTAGATTTAGCAATCATGTTCTGTGTAAATTTCAACCGTCCATCTGTAACGGTTCAACACTTTGCCCATATACATCAGATTATATCAACTATTTAATTTATAATATAACGTTTTTATACTTTTTATTATACCAAATAAAGTAGTGGACATTATATCTTAAATTAAGGTGTTTGTATACAACGATTCAAAAAATACGGCCACACAGAACAATTTACATTAACTTTGGAAACACCCCTTAAATTTCTCAATTCAAATTATAAGCTTCTTGTTATAGCGGACTTAGCAAAACATGTCCCTTTTAAGTTTCAGCGTTTTGTCTATAACGGTACAAAAGTTTGGTCACATACACAAAATTACATTAACTATTGGAACACCCTTTAACTTCCAAATCCAAATTTTTGTTGTTATAGCAGATTAGCAATACAGGTTCGTTGTAAATTTTAAGCGTCTGTCTTCAACTGTTCAAAAGTATGGCCATACACATCAAATTTAATGAACTATTGACGCACCCTTTAATTTTAAATTTGTAACAGTGATGAAAAGTTGTTGCGATCGTACTTTTTTTTATACTATTTGATTTAAAAAAATACTGTGTTACTCCTCTGTAACAGTTGATACTCTCAGTGATACGTCTACAATTTAAAACCATTGATTTTCTTAAATTAATCTGTTTTAGCATTTCCCTTTCATCACTTATAGTTTACGAATATTGCAACTCTAGTTCTTATTATTTGGTTTTACATATTCGTTTTGTTTTTTCACAATGTACAGAGGGTAGCTACAAAAAACAACTGTTACGTTTTTTGTATCTGCCATCCCTAAATTAGCGCGTAAAGCGCAAGATAACTGTCAAAATTTCTCATGTACATACAAAATGTATGAAGCATCCCTAAATAGCTTGGCGTCAACGCTTAGCAATAGGAAAATCCAATTTTGACAGTGCGTTAGGAAGTGAAGTTTGCTGTTTGTTGGTTTGTTTTGTTTTGTTATGGTTGAAAAGTAGTGACAATTTAGTAATTTTCAAGGCAATCTAGCGGTTTTATCTCTTATTTATTCTTATACAGCGGGTTTTATGAAATAAAATGAGTTAACATTACTTTTAACGACACGAAGTTAACGCTGTTATTTAGGGATAACATTTCAGCGCAAAAGCTATGAATTACATTGCTTTGCGTCTTACGCGCTAATTAAGGGATGGCAGTATATCTTTTGATAGAATTGTCAATCTTAATACAAACAAGTAAGAGTGCTAATTCGGCTATGCCGAATCTTTTACTTACTTCACCATCTATGTTAATTTAGTTTAGTGAAGTAACTCCAATCAAAGAAGCAAACATTAGGGTGACAGGGAATTAAAAAATAATAAAGTTTCGTGCTGCATTTCAGTGATGGGAAATGATATTTTCATTTGGTGTAGATTTGGGCTTATTTGACTTTAATGTGATGAAGAAAGTTTTTAATTGGAAATGTTCTTAAAATGTAAGAGAAAAAGCCCAAATCCATTCTATTGGCGCTATTCATCTAGGGACTATTTCAGTTTAAAGTGATATCCCTAAAAAAGTACAAAATAAATTAAAAACATTTGTTGTTTATAGGTAAAAAACTTTTTATATATCGTCAAAAGGGCGTAGCAACGCTTCATGATATTAAAAGAGTGTAAAACAATTTTCAAAAGAAAAATCCAAAAAAAAAATAACACACGTTCTTTCTTCGTTCTTCTTATTGTCGGTAAGTAGCCAGAAGCAAATATTTGTATTGCGTAGCTCCAAGCATAAAGTATTCATATAAAGTAGCCAAAAAGTATGTTCATTATCAACACAAAGTAGCCAGAAATAATGTTTTCGTTTTTGGCTACTTTTCAAATAGCAGCAAAAAATGAAGTAGAATATTTTTGCTTTTTGTACTCCTACCAATACTTTAACTGAAGTAGCAAAGAGGCTACTTCTACATACCGCTTTATTTTTTTGAAGAGTAGCTGTAGCTCATAAACTTTAATGCTTCGGAAAAAAACAGTGTCTACTGCTACTCCTACTTGTCGCCTTAATTTTTATGAAAAGTAGCTGTAGCTCAAAAATTTTAATGCTTCGGAAAAAAACAGCGTCTACCGCTACTTCTACTTGAAAAATTTGGAGCTGTAGCCGTAGCTGTATTTAAAAAAAAGGTAGGTAAAGTAGGAATTCAAACACTGCTTTAATGTCAAATATTTTGTACGTATAACTCGATAACAACCACCAGTACAAATAAACATACATTTGAATGTGCATTTTATTAATTTTTTATTAGTTGTATACTTTGTTTTTCTGTTTTTATTCTTTTTTTTTCAATCAAATAAATACGATTATTAAAAGCTAACCTTAGGCTCCGATTACGGCTCACAACACTTAAATGTTGTTGTTGATCCTTAATAGTTTTTAAGGGATGAATCGATGAGGATTCAATAGTTAGGTTAGAAAGAAATGGGATTGATTAAAATATCGCTTTGAGAAATCACCAGATACGTCTTGCTTCGTGTAAAATAAATTCAACAATAATTTTTATTTCAATTCATAGTCCAAAACTAACTAATATAAATTTTTACAGTTTCAGTTCACTTCGAAAATTTACAGTAATTGTTAGCATAAGGGGAAAAGTTATTTTCAAGTAACTAACACAATGACATATATTAAATTCAAGTTACATTAGTATATGTTATAACTTCAAGTTTACATTTTTATGTTAAAAAAAAACTTTTAAAAGAAAATACGATATAACAACTGAACGTTAACGATGCGACCCAATATCCCGGCGCCATTGAAGGGTCTTCAATCCTTTGGAAGAGGAGCTAACTTGTGTATTGGTCTCTTAAATACGCCGTTTTTCGTGCGTATCTCTGCCACTCTCACCTTGCCGTCTCTGCCTTCGGTTACGCTGACGACTACTCCGAATAGCCATTCCTGGGGTGGCAAGTTGTCCTCGTGAACTAAGACCAATTCGCCAGTTTTGATATTGGGACCTTCTTGAAACCATTTGGCCTTGTTCTGCAACTCCAGGATGTAATCCCTGGACCAAGCTCGCCAGAACGTTTCCTTGAGTTCGGAGAGTAGACGCCATCGCCTCCAAGATTTCAACGCCTGCGTCGTATTCTGGCGGCAGCGAACGCAGACCCTCTCCTATTAAGAGGTGTGCTGGAGTCAGCACGTTCCCATCGTTGGGGTCTCGAGACAGCTGTGTTAGTGGACGACTGTTGAGCACCGCCTCTACTTCGGCGAGCATAGTCGTCATTTCTTCTTGTGTTAACATCGCGGTGCCCACTGCCCGTAATAGTAGGTGCTTCGCTTGCTTCACGGCCGCCTCCCACAGCCCTCCGAAGTGCGGAGCCCGAGGCGGTATGAAACTGAATTCGACCCTGTATGACGCTGCGAACGATACCAGAGCGTCTCGTTGTTCTTCGAATGCCATCTGCAGATCTTTCAATTCTCTGCTCGCTCCGACGAAATTGGTAGCATTGTTGCAATGGACCCGTTGAGGAAGCCCTCTTCTGGCAGCGAACCTTTTAAAACAAAGAATAAAAGCATTAGAAGAGAGGTCTGATACTAACTCTAAGTGAACGGCCTTCGACGAGAAGCAAACAAACACCGCAATGTACATTTTTATCGGCTGCTTTCCACGTATTCTTAACGATACACTAACGGGACCACAAAAATCTACGCCAACGACTAGAAATGGTCGTAGACTTCTCACTCTATCAGCGGGAAGGTCTCCCATTACTTGGGACATTAACTTCGGCTTGTAGCGAAAGCAGTGAACACATTCTTTAACAACTGTACCACATTCCTCGCGAGCATTTGTCAGCCATATATCTTCTCTTAATAATGAGATTAAAACTTTAATGCCAGCATGACAGTTCTCGAAATGCAAATATCTTAAATATAGTTTGATAAAATGCTCTCGCTTTGGCATTAACAACGGAAATTTTGTATTATATGGTAACAGTGAATTGAGCAATCTCCCACCTACTCTAATGAGCGAAAAAGACCTACCTTCACTAATATACTTGTGAATAAAGGGTGTTAACCTCTGAAGGTTTGATGGTAGTGGTTGTGATTGTTTTAATTTGACAATTTCGTGGGCGTAAGTCTTGGTTTGGATAATCTCTATTATCTTGAGAAAGGACCACTTTAACTCTTGAGAATTGGGAACAGTTCTGTAAGATGTAGTTCGACTGCTCTGCCGTTTCTAGACTTTTCACAGAAAACACCGCGCTCAATTTTCTCTTTTCCGCAGATTCTTGCTCTGGAGTGATAATAAAATGCTTATTTATTGGCCATTCTGCTAAGTTCTTTAAAAGAAACAGCGGACCTTGAAACCAAATTGAGTTATTTAACTCACTAACATTACACCCTCTTGACACAATGTCAGCCGGATTTTCTTTAGTTGGCACATGACGCCAGTCAACACGGTCTGACCACTCTTGTATTTCAGAAACTCTGTTGGACACAAAGGTTGTTAACAAAGAAGGATGCGTTTTGATCCAATGTAAAGTGATTTCCGAATCAGTCCAAAAGGTCACATTCTCAATATCATATTTTATCATATTTCTAACTTTTGACCACAGTTTTGCTAAAACATGTGCTGCGCATAACTCGAGTCGTGGTAGCGATTTTGTTTTAAGCGGTGCAATTTTTGATTTTGCTGTAAGAAGACGACACGTAACGCCATTTGAACTCGCGCAGCGAACATAAATACAGCATCCATAGGCCCTAATGGACGCGTCGGAAAAACCGTGAATTTGAACTTTAGCCATGGCTGTGGTATTGACGAACCTTGGTATTTCAATTACATCAATGCTCATCAAAGTTGTCTTAAAATCCTCCCAAATATTATTCAATCGTAAAGGGATAGATTCGTCCCAGTCTAACTTCTGAATCCAAAGCTCTTGAAGTAAAATCTTTGATTTTGTGACGATTGGGCATAAAAGTCCGAGAGGATCAAACAACCTAGCTGCTACAGACAAGATGTTCCTTTTTGTGGCCTTTAAATTTTGAAAATTGGCTTCCAATCGAAATTTGAATACATCCCTTTTTGGAATCCAATGAATCCCTAAAGTCTTGGTACATTCAGAGAGGCTATCTAATAATTTTTCTTCGCAATCGGAAACATTAAAGTTTGGGTGATTTGAAACCCATTTAGTTAGATTGAATCCAGCAGAACTCAAAATCTGCGTTACCTGTTCCTGAATGCGAAAAAGCTCCTCTAAACTATCAGACCCCGTAAGCAAATCGTCAACATAAAAATCACTGCGAATTACATTCGCTCCAACAGGCAAAGTTTTAATGTATAAACGACTCAATTCGACAAGGCACCTTATTGCTAAGTAGGGCGCTGAAGATGTGCCATATGTTAGAGTGTTCAAACGAAATATTTGAAGAGAATCCGATGGCGTCTGCCTCCAAAGTATTAATTGGAAATTTCTGTCATTTTCGTCTACCAAAACTTGGCGATACATTTTTTCGATATCTGCGGTGATAACAAATTTATGGAACCGAAATCTTATCAAAAGCGAATACAAATCCTCCTGTATAGTCGGTCCAACCATTAACGTGTCATTAAGTGACATTTGGGAGGAAGTTCGACTTGATGCGTCAAAAACTACTCTAAGCTTTGTTGTCGAACTTTGAGGTCGTAAAACGCATTGTTGCGGAATGAAATAATGGGGAGAATTAAGTATTTTACTGTCCCCTATCGACATATGACCTAAATCGCTGTATTCCTGCATAAACTTCTTATACATTTCCTTCATATCACTGTTCTTAGAAAGCTTCCGTTCCAACGCAAGAAATCGCCTTTTCGCACTTTCATATGACGATCCGAGCAAATTTGGATCTGATTTAAAGGGTAGAGAGACTTTAAAGCGGCCCGATGATAAACGATGTGTTGATTTTTTAAATATGTCCTCACATTTCTGCTGCTCTTCACTATAGATAACTAATGAGTCCTTTGGAAAGTCCTCAAGCTCCCAAAATTTTCGCACAATTTCATCAACCGTCTTGTAGTTTTCAATAATGTTGCCTACGTGGCACACAGTTTGTTGTGAGCCTTTAGTCTGAACATACTTTCCGGCTACAATCCAGCCCAGCAATGTTTTCTGAAGAACTGGAGTTTTACTATTAGACTTAATTTGTCCAACACAAAGCAATTAAAAAAATATTTCAGCGCCAATCAATAAATCCACCTTTTGTGTTTATAGAAATAAGGGTCGGCTAATTCAATATTCTCGGGAATTTGCCAATCTGATGTGCATATTATGTGATCTGGCTGCGAATTAGTAATTGAACTCAATACCCAAAATTTAGAAGAAAATTGAGAAGAGTTTACTCTTGACACAACAGAAATTTCTATGCTTGATTTAGCAGAAGAACTTGTTTTACCTATGCCATTTAAATTCAACCTTCCTCCCTCACGTTTCACTCTAAGTCTCTGAGCAAGCTCCTCAGTAATCAAATTTGGTTGAGAACCGGAATCAAGCAGAGCTCTAGCCAATATATATAGCTGCCAGAACTACTTCGTACCTTTACTAATGCTGTGGCGAGAATAACATTTTCATCAGAAGTAGAACAATTAACAGACACTTGACAAGGTGGGAGCTGTGACATATTACTAGAAGAGTGTAGACTGTTGCTAGGGGTTTGATTAACACTCGTATTTTTAGAATTATTACCGAATCTGTGCAGCAATGTATTATGAGAAGCATTGCATACTCTACATTTTTGCGAATTACACCTTGCTACAGTATGGCCTTTTTTAAGACAGTTAATACACGCCGGCACTGACTTAATAAATTCAAATCGTGTCTGCACTGGTTCAGTGCTAAAGGAAGGGCAGTTGTAAATCATGTGCTGAGAAGATTTGCAAAACAGGCATTTAACACAAGAAGGTTTTGGTTTGAAGCAAGTTAGTGAAGTCTTCGAATTCTTCTTAGTGGCAATTTCGTTTTTGGTTTTTACTGGTATAGACCCTGAAGATGACGACTCATCAGCAGAAATAAGCTGATACCTTTTGTTTAGAGCCGACTCGCATTCAGACCACAATGGCAGACTTTCAAAGTCCAGCTGTTCCTCCCACTTCGACTTTGTGACTGTATCGACTTTCGACATAACTAGATGAATCAAAATAGCGTTGGTAATCTTTTTATCATCCCCGATAGATAGCAATGAGTCATAAACGGCGGAAACTGTGTCTATCATGGTTCTTAAAGCTGCAGCTGATGGTTTCGTGATCTGTTTTAGATCGAAAAGTTTCGATATATTGTCAAAAAAGATAAGACATTCATTGTCATATACTTTTTTCAAACTTGCTAAGGCCTTGGGGTAATTTTTCGCTGAAATTTGAAACGCTTTTACAGTGCCTAACGCCTCCTCCGATAAGCACGATATCAAATGGTTGAATTTCTCGATATCCGTTAATGTAGAATCATTATGAACAAGATTCTCAAACAGACTCATGAAATTTTTGTAATCGGAGTATTTTCCGGTGAATTTAGGCAGTCGCATATTAGGAAGTTTTGAATGGTATGCTGGAACACATAATGATAATTCTTGTGTATTCGTATTTCTTTGTTTTGCCTGAATACTTAACAACATAGCTTTAGTAGTTACACAAAGATCCTCTAATTCAGATCTCTCATCATTGGATGGATCTAGTATCTCTAACTCTGATTGATACTGAGTAGCCTGATCAATATGTTGCTTTAGAATATCCAAACGACATTCGATTTCGAATGGATTGAATGAAGCTGTCCTAGTCTTAATCGATTCATGAATATTTTTAATGTGATTGATAACTTTAGCTTTCCTCTGAGTCAGGGTGGTCAACTCTTCTGACTCAGGAGCCCGCTGGTGCTTTTTCCCAACCATAGCTATATCGAGAAGTGCGATCTTGACCAAATTATATATAAATGTAGAAATGAAACTTCACTGAAAAATATTATTATGCAGCAATACAAAATTATGGAGTTTTATGCATATACATATAATCAGCGCCAAATATGAAGTAAGCACTCCAATTTTGGTAACGATGCAATTTTCAATTCAATTAAAACTTATCAATTTAGCCTTACAATAATTCACAAATTTATTTAGGTGTGATTTCTATTTGATATTAGAATGAATTTAGCATAGAATACACGTGACTTACCAATTTACTCAAACTAATACTGTTCTCTGCCCGACAATGCATATTTCACTATGACAGGGGGAGTATTTAATATTTAAGTTAATCTGAAGGCTTTATTATAGATATACTTTTAGTTTAATAATTTAATTGTTGTATAGATAATTTCGTTTCTTTTTTCACTTCAACTATTCGCACATTTTCTCTTATGTTCTTCTTCTTAGCTAGTCAATCAGACTAAATGATACCAATTGTATGATCAATTATTCTCAAACCTGAATAATAATGGTGCAGTATTGCCATTCAATGTATTATTCGTTAAGTCCATACGTTGTGTAACAGTTGACAAGGAACTGTACAATTTTCTGAAACTAGTATTGTTCCTTAGACGAGAATTATCCAGTAAATTACCTTAATCCGAATTTTTCTAGTTGAAATGGCAACGCTAAGAAGATATTTTATTTGAAACGACTGTGAATTGAATGCCACCAACTATGTTACTTGTTTACAAAAAACGTGATTCAACAAATATATTTTAAGCGAACTGAATGCGAATGCAACTTTAATACGTTTCGAAAGTTTGCGAATTTAACTTGAAACAAGTGTTAGTTTTATATGTGAAACGTGGCAAATGTTGTGAATATTATATTGTGCATATCACGAGCAATATTCGTATTAACTTACGATTGTACACGAAGCTTCCAGCCGAATGTGTTCACTTATAATTTTATAAAATACAGATATATCAAAGTGCAATAAACAATTTTGTGTATCATTTCTCACAATGAGCGGATTCTTTATGTTGTCCAGAATAAATTACTGAATTTTCTCCAAAATTTGAATAACGTTCAAACTCTAGGTTAATGCACAAAATTGAATAATTACACTGTTACCTGAGTATTGGAAACTCCTACTTCAGAACTACTTTCCTGTTTGTTGCGTCGACAAAGGATGCAGTGACAGTGAGGCATTGATGATTCCAGGTAATTTCAGAACAGTAAGTCTTGACGTTTGTTCAAATATAAAAAATGGCGGAACTTTGATGCTTAGAATTCCTGATACGTATCTGGTCAATATTATTTTGTAGTAATTTAACAAAATATGAAATAAATTTTGTAGCAACTTAACAAAATTTGCAAAAAGCGCTATCAAGTCCCTGCTCGGGCGCCAAAATGTTGATCCTTAATAGTTTTTAAGGGATGAATCGATGAGGATTCAATAGTTAGGTTAGAAAGAAATGGGATTGATTAAAATATCGCTTTGAGAAATCACGTCTTGCTTTGTGTAAAATAAATTCAACAATAATTTTTATTTCAATTCATAGTCCAAAACTAACTAATATAAATTTTTACAGTTTCAGTTCACTTCGAAAATTTACAGTAATTGTTAGCATAAGGGGAAAAGTTATTTTCAAGTAACTAACACAATGACATATATTAAATTCAAGTTACATTAGTATATGTTATAACTTCAAGTTTACATTTTTATGTTAAAAAAAAACTTTTAAAAGAAAATACGATATAACAACTGAACGTTAACGATGCGACCCAACAGTTGTGTTGTCTCGGCTACAACACAACATTTATATATGTTTTGATTATCGTTTACAACATCTACATGTTGAGTATGTCACAGGGTTGTATTTTATTGCAGCATACAATGTCTATATGGAAAACTGTCAAAAATAACACAATTTTAAAATAATTATTGCAATTAAAAATAAACAAAACTTTTTTTTTATTAAACACCAAACATATTTATTTAACGATTATTAATTAATATATTTATGTTTCAGTGTATGGACCACCTCCAGTAGCTTGGATTCTCTTTTTTGTGAGTCCTATAAGAAAATAATACATAATTTTATAGAATTCTATAAAATGAATTAATTAATTACGCACTCTTTGCCATTCTTTCGCATTTCAAATAGGTAGACCCATACTATTTAATTTTGTGGTAAGCTGATCCCATGTGTCCTTTAACTGTATTTTATGGGCCCGCCACGGCCAATATCAAGATTTTGCGCCGTCAGCTCTACCAGCATTTCCATTTGCTTTTTGTTCATAATTTTTCTAAAAAATGGTAGTTGTAGATATTTATAATAAACAAAAAAATATTTACTTACAAAAATTTCCATTTTAAATTTCAACTTGCCGTGGCAGCAAGAGAACCAGCTTCAAACTTTAACTATATGAGGTCTGATCAAATAACTTTTTTTCTAATTTCGTGAGCTACGTATGTTCGATTTTTGCTTTTTTTTCTGTTATACTCGTATTGGTACACATGTCTGTTATATATGTTGGCAATATTAATTTTTGATTGTCAGTTTGTTTTTGACAAATAACGATTTTTTCGATTTTTTACTATTTGAAAATATGGATCAAAGAAGCTGTATTAAATTTTGTGTAAAAAATGAAATTAAATGCGCAAGGACATTTGAAATGTTGACTATAGCGTTTGGCGAGTCTACTATAAGCAGAACACAACATCAATTGTGGTATAACCAGTTTAAAGAAGGCCGAGAAGATGTCAAAAACAATGCTCGTCCTGGTCGCCCGCGCACGTCAACAAACGATGAAAACATTGAAGCGGGGAAGAAAATGATTTCGGATAATCGTCGAATTACTATCAGAGAGGTTGCTGATGATGTTGGGATATCGTTCGGTTCATGCCAAGCAATTTTTACGGATGTCTTAGGCATGAAATGTACGGCAGCGAAGATTGTTGCAAAGTTGCTAACTTTTGAAAAAAACAATGCCCCATGGACATCGCTCAGAAGCTATTGAACGTCGTCAACGACGATCCAAATTTCCTCAAAAAGGTCATAACTGGTGACGAATCATGGGTGTATCGCTATGACATTGAAAGCAAGGCCCAATCATCCCAATGAAACCGAATTTGTTTAAAATTTGAAAATAACCGTTATTTATTGATCAGACCTCGTATACTGAAATGATCTTATGCAACTAGTTACAGTTGAACTTTAAGGCCAAAATTTTCAAGAACATGCTTAAATAATGGACTTTATTATTCAATCGCTGCTGACGATAAAAATAAATTCTTTTTTCAACATATGAAAGGAAATTATACTTTTGATATACATATTATTTATTACGAACTATTAGGGTTCGTTAAATCCAAGCTTAACAGTAAAAAAATTATAAACAAAAAGAGGATAATGTGCAAAATTACTTAGTGGATGTTACAAAATTTGTAACCCATGCTTTAAACTCATGCAGTATGCGCAGAATAACACAGTTAAAGCTTGTGTAAAAGATAGAATTTTTAAGCTTTTCTTTACCAATCATTTATTGTAATTTTAAGTACAGGTCTTATATTTCTTAACAAGAGATCAAGCGTGTAAGTAAGGTCAACAAAGTACTAAGGTAAAAACAAATTTTTTTAATGAAAAGAAAATCTCGTATTACTGCTGTGTGAAATGATATTTTTTGATAATTTAAAATTCTGACGTTTCTATAAAAAGGAAGAATACATATGTACATATGTAAGTACATATTCATATAAAAGTAAATAAGCTATGAAACAATATCCGTTGCTCATTTTAATTCCTTTAGGAATGACATCGTCCCAATTGTTAGATATTTTAATTTTTGTTTCAGGGAAACTACAAAACCGACGCACAGAGGAGTATTTGACCCAAAAAGCTGGCCAAAAAGGCAAAAATTAATTTGATGAAATCCTAAGAAAAAATTACGCAGATCGATAGAGAACAAAATTCTACATCATATCGTGTAATTTAAAGGGTGTAAGTTAAGATTTGTAGTTGTGGGACGCTGTTAAAGTCAGGAAAGTGAAGAAAATTGCATGCGTTTTTATTGAATTTTTTCGATTTCAAGATATTTATATGATATTTTTTTATGGCTAAACGAATAGAGGTATTACATTGATTATTTTTTTGCCTGAAAGATTTCATCAGCAGCTAATTTCAGTATTTAAAAAGAAAAATTTATCTTAAATATTTATTTTTAAAATTTTAATTATAAAAAAAACTATGTATTTAAATATATTAATTCTTACCAAAAACAAAAACGGAAAAGCTTTTTGAAAGTGAAGGTAGCTGTTGTACAAATAATGTTATATACCACAATAAAATATGAAATCTCTAATTTAAGAAAAAAGAAAAAAAGTTTGCGCAAGTTTGCGCCATTATTTTTGGTGATTTTTTGAAAATTTTACCTTTTTTCTATTTTTGCTCATAAGGCACTTTTTCTTATACTTTATTGTCGTCATAAACTTTTGTGTTTTTCGAATTATTGATGTGAAATATCAAATGATGGATTACCTGCCTTTAAAGAGGAATTTCTTAGAATTCAGTTCTTACTTTATAAATTCAAATTTACTAACTGTAAGTCAACCCACGCATACACACCTATTAAACTGTTTTTGTTTACCAGCGGTCTATGTAATACTTCATCGTCTTCAGGACACTTTATTTCTTCTGAAAATATAGTTAGCCATAAACATACCTAATTTAAAAGGGTTACAAATCAAAATTACATTTAAAAACGGTGCAGGTATATAAAAAATGCACCCAAGTATCAGGTTATTAACTAATTAACGGAAAAATGCACTTTGAAAAATATACGTATATGGCTTATTGCGCAAAATTCTTATTATAAGAGTTTTGCAACTTTGAGAGATAACATGGAAAAAATTACACAAGATTTGAGTTATTCCAAATAGTACAGGAATCTAATGCTAGAATCATTGACGAGAAGTTGCAGTTTTTAGCTAGTAAATTGTGTGCGATTTCAGAATGCCAGGGAGATGGGGATATACAAGCAGTAATGCAGTGTGTTATAAATTTCAAAAATTGTTTCAAAAGATATTGGGGTTTAGCACAACGAAAAGAGGACCGATTTTTAAGCACGTATGCTAAATGGCTGGAAGGAACTCTGACAATACCAGAATTTGGCAGTTCATCTTCAGGGCGACCAAAAAAATTATTTAATGAAGCAAGTGAAAGAGAAGAAATTCGTCAGCAATTAACAACAGAGGAGATCACATTTACTGCATCAATGAGCCAGATGCGGCTAAATTAATAATGGATATAACACGATCTCCAAGAAAAGCAAAAATTTACAAGTGATCGTTAACAACTTCCGAAGTCAACACAGTCAATAAGTTTTCAACGGAGGGTGCTTTAGCATTGTTTATAAATGCTGAACTCACGAAAAACCAATATGAAATTTTATACAATGCCAACAAAAATGTATATCCATGCTACTCATTGCTAAAAAATGACATTAGCGGAAGTGAAGCTGCAATCTCTCTGCAATCTCTGCAGTTGGATTATGAAGAACTTCAGTTTCTTGAAAAGGTTTTGAGCAGTGACCCTTTTTTAAGCTGCAATACACAAAAAACCTTTTTTATCAGATACTATTCAACTACTACTTCCTGATACAGATGATAATGCCCATGATGAAATACGTATGACATTATCATAATTTTGAATTTTTAAATTAGTTTAATTCTTTCATGTGATGAGTATTTAATAATATAAAATAATTATCAGAAGTAAACATGTTTTTGCTTATTTGGTTGTTTATTCCTTATAGAAAGCCAAGCTACGAGACCAATTTTTTTAAATATTTAATATTGGATAAATTATAATTTTGAGAAAGGAGACATTGTAACATCCATAAAAAGCTATGTTTTATTTCCCTGTATCTACACAACTACAATAGTTCGACTATCTAAATTTAATTTGACTTGCTCTTAGAATAAAGTACAGTTGCAAATCAAATTTTGGCGGAATGCGAGGGGGAGAACGGCATACGTAATAATAAATAATTTTTCTAAAAATACACAACAAATATATAAAAATAAATTCTCTTCAAAATGAAAAAAAAAAACAAAGTTCTAAATAGTGGTTGGGTGGGTGGTTGGTGGGTGTCAAAAATAACACTAACCCAATAATAATCTGCCACTACCTTTTTTTTATCAAACTAAAGCTAAAACTATCAAAAAAGTTAAACTTTTAAAACAAAAACCACGCTTAATAATTTTGGCCAGCTTTTTGGGTCAAATACTCCTCTGTGCGACGGGTATATATTCTAAATAGTTTGTAGTAAATTGTTTTTGTCAAAAATTTTCAGAGCTGGTTAAATTCTACTCACCTCGGAACTATAAAAATACCTCTTGACACACGCCCTTAGCTATAAATTAACGATTACGAGGGCTGCTATATATATTTCTGGCCTGACAACACTGATTGCTGCCAAGTGCAATCTGACATTTCCATTGGAAAGTTTGTTATTTTTAAGCATAATCGTACTCAAAACGTTTTGACGTACGACCATTATTTGTGTTGTTTACAGTGACTACAATATAGAAAAAAATGTAAGTAACTCGTGAACATTTTCGTGCCATCATTTTTCACAACTTTCGACATGGATTATCACGACAAGAGTGCATTGATGAACTTAAATCTTTATATGGCGATGAAGCACCATCCTATAGCACTGTGAAAAATTGGTATAATGAATTTAATCGTGGCCGAAGCTCGCTCAAAGACGAATTCCGTGAAGGTCGTCCAAAAACGGCTGTTGTGCCAGAGAACATTGATGCCGTGCGTGAACTCATAATGCAAGATCGACATGCGACATACCGAGAGATAGAGACATCCTTGGACATTTCTTCCACCAGCATACATTCGATACTACATGAACACCTGGCCGTAAAAAAGGTTTGTTCTCGTTGGATCCCGCACAATTTGAAAGTCGCTCAAAAAAAAAAGGCTCGTGTCGATTGGTGCAAAGAAATGTTGCAAAAATACGATTGCGGTGCTTCAAAAGACGTTTATAAGATCGTCACAGGTGACGAATCATGGATCTATGCGTATGGGTCCGAAACGAAACAACAATCGACCGTGTGGGTCTTCAAAGACGAGCAAAATCCAACGAAAGTTGTTCGTAGAAGAAGCACTTCGAAGCAAATGGTCGCCTGTTTCTTCGGCAAAAGTGGTCATGTGGCGACTGTTCCGCTTGAGCAACGTAGGACGGTCACTTCTGAGTGGTACACTACAATTTGTTTGCCTGAAGTCATCGGAGAAATTCGAAAAACCAACAAGAGAAGACGAATCATTGTTCACCATGACAATGCGAGCTCTCACACATCGGCTCAAACCAGAGCGTTTTTGACCGGCCAAAACGTCGAATTAATGGGTCATCTGCCGTACAGCCCTGACTTGGCACTTAATGACTTCTTCTTGATTCCGCACATCAAGAAAAAAATGCGTGGTCAACGATTTTCGTCGCCAGAAGAAGCTGTTAAAGTCTTAAAAAACCATGTTTTAGAGGTGTCTCAATCGGAGTGGACAAAATGCTTCGACAACTGGTTTGAGCGCAAATTTCGTAGTGGGAGTTCTTGGGAGTGTTTTTAAAAAAATAACTAAACTCAACTGTGGATATCTAACAACTGACTTTATTAAATTTCTTTAGTATTCATTGAACTTATTTTTAACAGAAATTTTTGTTAATGCAGCTTAAAATGCATTTTACAATTTTTGTTTACTTATGCTTAATTTTAACATTATTTCTTAATTATTTTATATTAATATTGAACGGTTGCAATTCCTGGAATTGCGACCGAAAAATAATTTTGTTTTCTGTTCTTAACCGGAAATGAGTTTGCTGTTACAATTATTATTTTTATTTTATTTTGTGCTTATTATGTTTTTAATAAATTCATCAATAGTATCATTTTTTATATAAGTGTTTGTATTTGAATTTGTATATGTAACTTCTCCCCCCTTTAGATTGGAATTCTCCTGAATTCTTTTATTCAAATTAATTTTAATATATTTTAATTTTGTTCTCCAAAATACAATTATTAATATTATTGCAAGTATTAGAAAAAAGTTACATCCGTATATTACTTTATTATGGGTTTTCAAATTAGAAATATTTTTAAAATTTATTTCATTTTTTTCATCTAATTTTTCAAACGTAAGTTTTTCTGTAAAATTCTTTATATCGTTGTATTGCAAACTCATAATATTTCCTTCAAATTTTTCAATTAAATTAGAATAATTGTAATCATTAATTTTTATAGAACAATTGTTAAACTGAATTATATAATTTCCATTTAGAATAGTATCATTATTATTATTATTACATGTAGTGTTTACATACAAATTTATTGCGTTTTTAACCAATATTGTTTTTTCATCCAGTGCTATAAGTTCTAATGCTCTGTTTGTTATTAGTTTACAGTTTTTTGTTAATATACAATGGTTACTAGGTTTTAATTGTCTGAAATATTTACTTTCTTCAAATTGCATAGTTTTATTTTTATATGTGAATACTTCTTCTATTCTGGATTCTATTTCTTTTTGATTTTTATTTGGTAATGGTATGATTTTTCTTATTTTTACTTGTATAAACAATTTTGGTATTTTAAGGCTTAATATTAGATAAGTATTATTAAAAGTTGCCATTCCTAATTGTAAATATTTTAATTTATTAAAATCAATATTATATTTTTTAAATTCATGATTTGTCAAAATATTTGGGTGAACTAACCCGTATTTGGCTGAAACTACATTGTCTTGAATTTGTTCTATTTTGCTTTTTATTAATTGGATTTTTGACATTTGTTGTAAGTACAGGGTGTTTTTTATAGACGTATAGAACTTCGAATTGAAATAAAACACAAGAAAATCGTTTTAATGTCCATCAATTTCGCTTTATTGGAAGGATAATTTTATGCCATTAATGTTTAAATATGATTTCGGGCATGTGGCCGCCGCGGCTGGCTCGAATAAAGTCAATTCTACAGGTCCAATTTTCAACCACTTTTTTGAGCATGTGGGGCCGTATGTTGGCAATAACGCCACGAATGTTGGCTTCCAAGTCCCCTAACGTTTCTGGTTTGTTGGCGTAGACGAGCGACTTCACATATCCCCAAAGAAAATAATCCAATGGTGTCAAATCGCACGATCTTGGTGGCCAATTGACAGGTCCATTCCGCGAAATTATGCGCTCATCGAATGTTTCCTTCAATAAATCGATTGTAACGTGCGCTGTGTGGCATGTAGCGCCGTCTTGTTGGAACCACAACTCATGCACATTCATGCCATCCAATTGGGGAACAAAATAGTCGGTTATCATGGCTCTATACCGGTCTCCATTAACGGTAACTGACTCTCCAGCATTATTTCGGAAGAAGTATGGCCCAATGACTCCACCAGCCCATAGAGCACACCAAACAGTCAGTTTTTGTGCATGTAATGGCGTTTCAAGGGTCTCATGTGGATTCCCTTCACTCCAAATGCGGCAATTTTGCTTGTTGACGTAGCCATTCAACCAAAAATGAGCCTCATCACTGAACAAAATTTTGCTATGAAAATCAGCATCGAGATCAATCTCATTTTCGGCCCATACACCAAAATCACGACGCATTGCATGGTCTCGCGGCTTTAATTCTTGCACAAGCTGGATCTTGTAAGGTCGCAAGCCAAGATCTTTGCGCAAAATCTTCCATAAAGTTGATGGACAAAGCTCTAATTGCTGTGCACGGTGGCGAATCGATTCATTCGGGTCCTCTTCAACACTTTGCTCTACAGCGGCAATTGTTTCTTCGGTGCGCACTGTTCGACGTCTCTGCGGATGCGTATTATCACATAGAGTAAACGTAGTGCGAAAACGATCCATGGTTAACCGAATTAATTGCTCTGATGGCCGATTATGTCGACCATAAAATGGACGGAGCTTGCGGTAAACTTCGCGAACTGAACCATTATTTTCGAAATAAATTTGCACGATTTGCAAGCGTTGTTCTTTTGTCAACCTATTCATGATGAAATGGCAAACCAAACTAAATATTAATCACTTGACAGCTGACAAAATGGCCGCCAGTTAAAAAAGTGATGCCAACTTAAAGTTCTATACGTCTATAAAAAACACCCTTTACATGTGTTGTTGATATTCTTCATCTACAATTTTATTTATGGCATTAATACCTTTTTCAATTTCTTTTCTATCATCTTTTACAATATTTTTTATTTGATTTATAGCTAAACTAAAATGATTGTTTATATGTACCTGTTCGTCTAGTGTCTTGTCAGTCTGTGATAAGTGTTTTTGTATCGTTTGTCTATCTTCATCGTCCATTGTTCCAATTGTCCATTTAGCTACAGTACCTATTGCATTTACAAGTCCTCGTTTTTGTCTTTTTTCACTTGGTATTAAAGTTAGTAATTTATTCCTTGCTTCTAATAATTCTGCTTGTAATATGTCCTTGTTACTTGTTTTCGCTAATATAATGTTGTCCGTCATTTCGTTAATAATATTTTCTATTTGTTTAACGTCAATTATGTGTAATACTATGTCACTGTCCTTTACTATTTCTTGGTCTCTTATTTGTAAGTCAACAAATCCTGTTTGGTCTACTAGTTCGGTTATAGTCATTGTGCCATTACTCGGTTGCGTCCATGCTGTCAGAACCAGTATCATAATTATTATCTGAAAATTTTAATGGTTTTTTAATATTGCTGGAGTGAACATTTTGTAACTTTTCTTTTCTATATCTTGGTTGCTCTTTGTGTCTAATAGCTTTATAATTCTTAATATATCCTTCTTCTCTAATTTCTTTGTATTCTTCTCTGGTTTTATTTAGTCTTTGTATGACCTTTCTTTTGTTACTTTCTAGATTCTTCCTAACTTTCTCTTTTTCTATTTTTCCATTTTGAACTTCATTCGGGGTATATTGGGTACTTGAGTGATAACGATCGTTATAATTTCTTATTGCTTTTTGGATTAATTGTTTTATCGGAAGTTCCTTGTTTGTTTGATATAAAATCCTAAATTTTTCTGCTAGTGAACTATGCATCCTTTCTATGTCTGCATTACCCGTATGACTATTGGGTTTTGTTAAATGCAGTTGAATACCTTCTTGGCTCAAGAATTCCTGAATTCGTGCTGCTTTAAATTCGTTATCAGCTATTATTTTATCTGGTTTACCTATTTTTGCAAAGTGTTCTTCTAATTGTTCAATTATTGTAATAGGATTTCTATCGTTCAGTGAATAAGCTGCCCCAAATTTTGAAAATTTGTCTATTGTTGTTAAAAAACGATTACCTTTAATTACATACGTATCAATGTGTATAATTTGGTTTTTATCTAACGGTGTTTCCGTAAGTTGAAATTTATTTTTAATCGGGCGTCTATCGTATTTTACTTGTTGGCATAGATCGCATTGGTTTATTACGATTTGAATTAATTCCATTAGTTTTGGGTAATATATTTTATTTTTAATGTTGTTATAAGTTTCTATTATTCCTGAATGTATACTTTCTCTAATATGATATAATGAAATTTGTTTTATGGCTTCAACTTCTGTCTCAATGTCCATTGCTCTCATGGTAGATTTTATGAATTTAATTTGACTATCGTTTGAGTACATACTTATTAACTTTTGCTGCACCAAATTATAGCTATGCTCTGATAACTCTGAATAAATTCCTATTTTACCTTTTGAAATATATCTTCTAAAAATATCTCCCATTTGTTCAAAATCGCATTCTGCAATAAAAATAATTCTCTTTCCATGTATTTCTTTACATTCTTCTTTTTTATTATTTGTTAAAATTATTTGAGTTTTATATTTATTCACGATTTCTTCTTTTATAAAAAAATGATCTCCTAAATCTTCTTGTGCTGAGTGTATTGTTGCCATAGTTATGTCGTCTTCAATATTATTAATTGAAAAAGTATCAGAATCTTTACCTCCCTCCTTTTCTAAAATAGTGTCCTCACTATTTTCTAATCTGCTTAAAAAATCTGCAACCTTGTGCCTCGTAAAAAAAACGGTATTATTAATTTCGGGTCCTTCTGGGCTTTGCCTACCCAGGTTTAAGCGATTTTGGCCAAACCTGTGATTAGGGTGTCCTGCCACCTGAGGATTATTGTAATTTCTTTCTACATTATCAATATCCATGGGTTCTGGTTGATTATTTTTATAACGATTCCAACGAACTTGATTGGAATTTGGTCTAGAGTTCCCTAATTGTTGAAATTGCCCTGAAAATTTGTCATCTCTTACATTATTTTGAAATCTGTATCTTCCAGAATTATTATTATTATTATTGTAATTTTTATTAAAACCGTTCTGTTCTTCATGTCTACAAAAATTTGGATTCCATTTATTTCTATCCTGATACTGTCGCTTATTAATTGCTTCCCTACCATAATATGCCCTGTCAATATTTTGTTTATTTTGGTACTGATTTCTATGTCTTTCTTCTTTCAAATATGTCTTGTATTCCGGTCTTATGCAAGTATCTTCAAATCGTCTTTGGTTCATTATGTATAAAATATTTTTTAATCTCTCTGGTCATAAATCTTGTCCAGTAATGTCCCTTGTGTTATTTCTTTGATAGTATTTACTAACAAACTATCTATATTTGTTAAATCTATTCCACATTCACCATTATAATACACTATTAATTCATCGGTCTTATATTTAATATTTTGTATTTTATTAATTAGTTCACTTACTGTGTTAACTCTCAAATTTGAAATTCTTCTATAAATCTGGTGAGGTTCGGTGTCCGGCTTGTATCTTAACTTTAATGTGTCCTTTATTAGTTTCCAGTTGTCTGGCTCGGGGATGTTGATGATTGAATTTTTTGCTTCACCTTGGATGGTTTTATAGTATATGGCTCTTACTACCTCTTTTTTATTCTCTTCATTTTGTAGTGTTGATAATAGGTATTCTACGCCGCTAAAAAATGAATTGACGGTTACATCTCCTTGTCCTGTGAATATTGGAAGATGATTCACAATTTTGAGTGTCCTGTCCAGAATGTCATTGTTGTGCTGTTGTCTTTGTTGTAACTCAACATAAGCGAGTCTGAGTTGTTCCAGCTGCTGCTCCCTTCTTGCAAGCTGCTCCACGATATCCACGTTGGCCATTTCTTGTTGTAGTTGCTCCATTCTTCTTGCGTCAAATCTTCTTTGTCTTGATTGTCGAATTTTGACTTTTTGATTGTAACTTTGCCTTTGTGGCTTTTACTGATGGTTGTTGCACTTTCACAAGATTTATTTTATATTTTTAATTATTTTTGTTCTATAGTGGTTCGTACACCGTTTTGCCGTGTGTCGTTACTGCACTCTTATAGAAAATAACTGTTTTTTATTAAATTAATTAGTGGTTCTTACACTGATTTCACGTATGTCGTCACTGCACTAATATTTATTTATTTTTTTTTTTTTTCGTTTCACGCTCCTTTTTATTTAAAAGAAAAGGAGTACCGACTGCGCCAATTTCGTAGTGGGAGTTCTTGGGAGTGTTTTTAAAAAAATAACTAAACTCAACTGTGGATATCTAACAACTGACTTTATTAAATTTCTTTAGTATTCATTGAACTTATTTTTAACAGAAATTTTTGTTAATGCAGCTTAAAATGCATTTTACAATTTTTGTTTACTTATGCTTAATTTTAACATTATTTCTTAATTATTTTATATTAATATTGAACGGTTGCAATTCCTGGAATTGCGACCGAAAAATAATTTTGTTTTCTGTTCTTAACCGGAAATGAGTTTGCTGTTACAATTATTATTTTTATTTTATTTTGTGCTTATTATGTTTTTAATAAATTCATCAATAGTATCATTTTTTATATAAGTGTTTGTATTTGAATTTGTATATGTAACTCGCATGCAAAAGTGTATAAATCATGCTGGAGAATACTTTGAAAAACAATAAAATCATTTTTGATTATAAATATTCGCATTTTCACTATTAGGACAGAAATATATAGAACAGCCCTCGTATAATTTTTTTTAACACACAGCATTTATTAAAGGGGAAATAACGAGAAAAGACAAAATTAAAAAAGCTGCTTTTTTAAATACATTCATTAAAGTTTAAAAAGCGAAATCTACCAGGATAAGTTTTAACTTTTAGTAAAACACATAAAACATTGAAAAAACTTATGTTTATTTCTTACTAGCAGTGCCCACGACTTCATTTTCGTGTCAAATATAGAAAAATGTGTTTTAAAAATTTATTTCAGAGTTCTGTAGACAGATAAAAGTTTTCCATTCACAAAAATAAAATTAGCAGACAACTGTTTTAGTACTATTATACCGGTTAAATTGGGTGCTTTCACACTAGTAACTCTATTTTCTAATTTTTACGAAAAAAAAGTATTCTATATTGGAATCAAGGTATTAGAAACCTCCTTAGAAAATTTTGTTCAAATCCATCCAGTAGTTTTTAGTAGTTAAGTGTTCGCATCACGTAAAACAGCGTTAATTTTTTATACCCTTCAAGTTTGTCATTCTGTGTGTAATTTTCCCAATATCCATTTCCGACCCCCCTGACTTCTTATGCATAGCGAAGACGATTGAGCGATGTCCGTCCGTGTTAGTGTTGAGACCAAGTTTTGATTTCACAAAAAAAAAAAGAAAAAAAAGTTAATCGATCAGATATAGTGTCGAAAGAGGTACTATTGGAAATAAGCATGATCGGTCCATGTCCTTCGAGCCAGCAGGCAAAACACCACACCTACCTCTAATTTTTTCATGTTATTTGGAACAATAAAGTAACTCCAATCAAAAATATTAAAAAAATAAGAAAAAACATCTAGTTAATAAATTAGAGCTCACCGACATTTTCCGAGTTAGGAGGCTCTAAAATTTTCACATTTTTTGAAATATATCATTTTAAAGCTTTTGAAGAGATCTTTAAGAAATACAAAAATTTTTAAAAAATGCTTAATCCATTAAGAGCCGATAGCATTTTTATGTAAATTAATATACATATATGCAGTACCAAACATTTTTTATTTTGAAATTCTCTGTCACCCCAATATTTGGTTTTTGGATTGGAGCTACTTCACTAAACTAGATTCACATAGATGGTGTATAAGGGTATATAAGATTTGGCATAGCAGAATATAGCACTCTAACTTTTTTTTAAATTCACAGAAGTTTATTTATTTATAACATTTGAGTTTTCTAACGCAACATGGCGAAAAAGCATCTTCTTGGATTATATTTCAAACGTTGCCAAAATTATTTTTAAATTTTATTTCAATATATTTGTGCATATGTAGATGTAGGTTTCGACTTTTTCTGAAGTCACACTTGTCGTAAGGAATTCGTTAAGAAATTAAGGTAGTTTGTCTGAAATCTGACTTGTTGTAAGTTAATTGAAATTCTAAACAAAGCGGTTAAAAAATCTCTTAATAAAAGGGTACTTAGCGACTTCCTACCACATATATTTGCGGTTTCGTACTAACATAACGTTGCGAATTTTTAATAATATTAAACAACGGGAATTTTTTCTTCTTTAATTATATCAATTAATTTTTAAAAAAATCTTTTTTTTTTCGTGCTATTTTCCCGATTAAATATTTAAATCACCGATATTGATTATTAAGGGTCAAAGCACGTCTCGATGGCCATTTCGAATTTTTACCTACACGTGATATCGTACCTATTTACACATCGTTTACGGAGTCGGAACATTTTGTTTAGTAGGTATACATAATTCGTACATCTACTTATTTTTATTTTTACCTTTACCATTTAAAATTCAAAAATTCGAGTAGATTGTTTGTCTTATTACTTTTTGACAGGATGAATAAATGTTTAATATGCACATGTGTCTTGAATCTTATTTTTTTATATTTGTGCATTGATTAGGAAAAAGACGACAAAAATGTTGTTGTTTTCTACAGCATATTGCACAGAATTGAAAAGAAAAGCAATAATAGTTTATACAACTCATCATTTAGCGAATACAAAAGGATGTATGTATATTGCCTCGTGTTCCAATAATAACTTTATTGATCAGCTTCTTTAACTTTAAAAAGTTTTTTTTTGAATTTTATATACTCACATATTTAAAAACACATAGTACAAAGCAAACAAGAATAAAAAACAAATTTATAACTAAAAGCACATGCACACGTTCATAGTTACAAGATAAGCTAAGGAATGCAGCAAAGCCAATTTTTAGAAATGTGCAAACTACATTTAAAGTATTTTGTAAATGAAGGAAAAATAAAAGTTATATGTTCATACGTAAATGCACACATATGTATATATGTACATATTTGTAGTTGGATTTAACGAAGCATTTTAGGGGATCTTTAATTCCAACTTTTTAAAGTTTCCATTATAAGCTTTACTTCAGCAGGAACACCTCAGAGCTGCACAGTCTAGATGGTCTGAGGAGGTTACCTGCAGGGTCTCGAGGACATTGTGGCCTCAGTACGATAATAGGAGAACCGCAAATCTACTGAGGTTTCCTCGGGGGCAGCTGGGCATACTAGTGGCGGTGCTGACGGGGCACTGTGTCATTGGTACCCATGCTAGGAGATTGAATCTTCCGCATCATGACTACTGTAGAAGTTGTCAAGATGAGGAAGAGGAAGAAACGGTAGAGCATCTGCTCTGCCACTGCCCAGCTCTTTCTAAGAATAGAGCGGCCATCAGAGACTGCATGGTCTTGCAGACTTATCTGTCTGCGACGTTGCTAGGATAAACTTGTTTATCCGGTCCTCGGGGTGGTTTCGATTGGGATCTTTGACGGTGCCGTAATGGCCTGGATCTTATCCCCTGCAAATCCTGTTTCCAGGCAACACAACGGGACCTTTGGGACCCAAGTGGGTCGGTCTTTATGCCGACGGCCTGTGCAACCTAACCCAACCTAGGGGATCTTGGCTTAGCTAACAGTTCCATATTTAAAAATTGCTGTCCGATTTTAAGGTTTGATATGAATTTACTTTGTACATATTGTTACGTTTTTCCCTTTTAGAACAAACATACGGATTCTGTTGATTGCAAATACCACTGTGGCTCATTATAAATTCTGTATTCTTACTTTATGGCTTTCTCTGGCTATACTCCTTCATCCTACCGATCTTGTAAATCCCATGGTCTCGTATTTACTAAACATGCGCCATTCTTACAATAGAAGCCATCGTCGCTACATTACTGTATTACTCCGGCGAGACATGAACTACTCGATGCCTTGTTTAGTAACCTCAACTATCGTTTTGTTATGTCGTTACACTTCCCTGCGCCAACCGCTGCCGTTCCTACTTTTTATTACAAAGGGCGTCTTGACAATTATCTGTTACTTTTATATTAAATTAGACATCTCCACTTAATTATCTGCCATGGCTTCATACAATAATTGTCTTTTTTTCCGGGAGGTTTGCGAACTTAAGATCGTCTGTTTTACAGAACGCACCTCTACCAACGCAACCACTGAGGTCGCTCAGTTTCTGTTAACTAACTGTGGTATTATTCTATACACACACCATTAGTCAAAGTAACTTATTCAACACGCGCATACGGAAACAACAACATGGGTTGCCAGATTTTATTTTCGTAACAATACATATGAGCTGGTTTTTTTAAATGGCATAAGTCTATCAGCCTTATGCAAAAAAAGACTAACGTAAACTTTAAAGTTCACACTAGTTAACTAACACACTAAGCCTAACAAAAGTATGGTAAAAAATGGTATCCTAAAACACTACTTTAACTAATGTATGCTGCAATACATTTTAAACTTTAATACCGGCAACACCATTCACTTTTTATAGTTAATGATACATAAACACGAATATTAATTTGTTCGGGTAGTCAAATCTATTGAAAAAGTTTTATATTATTGTATAGTAAAATTACTTTTTTTTTAAGTTAAGGTTACATGAAAAACAAAAATTCAATGCATTAACAATAGTGTAAAACATTTAACACAACACTTTTTTGTTAGAATTGATATCAATTATTTGAATAACGAGCTTTGTTTACTTTTGTTGATTATATGCACATCACTATAGAATTTTGTTAATTTATGTTATTTTTTATGTGATTTTAAGTGATTTTAAGTAAATTGTGATAATTTTAAAATAAAATCATCAATCCTTGGCTTGTAATTTCTTGGCCGATTATACATAGATATTTCAGTTATGCATTCTAAATAAAATATTACAATATTAAAACAAGTTTTTCCATAATATCAAAATTAATTTTATCGATTCTGCTCACTAAATTTAGTGTATCCATTTTTTCAATTTTGTTTTTTAATTAACACAATTTTTTTTTCGTTTTATTAAAAACTTATTTCCACAAAATTTTTGTTGACAATATGTATTCCAAAAAATAAATATCAAAAACGTCACTTTAAAGTAAGGGGTTACCTACTTTAAAAATTTTAAAGTTGATGTAGGGCTTACCATACGTTTGTTAAGCTAATAATCGTTTTTGGATGAAACTTTAAGGAATTTTTCTTAACAATGAGTTTAAAGCAGCGTTAACTTTTTTTGCATAAGACCGTATATTTTCATATATTGATATATTAAAGGGTTTGCTTTTGAATCAATTTAAAAATATTGGCCAACTTAAACTAATTCGAGTGATGTTTTCTACACCATATACTTTTAAAATTTTATTATGAAATAATAATTACTAAAATTATTTAAAAATACAACAATTTTTTTTGGCTCGACATGAGCTTATACGAGTACCACCTTCAAAAATAACATTTTAGAAGTAATAAAAGCAGGAGCAAATTTAAGTCCATAATTTTATAGACATAAAAAAGCTTTACGAAAATAAAATTTTCTGTAAAAAGTGGCAGTTAAAATGAAGAGATTTATATACACTAAAAACCAAATTTATTAAGAGTTTATTTTATAAAAATGCAAATTATTCGTTTTCAAATAAGAAAAATATTTTATACTTAATTTTATAGTTACTATATTGAAGTATTTATAGTGCTTCATGAAGTTTTATAAAGTGGTAACATATTAATTTTGCTGAGGCTTTTTGGTCTTCCCTTTCTATCAAAGAAAAAAATGTTTTGAATGGATCATTATATAGAAATTTTTGTAAGATTCATTCTTTTTAAACCTCATCCAACATATTTTAAAGCAGTTTAATTTTCTGTACCTGTATTTTTTCTATTTTTATTTCCCTTTCTAAAGATTTAGTCGAAACAAAGTATTCTCTTTTCATTTCCTACAAAATGAAGCTGTTTTTTCGGCAAGCCTTTATTGCATTATTATAGTCTTGGGCAGTGTATAATTGGTCTATTTCTTTAATGCTGTTTTCACAACTGCAAGATATCTGTCGTTTGGAAGAAACTAATAAAAGTTGTTTTAACTTAAGATACAACTCTGTTGAAATTGTGATTGTAACTATTGAGAGAAAGAGTCTATACCTCATTAAAATTACCCTTAACTTAGTTTTTTGAAAAAGTGGACTTATACCACTTTCAAAAAAACCAGCAAATTGTTTGCCAATATGTATTCATAATATAGCTGGGTCTATATACTTATACTTACATACAATATGGTTTCATATTCAGTTTTAAAGACTAACATTAATTAGACTGATCAAATCGTCCTTAAAGGCACCGTTACTTACTTGTGTACTTATGCCTTCAATATTTTTACGAATCTTCGGAGAGTATATTGATTTTGAAATTCCGCGGATAAAACATCAATATAAATGCATACATCAAGGATATTTAAGATGCTTATTTGGAAACAGAACAGAAAAGCTAGAATCACTACATACATATATAAATATTAATATAAAATCACTTTGGCATACACGGTAAAGGATGCCTTTGCCGAGGCAAGCTTGATTTCACAAAAAAAAAAAAACAAATATGTCGATCGATCAGATATAGTGTCGAAAGAGGTGCTATTGGAAATCAGTATGATCGGTCCATGTCCTTCAAGGCAGCAGGAAAAACGCGTAGGTAGGCGTGCTACCTCTAATTTTTTCATGTCATTTGGATCTATAAAGTAACTCTAATCAAAAAAATAAATATATGGGCCGATAGAGAATTAAAAAATAAGAAAAAATTGTAGCTCGCCCATATTTTCCGAGTTACGAAGCTCTAAAATTTTCAAATTTTTTAAAATAACAATATGGGTATCATTTTAAAGCTTTCAAAGATATCCTTAAGGAAATACTAAAATTTTTAAAAATTGCTTAACCCATTAAGAGCTGATGTCATTTTTATGTAAAATTATATATGTGCAGTACCAATGTTTTTTTTTAATTCTCTGTCTCCCCAATCGTTGCTTTTTTGATTGGAGTTACTTCACAAAACTAGATATACATAGATGGTGAAGGGTATATAACATTCGGCATAGCCGAATTTAGCTCTCTTACTTGTTTAATATCGACTTAATTACGAAAGAAACATTGAGCCTAGTAAGAGTTGGAAAAGTGGCTGGTGTAAAAAAGAAGCTCAATGTTAGCGGATGAAAATTCTTTCAAGGCGACCCATTACATTATAGGAACACCCTTTAATTTCTAGTTTTAAATATTTATAAATTTTGTTACCCTCTCATTACGAAGTATATATTTTATTATTTTCTGCTGTTGGGAGCTTTATTAACGCCAAATTTGTTAAAAAATTTTACTTCAAATTTAAAATTCGGTTCAGAAATGATTGAGTTTTGCGGGCACAAACATAAAAAGTTAAAAAAATTGAAAGCCTTCTCCTTTCTTAGAGTCAATTATAAATAACTTTTATTTAATTAAACCACGGGAATATTTTATTTAATTAGTTAAATTTTTAAAAATGTGATCATTTTATCCTGTTTGAATTATTAAATCACCAATATTGATTGATGAGGGTGAAAGAATGTCTCGATGGCCATTTCGCTACCGCTTACTTATGTTTTTAGGAAACTTCTTTGGTTTTTTAGTTTATTTAAAATGTTTGTGCTAAGTAAGCGGTAGCGAAACGGCCATCGGCCGTAAGGACAAGCAACAGCACGATATCTTTTAAAATTGAATTAAAAACTTTTATTGTTTAACAAAAAAATACTTTATAAATTTCTTTTATACTTTGGGCTTTAAATAAATCTGGGAAAATAATTTTTTTGTTTTAAGAAGAAATAAATTAAAATCAAAAAGAATTATTAAAAAGTAAATTTAACAAAACTGGTAACAATTTGGGTATCTTGCCTTTAACCAGAAAAGAGCCTTGAAAATAATAATACAGTTTTAAAACATTTATTTATAAAAAGGAAAAATAGTTTAGAATCGTGAACAACAAAAATATTGCCGATGCCGATATATCGGCAAACACAATGTATCGTCGATATATCGTAATTGGATGCATCCCTAATTACAATACACGAGTTACGAAAGCCTTGTTACTTAACCCACCGAAATAAAAAACTTTCTTCTAAATAGGTAATGAGATTTTCATTATTAATTTGTTTTAAATTTTTTTTAGATTTATTTTCTTTTACTCAAAAAAGGAGGAAACATTGGTTACACATCCCAAGAAAATTCATAGAATTTCTCCGAAATAGATAAATGAGATTTTCATTATATAATTGTCTAACATTTTGTAAATTCATTTTCTTTTATTCAAGTTTAAATAAAAATAACATGTAAAATGCTTAGAATAACAATGCGTTAAGAAAGAGTGGGGCTCAAATTGAACCAACGAACATACATCCCTGGATACATGCACACTTAACCGCACATGCTGTTTTTGTGAGAGAAAAAAAACAGAATGAAAGGACTTTTTATCACAGTCCCTTTTTAAAATAAACAAGAAAAAAAATTATGTAAATGATGCTTAAGATGTTGTGAGCCCTGTCCTACCCGCCCGTATGAATAAGTGTGTTGATGGTAGATTGATGTTGGCATTACTGATGATGACGATGGTGTTTTGTTGATTCTATTTCTGTTGGTGTTATTGTTGTTACTATGGATACATGTGTACCGTAATTTTATTTGCTTAAAAGCGTTACGCATCAATTTATGAAAATTTTATTTTTTTTAAACCAAAAAATAACGTTCTGATGAGTGATTTTATAAGAGTAAAAGGATTATGTATTTTAATAAATGCAGGCTTGTGAGATGGTGTTCCCCCTGCAGTGGAAGCTTATTTAGAATATTCAATTAGAATAATTTGAATGAAAAACAGCAGTGCTCTTAAGCTGCTGCTATTTATTGTAATTTGAAAAATTGTTACTATGGAAATATTTGATACGTGACGTTTCTTAGTTTTCATTCTTAAAAGGGGATTTTATTCATAATTTTTAAAACTTAACTATTGATGATAAGAGGTATGTACACAAGTATGTAGATGGGCTTAAAGCCATATAAGTTTTACCCTATTTTATAAAATAAGAAAACAATTTATTTATTTTGCTTTCATTAATTTTAGATTCATTAAATGAGATGTTGAGATACATTTTAAAGTTTGATTTGAGGATTTCATTAATATTTTCGGCTTTATTTTCAAACCTTAGCTTTTTGTAGAACAAACCACATGCAGCATAAAATCTTTCAATTTCTAAGAATAACAACAGAAAACAAAACTTAAACAAAAAAAAAACAAACAGGTTTTTCTTGCAGCCAATCGAGGAATTGTTTGCAAATCGCCATTTTCGTTTGTTTTATTCCGACTGCAAAAAAAGAATGTTGCTTTTTTATACTTGTGCCTGCAGATTTTGAAAATATTTGGTAATATGATATACTATGCTTAAATTAAAGGGTGTCCCCATACAACATACAAATTTTTTAAGTATTATGAACTCTAAAGGGCGATTCTGTAAAATTTAAAATGACTGCGTTTTACTATAGCTCCCAACAACAAAATGTTATACAAAAATAAATCTAAGAATTAAAGGGTGCCCCCATAATTGATGTAGATTTACTTATATGGGCCTATCCTTTGAACCGTTATAGACAAACGCTAGCAAATTGAACAGAATGTCGATTGCTATGACCGTTATAGTAACAAGTATTAATATTAAAAATTATATATTAAAGGGTGCGCCAATACTTCATTTAATTTGACGTATATGGCCATATTTTTGAAAAGTTGTAGACAGAAGCTTGAAACTAACAACGAGCCTGCGTTGCTAAGTCCGCTATAACAATAAGTATAAAATTTGAATTTGGAAGTTAAAGGGTGTCCCAATAGTTGATGTAAATTTAAGTAGGTGATCAAACTTTTGAACTGTTATAGACAGATTGCTCAAACCTAAAGGGGACCTGTATTGCTGTAAGTCCGCTATATCAACGAGCTTATAATTTGAAATTAAGAAATTAAAGGGTGTCCCATAATTGATGTAAATTTACTAATATGGGCCTATCTTTTGAACCGTTATAGACAAACGCTTGAAAATTTGACATAATGTCGATTGATAATGTCGTTATAGTAACAAGTATTAATATCTAAAATTATTACTTAAAGGGTGCCCCAATAGTTCATTTAATTATGTATATGGCCATAATTTTAAATAGTTGTAGACAGACGACTGAAATTTACAAAGAACCTGTATTACTAACTCCGCTACAACAACAAGTATAAAATTTGGTTTTGGAAATAAACGGGTATCCCAATAGTTGATGTAATTTGGTGTATGTGGCCGAACTTTTGAACAGTTATAGACATACAGGTGAAATTTGCTAAGCACGCTATAACAAGAAGCTTAGAATTTAGAAATTAAAGGATGTTCGTAAAATAAATGTAATTTGTTCTATATGGCTATATTTGTCGACCCGTTATATACAAACACCTGAATTTTAGACAGAATGTCCATTACTTTGTGACGTATAATAAGAAGTATAAAAATTTTAAATTATAAATTAAAGGGTTTTACAATAGTTCATATAATCTTATGTATATGGCCAAACCGTTGAACCCCTATAGACAGAACCTGATTGCTAAATCTACTGCAATTTTGAATTTTAAAAATAAAGGGTGACCCTATAGTTGCTGTAATTTGATGAAGTTATGATTATGATGTAATGATTAGTAAATGCAATCTAATTTATGTGGCCATACTCTTGAACCGTTATAGGAAGACAGATGAAATATGTTTTAAAGTCGGTTTTTTAAGGCAAGAATTATTTAAATAATTTTTGAAATAAAATTTATAAAATATTATTCCATTATTTACACACGCTTAAATATATATTTTCTTTATCTAATGGTTAACTTTAATTCAAAATGGTAACAGCACATTTAAAATCAAATTTATAACTTGTCAAACGAAGTATGACAAAACGTGTTTTTGAAAAGTTTTAGCTCTTAAACTTTAATGTCTTCAATAACCCATCCTGTTGTTGACAGTTAGACAGCAGACGAAAAAGAATGGCTTTAGCCACTTTAAAACTCAGTTAAAAATAAGCAGCAAATATTCATTTATAAATTCAAATTAAATATGATTTCAATTAAATACGAGTTAAAAATATATCTTTTTTTTCCTTTCATAAATAACAATAGTACAAGTGTAGAAAGACAACAAAGAAATGGATTCAAAAAGAAAATATTATTTGCAGGCAAGACATCTGTAGGGAATTTTATAAAAAGAAATTATAAAGACTTTTCATTCTTTTAAATTCATTTCTTATATTGCTAAGAAAAAAAGGTCCTTAAAGGACATTTTTGTTTATATAAGAGAAAAAAAAATCCACAGAAAGATCTTTTTTCTTTTCTTTTGTTTTGTAGATGTTTAATTTTCTACCAGGAAAATACAGGCAGTAATGCAATTGTAAAGTATTAAAAAATACTTAATTGGGTATAAGGGTTAATGTTTTGAAGTGCACACATAGAATGGGAACTGAAATAGGAACGAGCATGAAGCAAAAGTACTTGTGTAATGAATGAATTAAATTGCGATTACAGCAAACAAGCCGTTGCTTGGGCTCTTGAAAAACTAAGTTAAATAAAAAATATATAACAACCAATTAAAATTTCAGCTAGACTGACAGCTATCGACACTGACAGACAAATAGTTAGAAACTTACATTGTATGCATTATTTATTTAGGCTTAAAATAATATGGACAATTTAACAATGAAAAATGTAACAGAGTTGTTAAAACATAAAATTTATTTTTTTTCTTCAATTATAATAATTTACGCTTTAGGGTATTTTAATATTATAGAATTTAGAAATTGTTTTTATGGGAAGAACAACTAAATATACATAAATTAAATTAAAAGCAAACATTGCAGCAACTACAACTATGTATATGTACATATGTAAAATCATATAAAAATATTTGCAGAAATAGTATTTTGCACAAAAGCAACAAAAGGAAAGAAAGTTCAAATGGTCAGAAATGATTTATGAAAATATTTTTTATTATATATAATTTAATAAAGGTTTTTTAATGTTATTTTCTTCTTTCCATAGTGTTCTGCAGAATAAAAAAAAAAACTATTCTACATTTTAGGACTGTGTATGTAGAAAACTATAGATGTGCCCGATCTTTCTTTGAAGTGGCCGGTCTTTTTCGTTCATTTATCAAAGAGAGTTCCATTCGCTTAATCGTTCAATTTGAACGTAAACTGTAGAACGCAAGGATTCGCTTAAATATCTGGCTCATGTAGTTCACTTAACTCATCCGTTCAATATATTGAACGAAAAGTCCTCAGTTAAATGATCGCATCACTCCGTTCAGTTGTGTGATTTGTCTAATAGAAAAAAATTTGTTTAAAATACATACAGTTTATTTCAAACAAAGTTTTTTTTCTCTAAAAAAGAGAAATTAATATATTGTTTTTTTTTATTTTTCCTTTTTAAAACATAAAAATAACAATATATTAATTAACCGTGTAAATTTGACTTTTGATGAGATCCATAAGGAAATACTAAACATTTTCAAAAATGCTTAACCTATTAAGAGCTGATGGCATTCTTATGTAAAATTATATATGCAGTACCAAATTTATTTTTTTAATTCTCTGTCACCCTTGTATTTGTTTTTTTAATTGGGAGTTACATCACTAAACTACATTTACATAGATGGTAAAGGGTATATTAGATTTGCCATAGCCGAATATAGCTCTCTTACTTATTTTTACTGTGTATAATAAAATGAATTATATATTTTTTTTTTCAAAAACAATTTTATTTCAATTAAATTTTGAACTGCGCCGAAACGATTACTACAGTAATTTCATGGGGGCCATACATCATATTTCTGCAATAAAATCCTATTTATTTGAATTGCGCCGAAACTATTACTACAGAAATTTCATGGGGGGCCATACATCCTATTTCTGCAATAAAATCCTATTTATCGTCAGCCACTATTGTGTTACATGGCTGGAGAGAATAAAAATCGCGTCGGACATATATATTCGACGTGGCGTAAGCCACATAGTGCACTGTCACACATATGTGTCCAACGTGGCATTCAATGTGTTAACCCTTTCGGGACTACTGGGATAATACGTCCCAGCAATTTTCAAACTGTCTTTTTTCTTTATTTTCAACGCAATCGCCAGGGAGGTAGAACTGCCAAATGTCCAAAAACGGATAGCATCAATATTAGAGACCACTTGCCAGTAGAGCAAGAGAAGCGTTGTCGCTGTGTCCGCTGTTCTTCACTTCGCATAGAAAAGCGAACAAAGATGATATGCTCAGGTTGTAACAACGCCTTATGTTACAAGTGTTTTGGGCCATTTCACAAATAAATACCTAATTGCATTCCTAAAATGTTAAAAATAAATGTAAACTTTTATCTTAATCTAATAATATTTATATTAAAGTTATCTTTTTAATTTTGAATCGCTCTTCGAGAACACTGATTGGGGTTTTATATCCCATAAAAATACTTGTTGGGATTATATGTCCCAGGATAAAAGGACGCATTTAAAATTTTTAAGTATGGAGAACATAATACTTTTATCATACCTTTTAAAATATGAAAAAAATTTTACCATACATAATTTGGTTTGCAAAATAAAACTCCGTCCCGAAAGGGTTAAAGTCCTTAAAATAAAAATAAAATAATTTGGAAATAATAATTAGAAATTTTAGAACATAAAATAGTTTTGTTGAAGGTGGTATGACTTAATCACTTTCTGTATTCTTTTGGCTACCGCGCCTCGTTTCTGTAAATTGATTAAAAATATTCTCCTGTCATCATCTTGATCTTGTTTTACACGCGGTGAGCTCGAGTAAATAATACATTTTATAATATACACTATTGGAATAGTTTATAGTTTATTCTAACCCAATAAGGAATAGGCTAGAAAAAGTTAAAAAGCCGCAAATTTCGAGATAACATAAAAATAATAAATTTAGCCGCTAGAACGCTAACATTGAAATTAATCAAATAAAAATTATTATTAACTGGCCATAGAAAAAAAAAAATAATTGAATTAAAATTGACTTATTTCGGGTTTGAATCTTTTTTTAATTTTAATTCATTTATAAGATCCACGGTTCAAATCCTGATTGGGAAAAAATTAAACAGAAAAAAAAAATAAAATAAAAATTTGTTGGTAAGAATATCTTATTTACACTGTCACTTTTTCCGTCCTCTAGATATAGGATGAGGAATAATTACTTATATGTAGAAAACTTGTCTCCCGTATAGTAATACCAACAAGCTATAGAAAAAAAACGCACTTAAGTCTTAGAGAAGCCATAATTTTAGATACGAGACAATTAATTGTGTCAGGATAGCCATTAACCTTGCTTATTCAAAAAAAAGGTTATTTTAATATCATGGTCGGACAGAGGGGTATTTTCCCAATCTAGCCGAACATTAGACCAAAAATTAATTTTGCGAAATGTAAAAATTAAAGTGCGCAGCTGGACAGGTACCAATTGCATCGTATAGTGAACTTTTAAGGATTTTGCTTTAGATTTGTTGTTTTGGGACACTCTTAAAGTTAACAAAGTTCGATAAATCGCACACAACTTTATACGGTTTTGAAAGGTTTGTATTGATTCCTTTTTCGCTTAAAGGCTATATTAGCAGCTACTTATATTAATTTTTATAAAAATTTTGTTTTAAATTTTTATGATAAATACTTTCGTTCGAATTAAAAAAAAGGATTTATTAGGTGTGCAAAAAACCCTGTATAATTGTTGCCTATTTGGTTAAGGTACGAAACAAACATTTCCGGCTTTACAGGTAGACTTTTGCTAGAAAGATTTCTAGGGTTCAGTGTAACATAGTCTTTTTTTTAAATTTTAAACCAATAATTACCTCCTTTGAAAAAAGCTTACTACCTTTTACGAAAAAATCAATTTCTTTCCTGCTTCCATTTGCACTTAACTTTGAAAAGGATTCATATTCGGAAAAGGCCTTTGAAGAATCAGACAGAATCAACCATGGCACTTATTATCATCTTACTGCAAAAGAGAAGTTGTTTTAAATAAATTAATTGTTATAATTTTAAATAAAATTTATCGTTACAATCATAAGTAAGTTATTAGTATGAATAAATTAATTATTTTCAGATAAATAAAATACGGCACTAAAAAGCTCAAAAATAAATATTTTTAGGAAATGGGCAAAAAAAAATATTAAAAAAATTTTTTTCACAGGGACGTTTTGGGGTGGAATTGCTCATAAAAATTAATGTCTATGGTTTTAAATTGTGTCTAATAATATTTTATTTCACCTCTCACAAAAGGAGGCATTGCTAAAAATGACATTTTAGAATTTCTTGAGTCAAACTTTAAATCTTTGAACATTCTTTGACCTTAAAAGTTGTAATTGCTCAACAAAATGACAGGAAAATTAAAAAAAACTTAAATTTTTAATAGGTAGTATTAGTTCTTTTAAGGTGAACTTTTTTCTCTGTAGTCCTATTTTTCATATTTTATACCTTTAACAGCGTATAACCATAAGAGATTATTCATACAAGTTTCATTCATCTGGTGGTTCTCAGTAAATTTTTAGACCCCATATAAGGTAAAAAAAATTAATGTCCGGCTAAAATGGCAAAACATCTCTATGTGTGTCGTTTCACTGTTTGGTAGCCTAAAACTTCCTTCTGTAAAATTTTTTCTTTGAATTTTTCTCATATTATCATATTTATTCTGTTATTCAAAGCAGAAACGAATCCAATAAATCCGAGATAATTAAAATCCGCGCTTCTGAATAACAAATGCACGCAAAGAAAAAGAAGAATGGTTGGGGTAACCAAAATCTAAGAGCAACATATTATGGTTACAACAATTACAACAATAGCATGCCTAAGTATAAACATAAATATGTTCAAATATAAGCATTAAATGGTTAAATTAAAATATCATATGGCTGAAAATGTCATGTTATATAATTGAATTACAATATAGTCTCTTAAGTGCAAAATTTTTCTGATATAAAAGACTTTATTAAAATTATTTAAGAAAACTAATTGACAAAAATATCAATTATTTGCTTAGAATAACGGTTAGATAATAGGCTACAAGAATCAGTTACATAAACATATAGTTTATAAACCTATTTTATTTCATTAAAAAGGTCAAATAAAAACTTTAACTTCAAGCACAAAAATAAAGATTTATATGCTTACATAAATATTTTAACTATTTTTTAATAGTGGGTTTCCATTGACTTGAAATCAACGAGTTTTGAGAAAAACACTTCGAAGTGTTTCCATTGAGCTGAAGTGTTTTGTAAATTCGAATTTGTGAAGTAACACTGACATTTTCTGCGTAAAAACTTTTACATTTTTGTAAAAAAATTGTTTTTATTGTTAATTTAATTATTGTTTTCGCACATTTTTCTTTTTATATTTTTTAACGCTCTTTTTGTAACAAAAAAGATTATTGTCTTAAAAAATTTTAAAGTAATTGTCACTTTTTCGAGAAAAACATCCAAAATGAATAAATAGAATGGAGTTGAACTTAAATATTATAGACACAACAATGTGTTGCAAAGGGAAAATTAGTTCGAAAAAATACATTTTCGCCATGATTTGAAATAAATTAAGTGATTTAATTGGTTTTGGTAGCATGAAAAATGTATGGAAAATCAAGTAGCAATGCACTTGATTTGAGCAAATCAAGTGTTTTAGACAAAATCACGTCAATGGAAACGCACTATAAATGTTTTGGTTCCCTTTATATTTGTTTTCATATTTTGGATATTATTTTTAATTATTTATTTTGTACATAAATTTTTTATATAAGTTATTAAACTTTGGCTGTGGTTGCAATTTTTTTAAGTTTAAACTAACCATATTACATTTTTTGTGCATAGTAACCATATAATCGTTGAAAGTAAACAAAAAATGTTTATCGTGACTAAAGTTTTGGCGAAGACAACTATAAATGGTTCTCCGCAGCTATACATTGTTACAAAGAACATAATATGGTTATTGTGACCATATCACAAGTATGTTTTTTCTCTGCGTGTGGTGTAAATAATATCATCTTTATGTATTTAAAAGAAAAATATTATCATATTAAATTTATCTATCTTAATTTGATAGATGCAAAATTTTCTGTTGACAAAGTCCAGAAAATGATTAAAATTTTGTTAAATAAAAGAGCTTAAGACAAAGATTCTTTTATGGATTTTTCTTTGAACAGAAAACCTTAAACTATTCAAAGGGAAATTTGTACTAAGGCACATGTGAATATGTGTACATATGTATATGGTGAAGGGTAGGCTTGTTATTAAAAAAAATATTGTCGATTTGATAGTCAAGCAAAAAAAATTGAATTTTATTATTTTGTTCGTTGAACCCAATTACCTTGCTTTTTTTTGGAAAATCGATTGTTACTATTCATTATATTTTTATGATAAAAATATCACAAAATTTTTAATAGATAAAGAAAACAAGATTTTATTGTTTTACTTCTACAATTTTTGAAAATTACTTTGATATCACTACATACTCGTACATGCATAAATTGTTTGTTAACTAAATAAACTGTAGCATAAATTAAAGTCATTTACATAAGATTAAATATTTTAATATTGTTACAACTCTTAGTGGTTTGTGAAACTTGGGATATTTCTTTAATAATAGAAAAGTTAACAAGCTGACGTCGCTCATGTCATATTGCTGTTTTAAGACCTACATGATATTTTAACTCTTAGTAATTTAGAAATACATAACAAAAGACTTGCCATTAGCTACACACTACTAAACAAATAATTCCATGATATTTATAAAAACTTCAAAAACATCTCACATATTTTGTGTATTGTAATCTCCATGCGGAGCGTGTCAGTTAAATACAATTAGAAACACAAAATAAGAAATATGTATAATGTTATAACAAGGAAAACGTTTTATGCAGGGGGTCATCAGAAACAGATTTTAGCTTGATAAAACGATGCTTTTCTTTGTTTATTTCTTCTATTACAGGTCAATTACGATGATGTTAGTAGCTGACTGTCACTAATGACGTAAAAGATTGCCGTCATCATTTGGAAATATTTATTTTATTACTATTTTTTATATTAGAGTTTTGCGTCCAATTAAGCCTTTTATTGACATTTTCGTTCTGCTTTTTTTTATCATAAGATGTAAAAAAGCGTAATAAAAGTTGTGAAGAGACACTCAAAATAAGGAATTAACAATTTAGAGTAACTAATTTTTTTGAAGTTTATTAGAAAACAAGTAAGAGTGCTATAATCGGCTATGCTGAATGTTATATACCCGTCATCCTATATGTATGTAAATCTAGTTTAGTCAAATAACTCCAACACACAACACAAAGGGTCACAGAGAATTAAAAAATTAGAAAAATTAAGTATTATACGAGGGCTGCTCTATATATTTCTGGCCTAATAGTGAAAATACGAATATTTATAATAAAATATGGTTTTATTGTTTTTCAAAGTATTCTCCAGCATGATTTATACACTTTTGCATGCGCTCAAACCAGTTGTCGAAGCACTTTTTCCACTCCGATTGAGACACCTCTAAAACATGGTTTTTGAACACTTCAACAGCTTCTTCGGGCGACGAAAATCGTTGACCACGCATTTTTTTCTTGATGTGCGGAAACAAGAAGAAGTCACTAAGTGTTAAGTCAGGGCTGTACGGCGGATGACCCATTAAATTTCGTTGGATTTTGCTCGTTTTTGAAGACCCACACGGTCGATTGTTGTTTCGTTTCGGGCTCATACGCATAGATCCGTGATTCGTCACCTGTGACGATCTAATAAACGTCTTTTGAAGCACCGCAATCGTATTTTTGCAACATTTCTTTGCACCAATCGACACGAGTCTTTTTTTGAGCGACTTTCAAATTGTGCGGGATCAAACGAGAACAAACCTTTTTTACGGCCAGGTGTTCATGCAGTATCGAATGTATGCTGGTGGAAGAAATGTCCAAGGATGTCTCTATCTCTGGGTATGTCGCATGTCGATCTTGCATTATGAGTTCACGCACGGCATCAATGTTCTATGGCACAACAGCCATTTTTGGACGACCTTCACGAAATTCGTCTTTGAGCGAGCTTCGGCCACGATTAAATTCATTATACCAGTTTTTCACAGTGCAATAGGATGGTGCTTTATCGCCATACAAAGATTTAAGTTTATCAATGCACTATTGTCGTGATAATCCCACGTCGAAAGTTGTAAAAAATGATAGCACGAAAATGTTCACGAGTTAATTCCATTTTTTTCTATATTAATTTTTTCAAGTCACTGTAAACAACACAAATAATGGTCCTACGTCAAAACGTTTTTAGTACGATTATGCTTAAAAATGACAAACTTTCCAATGGAAATTTCAGATTGCACTTGGCAGCACTCAGTGTTGCCAGGCCAGAAATATATATAGCAGCCCTCGTATATAATTTTTCTTAAAAATGTCGTTGGATCTTAAAATGTTAATCATTAAAAAAAAAAATTGTATTTCCTTAAAGATCGTACTCCAAGTTTTTCACTTGATGTTTTTTTCTTATTCTTTAATTCTCTATCGCCCAATATGTATACATGTTTTCTTCGATTAAAGTTACTTGAATATCATTTTCAATAGCAAAATTTTTGAAACTATGTCTGATCGATTGGCGTATTTAAATTTTCTCTAGCTCATCTAGTACCTTGGCAAAGTTGATTTCAACGCGAACACGGACGAGACAAGAACTCAGAGTATATACATATATTTATTTGTTTATGGGGTCGGAAATGGATATTGTAGAAATTACACACGGAATGCCAAACTTGGATGTTCCCTTATTGCACCTGTGTTTAAGCGTATAAAAATATTTTTTCCCTTAAGCTCCTACACACTCTAATAAAATTCTTTTTGGATACTAAAAAATGAAAGTAGTAACACACATAAGTTTGTAAGACAGAATAGTCATACAGAAAGTCAAATGTTTAGTGGAATTTTTGAAAGTTTTAAAATAATTAAAAAAAAATATCTACAGAACCGTCAAGAATTTAGTAAAAAAAATTATAATGTGCTGATACTTCAGTTTGAAAAAATTTTTAAAACCCCAAAACTATTACTGACCTAAAAGTTTAACAGGTCCGCAGTCCGATTAATGGCGATACAGCCATGTGATTTTTATTACTTTTTTTTTTGTATATTTTTATAGTCAAAGATTTGATTGTTGTAGCTTTGACAAGACGATGGCACTAACCACATGTAATTTCGCAAGAAATTTCTATATTAAGAAGTGATACATTTGAGAAAATGTGAAAAGAGTAGAAGTGTGACACTTTTTTGATCCTAGTAGCTGGGTTATGAACTCAGGCTATTAAAGTTGTCACATATTGAGTAGTTTGTTTACTTATTTTTTTTTAAAACAAACACATGCATTTAGCCTGATAATTTTTTATTATTAATTTCACAACCTCTCTGTATTGTGTATCGTCTTTTAAAATAAAATCTGTTTATATCGTCGTGCAAAAAAAACAAAATAATAATAATAATATAAAATTGAATCATGCGTGGGAAGTTTTAACTAAGAACTATGTATAAATAATCTTCACAAAATATTAAATTAAAGATGACCAACAACAAATATAGGTTATTGTATTATAATACTCCTAAATTACAAACTGCTCTTAAAAAGCTTAAAGAAGAATATTTAAAAAAAAACTTACTTAAGTTTGAAGCTCAAAGTTAGTAAAAAAAATCGACTGATTATATGGAAGAAGCAAATAAATCGCGTACAGTATTTGTCCTGGCTAAAACTTTTCTGTAAACGTTTGTGTTTCTGATAATCACTCTCCCAGTTCTTGTTCTTTTATTGTTCAGTGTTAAATAATTTCAGCCCTAAAAGTTTTTAATTCCATAATTTACGGCCCTGAACACACTAAAGCATTTAAAAAAAAATATTTTATACTTTTAACAAATAATTATTCTCTGTATATTTGCATCTTTAAAACCTCTAAACAGTGTTTAAAAGGTTACTCCTCCAAAACAATAGTCTACTTAAAGAATTTCAAATTTCAACAATGTGATTCAAAATTCATAAAATCCACTTTACACTTAATGTACATATTTGTAATAAAGATTTTAAATACAATATAATATACAAACGTATCCAAATATGGAATCCTCATATTTCAAATGCACTCCAACATACTTAAAAACCAAAATAATAATAAAATAAAAAAAAAAAAAAAAAAAAAACAATAAAATAAAAACAATACAAAAATTGCTGTGGCATGCATTATGAATGGAAATAACAATAATAATCACAGCATTCAAGAGGCGTTACGATTGTTTTTTTCAATGACATAAATACACTTTAGCTCAACGGCAGCTATATTTTTCTGTTTTACAAATAATGCAGATAAAACAAGAAAAAAAATTTAAACAAAAAAACAAGTATTGCTGCAGATGAAAGAATAATGTGTTTTCAAACCAACAAAAATGCAAACATACATCATAAAAAAATCAATCCATTTATTTAATATATTTGGGGGATGTAAAGACTGTTACTACCAGCATCATAAACTACCAGTATTAAATTGAAAACACGAATAAATGGTTTTTTGTAGGACTTGTTCGAAATGTCATTTTCAAGTACATACGTTGAACACCATTATTGTCATAATGATTGTTCTTTTTACTAAAACAAGCCCAAGTTATGTGACAAAGTAATTTTTATTAAAAAACCAAGAGATCATTGCACCTCACAAATTAATTTTGAATCCATCATTTGCTTCATTTTTTTGTTTTTTGAACACAAAATTTTTGTTTTATTTTCGAAGCAGATTCGTCAATTTTGTACCTTTTATTCACACCATTTTGGGGGCACAGATCCAATCTTTAGTCGAATTTTGGGTAGATATGTTGAAATAGATCATTAAAATAAATCCAAGTGATGTAGAATCACATATTCGTGTAGCATATATATGCCAGAGTGCTAAAATTTCTTTACACAGAACAAATCAACTAAAAGAAGGTTGAATTCACTGTTTATTTAAATAATTGTGAAATTCTTTATTTAAAATTAATGGTTTTTATTATGTATATTTTTTAGTATGTTTTTAGAGAATATTTAAACTCTTACTTTTTCGTTATTTTTTTAGACCATTATTAATTTTTTATACATTATTGTTGCATGAACTAAATCGACTATTTATTATAATTTTAAAATGACAACAGTCGTTCAAAATATTTTTAATTTCAAATTTAATTTTTTGTAGTGTTTAAATTAAATTTTATTTTGTATCCTTAGTTAGCTTATCCGTTACCAATGTTGCCATATTAAAATTAAAACGTGAAGATATAGCATTTTTTATAAATAATCAAAATTGATCGAAATCTAAAGAAGGAAAAACGAATTTGTTCGGAATGGTTTATACGGATTTAAAACCATTCTGATCGGAATGTGTGACATGTCTGATAATTTTTTGTTTAATCGAGCAAGCCGTTGACTCTGTATGACGCTTAAAAGAAAACATACATCGAAAAACACAAGTGTACCATTCGGACAATAGCCGAAATAAAATATATGTATAACATTGTTTTATATATTATTTTTATTCGTAGTTCGCACTTACAATCAGTGATTACAATCACATGACTTTAGAATAAAAAGCCTTCACTTTGAAATTAGTAGAAAAATGTTAAATTAACATTTGGCGTATGTACATATTCTTTAGCTGGTCTAGTGTCTTGATAAACTTGATTTTAACACTAGCACGGACATACAGACAGGCATCGCTCAATCGACTTCACTATGCATAAAAACTCAGAATATTTGTATATACTTTATGGAGTCGAAAATGGATTTAGTAGAAATTGCAAACAGAAAGACAAACTAAATATGCCTTTTTCCACTTTTTGTGGTGAAGGCTGTAATAACCTAAAAAAGAAACAAACTCCACACTCAAGGCTCGAACTAAGATTTAGATTTTTTCTCCAGCTGAACAGTTTTTGTTCCTGAAAACATTCATTAAGGCCTGTAGAGTATATATCTACTTTTATGTGTTTTTCTTTTTATGTACTTCAAGCTTTTAAATATTATTTCGCTTCTAAGGAAATATTTAGTTGTTGATAGAAATTTTAATAGAAAAATAAAACGAATTAGTTCGTAAACTAACTAAATGCTTTAAATTGATTTACATTTATATAGACCTTTGCTTTATTGAACGCAGACATTACAGTTTAAAACTTAAATTTACTTACCATACAAATAATAAATGTAGTTTTTTTTATTAGGACCAGCACTTATGGGATGACCCCTACTTATGCAACGCATTGTGTCAGAACTAGGCAATTAGGATATGGAAGGTGGGATAAAGGGAGGAGTTTTGCTTGGGGACTTTTGATTTGAATTTTTGCACACTGAAAGTAACAGGAAAGACCTCCGCAGGGAGTTTATTCCTCTTAATGCAGGCTGAGTTGCACGTACGAAATTGCGGTTTTCGGGAACAAATTTCCTGATTTTAAGAGCACATTCCGTTGTAGTAAAGATAAAACAGTGAAACACTTCCCACATTGCGTTGACGCTCCAGTCAAGCAGTAGAGCTGGATATCCTACTGTCACCGATGAGCTTCTTCACTCTCTCCTGCACGCGTTCAAGTAACTCCAAAATAGCCCTTGAAGCACCGGCCCATACATGAGAGTTATATTCTATTTTCGGTTTGATAAAGGTGACATAGATAGCGAGGTGATCAGACGGTGTGAAATATTTCATACACAATTTCAGATAACCTAGACACTTTAATGCTTCTTTTGCGACCTGGAAAATATGCTTGTTTCAACTAACATCACATTTAATCTTCATGCCCCAAGAACATCGAGAGCACAGCAGTGGATTTTACGAGCGTATAATTGTACCCAGTTTGCTAGGACCCACTCAGAAATTGCCAAAAAATCGCTATTTAGGGTTTCGTCCATGTGCCTTCGCATAGCCCCAATTTCCGGTAGGCTAGGACTATTGCAAAATGAATACGAATGGCATATGCTATTGTAGATATAGAAGGTAGCTAAGAAAAATAAGAAATAGGGTAGGAGAAAAGACGGAACTTTGCGGTACCCCTGAATTAACCACTTTAACAAATCGCCGTGGAAATATCTAAAGCCACCACCTTACTTTCTCCGAAATGGAGAATGGACTGACACCATCTTTCCGAAAGGAAGGCCAGTAAGTCACCCGTAGAGCGTCACTAAGTAAGCTGTTGAACTCCAGATATTTTACAAGATGGAAATTAAGCATACATTCCATTACTTTGGGAAGTGCAGAGCAAATTGCAATTGGGCGGTAATTTTCAGGGGTGCTGGCCTCTCCCTTTTTGGAGATTGGCGTTACACTAGCAATCTTCTAGCACCGTACAAAATTCTGAAAAGTTTTGCTAATGGACGTGCTAACGTTGAGTGGAATTGCTTCAAGACCAGTTCCGGAATTCCATCCGGCTTAGGAGACTTGTTTATGTTGAGATCCATTAAAATTTTTTTAACTGCACGAGCTCGAAAGAATATAGCTGGCATAGTAACTGATACCCTTTCCAGTGCAGGCAGTGGTTGATTACTTTCCGGCAAGTGAGAGTTACTTGCGAAAGTTTCAGCCAAGAGATTAGCTTTATCAACCGGGTCATTAAAATCTGATCACCATGAAAAGAATTGACAATTTTTTTTTAGTTAAAGAACTTTTTTTTTTAATACGGAGAAATACTTTTAACAACTAATCTTTAACATCATATCTCGCAAAACTCCTATTGAATCTTTACTACAATAAAAATAAAGTTTTTGGGATTTTCTAGGATTTATTTTCTCATTTTACAAGTTAAATTAAGCCTGATAAAATGTTTTTATGAGCCAATGTTTTTACAATTTTGTGAAATGTAACTGTCAGTGCTTGTTTGGTTACAGATATAATCGAAAAATACTTAACTCTGTTGATATGTCAAATTTTATTTGTAAACTTAAGGTCTCATTCCTGTCTAAAGTAAAATTTACATCAAACAAATCTGCATTACATCTTAGGTTTAATTGTGCATTGTTTTAAATAATAATAAATAACGCGGTGCCTCTATATTATAGTTTAAATTGTCAATTATTGGGCGGATAATTTATAATCATCAGTCAATGAATTTTCTCTGAGTAGATTAAAACTGTAAGCAATAATAATAATAATAATAATAGTCGATATTTTGTACAAAATTAGCTGCTAAACCTTAATTGCGTTTAAACTTATTCTTTAACCTTCAAAATAAATTTTTATTTCGTGTTGTTTTTTAATCAACCACTACTGTGCCAAGTGTATATATTTTCCCTCGCTTCGTTGTCGTAACGTTGTTGTATAAACGGCGACAAATTTCAACTACGTGTACGAAAAACCTTCATAAAAACTATAGTTAGAAAATCTTTTGAAAAATAAATTTCCTTAAAGCAATCAATATTCATTGTACAAAGACATCTTGCACAACTTTTACAAATTATGAAACTGTGCATTCGGAGAAAAACCCCAAACTTAAAAGAAAAAACTTTTAACTCTGCAATAAGAAACAACCTTGATAATTTTAATATATCTCTGTGTACTTTTATTAAAATGCAATTAATACTAAAAGAAACCAACATTGAAACCCACAAAAACATACACTTATACACACACTGATATAAAATAAAACTCATCTACACGCAATAGATGTGTTCCTTCCTTCCGTTCAACAAAATCAGCAAGAAATTGTAACTTTATATTTTTATTACGAGCATTTCATGTAATTTCTAACATAAAGTAATTTTATGTATTGAGTCTAAAAAACACTTTGAAGCAACAGAACGCAACAAAGAAAAAAAAAAAAAGATTAATTACAAACTAACCTCACGTAACTTTGGCACTATTGCTTGAATAAGGACAAAGTCAGTAGCACACTTTCAATACAATCCCTTTTTTTCTGGATACAAAATGATGGTGATGGTACTGTTGCCGTTGCTGCTGGTAGCAGTAAACATTTTCTTGCATTGACTCCGTTTACATTACAGTGTTTATATATATTATTTTGTCTATAAGTTACCCACGTCTAATCTGCCTCACACCGCTGGCAAGATAAAACGTTAAAGCATGCCAACAGTATCTTGTTTTTTCATTTCGTATCCCGGCTCACTGGTAATGTACATATCTATGTAAGTGTGTACAGTTGTTAAGAAAATAAAGGTTACATTGCAATTATTGTCTTTAATTTATTTATTTTTAACTGCTTTTTTTCTCTGTTAAAAATAAATTTCAATTTTTTTTTGCTAGACTTTCGTTTTTGTGGCAAAGTGTATTTTAAATTTTGTAATACACTATCAATGTGTACATATTTCTTACAAGTCATTAAATTTTGTTTAAATTGTATTTTGCTGGTTTGTGTTTTGTATTTAAAAGGGAGAATTAAACAAATTTAAGTAGTGGCAAGTAAAGGAAATTCTCCCTTTCATTATTTTAAATAAAACATTGTTTGCAGTTAATTGTTGCCTGTTAAAAACATTGAAGGTCTTGTTTCCAAATAAAATGTGACGGACAGTGATTGTTAGAGGTAAAATTAATAAAAAAAAAATAGACAAGTAAATTGAAGGTTTAGTATCTTGAGAAGTTGGAGAAGATGTCAACACACACCATTTAAGTACTTTTAAAGAACAAATTCGACAAATGTCAATTGACAAGGAAAAGTTAATTGCATTTGATTTTCACAAAAATCTTGTAGTGCTTTTAAAATTCGAAAGAAGTTGTATAATATTTATAGAGAACAGTAATGGAGGCCGCCATATATGCTAGATAATTAAAATAAAAAAGAGGAATAATAATAGTAAAGGATTTGAACCTTTTCTGTCTGTAGGAAGATTTATTATAACACATAGAGTTATTAAAGCGGGAAGTTTTAGCAAATGTATGGCCTAACATTTGCTTCTGCTAATTAAATGAAAGATGTTGAGTATGGAAGAGTGACCACTAGTCTTCCATATTGGCCACAAAAGATACTCTGGATTGTATTAATCAACTACAGTTTGCGTATATTTGTTAAACCATCCCAATAAGCATGTAAAGCCCCCTAAAGACTCTATCTACCCGTTAATTGCCTTCTAGATAAGAACAACCTGTTTATTTTCTTTGTAAGAAGAGGCGATGTAGCAAATATTTCTTTACGTCATTAGTTCAATGTCTATTATTATTCTTTATTAATATATAAACAGGACCATTTTAAATCTCCTCCGTATTCGAAGTAGAGTTTGAGCCAGAAACACATTTTTACTCCGGTGTTTTTCTAACAGATATTGGAGGACGAAAACTTTTTTAAATTTATCGTTTAGAAATATTCTGCTCATAACATTGCAAAAAACGTAGTCTTCAAAAAGTACTTATTCAAGTAGCTGTTAAATTCCTGTCAGAAAACACTATTTCAGATAAATCTTTAGAGGCTTAGCTAAGCAAGCTTTGTTACAGAAATCTTTGATTGTACTGAACATCAGTGGGATCAAAGGAAAATTAGTGTACGAAAAAATACACCAGTATTCTTATGAAGGGAAAAGAAAATTTAGGCGTATACACGTGCACGTTAACCAGGCAGAAATGTTTGGCCAGCTGTGTGCGCTACATTATCTGTAGCAGGGTTAGTTTCAACAAAAAAATTTTAATTTGCTTTGGACAATCAGTGTCTAGTTAGACTTTTTTTGGGATGTCATAGTGTCCAAAAATTTAATGCCCATAGACTTTATGTCGCACTCGAAAGTGACATAATGTCTATGGAACATGGAAAAAACATCATAATGTCATGGACATTCTGTCGTTTTTAGTGTAGACTTAGTTTTACTTATAAAATGTCAAATTGTCCGCACTTAAAACCAACCCGGCTTCGCTTACCGAAGAGTTTCCTCAGCTCAGTTTATAAAAAAGTTGCATCTTTCTTACGTGGACGTTATGCCAACGTAAATGAGTTTTAACTCAATATAGATTCTGAAATAGGTTTTAACATTTTTGACAGATGTTAGTTGAAATATTTCAACTTGAAAAAGGAGGATTTCAAAATGAATTCATAAGAAGGCAATAATTCTTTAGTTTAAGGATATTCCTATAAGTATTGGTACCAAAACACTGTGCATAGTGTGGTTTAATTGCATAACACAACAAAAAAAAAATGTATTACAAAAAGCACGAATTAAATGTTGGGGCTACACTCTCTTAAATACATAATTTCCGTTTTTAGTTTTTTTCTCGTACATTAAAATGCCGGGCTGTCGGCTTTTGTTAACTGTTTTTTTTTGTTTTGTTCTTTAACTTCTTCATTTTGTCCATTACTGGGAATCTGAAAATAATGAGTGCTTTGTTATTATTATTCTTTCTAGCTGCTGACGTTTCGTATACTGGGCATGAGAGCTATTTGGCTTAGGTTGAATGGTTTCCTTTTCAAAAGTTGTTTTTTTTTTCTTGTTGGCGTAGCAAATGTGTCATTAGGCATGTTTCACGATCCTCTGTCATGCACAAAATAATTATAATTTAATACACTTGATGTTACTTATTATTGTTTAAGTTTTTTTTTATTGCAAAGTGTATGCCCTTATTTAATTCCTCCTTCTTTTCTTTCGTTTTAAAGTTGTTGATGAGGGTAAAGATGGTGGTCGAATATAAAGTTTGATTTTTTTAATAATAGACTTATTGAGGATAAAATACCTACTTGTTGTTACTAACTTGTTTAGTAATAATAGCATTTTATATTATTTTGCTTTGTTTCAAACACTTTCTCATAAAAATGTTCGTACAACAATTTTTAACATTGATTTTTATATAAAATTTATTCGATTAATCAATTTCTCTTTTTGATATTTTTTTTTAATTTTTCTATTAAAACTTTAGGATTCAATTTTAAATGAAAATCAAATAAATTCTTTAAACTTAATTCTTCCATAAAAGAAAAGAAGTATTTTAACGTACCCTACGAACTGAACTCAACGACTTATAACTTGTAGATTATTTATGAGTGAAAGAGCGGGTAGGGCATATATTCTTGAATAGAGCTTGTGTTGCGCTTTAAATTTGGAAGACTATGAGTCTTTTTAGCAGGCCGTGATATTCAACCTGCTGCACGTACCGAAAAACTTTTGGCCTGACCTTTCTAGTCTACCTAAGAGTTCTTGCTTATTTTAATTATTCCTTTCATAAGTTAATTAAATACTTCGCCCTTAATTTTTAAATTTAAATATTATAGTAGAGAACTTTACCCAACTCATTCATGAAGCGGGCTACTACTCAATACCTATTAATAATAAAGTTCAGATAAACCAATTTAAAATATCGACAGAAATCAGAGAACTTATCCGGGAAAAAAGAAGGCTGAGAAGAGTATGGCAACAAAACAGAAATCCAACTAATAAAAGATTATTTAATAATGTTTGCAGGCGTCTAAAAAAAAATTCTTGATGACCAAAAAAATAAATCGACAGCAGAGTTCATTAACGAAATTAATAACTCCAAATATGATAATCATCTTTTGTGGAAAGTAACTAAGTACATTAAAAGACCAACTAAGCACAATATTCTTGTAAATAATTCGAGTGGATCTTGGTGTTGATCAGATAAAGACATATCGGAAGCTTTCGCTAATCATTTAGAGGAAATATTTCAGCCATTCCACATGAATACCCTTGCTGATCAGGATGAAATACAAAACTTTTTGGTCTCGCTATGCCAAATGGACTTGCCAATACGACACGTTTCGCCTAATGAAGTACAAAAAGATATAAAAAACTTAAACAAAAATAAATCTCCAGGGTATGACTTGGTCAATGGACACGTAGCCAAAAATCTAAGTTGGAAATGCATTATTTTTCTAGCTCTAATCTTCAATTCCATACTTAGGCTTAATCACTTTCCGTCCCAATGGAAGTGTGCCGAGATCATAATGATTCCAAAGCCAAACAAACCAAATAATATTATGACTTCGTACAGACCAATAAGTTTACTGGCAACATTTTCCAAAGTATTTGAAAAAATATTTCTAAAAAGACTGCAACCGGTGCTAGAAAAGGGAAATATAATTCCAGAACACCAGTTCGGCTTTAGACACAAACATGGAACCCCAGAGCAGTGTCACCGGGTTGTTAACATTATATCTAACTCACTTGAGAAAAAAACAGTACTGCTCAGCTCTTTTTCTTGACGTGCAACAGGCCTTTGATAGGGTGTGGCATCAAGGTCTACTCTACAAAATTAAGAAAATATTGCCGGCGCCATATTTCCTATTTTTTCAAAGCTATTTAGCGAATAGATCGTTTTATGTAAAAATTAAAAACGAGAGGTCGAATATATTTCCAATTAATGCCGGTATTCCACAGGGTAGCTTACTCGGCCCAATTTTATACACAATATTTACAGCTGATATGCCAACAACTCCAGATGTTACAGTAGCCACCTACGCAGATGATACTACTATTATTGCAGCAAGTCCTTGTAAAGCGGAAGCCTCTCTTCTCGTTCAAAATGTACTCAACCTACTTGAAAAATGGTTCCTAAAATGGAATATAAAAGTAAATTCCGAAAAGTCAAATCATGCTACATTCACATTACGTAGGGGAAACTGCCCTGGTGTTAGTATTAATCAGCAGATTATCCCACAACGTGAATTCGTTAAATACCTTGGTATGACAATTGATAGACGCCTTACCTGGAAACCACACATTAAAGCTAAACAAACTCAACTTAATATAAAAAATAAGAGACTTTATTGGCTCTTGGGACCAAAATCTCAGCTCAACTTAAACAACAAAATTAGAACATATAAAGCAATTCTGAAACCTGTTTGGACGTACGGGATACAACTGTGGGGTACTACAAGCAAATCAAATAGAAATATATTAGAAAGATACCAATCAAAAACTCTAAGGTTAATCACAAATGCACCATGGTTTGTAACAAATAAACATATACTTCTTGATCTACCTTTAGTGAAAGGTATTTACAAAGACTGAGTGATCACTCCAATCCCTTAGCAATTTCTCTCCTCGATGACAGCAATGAAATAAGAAGATTAAAACGAACCCATATATTAGACTTACCATTTAGAAGCTAAACCACAAACTGTAAATATGTAACATAAAAATCAAAACCAAAAACAAAAATCGTTTTCTCTTTTTGTAGATATTTGTTATAAATGAATTATACGCATAAGTAGTTAGAAATTCTTTGTATACTTACAGTATTTTATATAAAACTATATTTATTTTTTAGAAGTTTATTGGAACTTTGCATCACATGTCATTTGCTATTAAATTAAAAAATTTCCGTATTGTTTTGTTTGTTAGACAGATTGCAAATAAAGATATTTTATATAAAAAAAAAATATAATATCTATTTTTAACAACCTCACTTTAATATTCCTTCAACTTAACCATCCATTGAACTATCAAGGACATAATTTCTATGAATTCCATTTTTCTTTCCCATTTTAACTTCCCGTAACCACCGCACTCTTAAAAACATCTATATGAATTAAATTGCAAATACACATCACAAACTGTTTGACAAATATCATATAAGAATAAAAAACATATACCCTTCACCATATATGTATGTAAAATATAGTTTAGTAAAGTAATTCCAATCAAAAAAGCAACTATTGGAGTGACAGAGAATTAAAAACATAAAAAAATTGAGTACTACATGTGTGTAATTTTACACAAAAATAGCATCGGCTTTTAATGGGTTAAGCATTTAAAACATATATAGTTTATCCTTAACCCTGCTACTACGTTAGGGTCTTTTGATAACCCAAATCGCATATAGGATTACCGTATTAATTGTTAAAATATATTCAATTCTATTTGTTTTGTCACCATTTTAGGCTTAGACAATTTTTTATTGCAAGTGTTTACACATATCATGTTTGGGTCATTTTATGACCCTCTACAATTTTTGTAAACATGACAATAAAACAAACAAAATAAGAATGACCGTCAAAAGGCCCAAAAGAATAATGCATGGTTGTAAAAAGAAAGTCAACAAAAACCCTTTGTGCAGAGTCATCGTTATAATTTTTGTTTTCAATAACAACGAAGTCAAATACTTCTAGTTCTAAGTTTATAGACGATAGATTTTGATAAAACATGGAACCTAGCCAAAGTGTAAGTATATATGACTTTTATTTTTTTTTTTTTTTCTAAATTCAAACTAATAATTAATTAATTAATTTGCATTTACTTGGACATGATGTCAGCGTGAACAAATGATAGAGCATAACACTGATGCATTCTTAAGTGACCTTGAAGATGATGCAAATGAACATAGTGATGCTAATTTTGTACTTCAGGAAGACGAATGTTTATTTTCAGAACAAAAATCTATTTCCAGTGGCACAGAAGCCTTCAGTTCATTGACCGTAACTAATTTGATTTTTTGATAAGGATCAGATGATAAAGTGGACAACAATATCTACTTTGCAATGTCTAAAATATTCTTCACGAAAAACCTGAAGTGACTTCTTATGCTATTCATCGTATTTCGAAAATTCGTGATACTTTAAATGTATGCCTTACAGAAGCTATGAAAAGGGATATAATTCACTACAGCAATTTGCAAGAAAGTGCTGCTTTTGAAAGTTAAAATAAATAAATAAAAATATATTTTTCTACTATAATTGTATAACGGACATATTATCCTTTTAGGAGTCTACCCGTCATACGGTGAAACTCTTAACTCCCTGTGGGAAGAGTTTTATGGACATCCTTTTTTGAGAGCAATTATGTTGTTGTAGCGAATTAGCAATATTTCTCGTGTAATAGCATTTGACGATAGGCAAAGAAGAATATCAGAACAAAGAGGAGATAAACTTGCTCCTATTCGCATATTTTATGACCGATAAACTTAACTCTTGCAACTGCTTTACGTTTCAAGCGCTAACATAACGATTGACGAACAGCCTACTTCGTTCCGAGGTAGATGTCCTTTCAAAGTATACATTTCAAGTAAGCCTGGGAAATATGGCGTGAAAGTGTGGATAGCAGCGGATTCTGATTTCGCGTTTTGCTTACAGTTCTGAATATACTTAGGTGAAGTGGGAGACAATGCTGAAACGACCAGGGCGAACGGGTTATTCTGGACTTAGTGTCTTCATGCCATGGACGAAATGTGACTACCGATAGTTTAATCTTGCATTAGGCCTGCCAAACCAAAAAGTTTTTCCTTTTTGCCGGTTCATGTAACAACACAAGAATTGCGCACGCTTCAAGTAAATTTTTTTTCACGAAAAAGAAACTGTAGTTTTGTATGTGCCTAAAAATACATAATGGTTTATTTGCTTAGCAAACAGCAACATTTTGAAAGATTATCCAAAAAAAATTTCGAAAATATTTGAATACTACAACTCTACAAAACGTGTAGTCGACCAAATGGTTCGCGTATATTCGTGCAAAAGAAAAACCGAACGGTGTCCAGTTGCCTTTTTTGAAATGTACAAATTTGAATTTTCTCAATAAAAAAATGTGGGGTCAATATATGACCCGAACATAACATGTGTATTTTTTTTCTAACTTAGTAGCAAGATTAAAGATCTCTTCAAAAGCTTTCAAATAATACCCATATTAGTATTTTAAAACATTTGAAAAGTTCAGAGGCGTTCAACTCGGAAAATATGGGCCAGCGCCTATATTTTTACTTGATGTTTTTTTTGATATTTTTTATTCTCTATCGCTCCATATATTTGTTATATTAATCCGATTTTTATTTAAACTATTCAAAGGGAAATCTTCACTATACAAATATGTTGAAGGGTATATAAAAGTCGAAATAGCTAAACATAGCACTCTTACTTGTAAAAAATGTGAAAAAATTGTTGCCGGTTGTTTTATTTCCGATGTATGATAATGAATCCACGTTTTCTGAGCAATTATACTTCAGGGAATAATATAAAGGACGTTTACGAACCAAAAAAGCTTTAAAGGAGCTGCGGGATCATAACTACCAATGCGCAGAATCAAAACATTTTGGAGATAAATCAGTTTTAACAGCAGGTCTAATTTACCCAAAATGTAGCATGGGTTTAGAAGAGGAATAATTTGATTGATCTTTGGTAATAGAGCTCGTAAAGTTTATATTTCAACACAGAAAATATATAATTTTTTCTGAAATTTTTTATGAGTTTCAAAACTTTGTTGCTTAAGAAAAAATTAAGAAACACTTTTGAAAACTTGTATTTAATATTAATAGTTAAGGAAATTAGACCTGGCTACCAAAAAAATTTGAATTTTTAATCTTGGTGTTAGTAGGATATTAAAGCGTATTTAGTCTATAAAATAAATTGAAACTGCTTAAAAGTTCGTATGTGCTCGCATCCTTTTTTGTGGCCGCTTGAGGCGCACGTGCTAAGTACGTAATGTCGGTGGCAATAGTTCAATTCAACTGCAACTGGGTATAATTTTTTACGTTCTATTTTGAAATCAATTTGTTTTTTCTTTTTCAAATATTAAATATTGTTTCTATTAAGACAATAATAAAGTTTTTTTTTTCAATAGGCCCCGTTTAGAAATAAATGGGTTTTGTTACCAGCATTACAAGTACGTTCAATTTTGTTGTTCGCTGTTCAAATTCTTAAATGAGGCCTCCATTTTGTTGTGGAACACCAAAGTGCTTATAAGGGCGTGTGTGTGTGTTTCTTTTAACATTGTATGTTTTATATGTTTTTGTGGTCTAGTGTTAAAGTTTCATATGTTTTATTTAAAATTAATATTGTGGTTTTTGTGTATTTTTTCTAACCCCATGAACATGCAGTTGATGGCCGTTTTGTATTCCTGATTTTCTTATAACATTTCAGTTGCTTTTTTAATGACTTGTGCTTTGTTATTTTACTTTTCTAAAATTTATATCAACAATTAGTTGTGCAATAAGGATTTTTTTTTTCATTTTAGTTAATACCATATGTTGATTTAGATCAAGGGGGGATATTAAGAGAAATATGTTTTCTTGCTCAGCACTCTTAAATTTTCTTAATAGATTTTTATATCTAAATTTGGTTTCAACTCTTAGATTTTCTTTAGGAAGTTTTTATATTAGTTCCGTACATAATATATGTAAAACGTTTATTTTTTATGTTTATATATTTTGCAATAAATTAAGGAAATATTGAAATTAATTTTTGAAAAATAAAAAAAAATTTATGCAAAATTAATATTAATTTTAAAAATCTATAAAAAGCTTTTGTGAATTGTGTATAAATTTACAACAAAATAAAAAAAAATGAAATATTATTTTACTACTAGAGGTTATGACGACTTAATGAATATATTTTATGAAACTTATGAAAAAGCTTTTGGAGCTATTGATCGAAGAATTATATTGAAAATATGCGTGTGTCATACTTCGAGAAACAAGCCAACCATTTCAGTGACGTTAAGCAAGGGTAACAGGTACCCTTCTTCTATATTATTATATTATATTGATACAACACTCAATGAAATACTTTTCTATTTCGGAAATTAAAACAGCAGTGTAAAGATGTGTTAGTGAGTGAGAGCATTATACGCACACTACAAAGTTTTAACAACAGGCGATTCTGTAATATTTTGAAAACCTAGTGGCTGATGCACAAACCTTAAACGAAACTCACAGGGTAAATAGGACTCTGTAGATAGATAACCTGCAGATGTGGTACTAACAGTGAAACTGGAAAATCATTTAATGAATTAAAAAACTGGCAGAAGATCGACAACAATGGATATTCTATAAGAACAGCCAAAATTAGAATTCCCAAATATATATTTACAAGTTTTTTGTTTTAAACTGAACGAAGAATGATACTTCCGTAAAATAAGGCTGGGGGAATGTGGAAAACATACAAATATGTTTTCAGTTTTTGAACGGAAAGCCGGAATTGCTGATGTGTACTTGAGTATATTATTGAAATTATTTTCAATTAAAGGTTTTGCTGTTATAAATTTAATTTTCATAAAAACAATTTGTTTCTACGAATAGTGAAAACGAATATTTATAATCAAAAATGGTTTTATTGTTTTTCAAAGTATTCTCCAGCATGATTTATACACTTTTGCATGCGCTCAAACCAGTTGTCGAAGCGCTTTTTCCACTACGATTGAGACACCTCTAAAACATGGTTTTTGAACACTTCAACAGCTTCTTCTGGCGACGAAAATCGTTGACCACGCATTTTTTTCTTGATGTGTGGAAACAAGAAGAAGTCATTAGGTGCCAAGTCAGGGCTGAACGGCGGATGACCCATTAATTCGACGTTTTGGCCGGTCAAAAACGCTCTGATTTGAGCCGATGTGTGAGAGCTCACATTGTCATGGTGAACAATGATTCCTCTTCTCTTGTTGGTTTTCGAATTTCTCCGATGACTTCAGGCAAACAAATTGTAGTGTACCACTCAGAAGTGACCGTCCTACGTTGCTCAAGCGGAACAGTCGCCACATGACCAGTTTTGCCGAAGAAACAGGCGACCATTTGCTTCAAAGTCCTTCTTCCACGAACAACTTTCATTGGAGTTTGCTCGTCTTTGAAGACCCACACGGTCGATTGTTGTTTCGTTTCGGGCTCATACGCATAGATCCATGATTCGTCGCCTGTGACGATCTTATAAACGTCTTTTGAAGCACCGCAATCGTATTTTTGCAACATTTCTTTGCACCAATCGACACGAGCCTTTTTTTGAGCGACTTTCAAATTGTGCGGGATCCAACGAGAACAAACCTTTTTTACGGCCAGGTGTTCATGCAGTACCGAATGTATGCTGGTGGAAGAAATGTCCAAGGATGTCTCTATCTTTCGGTATGTCGCATGTCGATCTTGCATTATGAGTTCACGCACGGCATCAATGTTCTCTGGCACAACAGCCGTTTTTGGACGACCTTCACGGAATTCGTCTTTGAGCGAGCTTCGGCCACGATTAAATTCATTATACCAATTTTTCACAGTGCTATAGGATGGTGCTTCATCGCCATACAAAGATTTAAGTTCATCAATGCACTCTTGTCGTGATAATCCACGTCGAAAGTTGTGAAAAATGATGGCACGAAAAAGTTCACGAGTTAATTCCATTTTTTTCTATATTAATTTCTTCAAGTCACTGTAAATAACACAAATAATGGTCCTACGTCAAAACGTTTTGAGTACGATTATGCTTAAAAATGACAAACTTTCCAATGGAAATGTCAGATTGCACTTGGCAGCACTCAGTGTTGCCAGGCCAAAAATATATATAGCAGCCCTCGTAGTTGTAATTAGCAAATAAACAGTTTTATTACAACAGCATTAGCTTAAGTAAAAATAAACATAAAGTAAAATCATTAGACTTAAATGTCAATGAAATTTCAATGGTAATTAAAAAATCCCAATTTAAAAAAATGATATGATGATGATGTGATGGAAATCGGTCGAATTGAAAAAGATTCGTTTTGAGATGTTTTTAAAACAATAAGAAAGAAGTTATCTCAAAGTTATTAAAAATATTGAATGGAAAGTTATTGAAGACTATATTGAAGGTATTTAAAAAACCGAAACTAGCAAACATTCGCAACCATTTTTCACATACCTGAATAACACTGTTCTGCACGAAAATCCTCCTTTAAACCGAAATATGCTTTCTTACTGTTTTCAAATGTGCTGAATTCGAATTTTAAGTCAGATTCTGTCTATCACGTACAGTTTCTTGAGAAATTCTAGTTTTTTTTATCCAAAATTTTGAGTTTTTTGTAAATTTGACGAATTTTTTTGGCATCAAAACATAGTGAAAACAATTCAAAAGCCCGATGATTTTGAGCGCAATAAAGTATATTTGAACAAAAAAAAATTTGATGGGAATATTACAAGTGGTTGAAGAAATATGGCTAAAAGTTTTTTTCCTGTATGTATAATCTTAAAACTTTTTTTATGGTCGTATCCTTATCATTCAAATCCCTACCTGCCCCCTTTCACCCTCAATACCGCAACTCCCCCTCTTTCACCCTCAATACCCCAACTCCCCCCTTTCACCCTCAATACCCCAACTCCCCCCCTTTCCACTCAGCCGCTCTCTTGTCACTATTTTCTTCTAGGATTTGATCAGTACTGTCGAGGCTTTCGCTCCAAGTTTCTCCTCTTTTCTCTCAAAATCAGAGGGTGATAGAATTTTTCTGAGTTCAGATTCGGATTCAGCACATCTGAAAACATGAGAAATCGGCAAAATTCTTCAAGGGAGGGGAGAAAAGTTTTTTTTAAATTCAAACAAAAATATTGTGTACCTGGGCTCGATCACTAAATGTTGATTTCCTCTTTTTTTTAAATTAAAAATTTTTTATTTTTTTTCATAAAACGTTTATTCCAATAATATTTTGGTATTGTAATTGTACAAATGATCGTTAATACGTCTTAAGACAATATAAAAAGTGTGAAAAGTATTGAGTACTTTTCACACTAATATTCAACAACATCTGATCACTCTGCCTAAGCAAAAAAAGGGAGATTAATTGTTAAGCATACTAAAATTTCACGAGGACTACCTTCTTATTTCTATTTGAAGCAAAAAAAAAAAAAAAAACAGAAACCAAGTGCAGTTACTTACACTTAAGAGTTTTTGGAATAAAGCACTTCAAATTGAAATCAATTACCCTCCTACGTCGAATAAAATGTATGTTTGTAAAAAAGAACAAGCATCTCTTATGAAGATAACATCTTTCCATATAAATTACCGTTTATTTGGAGCATGCAACCCCAAAGGTTTCTCATATTCATTTCCTGTTTTTTTATTTTTTGTAATATCAATTCTTTCCTATGTATCAGACAAAATTGCACTTTAAGGTAAATTTAAATGCAAGTGTTTGCCGTAGCAGAACTGTGTGAATTTTTGGGAAATTTTTTTAATTTTATACGTTTGTGTAACCGACAGACAGACGCCTTCAGATTTATTTTCTCTGTGTTTATCAAACAGGATGTTTGCACCTTTTCCCGTTTCATACTTTTTGCAAGATAATAAATTGTGTGCGTGAGTAGACAACAGCAACAAAAAAGAACTTCAAAATTAAAATGTTTGCATTTTATAGTTTGTTAGTTAGTGTACTTGCACATGTATCTCAGTATCTTTTTAAACTAAAGCAAGACATTCTTAAGTAAATGTAAAAATATTGTTGTTTTTGTGTGCGTGTTAGTTTTAAATAAATTTTCTACAAACATTTTAAGGGGATCTTTTTTTATTTGTCTGTTAATGTGTTTGCAGGTAGTTATTTGTTTTAAATTGTAGCAATACAAAACGAAAGGTATACTTAAAGAGTTCTTAACAATTATACTAACGGTAAATATGTGCGTTTTTGCCCTGTTGTTTAAAAATACAAAAAGAAAAATTGTTTAATATTTTTTTATTTTTAGCAATTACTGAGTTAAACTGCAAGTGTGTTTGTATGTATCTGAGTTAAGGTGTAAAAACAGCTGTTATAATAACACTGATTAAAATCTCATTTCTGACGGCAGTCGGAAGGCATGAAACCTAAGGTGGTAATTACATTTTTCTGCACGACTATTTCTATACATGTTTTATAATTAATGAATAATGAAAGCCGTGAGAATGTATTTCGATTGCATTTAAATGTATTTAGAAATGTTTATAATGAATAAAAAGAAAATGACTTGGGCTCTTAATATAAAAATTATATAGCATTGCGTGCAGCTTGATTAGATTGATTGTAAGTTTGTTGTTTTCTTAATACAAGACGTCCTAGTTTGTGATTTTTAATTAACAAAAATTTTAAGAATCAATTAAAATTTCCCTTTCGATATTTTCTATAAAATAAAAAAAAATGTAACAAGCTTTTGCAGTATGGTTTAGTATAGTGTAAAGGGTAATGAATTATTTATTATTAGTTTCTGAAACTTAAGCTGAATTCACTCCAATATTTGCTTTTCTGATTGGATGTACTTCACTAAACTATATTTACATTGAGGTTGAAGGGTATATAAGATTCGGTACAGCCGAATATAGCACTTTTACTTTTTTCTTTTAGCGCCTTATCATTTAACATTTAGTTCAGAAAATTAAATACATTTGCATAAACAATGCAGACTAACAAGGTAAATAGTCCCTCTTAGTCCACCTTATCCCTTTTTTAATTTAATGTTATCGTAGAAAAATCATTATAACAAATAGACAGAAATATTATCATTCCAAAATTTTCATCACCAAGAAGAATTTTACATCGCCATTTTGATGTTCTTTTTAATATCTAGAATAATACCACTAAGCATACAGAGGTGAAACCCTTGGCACATAAAAAACAATATAATCAGGTTTTCTGCAGGTTCTCAAATAAGAGACAAATATAGTGCTATATTGTTATGAACAAGGCATAATAAACAAAACAAAAACTATTGTTTATTCTCGTAAATTAAAAATCATTTATGAAGTATTTTTAATTTGTAAAAAAATGTGATATTCTGTGGTCATACAAGATAAAAGAAGTGAAAAAGTCTTTAAATCTGCAGTGTTTTTTTAATGCAGAAATTGTGATCTGTGGCAGAAATGCAGTGTCAGTTTTTGTGGACGTGTTAAAATAAAAAACTATAACTTTCGTCAAATGATTACTATAAATATAACATATAAATATCACTTTTTTTAATTTTATAAAACCCACACTTATTTTTGCCTAAAATAAAAAATTTAATTTTTTCTTGCGCCAGAAACACAAATCAAAACGAAATTGAAGTCGAATGAGATGCATAGAAAAAACGAGACGACTATAGTCTCGTGACACCTCTGTATACTCGGTGATAATACGATCATATTGAATTGAATGAAAAGTCACGGTATATTTAAGAAGTATATTTGAAATTTAAGAAGTATATTTTACTCTAGCTAACTTAGTAGTGGAACTTCTATTTACAAAAGCTATTTCGATTATTGAAGGTCAAAGCACTTCCCGATAGCCAGTTTGTTACCGCTTACATAACTCTTCAGGAAACTTTTCACAAACATTTTAAATAAACTAAGAATTTTTGTCCAAACAATAAAGCAAAGACAAAAATCAAAAACAACAATAACCAACAGTAATTCTATTTTTCTTTCTCCACTATATATGGCTGACTTTTATCGGCTCTTTTTCTTTCAACTGAGAGCCGAAAAATAGTCAGCCGTATACATAATCAATATCGGTAATTAATTTAATCGGGATAATTTTAAAAATAGCACAGAGTTTTTTATGAAAAGAAAATAATTTTAAAAATACTCCCGCGCCTTTAATGTAAAAGAGATTTTGGTTAGCATTTTTTTAATGCCATTTGTCATGAGTAATTTTTTTTATAATTGCAAAAATATACTTTTAAACCAGGAAAGGGTCTAATTTAAGTTTAAATTAGACGTGCCATATCATAACACCATAGCCGTAACCATGGCCATAACCGTAGTCATATTTACTGCCAGAGAATAGTGTTGCCATGCCATAAGCAATCCTTTTATTTGTGTTGCCGCTTGTTAAATAAAAACGCATCGAAAAATCTAAATAAATACTCATCAACACGATGCAGAGAAAGTAAAAAATAAGAACAAAATAAAAAAAAAAAACACAATTAATACTTTAATTCAATAGTAAACTGTATTCCAGCAAAAAATTAGACATTATCTAGAAAAGTATTTGCCATATAATGACTTACTTTTGTGATTGTCATATTATGTTACTCGCTTACAAAACACATTACATTAGTTCCCAAAAAAGGGAGAAGTAAAGGAACTAGTTCTTCATGTTAAAAGGTAATACTTTTAAATACGTACTATGATAATCATTATTTTCTACAATACATAATGTAATCGATTCCCTATGCCTTGTTAAAATCATTAAGTTGGCAATCTAGTTGGGAAGTACTTCAGCCAAAAATGCTTAATTCCACTCTCGATTACCTTTTCAAAGATTTTTTTCTGGGATATGGTTACGTTAAAAATCAACATTTAATTGATATCTACGGTTACGGTTATGGCTATGGCATTACGACATGTCACCAATAATCAAATACAGCGTTTCCCAACAGCTGTTTTATATTGTTATGTTTATGGCACGTCTAATAGGACCTTTAGGTTTTTACTGTTTGAAATAGTTAAAGTTTTAAAATATATTTTAAGCATTATACGCATATTTAACAATATGTCTTTAATGGTGGTTGTATAAATTAAAAAAACTTTCATCAAGAACAAAATTTAATTGTAATCTAGAGTGGCAGTTAGAAGAAAACATTTTTTCAATAAACGCCAGATGAATTTACTGTGGCACCTGTTATTCCATTCATATCTTTTGAAAAAAAAAATTATTTCTTATACTAGAAATATAAAAAATATTTGTTAAAATATTTCAATATTTCATTATGATTGACGTTAAGATGAGAAAAAAAAACATACTCTGTAATAGATTAATGTCCGCTGTGCTTAGATAAAGTGTTAGCAAACATACATTATTTTACAAGTTGACTGTGTGTTAGTCACGAAACACTTAAGAATCATACCAATGCATTTTACAAGTTCAAGCATCAACAGCTGTTTGGCGACGACGTTAGCAATATTACAGTCATCATCATCCGGAGTTAAATTCAATCAGACAGCAACAAGAATTAACAACAAAAACAATTTAACAGCAGGTTTAAAAATTTACGTTGGCATAGAATGCAGTAAAAAGATTTTGTAGGGAAAGTAGAATTTTGATGTCACTTAAATGTAAATGTAAAAGGCGTTTTATATTTTCAAAAATCATGTGAAGTTTAAGAAAAAAGACTGCGAGAAACGTATTCTTTTATATAATAAATATATTTTTGTTTTATAGTTTATTTTATGATTAAAAATGTTTCGGAGAACTATTTTAAAAATTTCTGTATGGGTTTTTCTTTAAAATTTTTAGGGATTTTTATGTTAAAAAAATATTCATTTATGTACCTTCTTTATCTTTAAGGTCTGGATGTTGCAAAGGCTTTTCAAAAGCTTTCAAATTGTCATTTAACGTTATCAAGATTTAAATTTGCTATTTATATTGAAATAATAAATTTGTGAACAAGAACACTATTAAGTTGTAGAGTATTTTCTTGGGAAATCAATTTACTGCTAAAAAAAGAAAAAAATTAAATTAACAGAATTGTTTTAAAAAATTTAATTTTTTCATGATCAAATAATAATGTAAACTCAATGAGGAAATCAAAGGATAATTTTAATTTTTAACTTACTGAAACTGAAACATTAAAAATAAAAATAATCAAATCAATTCAATTCAAATTAGTTGCTAATTGCTGAATTGCTAATTCATTTTTATAATTAATTCAAAATGAGTTCGATTCGAACGAATTGAAAATGAATTGCAATTCGGTTTCACAAAATCTTTTGAATTAGAAACGAATTGCAATTTATTCCACCAATTAATTTTTACCAAATTCATTTGTAATGATTCTAATTTTATTCAATTCATTTTTTTGTGTGAAAAGAAAATTGGTTCATTTATGAATAATGCATTTACAGCTCTGAGCTAGAGTTATGCCAAAAAATCGAGACTGCGCTATAGCTGTTCCAGCTTGGTATAGTAAACTAATCAGAAAAAGTTATTTTTAAACAATTGGTTTAAAAATTGAAATTCTGTTAAAAAAAACAACAAATTTTAGTATAAAACAACTGCTAACGCCACTTTTAAAATCGACATGATTTATTTTCATCTGGATCTGCCATATTTTTATACCCTTCACCACAAGAATTGGAAAAAGAGTGTATATAATGTATATACATTCGTCTGTCCGTCCGTGTTAGTGTTGAAATTAAGTTTGCATCGACTAAAAAAAATAAATATGTCTACACGTATCAATCAGATATAGTGTCGAAAAAAGTACTATTGGAAAGCAGCATGTTTGATCCATTCGAGGGAGCAGCCAAATCACCACGCCAATCTCTAATTTTTTCAAATCATTTGGAACAATGAAGTAACTTCAATCAAAAAAATTAAATATATAGGGCGACAGAGAATTAAAAAATACGAAAAAACATAAAGTAAAAAAAATTTTCGCTCGCCTATTTTTCCAGAGTTACGGGGCTCTGAAATTAATTTTTTTTAATATCAGTATAGGTATCATTTGAAAGCTATTGAAGAGATTTTTAAGGAAATGCTAAAATTTTTAAAAATCCTTAACTCATTAAGAGCCAATGTCATTTTTATGTAAAATTATATACATATTTATATGTAGTATTAAATTTTTTTATTTTTTAATATTCTGTCACCGCAATTTTTTTTTTTTGATTGGAGTTACTTCACTAATCCAAATTTACATAAATGGTGAAGGGTATCTAAGATTCGGATTTGCCGAATATAGCACTCTTAATTGTTGTATTTGTATATCTATATATATAAAAATGGTTTAAAAAATTTATAGTAATTTATAAAAAGAGAACGGCTGGGCCGTTTTTTACGGAAGAAAATTTTGAAAAATTCCTCCGGAAGAGTCGGAAAATTGGAACATCGAAAATTGAGTTTTTTGTACGAAATTTTGTGTGAAATTATTCCTTAATGGCTTTCCAAATGGAAAAATAGAAAGTTCCACCAAGAACATGGAACATGGAAAATTGCGGAAAATGCTAAATGCGGAAAATTTTAATATACTTGTTATTTGTTATTATAAAATATGTGTTTTTGTATTACGATATTCAAAATCCGCATAGAAGTCACTAGAAGTCGCTTCGGCTATCGTGCCGCCAATAAACAACACTGTTTTTTTAATATGCGTGAAATAAAAAGAAACCCTATTTTAGTCTTTAAAAGCAAAAAAAAAAAAAAAATGGAAACTATGAAACCTCGATAGCATTGTAGCGACAGAAAGTTTTACCACAAAAAGCTCTAAACAAATTTGTAAACCTTAGAAAGCTGCCAGCAAACAATTTTTTAGAAGGTTTTTGTTCAAAATAGAAAAAAACCTTAATTTAATTAAAGCGTGCTTAAATTGTATCTTTGTGATGAGTAAACGGTAACAGAACAGCTATCGAAACAGCCTTTCACTTACAATAATCAGATCGGTAAATTTAAGCTATTTAACGCGAATTTTATGACGCCTAAATTATTTAATTTCATTTATATAATTTTCTATACAACAAGACTATATCTTATATTTAAAGTATAGGAATGTAAGTCGTTAAGGTGAAAGTACACAATACTGAAACATAATTAATAATTGAATTAATTAAAAAACAATATAATCCTTGTTACTAATAAATTAAAAATTAAATACAAGTTGCTAAATAGTTATTAAAATAAAAACATTCATTTATGAGAAAAAAAAGTTTTATAAGGATTTGTTGAAACTGTTTGTGTTGCTATTTGCTATTATGTGGTAAGGAATTCCAAAAACGTATTGCATTAACGTAAAACTGCCATTCAGAGACAAGATATAGGTATTATGTTTTGGCTTCCCCTTTGTGATCAGGCAAACCACATTGAGGCAAACAGATAAGGTGGAATTTTGTAATGGATTCTTTTTAAAAGAAGAACAAGTAGAAGCGCACTTTGAAAAGGGGTTTCGAATGAAACATCGAGGAGTTCGTTGGCAAGATAAAATATCCGATTAAATCTGCTTAGTCTATATACATATCTTAAGATATTGTTGAACAGCACATGAAGCTTCCGTTTACTAGCCACGTCTTAATTTATAAATAACTTACATCTGTGTATCAAGGCGAGAATTAGATAAGATTTCGCGAGGAGCATTCTTATTTTTGTGTTTGTCAAAGAGACCAGAGTTTGCCATATGCTTCTTAACCCACGAGAAAGTTAATGTGGTTCATCCATGTTAGGTGATTGTTAAAAATTATTCCGAGATTCCTGGATGATAGTACAAAGTTGATCTTTTCTTTGTTTATAATGATGTCATCATTAATAATTGTGTATTACCAAGCATTTTGATTTATGTAGTTTGAGACAAAGCTCTTTTGCTGTTGTCCAAAGGTAAATTTTTTTATTTCATTGTTTAGTTTTTCGATACTTTCTTTAACCATATGCATTGAGCCGCTCAAATATAGCTGCACATTATCTGCATATGTAATAATATTGCAGTGCGATATTTGTTTTGGCAAATCATTAGCATACATGGAGAATATCAGTGGTCCCCGATTTGAGTCTTGGAGATTAAGGGGATGACACTATGTAGGGTTAACAAATACAGCTTGTGTATGACCGTTTAAATATTTATCCCTGTTTTCTACGAAATACACAATCATGGGTTTACAGCCTAAGAAGAGTGAAGATTATTTTTAATAATTTTTTTTTATTTTTTTTCCAAGAGATAACTGCTTTATTTGTGCAAAAAAAAAATTATGTATATATAGTTATAAACTATTAACTTTAAAATATTATTTTTTTTCAATTTCAAGTATCACATACAATAAATTTTAAGGAACATTTTCTGAAAGCCTTACTTAAGAAATCCTATTAACAAGAACAAAAATATTGAGATCTTTAAAATTCGTTTACACTAAATTGAATTTTTGCTGTTTAAAATGTTTTGAACGGTATCGTTAACATTAAGTTTTATGTTCCTACTTTACTTTTATTTAATGGCAGACTTAATAGATTCTCTTGTACACAAAAAATCAGTCATGTAATATGAGAGTTTTTATTGTTTTATGTGAAAAAAATAAGTTAAAGAATCATGATTATTTTAAAATCCACTCGCCGTACTTAATTGTATAAAAGAGAAAAAAATATTAATAATAAGAAGAAGGACGCTTCATTGATTGCATAAGCACTGAACTAAATTATAAATTATATTTGTTCCCTAGTTGAATTTAATACGTGCACGCTGACATAAGGTTTGTCTTTTATACCTCATGGCAATTCCTTTTGTTTGCTATAAATATTGCTGTAGTTGTTTGCCTGCACACCCTGTGAGTATCGTTTATTTACCTTTGGCTACGGTTGTGCTTGCTTTATGCTACGGATCATAATGATTAAGAGGATGACTGTGATGATTTTATTGATGCGTGCAAAATGAGCACAGCATGTTTGGGATGTGAATAGGGAAGAATTACTTGAAAATTTTTATTTTTTTAAACAATCTGAACATAATTGGTAGGAGGTATAAATTGTTAAGCTTGCTAGAAAATATAAATAATTTTGTTTAATCCCTTTAAAAATATTTAATGTGTTTGCATTGTACATATGTATGTGTGTGAAAAAATAAAAATCTGTTGTTTGTAGAGAAAAAAAGCGAGCATAACGAAAAAGTCAAAGATGTGCCAGACAGCTTAAAATAAATTATAATTTTGATTAAAATGAATAATTTTTTAGAGGCTAGAAAATCAATTTGTTTTTAAAATAATTGAACAAATTTATGAACTTAAGCATAAGTACACTTTTTCAATTAATTATAATTTAAATAGTTCAATAAGCAAAAAAAAAAAAATAATAATATTTTTAAACAGAAGAATTATCGCGACAATAGAATACAGAAAAAAAAACTAATATGTATGTGTGCTTTTACCCGTTTTAAGCAGTTAATAGGGGTTGACATTAATTATAAAAAAATAAAACAAAATTTATAACATGAAGAAAGTATTAATGTAAATAATATATTTATTGAAGTTTTATCCGAATATTCGGTAACTATTATTCGAAGAAATCAGAAACTGTAATGATAACAAGTGATATCAAAAAGTTATTTTATAACAGTTATTTTGTGACTTAAAAAAATATATGTATGTATATATCGAGGGCTTATATTCAATACCCGCCATACGCCAAATTTCAAATTTTTCAGGAGAGAGAAAAGACTGTTTCATATCAAAATTCTTAAGGTATGAATTAATCTTTCTTCTATAATATTTTTTAAATGTGACTACTGAGTCACCCTATTCGAAGCGATATGGTTGATGTCGGGTATTGCAACTGAAATCTTCAAATATTTTTATGGCGTGTAGCGGTTATTGCACAATAATAAAAATAATATTTTTTTGCTGTAATATGTAATTTTATTAAATTAGGCATTTTTTTAATGTTTTTCTAACATAAAAGAATTCAATAACATAGCAATAACAAAAAAAAAAATCATAATTAAAAAAAGGTACTTCAAATTGGACATTGTCACATTGCTTCTTATTATTTTGACTCCATCTGAACTAATTTATCATAAAAGTAATGCCATTCTAGTGGTATAACCGGTTTCAAATCTTTACTAGGCTGGATTGGAAGCTGAGCAGAATGAAAGGCTTTGGTGTAGTATATCCTGTGTACTTTTTAATTCATTTGGGCAAGTTATTGTATTTTCCATTAAGTTAACTTTAAATTGAACTCCACTTGGCAAATACTTTAGTGATCTTAATTGAGAAACTGTTCGATTATTTTTGGTTCAATCAGGTCTGATGCTCGAAAAGCGAATAAGTTTGGCATCACCCAAGTTTTTAAAAAAAGCTGTAATTTAAATACACGGCATCGAATTGTTGTGGGTCTTACTTCCTCTTCGTCGAACATATTTATAAAAATTATAATTGTTTCTGTGTACGTATTCAAAGCGTAAAACTTTATTTCTAATTCAATTTACAAAAATGTCTAATGACTAAACTTCATACGCATACTAGATTTTTTTGATTTTTTTAAACAAAGTTTTTTTTCTTATACATTTAAAAATAGGGTAACATAAAAATTAAAGTACTTAGATACTTAATACTTGTTGTTTGACAATTTTCAACCTTAACTCCTACACTGTGTCATTTAATTTTACTGTTTTTTGTGATTCTTAGGTTATTCTGTTATAGTCCATTGGAAAGTATATTGATTGATTTTTAAGTTTGGTTTCTATTTTAGCATGTGCCATGTGCATGTGCATGTCACATTCTATTTGTGTGCGACTTTTCTCCATATACTTTTGTTCGATTATTTTACTTTTTTCTATGGCGAAAAGAGATAAGGCATTTGATAAAAAGTGCTTACAGTTTTGGTAACCGCAACCATCCGAATAAATTATTTTTGGTAAATGCGTTTTCAAGTGGTAAAGTATGATGGAAATAAATGTTGAAGCAGACAGATCGCCTTGTGACTCATTCAACCATTAGTTAGTGCATTGGTGATCGGCAAGATTGATGTTTAAAATAGATAGCTGACGCATTAATATTTGTGCAGAGCTTAACTGCTTGTGCATCCAAAGTAAAATCGTGGCATTTTCCTTCTTGCGCCGCGACTTTGTCAAGATTCTTCTCACGTTGTTTTTTTTTTTAATATGATCGTTATTTTGTTCGAGCGTTATTTGTTTGCCATTAAAAGAGACACACATATTGCATTGGTCCTTACGGGGCATACAAATACCATAATTCTGCTCTTCAACAAAATTCGAAAAAGTAAAAATTGAAACAGATGATACTTGCTTCTCGGAACAGTATGCAAGGTAGTCTCGGTAAATGTCTGCCTTTGTGGTAAATTTTGCGGCAATATAGATTTTATTCGTTTCTTTACGACAGTAATGGCTTTCCACTTTGTTCAATTTCTGGAAATATTCTTTTAAGTGTATCTTACCATCCGGTCTTTTAGAACTAAAAGTGGTTCGCTGAGTTTGTGCTGGCGACTCATTGTCTCCCGTTTTATCTTTAAATGTTACCCATCCTCTAACCATGTCCCGTTTCAACGAAAGAGTCGACAAAAACATAAACCGACAAACTTGTAATGAACCATGCTTGTATGGTAGTTTAAACAAAAAGCTGTGCCGTTTTGTGGAATTCTCAATGCGTTTTCTTTTTATTGGAATCTGTGATACGTGGTTTTTCACAAAAACTTGTTTAGATTCCCAATTAAGGTTCAAAAACATATTAAAAATATTTTGTCTAGTTTCCTCATCAAATTCTTGGCAATGTCTTAATTGAGTTTTCATACAAAACAGCGATGAACATGTAGGCCCAATAACTTTTCTAGCTTTTAGTGAGTTATGTTTAAAGGTTCCTCCACCCACCGAAAATCCCATATATTCTTGTTCCTTTATTCGCTTTGTTGCATTTTTAGCTCGTTTTGATGATTCACAATTATGTCTCCTTCTAGATCTACGGCGAACGATCTAATTGCTTTTATATTGCTCGTCTTCGAAATCTGGCCAAAACAATTTTTATCCTGCATTAATTATAATTCAAACATTTTTAAATAAAACAAACGAACCTATTATTGGATGGTCGCCAGTATTTTCATCATTTGACGATGGATAATCAAAAGCACTAAGTTGTGAGGAGTGGACATTTTAACCTGTTATTAGAACCTTTGTATTGCATTAAGTTATAAATTGTTTGGTACACACGAAGAAAAAATAATTGATTTGATTTATAAACAATATTCACCAAACAACATAAATAATTCAATTTCTCATAAATTATTTTGTTAATTTATAGACATAAATAAATAAGTTACGAAAACAGCTGATAAAAAATTTATGAGAGAAGGAACAAGTGGAAATTTATTTGTTCCTTATTGTCAATATATGGCGTATGGCGGCTATTGCATATCACAAAATTTAACACAAATATTTGAAAAAAATGGGCTTATATTATTTTTTTCCGGACATTTTTATCAGAGATTAAGCTGGCATCAGTGAACAATTTGCGATCAAAAAGTCATTTTCCAAAAATTGGTGTATAGCGGGTATTGAATAGAAGCCATCGGTATATATATATATATATAAATAATTTATTTTTTGATGTTAACTAAAAAGTCGGATGAAACTCTTACAAAAGACAATTTGTCACAAAATAAAACTCATTCCAACCAAAAAATAAAATGTTATGAGATATAAGCATAATGTAGTAAATAATAAATCTAATTATGTTTTAGATGGACCTTTTTTATAGTCACAAAATAATTAATTTGAGGAGTTTTATTTTCTAAGTTTTATTTTGTACACCTTAATCTCACACTTCAAGTCAGTACGAATCTATAGGTCTTCGTAGACTTTAACATAAAGAGTTTTTGGGTTAACATTTTTAAAATAAATTTGTATTTTAAATTGCACGTAGAAAAAACATGGTTGTGATATGGTCACAATAACCCTAATATGTTCTTTGTAACAATGTATGGTGGCGGAGAACAAATTATAGTTGTTTTCACCAAATCTTTAGTCACGATAAACATTTTTTTTTTAACTTTTAACGATTATATGGTTACTGTGCACAAAAAATGCAACATGGTTGGTTTTATCTCCAAAAAATTTCAACCACAACCAAAGTTTTGTAACTTATTAAAAATAATATAAAATATTTAACCATAATAAAAAATATTATTAATCAAAGTATGGTTAAAAGCAACAGAATAATGTTTGCGCTAAAAAAATATAATGTTCTAGTTCTTGACAGTTCTGATAGCTAAAATAAAAAATTGTTTTTTATTGTTAGAGAAAGTGAAAAAAGAAATAAAAGTTTATGTACAAAATAAGTAATCAAAAATAATATGCAAGATATGAAAACAAATAAAAAGGGAACCAAAACATTTAAAAAAAGTTGAAGTAAATATGTATGAATTGTAAGCATATAAATCTTTATTTTTGTGTTTGAAGCATAATTGTGAAATCATTTATTTGGGCTTATAAACAATATTTTTAATACTATAAGCAAATAATTGATTTTTTTATGAATTTATGTTTTAAAATAATTTTTATGACAAATCATTAATGAATAAAACAATAATAAGTTTTCTATATCAGTTTTTACTTACGAGACTATATTAACATTTAATTATATAACATGACATTTTCAGCCATATTATTATAATTTAATTTAACCATTTAATGTTTATATTTGAACATATTATGTTTATACCTTGGACAACAATATGGTTGCAAATATAACAATACTTTGTTTCGTTAGCAACCATATAATGCAACCATAGTATGTTGCTGTTAGATTAATGTTACCTCAACCATATTTTTTCTTTGCGTGTGGTTTTGTTTTTTATTCAAAAACTTTATTTTTCATTCATAATTTGAATAATTTTTATATAAATGACACGTTTGGATGTTACATTATTAATGATTACAAAAAAAAAATCTCTTTTACTTTAAAAAAACAAAATTCTGGCATTGTTAAATTTAATACATTTGACATAAAATGACAAACTTGTGCAACCATTATAAAATCTTAACGCACAACCTTCAATTAACAATCAGTCTGTGATGTATATTCTTTGAAGTATTACAAGAACTCATTATTTTTTATTTTACCTTTGTTATCTTCTTTCGATTCCGCTGACTGGTCAAAGAAACATTTTTACACTTTTATCTATGAATATAAATTTATGGTAACTATTATTGTGGTCGATAAATTAAAACCGTATCGAAATAAATCAATACAGATTAAATCTTATTTATAATTTTTAAAATATAAAGAAAAATCATTTTGAAATACTATGCATACAAACCCCAATCAACATAATGTTGTAGACAACAACAACTTGAACAACTTGAAAACATAAGGGCTTCAAATGTGTAGATGTTATTTAATAAACTAAAGAATTACGTTGCTTTGTCTCTTGGTCTCTAGTCATTATCATGCAGGCTGTTATAAAACAAATATTGAATCTACACACTTTATTTTATATTTAACGATTTATCAAACAGCAATAACAAAAAATAATCTTGCAACTTTGCAATGTTTAAATTGTTGAGGGGTAAAAATTTTGTATCAGATACATTTTTTCTTTGGCTAAATAATAATCTTAAATTTTTTAAAAGAGTATGTATGATACCAGCTTGCTTGCCATACGTTGTTTATTCAATAATCTTATGATAAATACACAGAGAATGTAAATTTATTATATACTTATGCGTATAGACACTTGATAAATATACATAAATATTTTTAAAGGCTTAACTAGCATTGTGTTATTAGCAAGTCAAAAACGACTTAGGTACGTCGGTATACTTAAAAAAAAATCCAAATTAAATATATTTTGTAACAAATCTTTACACAGAATATTACTTCTGGAATTACTTTATACACCTTTAGAAGCGTTTAGTATTAAAAGCAGCGGTGGCAAATTTCCACGTTAGAGAATGGATCTCATATTAATAAATATTTTATTTAATGCCGCCAATTATGTATGGAATACAATATCAGATAATTTTGCGCCTCTGTTAGCCTCACAAAAGCGAGCCCTTTTGAGCATATTTTTAATTACATTCTCACACATTTCACGCGGCATTTTATTAATTTCATCACGAATATTTTGTTTGAGTTGCTCACGCGTTTGTTTGCATAAACTTTGCTTTTCAGATATCCCCACAAAAAGAAGTCTGGAGCAGTCAAAACAGGCGACCGTGGAGGCCCATCAACATCACCATTTCTTAAAATAACTTGTTCTGGAAAGAGGTCTCCCAGCAATTCCATTGTAATCCTGGCTGTATGCAATATGGTTCCGAATATTTTTCCACAATAAATTTGTAACATATCTAATTCACGACTGCCAAATATGAACTGTCAAGACTAATGTCTACCGAAATGGCGAACACCCTGTATTATCTAGATTTATATATGTACATGAAAAACTAAAATTTTAGTGAAATTTGGAAATATTATAATAAAATGAAATTTTCTGTAAATATATAAGTAGATATAGAAAATCCCACAATTTTTAAAATAAAGCACCAAACCTCCAATGTTGGAATTTTGGAGTCTTTTTGTCATTAAGTCCACATGTGTATGTTCTCGAGCTATGAAACACTTTTAGAAATAATTGGTAGTATACCCATATTTTTTGTATCAGTCTTCCTTTTTTTCGTTTTTTATCTCAGACCAGCCCTCAGGAAATGACCCCTACTCGAGCAATGCTTTGTGACAAAACTGGGAAATTAAGTTATAGGAAGGATGATAGAGCAAGTAGTATTTATGGACATTCGATTTGAATTTTCCGACATTGAAAGTGACAGGATAGACCTCTGAAGGAATATGATTCTACGTACAAACTGTTCGGCTAAAAAATTAATCACTGGTAAATCGACTATAATGGATTTTCTTTAAATGAAGCGCGTGTTGTAGGCAAAAAACGTGCGGATATCAGGAACGAGTTCGTTCATCTAATTAGATAACATTCCTTTGTATTATCGATTAAACAGCAAAACACAACCAACATTGCGTCGATGTTCAAGATTTTTCCCTCCCTGCATTGGGATTTTAGACAACATGGGCTAAAATAAAAATTTCGGTATAAAATTAGTCAAATTGAAAGACGTCCAGCTCAAACAAAGCTGACTTTGTTTTCATGAATCGGGGCTTAAACTCATGCGCATAAATTATAAAATTTGTACGTGTGTTTGAAATATTTTTTTCTTTAATTAAAAAAGAGTCGATGCTGCTTTTTCGGCGAAAATACATAAAAATACTATAGTTTTGGAATTATTAAATGGAAATCATCTTTGAATTTTTCAATATTTTGCGTATTGCTCTTTAACTAATTGTTAAGAAATATTTGGAAAATTCTACTCTACATTTCCAAGTTATACCTGGTTACGGAAAAATATAAAGTTTTTAAGTGCGCAGACTCCCTCAGATAGAATTAACAAGTGCTTTAAGGCCGTATAAAATTAAAAAAAAATTAAGCAAAAACTAAAGAAATGCGAAGCTATAAAACAATTATCAGGCAAATTTAAGACCTCTTATTGGCACAACTAACAAACGAATGGAGGATAATATTAAAACTTAACTTTAAATACACGCCTGCTATAACCACGTCTAATTTCGGATTAATCGGCGTTTACAAATGGCTGAATTATTTTCAAAATAATTAAATTTTGTTTCACTGTGCATTGTTTGTACAACAAATGGTAAAAAGAAATAATAATACCTGATAAAAAATAAATAAGCTAAAATATCATGAAGCCTTATAAACATCGCATTAGTAATATGGAAAATTATTTCGTGTTGGCAGAATCAATCTACTTGATCTAATATTAAAAAAAATCCGTTTACAAGATTTCTTTGCTTTATCTAAAGTTATGAAATATATGGGAAACGAAATGCCTGAAACTAATTTTTCATATAACAGCGCTAGGAGTGAGAGCGATATATCCTCTATTTGTGTTGCATTTGTTTTGCAGCTTCTTTGAAAAAATCACATTTTTAATTAGAACGTCTTTACGGTGCGGAAGAGAAATGTAAAAGGTAATTAAAAGTACAGCTTTTTTTCTGTTGATAACACTGTTCTATAGAGAAATTATCTTTTGAACAATAATACGATGATTACAGAGGATATAGCTTGTTCGTTTTAAATCTGCTCTCAGTTTTCTTTTTCTATTATATAGAGTTTCTTTTAAGAGAAGTGGTATGTAATAAATTGGTTACGTTAATATATTTCTTAAAATTTTCAGAGCGGTTTATTCAATAATTGAAACTCTAAAAAACCTTTGGCTAACAAGAAAAATGCTTCTTTATAGAGGTCCTTCATATAAAAGAAGGTCTGAAGAAAAAGTTTGCGGAAGCTAATGACACGGATGGTGAAGTCTTTTAGTATTTTCAGGAAAAATTCTCTCACATCTGCGATTCTAAACTAAAAGAAGAATACTTGTAGGCCCACAAATACGAGTGCTTCTTTGAAAGGACGCAACCTTTTTTCAAGTTATGCTAAAATGTTATTTGCCATGTGCCTTTAAAAAAACGAAAGGAAGTTTTTTTCTTCTTTAGCTATTCGAATGGTTACAATTATAATTGATATTTTCATTTTAACCTCAGCTGTTCTTAAGAATAATCTTGTACTCGTGTGAAATAATTGGTGTAGCTTTTTTAGCCATGCGACTCGTTCTCTTCGTGGACCACTACCTTCTCATATTCTTTCTTCTATTGTTTATTTTATTTGTCTATATTTTTCTGAATGTTTTGTAATTTAGGTCATTTAGTAATATCATGGATTTCTAGAACTTTTTGCATACATACGAGGGCTGCTCTATATATTTCTGTCCTAATAGTGAAAATGCGAATATTTATAATCAAAAATGGTTTAATTGTTTTTCAAAGTAATCTCCAGCATGATTTATACACTTTTGCATGCGCTCAAACCAGTTGTCGAAGCACTTTTTTCACTCCGATTGAGACACCTCTACAACATGGTTTTTGAACACTTCAACAGCTTCTTCTATCGACGAAAATCGTTGACAACGCATTTTTTTCTTGATGTGCGGAAACAAGAAGAAGTCATTAGGTGCCAAGTCAGGGCTGTACTGCGGATGACCCATTAATTCGACGTTTTGGCCGGTCAAAAACGCTCTGGTTTGAGCCAATGTGTGAGAGCTCGCATTGTCATGATAAACAATGATTCGTCTTCTCTTGTTGGTTTTTCGAATTTCTCCGATGACTTCAGGCAAACAAATTGTCGTGTACCACTCAGAAGTGACCGTCCTTTGTTGATCAAGCGGAACAGTCGCCACATGACCAGTTTTGCCGAAGAAACAGGCGACCATTTGCTTCGAAGTGCTTCTTCAACGAACAACTTTTGTTGGATTTTGCTCGTTTTTGAAGACCCACACGGTCAATTATTGTTTCGTTTCGGGCTCATACGCATAGATCCATGATTCGTCACCTGTGGCGATCTTATAAACGTCTTTTGAAGCACCGCAATCGTATTTTTGCAACATTTCTTTGCACCAATCGACACGAGCCTTTTTTTGAGCGACTTTCAAATTGTGCGGTATCCAACGAGAACAAACCTTTTTTACGGCCAGGTGTTCATGCAGTATCGAATGTATGCTGGTGGAAGAAATGTCCAAGGATGTCTTTATCTCTCGGTATGTCGCATGTCAATATTGCATTATGAGTTCACGCACGGCATCAATGTTCTCTGGCACAACAGCCGTTTTTGGACGACCTTCACGGAATTCGTCTTTAAGCGAGCTTCGGCCACGATTAACTTCATTATACCAATTTTTCACAGTGCTATAGGATGGTGCTTCATCGCCATACAAAGATTTAAGTTCATCAATGTACTCTTGTCGTGTCGAAAGTTGTAAAAAATGATGGCACGAAAATGTTCACAAGTTAATTCAATTTTTTTCTATATTAATTTTTTCAAGTCACTGTTAACAACACAAATAATGGTCGTACGTCAAAACGTTTTGAGTACAATTATGCTTAAAAATGACAAACTTTCCAATGAAAATGTCAGATTGCACTTGGCAGCTCTCAGTGTTGCCAGGCCAGAAATATATATAGCAGCCCTCGTATTATGAATTTAGCGTTTTTTATGTGATCAGGTTTTTAGCCCTGTTCTATAACGCCACAGTTCGAAAGCTTATATTTTATTAATTGAGGCTACTGACAAAGGTTCTTAGGTTAAGCAAGAAATCGCGTTCACACAGCAAATAATTCATCTTTGTAAAAGCGCTTCTTGCCTCGTCAATTCGAATCTTTATTCTCTTTTCTTAAGCGACCTAAATCTTTCATTTTTGTACTATTATTTTTATAGGAGGGGAAACTTGTACGAGTTCAGTGATATTAAAAAAACGTCTATCTCTTTCTACATTTTTTGTTTTTGTCACAACTTCAAACCCCATTTCTTTTATTTAGAGGCTCCAGCAATATAAATCTTTATTTTTTATTTATATACACTTGAATATAAGTATGTTTATTAGAGTTGGGTTTATCAGCTGTTTATAGTGAGCGCTGTTTTCAACTCAGCTCATTAGAACGAACTAGTTCGTTAATTTTGTTCTAAGCTCAATTAGTGTGCTAAAACAACTGGGCAAATCTAGTTGATATGTTTAGCTCAATTGCTTTTAGCTCATAAAATTTTTAGTGTTTTGTGATAAATTTATCAGACATTAAAAACATATTCACACATACTAATGAAAAATTGTGCAAGTAAAAATCAATTAAAAGATTATTTATATTTAATTATGCACATTTATCTGACTTTATTTTTGGAAACTGTTAAAATTAATTTACTTCTTAAGGCCTTATTCATAATCAATTTTTAAATTTATTACAAGTTTATAAAACCAATTTTAAATGAATATTTTGTTTTATAAACCTATTATAAAAATTAAAATTGATTATGAATAAGGCATTTAATCTTTAATCTTCAAATTATTTTAACTGCTGTTTGTGTACTTTATCAGAAGCAAAAGAGCAGATTTACTATAGAGTGGACCACTTTCTATTCAATAAAAATAAAATTAGTATAATTTTTAAAAAAGTTGTTAATATTTTGAGTTCACGGTTTTTATCAAGTAAAACAATTCTTGTACTGTTTCATTTTCTTTCTGAACTCAAGAGTTTTTTCTGTTTTAAAACAGCTCTACAGAGGATTTCAAATAAAGTTTTGCACAACTTTATGTGAGTTAATTAACATTTGTCATAAAAATATATTTTTAAAACCCTTTACGTCTGACGCGGCACTAATTTAAATTACATTTTTTGTTTATAATCTAAAATATGCCATAATAAAATTAATGGAGGATAAATAAAACAATTTGTTTAGAAATCTTTTTTCCAAAAACTTTAAATTATTCAATTTTTTTCCTCGAAACATAAAAAGTTCATAAAAAGTTTCTTTCTTATAAATTGAAAAAAGGCAACAAAATTTAATATATTATTTTAAATTATTTAAGACCATAACAAATCTTGTGATAAATTTAAAACACCTCCTGCAGCAAAATACAATTTTTCAAGAGCATTTCTATAGAGAATAAGATAACAATAGATAAACTCAAACTCAATTTATCTTCTTTTAAGCACAAATTCTAACAGACAATAAGAAAACATTACGATGCTTAAAAATAAGGAACATATTAATAGTTTACACAATAGAAAGGACTCATGCAACATTTCTTGTAAGTCATGTTTGTTGGCAATGTATTTTAAGTTTGTAGATTAAAATAAAATAAATTTAAACGCTTGATGTATTACAAATCATAAGAGAATAAAAATTACATTGAAAAAATTTCTTTAATTAAATCTTTAAGAAACATGAAGAATGTTTAATAAAAATATTTGAAAATGTAAGTACGTACATACAAACATCTAATTAAACTCCTTTTCACAATTGTTTAATTAAAATCTCTTCAAGTGTTGAACACAACAAAAATGTTGATTTGAGTGCCTGTCGTTTCATTTCATTAAACATCTCAAAATTTATAAAATTCCCCATACAATAAATTATTTATTCACTAAACATTATTTGCCATAACTCTTTGTCTGGTCTGTCAAGAATTAATTCCTTGCCTTATCTGCTTTAAAATCTATAAATGATGACAGACCATTTAAGTGAAATAAATGAATTGAATTGATTTCATAATAAATGCGACAAATAAAAATTGTTGTGTGTTGAAGGTAAAAATTCCAAACACGTTTTCTCCTCGTTCTTTTTTTAGCCACAACATTTCCATCAGCAAATGGCATGAAAAGGGTTTTTTGTATGTGGCCGAATATGATTAAGTGTGATTATACACACACAACCAGTAGCTGTAGAAGAAGAATCAGAAGAAACTATAAACTACGTCTGTAATGATGATAATGACAATAATGGTTGCTGTGGTAAAATGTTGGAATAGTGACACAAAATCTAAATGACATTATAGTTCTCTAATTTATACATATGGTATGATAGGAAACCCAACTAGTAAAGAAATCAATTCTATGTGGAAATTGTGTCTCTCATACACAGTATAACATGCTTGTAGTTATTGCTAACGCGTGCTTTATTTAATTTGTATTGATTTTCTTGAATAAAATACATTTTTATTGTAACCCAATGGATATGAAAGAAAACACAATTTTTTTTGAAATGCTCATTAGATTAGTTAAATTATTAATAATCAAGGGTGTTTTTTTCAATGGTTCAACACTTTAAATTAAAAAAAAAATAGAATAATAAAACAAAGAAAAATATTTTTAACATCAACGAAACCGGCGTTATATGAGAAAAAAAATTTGCAAATAACAATCACATTCAACACTCTTATCATGTATACACCGCGTCTGAATTATTGATCATATTTGAGTCTTTTTTGACTCCTCTACACGATCGCTTATGCACTAGTTTTAGAGTCGAAAACGACTGTTTTTGTCAAGAAAAAAAAGTACCCTAGCAGCGACTCTTCTGAACGAGTCCCTTATGACTCGCGTTTTGACTCATTTTCCAAACTGTTTTTAATCGCACTTTTAATCAAATACGAAACTTTTCGAGTCAATTTTTTATCATATTACTAGGCGTTTACGAATCGTTTTCCTTTCATATTATACGGGAGTTTATAATTGACTTTTTTCAAAGCCAACCATGGCAAGTAACATTTTGCTTATTTTTTAATACATTCGATAGCGTGTTATTTTTTATTTGCTTAAAATTCATGTTTCTAAATTTGGAAAAAAAATTCATTAAAAAAAATTTATTTTAAATATTTCTATGAAAATTAAAAAAAAAAAAACAATAAAATATTTGAACCATTTTGCTATCGTTAGGCTGCGTTAAATATGTCTCTAAAATAATTCTAAAAACGGTCGAATTTCAAGCATTTGCTTTTTGTTGTTCTTGTCTTTTAAACAAGTCGCTTTCTTAGCGTTTGTCGGAATTATTTTCGAGTCTCTTTTTAAACGCACAACTGGTTAATCAGTTTGAAGTCATCCTGTGTAGTCTTAAAAGACTCATTTTAGTGATTTTTGTAAAAACAATCTTCCAAATGCTAACTGAGAATGTAGAATAGTGAACCGAGCCAAGACATATTTGATAGCGACGGCGGTGCGGTTAAAAAAGTTCGGCGGCGACGGCGACGACAATCTAATATATAAATTAATAAAACCTAATTTTGGTTTATTTCTTTGAGTGCTTGACTATAACTAAAGTCATTTAGTTTTATCTTATTCTATAAATTCAAGCTAATTATTTAATTTACCATAAAAACACATCCGGTAAAAACTTTTAATGTTTTTTTTTTAACAATTTAATACTGAACATTCGAATGTGGCAATACAAAATTACAGATAATTTTAATTTACTTTAAAATTTAATTAATATTAATTAATTAATATTATACATATCTAGACCCTTGTCTAAAGGGTAATATGTACTTCGATTTTTAATTTCTTAATGTGTCTATAGAAAATGTGTCACACAAGTGTTTAATTTATTTCTTCTATCTCAATTTGCACTCTAAATTTGTCCCAATATGTGGCGAAATTATTGTTTCGAATTCGAAAATTTTTTGTGTTGTGTTTGAAGTGGTGCCACAGAGGTTCTGGAGATTATTTTTTAAAGACTTCCTACAAAGAACCTAAATCAGTACTCAGAAAATGCTGGACACATTTATCTGAGAAGTAATAAATTTTTCCATTTGTTCTCAACAGTAAATTTAAAAATTTTTCATTTTAAATGTCCAGTAAAAATAAATTGATTTAAAAATTAAGTATTCTTCTTGTTGAGTTTCGATGAATCTAATACGGCATTTACACTATGCAATTTTTCATGAAACTATCATAAAATTTTTGTTTGTTTGTGAAGCAGGAGGAGTAAGCAATGTGGTATTGCTTGAGTTTTGAGGAGATGTTACTATTGCTAATGTTTACTTTTAGATAACGCATAACGCTGTAACGTAAATAGAAAAAAAATTGCCTCAAAAAATTGCAGATTGTAAATCTGGACTAAAATATTTTTTATTATTGTTATTATTTTTGGCCACCAAATTACGATTCCTGTATGTATAATCTTACATTTTAAGCTAATAAGGTAAATAAAAAACAATTTTTACTATATATATTCCCCACGTTTCGTGAATTTTTTGTTCACTTTCACAAGGGGTCGTAATATGATATCAGTTTACATTAATAAAGTCAAGATTTTTGATAATAATAACAACGACCCCTTGAGAAAGTGAGCAAAAAATTTACGAAAAGTTGGGGAAATATATAATAAAAATGGTTTTTTATTTACATGGATCACTTTAGGCCTTATTAGCTTAAAATGTAAGATTATACATACAGGTAAAATATTTTTTTCCAGAAAAAAACTCAGTAGTATTTCGTTTTTTTTGAAACTTTCTTTTGAAAACCATTAAAAAAAAAAAAATATATATATATATATATATATATATATATATATATATATATATATATACATATAAATTCAAATAGAAATTCAAATACAGGCATTTTATAATATTAACGTAAAAAACACCCTTTACAAAGAAGTTTTTTTTGTTTTAAATGTAAATAAATATGTATTTTAAATTAAAATAAGAAACACAAAATCTGAAAAAATTAAATTTGCAAATTAAACTGAAACCAATTTTTTAAAATAATAATTAGATTATTTCTTTAAATACTTTTATTGTAAGCAATGATATATGCTATGGTATCGTATGTTGTACATATAGTATTGTTACATGAATAAAAAGACCTTATAATTGATAAATAAATTAAAATATAATTAATTAAAAGGCTAAATAAAAAAAATATATTAATGAATAAGTAAATCTATAAAAAAATCATCAGTATTCACCAAACCGTCGATAAATCTCACATAGTTCATACTTATTAATTTGGTTCATGAAGGGCCCCAAGGTGTAGAGCATGTGGAGGGACAGCAATACGTATAAAATCGCGTATCATAAGCATTATTTATTTATTTTGTAATTTTTGTAAATAATAATATATTTAAGCTTAAAATTTCTAATTTCATCGAAACTAAACTAAGTTATTTCCAAAACTTTCTATATCTATGAGACAGTACTCGGACTTATATAACTACTAGGAACTCGTTTTATAGTAGCTGGCGATTATAAATCTTACCTTTTAAGGGCCATAACTTATCACTCCAAAATATCCTATATTGTTAGGCTTCATTTCCAAAATGTTACCCCGAGTGAGCAATCACCTAATTCTACTGTTGCGTCAATCTGCGAGGTATTAGCAGAGAAGCAATAAAAACTAAAGCTTCATCAAAAAATGTAAACATGGAACCGAGGAATGCTCTTATATATAAAAATAGTTAAAGCATAAAAAATATTTATATATAAAAAATAGCGGATCCCGGTGACAACGTATTTGTTGTTGTTTTTTTATATGGACAAAATTGTTGTCATGAAAAGTTATAACTCACGAACGCGTCAAACGATCTACACGAATATACGATCGAATTTGGTTTGACCGTTCGTGAGTTATAAAGTCACAACACATTTGCAACAATGTTTTATATATATAAAGATGCAAAGAACGATTCAGAGAACAAAAGAAGATGTAGACGGTTTCGTTATTTTTTTTTTTATCAAAATATAAAATTAGCTCCTCAACATGCAACCCAAGCTAACACTAAGTGCAATGAAATTTATTCTACTGATATCGAACTTAACTGAAAGAAGAAATGCTCGTAAGACAATAACAATTAAACAGATCTCAATTTAAATTCATCTAAAACAGTGCACGAAGCGTAGTTAAAACATACTTGAATTTAGAAGAGCATTATGTCTAAAGAAAACATGTAGAAAGCCTTGGTGGAACTCTATATCCGAATAGCTCGCTATGGCTGACAAACTTCTAATGGAGGATGGGCAATAGACGACACAGAGAAAGAAAATTTATTTATTGAACATTTAAAAGTAGCTTTTATCCCAAATATATCGACCGACACAGCTGAGTTACAATCTATAAACGTTGAATTAGCAATTGCTGAGTTTTACTATTTAAAAGAACCTGTTTTAAAAACAAGCAAGAGTGCTTCACCATTCATGTAAATCAAGTTTAGTGAAGTAACTCCAATAAAAAAAAAAACTATTATTAGGGTGACAGAGAATTAAAAAAAAAAATAGTAATTTTACATAAATGGGTTAAGCATTTTTTTAAATTTTTAGTATTTTCTTAAAGATCTTTTCAAAAGCTTTTAAATGATACCCATATTGCTATTTAAAAAAATTTGAAAATTTCAGAGCCCCGTAACTCGGAAAATATAGGCGAGCACCAATATTTTCACTTAATTGTTGTTTTTTTTCTTATGTTTTAATTTTCTATCGCCCCATATATTTATTATTTTGATTAGAGTTACTTTATTGTTTTAAATGACATGAAAAAATTAGAGGTAGGTGTGGTGTCTGGTCTGCTGGCACGAAAGACATGGACCGATCATGCTGATTTCCAATTGCACTTCTGATCGTTTGACATATTTTCTTTTTGTGAAATCAAGTTTGCATCGGTGTATTTGGAAGACTACACTGCACTAACGAACAAACATACAGGTTAGTGAGAGTGATAAAAAAAAGCCTTTAAAGAAACAGCGCAACGAGTCGCTAGCATTTGACAAGTTATGGCATTAAAGTTTATTATTCAAATTGGAGTAAGACCTTCTCTTTATGTGGTCTTACGTTTATCCTTACTACAATTTAATTTAATTTATAAATTTACTAACATTTACAGATTGATTTTACTTTCCTAAAGTCTAAGAATATCGAATTAATTACAATTAAATTTTTAAGCATACACGATTTTCTTCACACTTTATGTTTTAAATCCAACATTTTGTTTTTTTTCGATTTCATTGTCAATAATATTTCAATTGTTTTATTGATATTAATGGGTATAGAAAAGTGAAAAAAATCACCTTCCTGTTTTGCTGTCTAACAAAAAAATACATTGAATATTCATGATGGTGAACAAATGTCGTGTCCCATAGACTCTTCTCTGCTGAACTACTTCACAATCGTACACAGTCAAATACACTCATCATACAATACAACAATAACAACATATTGTCATACAAATAAGCGGTGGTACAAAACTAAAAACAGCCAGTGGCAAAGGAAGCGTTTCCCGTTACAACCCACATTTTTTCAAAGTTTTATTTTTTGTTCTTTGTTTGCCGCCAAGTTAATGCCGCCATACTGTAGCACCACTGCACAATTTCGTTGTTCGTATGATGATGAAAGATATTATTGTATGTCTGTATGGGTGTATGTGTATTAAATGACTGCCAGGCAGAATTTGTATGAGTTTGAATGAGTATTATGGGTATTAAAATTGATTTCAAAATTATTCTCATGATACATATTTATGTTTTCTTTCTTGCCATACTTTTTTTTGACACCCATTTATTTTATTGTAAAAAAACATACTTATGTACATAAAACAATTCAATTCATTTTAGTTTTTTTTTTCTAATCCTAAAGGGAGTTTCATTACACTGTTCAGTACACTGGCATGCCATTGTGTGAGCACGGCTTTAGTTTCATGCTTATGATCAATGACAAATTCGCTCGTTTGTTATGAACCAGGTCTCAAACGTATAAAATCATTTCAATAAAAGTTTTAAGCCCATAGATTTAAACAGTCAAGTTTGTCTGCTGTTTCCTTAGTGCTTTTTTTTCTTTAATTTATCATTCAATGACAATTGATTGTTTGCCAAATACTTAAAACTCATACAACACACTCAGACATCTATTTTTAAGGTAATTTATTTTGCAACGAATAAATAAATGAAACTGGCGTCAGCATTTATTAAAGAATTTAGAGTAAAGAAAACGAAAAAAGTAATAATTTTGAAAAGTAATGCAGACACACTCTTCAGCCTTAAAACTTTTGAAAGCCATTCGATGTTTTCAAACTCATGTATCAACACGAATGCGATAAAAAATATTTGAAGTAAACAAAATTTAAAGTACATACGTTTTTTTTCTGCGTTTCAAAGAAGACTAAAATTTACGATATTTAAATGCAAATGCCTGCAAAAAGTTTTATTTATGAGGGGAAGTCAATAAGTTTTGGTAAAAAAAAATATTTTCTTTACTCAATTCTTCATTTATTTACTTTTCAAGCAGAGGATATCTTCAACTGAAAATCAAGAGTCAACTTAAGCCACGAAATTTTGCACGGAAACAGTTCGCGCAGTATGAGGGGTAAGCAAAATAGCATGGCTTGAGTTTTGAGGTGATGTTTTTTACACTTGCTCTGGGTATGTTCGTTGCATCATTTTGTTGTTTGTGTTATTTGAAATAACACTAACGAATTAAATTTCTATGGCCGGAAAGATTTCATCGTTAACGGACGTAATGAAATTCGCTGAAACTTTAAATAGAACTGAAACAAGTAAAAGTGCTATATTCCACGATGCCGTCTCTTATAGAGCCTTCTCCATATGTAACTCGTGTTTAGTGAAGTAACTCCAATCAAAAAAACAATTATTGGTACTGCATATATATATATAAATTTACATAAAAATTTCATGGGCTGGATCAGGCATTCTTAAAAAGTTTTAGTATTTCCTTAAAGATCTTTTCAAAAGCTTTAAAATGAAACCCATATTGATATTTTAAAAAATTTGAAACCCCGTAACTCGGAAAATAGGGGCGAGCGCTAATTTTTTTACTTGATGTTTTTTTCATATTTTTGAATTCTCTATAATTCATTTATAAATTTTTTTGATTGAGGTTACTTTATTGTTCCAAATGATATAAAAAAATTAAAGGCAGGAGTGTCGTTTTGTCTGCTGCCTCGAAAGACATGGACCGATCATGCTGATTTCCAATAGCACTTTTTTCGACACTATATCTGATTGATTGACATATTTATTTTTTTTAATTTAAATTTGCTTCGGCAAACTTGATTTCAACTCTATCACGGACGGACAGACGGACATCGTGTACCCTTCAGCGGACATCAGAAGGGTATAAAAATGACATGACAAAAAGAAATAGTCTAAATCTGGACTAAAATTGTAATTCGTCTTACCAAATTAACATTATGATTAGTTGGTTAAATAGATGATGTTTACGATGTACGTAACATAAGATAGATAGATGCGAAGAATGCTGAAGAAGCGTGTGGCGGTGCAGAAAATGCTGCATTTCATTGTGCTTTTTTTTTGGTTTTTATTTTTTGAAAACATCAGCATACATTTGCAAATAATTTTTCTTTCTAAAAATGTTTAGAAATTAAATTAAAAAATGAACCAAAAGCCGAAAATAAGTCAATTTTATTTAAGTTCTATATCTTTTAAATAAACTTTTGATGTACACGGCTAATTTGAAGAAGCAGAGAAAAAACATGGTTGTGGCATGGTTACAACAACTATACTAAGTTATTTATAAGAATATATGGTCGTGGTAAACAAATTAAAGTCATTTTAAACAATACTTTAGCCACATTAAATAAGCTTTTGTTTGAAATGCCTACTTTACTTATTTGTTCGGTTAATGGTTATTGCGCACAGAAATTGCCGCATGATCGGGCCGAACTAGCACGAGCAGAATGTAATTTAGAATTTTCTGGATCGTTATCAGAACTCTTTAAATTTTCTACTTTAGGTTTCTAATATGAAATAAGAAAACTAATTCGCTTATAGAGACACCATTTTATTTCTAATTTTATTAATGATATTTGTTGTTTTATCTTCTTCGGTATTTTCATAAAACACCAAGTTAAAGAAAAATAGTCAAGCTGTAGGCTAACCTATAATGGTTCAAAAGACGAGGTCATGTAGTCAAACTAATTTTTATGTTTAATATATCATGTTATTTTTTATATAGAAATACAAGTTTCAAGTGTCTATCTATATTGATTTAAATGATATGACCATATATGTCAATTTGCGTAAACTGAGGACACCCTTTAATTTTGATATATGTGATTGTGAGTAGTGATATGCACAGTATACACTTTATTCACATATCAATTGACAGTCCAAAACGATAAGACCATATATTTAAAATAGCACCATCAATAAGTCACCCTTTAATTTTAATTTTGATATTTTTGTTATAGACGAGTTAACAACAATGGTGCAGTGTAAATTAGCACTGCCTTTCTACAATAGTGCAAAGGATAATTCCATATAAATAAAATTTCATTAAATGTGGCAACACCCTTTAATATGGAATTTTAATTACTTAATATTACGGACGTAGAAGTACACGTCGTGCGGGAGTTTATGTGCTCTATATGCCAAAAGTGTATTTTGAGAAAATCGATCTTGAAGTTTTAACATAATTTTTCTAAAAAACTATACGATAGAATTTAGAAATTTTTGCACCATATATTTGTTTTGAAAAGATGATTCTGAAGAAATGTTTTTTATTTCTCGATGGCATTTGTAGCGGGATATTTTCTAAAGTTTTTTGGTCCATACGCCATCTTAAACATATTTCGTTGCAAATACATACACGTAGAGCTAAACGATATTAATTTTAATTTAATTTTAATTTCAGTTTTTAATTATAATCGTAAGCCAAATAAAGGCCAATAATGATTACATAGTAATAATTGTATATGACATTTAAAGCTACTACAATTATATTTTTCTATAGATAAGTTGTTTGTTTTTACAATTTAAATAAATTATATGTATTTATTTTTTTTTAATTTAAATTTTTTAAACTTTTTTAATTTAAACTTATCAACTATCATAATATCTCTGTTACTTCATAGAATATGGACATAAATAAATAAAAAAAATAATAATATATATCCACCACCTCCGAATGGATTCAGAAAGTATTACAAAATTGACATTATCTTCCTTTTAAATGGAATGGGCGAAATGTCTATCTATTAGCAAAGAAATAAAACACAATAATATAATAACATAAGTTAACAAAAGCACTAAATTGATATTAATTTATCTGGCTCAGATAATGTTTTTTTATCTATTTCAATAACAACTTTAGATCGGAAATTTTTTAATTTTAAACTCTTTTTTTTTTCTTTTCAACAATATCTAACTCTATTTTAAAAATATTTAACGTTGCTGGTAATCGGTTCCGGCAAACTTATTTAATGTTTTTGCTAATTGGAAATAGGGCCGCAGGATTGAGTTTTTATATGCTATTTCAAATAAGTTATTTTAGATATATATTGAATAAGTTTTATTTTAAGAAATGGAACAAAGGAAAAATTTAATTGTTTGGATATCCTGGAAAAATTCTTAAAATCTAAGAATTGCATGTCAATAATTTTAAGTTTTATATTATTTGTTTTAAAAATTTTCAAATAATTAACGAGGGACAAAATACTGTGAATTTCCAAAGGTTTCAGATATTTATCTAAGGAAAAATATTTATATTCACCAATATTAATTACACGTAGAGCTAAATGATATTAAAAAATCAATATCAACTTTTTACATTGAAATTTTGCTCTATATGATACTGAATGGCATATAGAGCAAAAAAACAAAAAAAAAATATGGTTTGAAGGATATAGAATTAAACAGACATTATTTATCTCAGAAGCTAGATGAAATAACTAAAAACGGATTACAAATTTGGGGTCGAAAACCTTAAGTGCCATCATTAAGTCAAAATGTGTAAAATGGCGGATAGAGCACATAAACTCCCGCACGACGATTTGTGAGAAGTTTCCTGAAGAGCGAAGTAAGCGGTAGTGAAATGGCCATTGCGCCTGCTTTCACTCTCAATATTCAATATTGCTGACCTTAAGAAATAAACGGAATAAAAAGGAGCATGATATTTTAAAAAAAGCACAAAGTTTTTTTTGAAAATGAAATAATTTAACAAATAATCTGAGCATCAGTAATGCACAACTATTTTCCGATTTATCGATAATGAATTTTATGAAGTTAATTAATTATATATTTTAAATTTTTATTTATATATGTGTCTATATATATTTTCCCGATCTATTTTTATCTGTCATGAGTTTTTAATTTCAAGCTAATCATTCTGCTTTTATTTTTTTAAATCTTTTTTCATAAATAAAGTTCTAATTCTTTGAAGGTAATACGAAGGTTTAATTTTGATCGGCAGAAACATTGCTTGCATCTTTATAGCTTTCGAATGATCTTAACCGATAGCTTTTTTACAATTAGGTTCGGCGCAAATTGTATCATTTGAGTATAAATCGTGATTGTATAATTCTAAGAATCTTTTTAAATTTATAAAAAAAAAAAAAATATAAACAAAAATTCATATGTATGTTAGCACGTATGTATGTATCTCTTATTTCTGATAAAATTTGCAATAGAATGCGATTGATTTAAACTTAACACACTTGCGCATATTATCTTTCTAAAACTACGTCACAACAATTATTTGCAAAAGACAAAACATGTCACAGCCATAAATGTGACGACAGTTGTTACAAATTATGGGAATAAAATGGAATAATCATTTCGCAACTCCTGCTGGGCTTTATTCTAAGAAATAATTTATGTTTCCTAATAACTCACAATGAAATTTTCTCACACGTATCTAACAGTAAACAATTTAGTCAAATGCATGCAATATTGTTGCAGTTCGTCCATTTCTTTTTTTGGTTTTAGTTATTTACATTTCAAACAAAATACTACACTTACTATGATTTTTTTTTCTTTTTCCCATGCAAAAAAAAAAAACAACAATAAAAAGTAAGAGTGCTGTGACGAATCTTATATACTCTTCACCATATGTTTAACCACAGGCACTTTCGAAAGTTATAAAATTTACTTAGGGTTGTTGTCCCAACTTAGAAAATGAAAAGGTAGCTGTATCTGTTAAAAGCGCACCAATTAGTTATCAAAACAACTACCTGCAGGAATACAAACGAGAGTCGACAAAATATGGAAAAATTAGAGGCAGGCGTGATGTTTTGCCCGCTGCCTAGAAGGACATAGACTAATCTTGCTGATTTCCATAGCAAAATGTTCAAAACTATGTCTGATTAATTCACTTATTAAAATTTTCTCTAGCTTATCTATTGCCTTGATAACGTTGATTTTAACATAATCGCGGACGGACAGACGAACAGGCAGACATAGCTTAATCGACTCCGCTTTGCATAAGAACTCAGAATATATATAAATACTTTATGAGGTCGAACATGGATATTATAGAATTTACAAGCGGAATGCCAAACTTAGATATACTCTTTTCCATTTGTGGTGAAGGGTATAATAAGAAACAAAATAAGGTTTAACATGTTAGAAAAGTTTAACAACATTTTATGTTCAAATAACTCAAAGTCACACTTGAAATATAATTGAAACTTTTAGAAACAGTGCTGCTCAAAAGCAGTGGAAAGAAGCCAAAGAACAGGGGTATAAAATACTTTTCACAATAATACGAACAACAACAATCTCTGAACAAATAAAATACATCACACTTTAGTTTTAATTCTCATCATCATTATACTCGAACACACATGCTTTTTTTACACTTCATATACAATTTGTAATTTCTACACTTGCATGAGAATGAATGCGCTTAACCTTAAAAAATGTATGTTCAGTTAAGTGTATAAAATGTGACAATATATTTCAGATTTTTTTCAAATCTCTTTAAACAAATTTCAATACCGGTGCTAGTTCTAAAAAGTCTAACTAATAATAATAAAGCTGTTAATAACTAAAACTGTCTGAAATGGTTTTTTATCGATTGTAGGGTGTGTTTAAAAAATCTTACATTAAATCAAACGTTTTTAAATTTGTTAAGTGATCGTTTCTAATAAATTTCAATTTAGCTTCATATTAGTGAAATCTTGGCCTAAGTGTTCATAGCTTAGTCAATTTGAGATGCATTCGAGTGTGTGTAAAAAAGAAATTTTAATAAGAAAATGATAAAATAAAATCGGTGCGACCCATATATTTACTAATAATGGTCATATAAATTAAGAATATATATTAGTTAACATTTTTTTTATAACATTAGCTATCGAATGGTTGTATCATTATGACTTGTAAAATAAATTTCATATGATTGCAACACTGAACAGATTAATAGACCTTTCAAGAGTCGTTTTTTTAAGATTTATTATTGCAAACTTTATGCAGTTCTTTTCTATACATTTTATTTAGTCTCTAGCAAGCGAAGCAGATGATAAAGTGCCTTAGAAAAGTAAATCCTCTGTTTTTTTTTTTTGTCGAATCAAACCTTGTAATGAAACACCACAGGGATGAAATTATTGGCTTAAACCGAATGAGAATTTCTTTCTCTGTTTTTAAAAATAAAAAAGATATGTACAACTGTATACCATATAGCTTTAGCTGATTCTCAGTGGGTAGGTGTATGGAAAGCAGCACCTCTGTCTCTGTTTTGTAACTAAAGTGAGAAATTTCTCTATGGAAATTTTATAGTCGTCGTGTGAGAGTAAAGAAAAAGTTCTCGATTAACTTAAGCACACTCTAGTAAATCAGGATTGCTATAATATTTTAACTGAAAAATACTTTACTGTAGACACAAAACAGAGGCACAGGTGCGCTCGGCTAAATTTGGAAAAATAAAACTCTGTATCAAAAGCAGATATGTATATGTGTCTTGTTTCCTACATGTTACAGAGTCAGCTAGACAGAGACAGTGTTGTCAGTTAGCAATTGATATAAACAAATAATTAAAGCTGTAGCAGTTCCATTTCATATATTTAAAGTTGAATAAAAATGTAAATACATCGGTGAATTAACCAAATTTACATTGACTCCCTTGGTGCACTTGGTTTTTGTCATGGCGAATTCTTTTAATGTAAACCTTCATATAAAAAAAATTGTCACACGTTCTTCAGCGGCGGTGAAAATGCACGAATTCGCCGCTACCCACCCCCCAGGTATATAGTTTTGCCATTGTGCTTTTTGAAACAATGGGTAAATTTTCCTCTCATAAATTTGAATTAATATTATGATAAAAAAGTACAAAAAAAAACTTAATTTGCGAGCTCCACGATGATTCTGGTACCTCTTAAAGAAGTTGTCGATTGCCGTTCTTAAAATCTTCGTAGTTTTTAAAAATAATGTGTCGAAAAAACCTGACGATGGAGACTGTAGACAACAAGTGAGGCCAGTAATCTAAATAAGTGCCGTTGTAAAAAGAAAAGGTAAAAGAAAAGTTAAAAAGGTACACCGTGTTCAAAATGCGAAGACGGCAGTTTATTTGAGTTTGAATGTCAAGCTGTTTTGAGATTAAAGATAACAAGTAGACAATTATTACCTGTAGATAATATGGGACTAAAACTTAAATAGCAGCAGTTGCGCTAAGTGATGAGAAAAATAGTACCAGAGCAGTACTGGGTTGAGTTGGGCAACTTAAATTAGACGGTTAAATAAGTACTGAAACTAGAAGGGGTGTGCTCTTGTAGTCCCTCTATACAAGCATTAGAGAAAAATCTGCTTGATCACTGTTAATGACTATAAATTTCATTGGGAGAAGAAATAATTTAAAAGAAATAATATAATACCTGGTTAAGTTAGGAGCTTAAAGAAAACGAGATATTGGACAGTTGCTTAGGGGATTTCTGTGACGAAAAACCTAGCCGCTTATTCTATCGTATTAAAAATCGAAAGTTTTATTTCAGATACCATACAAAATTAATAGAAGTAGTTTTTGTAATGTTTTTGGATGTCCTGAATAAATTAACTATCGCAAAAAGAATTTAATTCACAAACTGTTTACGATTTTGCAAAGCCAAAGCCTTTAGCAGGGATGGATAGATGTTGTTAATGTACGAAACAAAGTGGTACAGAATGTCACTGAGATTAAATTACGACAGAGCAGCTTCGCTTGAAAGCATTCATTAAAAAGATAAGGCTGAATCTGAAAGATAGTACGGTTGTGTTGACAGCACATACCAAAGACTTGGCAAGAATCAACAAAATATTCGGCAGATTTTGTAGCCGTGAATTAAGCGTTGTCCATCTCTACGTCCGTGGTCATGGTGAAATCATCTTTACCGAAGTACTAGATAAGGTAGAGATAATTTAAATACGCCAATCGATCATATGTACTTGCGAAAATTTTACTATTGAAAATCAGCTAAAGCGGTCCATGCCCTTCAAGGCAGTGGAGAAAACAACATGCCTGCCTTTTTCAACTTTTGCTTGTACTTCTGTAGGTAGTTGCGTTGACTACTTATTCGCCTCCTGCGACTTATTCACCATTACTATACTAACTGGGAAGACAGTCCTAAGCAAAACTTAAAATTTTTGACGCTTCTTTTGAACAGAAAAACTTAATGGTAGGATTTATATGTACATATCAAGGCACATTAATTTCACAGGTAATAGCAGTTCTAAAACAACTACAACAATAAGTAAACAACATGTATTTTGTTTGTGTAAAATATATTTTGAGATGTCAAATTTAAATAACGCACAGTGGTCTGCTAATTTTAACTTAGTGTTTTTGGCGTAGTACGCTTATTAATTATCGGATTATTACTTTAAGACATTTGCTATATTATTAATAAAATTTAAAATAAACAAGTTTAAAGTTTTGATTGAGAAAATGTAAAAAAAAGGTGGTATTCTTTTTTTGTTGTTGCTATGTAACTTAAATTTACTTCAGTAGTAGCAAATTTGTTTGAACAATTTTAAAGACAAACTATAGCAAATGCGAAATAAAAGCAAAACTAGGTCAACAATTATAACGGTTCCCTCTCCAGCCCTTTCCAACATTTCCAATTTTGGAACAAAATTTTAAAATTATTGTAAAATTCCTCGGAGTGCAAAGCACCGATTAAAAAAAGGTAAAAGTTAAGTCTCCAAATTTTGGCTACATACTCCAAAAAACATTTGACATCCCCGTGATTATTTAAGGCCTCTTTTGTAAAAAAAAACAATTTTTTGGGACATTTTCCTCTTTCCGCGAATTTATATTTACATTTGATTAAAAACTCTTTTAGCTGTATTACTTAAAAATTTTGTAGGAATAGCCCGATGCGTTGCGATATTTAATTTCTCAAAAACCCATCTTAACATGATTTTTTCAGTTTTTGTAAATGTAGCTCGAAAAAAATAATTAGAATATTATTAATCTAAACGTCATAAGCTTTCCTTTGATGCTACTTACACGCATATATTCAAGGAGCTTCCTAAACCTCGTGATTATGTCAGCTTATTTTTTATATGTAAAAACCAAAAATGTGTATAAACACATTTTGTACCAAACTTCTTGCGTTTAACATACAAAATGAGGAAACAAAAAAGAGGCGAAACCTACAATTTGTAAATAAAATTCAGTTTCAAAAAGTGTGTGAAACAATTTTGGTTTATGAAAATTTTAAAAATATTTCCACAACACCACTGTAAGAAAAAAATTTTTGTACGAAAAAAAAAATAATAAGTGTAAACAAAATAAGACATCTGAAAACATAAACAAGAAAGTCAACTGATCTACTGCCACTACCTAGTATATTAATCTGCCTTGGTACATATGTTTATACATATATGGTGAAGGGTATATAAGATTGGGCATAGTCGAATATAGCACTTCTACTTATTTTCTCTAATATTTAAGGAGATTTAGTATCAATCAGTTATTACGCAATAATTAAATTGACTAGCAAATCAATACTTTCAATAAATTTTATCGAAGCTATTTCCTATGTAGCGTAACTTTTACACCCTTTATGCCAACTGTTAAAAAAGCAGATATCAAATTAATTTTTAAAACCATATTTTTCTACCACGTACACAATACAACCAACAGCAGAAAGTTCTTGTGTGATATACAAGTTATTTTTCAAAAGAAGCTCAGAGAAACCAAAAAAAAAAAAAATTATTTTTATTTCATCTCAAGACTAAAATGGAAAAAAAATAGAAAAATATAAAGAAACCCTACGGCTTCGATTAAAAGTGCACATGAGCACGTTTTAATACACAAGAAAAAAAGTGAAGGTGCAAAAAGAAAAACAAAAACTAAAAAAAAAAAATAACAACACACAAAGAATAAAACAGTAATTTTTATCGGCCTTTAGGACATCAAAGTGAATGTTGTTTCTCAGCATCGTCATCAAAATGAAAAACAATGAAACTTAAGAAAAAAATTTCAAAACGCTTTTTCAATTTAAATGTAACTGAGGGAGAATATGTCCCCTTAACATGATGTATTTGAGAAGCTGGTCTTTTTTTTCTTTTGTAGCTGCTTGTTGTTGATGAAGTAAATAAAAAAGTGAAACCTTATACAGGATAACAGATGACATCGATGATAATGGGGATTCGTTTTTCAGTGTTGTTTATTTAACGCATGAATTGTCACAATCATTTGTAATTTTATTATTCTTCTTTTTTCAAAAGGGATGTAAGAGATTTTAAAAATGATATTAAAAATATGTGTTAATGTCAAGAAATGATTTTCAAGTGTTGCAGTATTTAAGAGTTCTCTTAAATCAATAAGGGAATTAAAGTGGGCTTAAATATATTTTGATGACTGAAAGAGTCATACACACTTTGCAACATATAAAACAATTTATGTAAATAAAAGAGATACTTTAAAATTTGTGTTAGATAGCTGACCTAGCAGAAGTCTAACATTTATAAATATGGTGTATATCAAGTATGTAAAGTTAGGTAATCGAAAATACATAATAGTTCCTCTTTTGAAAACAACATTTTGATGGGCAAAATAAAAGCATTGAAGACAAACTGAAGCTTTTTTTAATCGACTTAAAAAAAAAGTGGTTATCCATTCGCTTTAATATTGCTTTTTTTTATTTTTGTGCCTCGATAATTTCTCCCTCCCGCTTTAAAAACAGTTTATAAAAATTAAAGGGTGTCCCTATATAACATTCACTTCAAAACTAAAAAAATGCGTATCACTATAGCGCCCAATCGTAAAATGTACTACAAAAATAAAGCTAAAAAATTAAAGGGTGTTCTAATAGGTGACGTAAATTAAACTGTGTGAGCGTATCTTCTGAACCGTTATAGACAAACGCTTGTAGAGTGCATAAAATGTTGATTGCTATGACCGTTATAGTATTGTATTTTAATTAAAGGGTTCCCCAATAGTTCATTTAGTTTGATGTTTTGCAGAACTTCAGAACAGTTCTAGAGAGACTGTTAAAAGTAAGCAAAGAACATGTATTGCTAAGTTCGCTATAACAACAAGTATAAGATCCGGATTTGGATATTAAAAGGTATCCTAATAGTTGATGTATTTAGGCAATCTTTTGAACCGTTAGTAACAGACAGCTGAAATTTTCAAGGAACTTGTATTGCTAAATTCACTATAAGAACATGTATACAATTTGAATTTACAAATTAAAGAGTGTTCCTACAATTGATGGATTTTCCCTATACGGCCGATCTTTTGAGCTGATATATACAAACACTGGAAATTATACGGAATGTCCCCAACTTTGGCAGGTAATATAAGAAGTATAATTATTCAAAATTATATGGGTGTTAAAGGGTTCCACAGTAGTTGATGTAATTTGATGTCTACGGACAAACTGTAATACAATTTGAGACAAACCGTAGCTAAACTTTTGAACAATTATAGATAGACAGCTGTTGCAGTCGGTTTTTTCTTGCAAGAATTATTTTCTACCTACTGGGCTGTAGTAGTCGTTAAACAGAAAGCTTTAGCAACTTACATCAATGATACATCCAGGTGGCCTTAAATTAATATCTTTTGTGTAACTAAAGGTTAATGATGATCTAGTTTAAGACAGTTCAACTTTGATATCCTCACAATTCGCAAATAGTTTCTCAATTCCTTCCTTACAGACTGGTAGGGAGATAATTCTTAACTTCCGTTGACAAGCTTTTACAAAAAAATATCGTAATAGATTGTCGAGTCTTGCGACAATACAGTAACTGTTGCACTTCCAGTTTCCGTTTTCCAAATATCCTTTAATCCATTTTCTTCTAGACCGGGTGGGAAGTTGCTTAAATACTCATTATGAATAATTAAGTGCAGCTGTCTTTAAGGACCTGATAATGTCTAAAGAATATACTAGAGACGAATTCGTCAATAACTAATATCTCTCGAGAGATATTAGTTATTGTAGTATATTCAAAAAATACGAGGGCTGCTATATATATTTCTGGCCTGGCAACACTGAGTGCTGCCAAGTGCAATCTGACATTTCCATTGGAAAGTTTGTCATTTTTAAGCATAATCGTACTCAAAACGTTTTGACGTACGACCATTATTTGTGTTGTTTACAGTGACTTGAAAAAATTAATATAGAAAAAAATGGAATTAACTCGTGAACATTTTCGTGCCATCATTTTTCACAACTTTCGACGTGGATTATCACGACAAGAGTGCATTGATGAACTTAAATCTTTGTATGGCGATGAAGCACCATCCTATAGCACTGTGAAAAATTGATATAATGAATTTAATCGTGGCCGAAGCTCGCTCAAAGACGAATTCCGTGAAGGTCGTTCAAAAACGGCTGTTGTGCCAGAGAACATTGATGCCATGCATGAACTCATAATGCAAGATCGACATGCGACATACCGAGAGATAGAGACATCCTTTGAAATTTCTTCCACGAGCATACATTCGGTACTGTATGAACACCTGGCCGTAAAAAAGGTTTGTTCTCGTTGGATCCCACACAATTTGAAAGTCGCTCAAAAAAAGGCTCGTGCCGATTGGTGCAAAGAAATGTTGAAAAAATACGATTGCGGTGCTTCAAAAGACGTTTATAAGATCGCCACAGGTGACGAATCATGGATCTATGCGTATGAGCCCGAAACGAAACAACAATCGACCGTGTGGGTCTTCAAAGACGAGCAAAATCCAACGAAAGTTGTTCGTGGAAGAAGCACTTCGAAGCAAATGGTCGCCTGTTTCTTCGGCAAAACTGGTCATGTTGCGACTGTTCCGCTTGAGCAACGTAGGACGGTCACTTCTGAGTGGTACACTACAATTTGTTTGCCTGAAGTCATCGGAGAAATTCGAAAAACCAACAAGAGAAGACGAATCATTTTTACCATTACAATGCGAGCTCTCACACATCGGCTCAAACCAGAGCGTTTTTGACCGGACAAAACGTCGAATTAATGGGTCATCCGCCGTACAGCCATGACTTGGCACCTAATGACTTCTTCTTGTTTCCGCACATCAAGAAAAAAATGCGTGGTCAACGATTTTCGTCGCCAGAAAAAGCTGTTGAAGTGTTCAAAAACCATGTTTTAGAGGTGTCTCAATCGGAGTGGAAAAAGTGCTTCGACAACTGGTTTGAGCGCATGCAAAAGTGTATAAATCATGCTGGAGAATACTTTAAAAAACAATAAATACATTTTTGATTATAAATATTCGCATTTTCACTAATAGGCCCGAAATATATAGAGCAGCCCTCGTATGGAAAGTCAATAATAACATTTCTACATTAAATAAAAATAACAAAAATAATATTTTTTAATTTAGAATTCACGCCCATTGGTCTTTTGCAATTAAATCGTTTAAATCATCCACCATAGTGGATGTTTCAGAAGCCTGAAAGGAACTATGGGCTATAAATTTTGTTTGTTGTTGTTGTGTCACTTTGAATATAGAGAGTATGAGTCGTGGTATTTCCAATACAAAGGATATATTATTAATGATGTTCACCTAGAACTATATTTGCTACAATCGCTAAATCGATAGAATTGGGCATGAGTCTTGTCACACAGAGTAATAATACGTGTAGGTAGAGCACTACAATAGCATTTTCAAATATTTTGCGACATAGGGTGTTGAAGAATTTGCGTAGACGTTATTCAAAAAACTTGTTTACGAAGATAAGTAATCGATAAGATTAGAGCAGCAAGTGTGACAATTGCCATACAAAGTAATTTCTTTGTGACATTCAAAAAATGTTTTTTCTTTATTTTATCTTACAACAATTGGGGTAGCGACAGAAACCTTTTATTAGCTAGTAAATTATAAATATCGTTACGCACATAGTTTTGTGATCTCAAGTGTACACGGCATGAACAATGGACGTATTAATATTTTGAAAATTTTATTTTTACAAATACATATAATTTGACTTTACAAAGGACCTGCGATTTTACTTTCTTCATCATTTCGATTGAAAAAAATAATATTACTAATATTTAATCTTTAAAGATCTCTGCATATATATTCATATTCTGTAGAAAAAGCTTACTGCACAGCTTGTTACATTATATCGATGTATTAATTTAGTTTAACAATGACAAAAAATTTTACATACATTTTTCGTTTATAGATATTAACTTGAGAGGCTTAAAAAAACTTTCTTAGAAGAAAAGCGTATCTTTACGGCATATTGCTTGGATCGGTAAAGCGGCTAAAATGTGATGGAAAGAAATTAAAATTAGTCAATCGTTTATCAATATTTTTACAGAAATTGTGCATTTCGACGTTTCTAGAATGAAATAATTTCAAACAGTAATACAAAATAAAACTTCTTTATGCGAATCTGTCTTTGATATTAATAATTCTGCAAAATAGATACCGACTTCAAAACAGATTTTATCGTTCTTTAACGGTTCAAAAGTATATGTGGCCATACTGGGACACTCTTATATTCCATCTCTAAATTTTATACCCATTAATTTATAATTTGAAATATTTATACTGCTTAATATACCCAGCAAAGTAATGGACATTCAAAAGATACGACCATATAGCTCAAATTACATTACCTTTGCGAACACCGTAAGTAAATAATGTGTATGTTGTATGGGGACACCTTTTAATTTTTAATGTTACAAACTGTTTTTAAAAAGGGACCAATCTGTAAGCATACTCTATTAAATTACAAAACAAAATTCCAAATCGGTTCAGACGAATTGATAACCTCCTTATTTTTTTTTAAATCCGTTAAAAATATACAACGACTTTCAATAATACAAACTAAGAAAACCACACCAAATATATTTTTGAAAGCTGTAGAGATAATAAACTGAAACTGCATTAACTTGTCTCTAATGAACTGAAAAAATTTCTATAATTAATTTTAAATGAAAAATTTGTATATTTACTCTTAAAACACACCATTATCGTTGTTTTAATAATTATCTCTAAGCATAGAGTGGCATGTTAAGAGATTTAAAATATTCCATTGGCATATCACAACGCCACAACAATGTGTCCTTGTATGGCATTAACATAAAAATATAAAATAATTATAATCCTATTAAATAAAATTTTATCTTGCTTCTGTTTTTAAAATTCTCATTAGAATTACAAAAAAGAAAGGCGCAGATAACATAAAGCAAAAAGAAGAAAAATTAAATCTAAAATAAAAATTGATTACAAATCAAAATCCTTGACGATATCAACAACAACTAAAAGTATTATTTTCCCAAAGAAGCATAGAACCAGGAATGACAGCAACGGAATTAACAAAAGAAGAAAAGAATATGTACACAGTATCTGGAGACAGTGATGTCAACTATTTATAAAAGATATCGTTACATTATTGTTTTACATACAGAAAAATTTTTTGGAGGTTGAAGTATTAATAAATAATGTGATTTCAACCAAAAGAAGTAGTTTTATAAAGTTGTCCATTCCAAAACCTCTTCAACAATTTATTTTGAAAAATAAGGAAAATGTTAGTATTCCGAAGACATATCGACATCTATGCAAAGTAGACTCTTCTAACGAAAAAGTGCTGAAACAATTTTTTGACGTCAGTGAAAACAGTAATCGATACGTATGTTAAAACTAACAGTTATTTAATTCACTGTTGGATCTAAATTTAAATTGTACTTCACAATCGAGTGCATGCACTTTCAAGAACGTTTTATTAAAAGGTGTCTCCTATAAAAGTTTTCATTTTAGAGTACTTGATATAAAAAAGTTTGTAGGCTGCTATTTTCACTTACAACCATTATTTTACATGCTAGCAGGCTCGCCTGCATCATACTACCATCTTTAACTAATTAAACTCTATAGTATTCAGTAAAAAGTTTTGTTATTCTTAAAGTATACAGACATATAGGCAGATATTTATTATTTTATTTCACTCGACTCTTCCTTCAAAAGACAAAAGACAGCAACAACTCAAAAATGTTTTATACAAAAACACAGCAAGCATTTTTAAGTTGTTGTCTTTTGTCTTATTGATTCAATGGAGTTCTCATTTAATCATTTTGGCTTTTGAAATAAGACTTTTTAGTTTTCTATACAAAATTTGGGTAAAATCCACTGATGAGCTATTTCAGCAGTAGTGAAATCGCCATATGGATATGCTTTCCCCGCAGTAATACATTTCATTTTTAGTTTAGTTTAAAATAATAAATATTTCATGACAATATCATGAAATATTTATATTTGAAGGAATCAAGCACGAATAAAGTAAATTAAATTTTAAAAGATTCCGGATAATAAATTTTCATAACGTCAAGAAGAATGTTTTCACAAAGTCCCCAAAAGCCAATTCGTCAAGTAGGAGGAACGGCAGAGGGAGAGAGATTGTACCTTAAGCAAGTTCTAAGTATAACATACATACATATGTAGATTTGAGTCAGTGTTTGTAATAGAGAGAGTAATTTAGAAATTCTTTTAAGTGCGTATAAAAATATTCGTAAACTTTTATAGAAGTTTCGAAAACGTTTGATATAATCCATGGCGAAATAATACAGCTGGTTTCGATGGCGAATTTATCACTTTTGCCGTAAACGCTAAATATCAAACTCCATACATAAAAAGAGTGTATATATTTTTTTATATGGTGTTTGACATTTCACGTTTGCGGCGAGAATTATGAATTCGCCATTGCGACCACCTAGTATATTTTCGCCATGATATAATCGTTAATAAGTTTATCGCAATAGTTTTAAGACAATTTGATTCAATTATTCTTCTTTAAGAAAGGCAAGAGTCAGATCAATAAATTATATACCAAATATCTCTGTGGAAAGGACATTTCAATAAAGCAGGGTACGAAAACAAACAATACGAAACGTTTGCTTTTGCAAAAATCGAAATAAAATTTCTCTTTGTAAAGAGTACAACAAAACCAAAACAAACAGTCATCGGCATTGTATTGTTTTTGGTCGTGAGAACAAAATGACCATTAAACTATATAAACGCCATCCAGGAGAGAAAACGTTGTAAAAAAATTGTAACATTCAAGAGAGTGTTGCTGATTAATTTACTGATTATAGTGAAAAAGGCATTATCGCTTCAATGGAAACATTTACTTCTTAGCGCAATACATAAAACGCAATTGTACAATTGGATTGAAATACCAAGAAAAGTAGGTTGGTAAAAGGCCAATTATTTTATTGGCCCTTACTTTTACTTAAGTACAAAACAAAAAAAGCTTTTTGCTTTTGTATGAAACCGTAGCGTAACGTTTTGTTTTTTCTCTCGTTATTTATTACTAAACACAACTCTTTTTTATTATATTTCAAAATTAATTTTTAGTTAAATAAAAGTTTAATTTTTGCAAGAACTACGTTATACACGCTTAATTGTCAACACTGTTTATAAACTAATGGCTCATGTATGGTAGTAAATATTTTAAACATCTATGGCATGGAAAAGTTATGCCGGCCGACATACATTCATTTAAACATATTTAGCACACAGTAACAATAACAAACAACGATTTAAAAATGTAACTTTTGTTGAACCATATTTAGGATCAAATTACTTGTGTGACTTAAACGTGAAAAACAATACCGACAGACGCAATGACGCATTCAGACGTACGAGAACAGCCACACAAACAACAAGACAAAATTGTATAAAATGTAGATTGATGGACAAAGTTATGAGAGAGACATGGAAACGGATAGACTGTGATTGAATAAGGAAGAACTAAAACAACATGTAAAAGTAAAGGCAGCTAGCAAGATGGACAGACAAACTTAATATCGCATGGTTCAATTGGTTGCTTCGGTATTCCCGGACAGACAAACTAGCAGTTTTGTGTGTTGTTAACTTGTTCGTCATGAGATTTTGCGGTTAAGCTTATACTATTGGAGGCTGTTAAAGTTTCAGCAACTTTACTTTTACAGTCACATTTAACAACAGTAGTCTAGTGAAAAGCAGCGACAACCACAACAGCAAGCAACATGAGCAATTTGTGATGAATGTTATTTAATACAACAATATACAATACAATTTATTTGTAACAAAGTAAAAAATCTGAAAACAAAACATATAAAAAACTAGATTTTAGAAAAAAAAAAATAAAATACACAAATAAATTAAATGTGTTGCCATAGTAACTGCTTCTGTATCACTTGCACATACATATTTCTTTTTATTTCTCATCTCTTTATTTAGTCATTAAGATTAAGATGGACATTGTTCGTTGGCAGTTTCCTTCAAAAGAAATACGAGTATTGGTTTCATTTATATTTTTAACAAGGTCCAACAATCTACATCTGTATTTATGTATATCAATCTTTATGTAGATGTATGTTTATCTTAAGTAGGTAACATTCCTATGGTCATGAATATTATACTAATGAAATGAGTTTAAATTACTAACACTCGCTATATTTGTAAAATATGTAGAAATAACATCAGAAACAATAATACAATACTTATACTGTAACAAAGTAATTTTTATGTGGATCATTGAATAAGAAATGGAATTCAGTGAAAATTTAAGCCAAAGAAAGATGCAAATGAAAATGTCTTACAATGTCTTGAATTACAATTACAAGCGGATGTTATATTTGATAGAGCATTATAAGTACACGAATATTTTTAATGTTTCTGATAACGACAATAGGGCCTTCTCCATTAGTTTATTCACGGTTCAGATGTGCAATGTTACAACCTGTATTGCATTTTAAAATTTTTCGACAATCTCTACTTTAAATAATTTCGTTTCACTAATTGCCTTAAGGTTTAACTGTCTTCATTGGGTGCAGCTGTATCGTTTTGTTCTTTGGATGTCTAATAATTCTTATTTGTAGTATTCGTTTCAGTGACTGTCAAGATTTCTAAAGAGAATATTTAATCCATAGCCCTTAAATTTTTGATTATTTAGAAATTATAATTAATATATAATAATACTTTGTACTAACATATTGAATAAGGTATTCATATTCATTTGTAATAAGGTTAAGAAATGTGGAATCTAACACACTGTAATCTACTAGAAAGCTTAGTTCCGCTAATCCTTTGAGCTAACTCTAAATCATAGCTTTGCTCTAACGTAGATCCCATCCGAGCCAGTGTTGGTAGATTAGGGAGTTTTACCTTTGTTAAGGAGATTATCTTTCCATTTAGTTAAGTATTTAGGATATTTGTTATAACTTGCTTTCACGGAGATTAATACGAGGCGTATTATAAAATGTTTTAATGCGTTGAGTTATCTCACAGAAAAGATATTGGAATTGTTCCTAAACATGGTGATTTCAATTTAACAATTAAAAATTTTGCTTTTTTTCCCAAACACTGTTCTGTCAAATGGACTAATCGCCAGCTGTATGAGACAAACGAAGATGACGTGGGTATTTTAGATCTATTTGGTCTTGAGTGATTTACTACTTTTACATACATGTATATTTGTACATAGTTTTTATGCATCTGTAAAAATTCATTACTTTCTGAATTATAAAAAATATCAAACATTTTTTGAAAATATTTTATGTACGAAAAATTAAGGAGAAAGGAGTACAAGTTTTTGGAAACCGTGTTCTGAACTCGTTTCTTGCTTTTTATTTTCTATATTTTAGTATTCGAAATGTTGTAGAGTTTACAGACATAATGAATGAAATTAAACTTCTTTGTCTTTAAAAATTTTTTTATTTTTCAATTAAATTTTCAGTAGCTAATCGATTTCCAGAGTTTCTAATCAGAACATCTTTCTAAGCAATATTGTGCCCTTATTTAGACAGAGGGGATCTGTTCACAAGTGTTATGTTCAGATGCCACGCCAACGATCTTATAGCTTTCCATTATATACAACGAATCGTCTTTTGCTCCATTACTAAACATTTCCCAGTATCACTAATGACGTGTCGCAGTCCATTACTTTTGCTTTAGAACTATCTTCCATATTTTTAACCGGCTTGGATTTTGCTAATGTTATTTTGCTGGAAAGAGAATGCAGGGCCCTTACGCAGAGAAAAACATAGTTGTAATATGGTCACACTAACCATATTATGTTTTCTATAACAATGTATAGTTCTGGCGAACATATTATAGTTGTTTTTAACAGTACTTCAGTAACGATACCAATTTTAATTAAAAAAAATATAACTTATTAAAAACAATATAATGTCTTCAACCTTAATATATTATTATAAATTAAAGTATTATTAAAATCAAACAACTAATGTTAACTTACTTTAATCATAAAATAACATTCCAAACAATAAATTTTGATGTTGATGCAAACAAATAATATTTGCTTTTAAAAATATTTTATTGTAGAGTTTGACAGAATGCTTTTATATCAGCTTTGCGATTTCTTTGTTAGCGGTCTGTTCATGTGAAAACGCTAAAAATTGAAATGTTTATTAATTGTAGGAGAAAATAAAAAAATATATATAAAAAATCAAGCAAAAAAAGGTAAATTAGACCAACTATATTATTTTTAAATGTAACATTACCATGTTTCTTTTACAATCATATAATACATAATTTTCTTTGATTATGGTTATCATAACCACGTTTTTTCTTTGCTTGCTTAGAACGCTTTGCCTACCTGCTTTTTAATTGATTGACGAGACATTAATTTTTTACAATCAATCCTATGCATTTTCCACTTCTTGATCTTTACTGTCGATTTAATTAAATTCGATTGAACACTTCTTTAAGATTTAACTCTTCGTAACTCTTCTAAACGAAAAATACTTAAAAATATAAATTTCTTTTATCAAAACAAAAGTGTTGCCGTAACGTAATTGTAACATGTACTAGTTAGTAAGATCTTGATGGTGATTTTAAACCTAAACAAAATTACTACAACGGTCTTCCAGGTAAACGGTAAGTACCACGAATCTTTTGCTGCTCCTATAGTTTAATAGTATCTACAGAAATTTGTAATATCTATATGAAGGTGTAGGTCGATTCACTTTTTAAAAAGTAACAGTTGAAACTTCTGCAATGTGGTTGCATACATTTACCGAATTGCAATGAAATGCAGTATCGATTTGCGATGCACGGGAGGAAGGTATTTTAAAGTATTATAATCTTTCAACATATATAAAGATTAAATTAAAGAAGATAAAAAATAGGGTCGCCTGTGAAAATTCTTCCCCATATTTGGACTTTAGCCTAAATTTTACAAAAAAATAGTAATTTTTTAATAAAATTGTGTAATATATTAAATAGCAGACTGAAATACATGCAGCCCTGAAATTCCCAGATTAGACAATAATAATCCCAAAGTTTTCTATTTTTTAGACTATTTCCTGTTAACTACACACTTTATTCTAGGCTTATAAGATGCTTCGGAGAATGAATTAAGGCAAATAGCGCTTTTTAAAGTTGGTGTAAGTCTTTTGATCTAAATTCGATATTCGTCGATTTTGAGGAGGTCCAGGTCCAGGAGGTAGTAAACTAGCTGAAATATATGTACAGTAATTAACTCCATAATCGTGCCTTTTAGAAAAGTGAAATTAACCTCTTATTAATTTTTATATATTTAAGTATTTTTGTAGCTAATAAAGCATTCGCAAATAATTTTAGAGCGGTAAATATATAAACGTTGTTATATTTTTGATACAACTTTAAATGCTATGCATTGTCCCTGTTTTAAATATTTTTGTTTTGCTAGCTGCTTTTAACCAAACTAATTGCCTTAAATTAAGTGCTTAATGATTTTTTATTATTTCTTTATTTCGATTTTCTTTCATATACATGCTATTTTTAATTTAATAAAGGACCACTTCTATAACTATAAAATCAAAACAACATTCCAAGTCCATATTTGTATGATTACAGTATAACAGAATAATTATTAATCAGGCGTAACCGTTTCATAGAAAGATAAAAAAGAAAAAGAAAAAAAAAATCGAAATAAGTTAAAATTTAACATACTTGTATTAAACTTCGTATCATTATTTAATTTATAGTTATCGAAATAAGAAGAAAAAATTATAATTTTTTCATGCCATGTAAAGCTGGTGTGTTTTACATCATCGTTAGGAAATATGTTGCAAGGCAAAAGAGTTAAGCGTAAAATTTACAACTTTGTTTAAATAAATTATTTATTTTATTTTTGTGTCCATGTGCATAGTAAAAAGCGATATAGATCTAAGAGAAAAACTCGTGTTCAATAGAATGTAAATTTAAAAGAAGTAAGAGTGCTTTATTCGGCTATGCCGAATTTTGTTTACTCTGCACCATATAAATATTGGGTAACAAAGAATAAAAAAACAAAAAAAAAAATGTCATCAACTCTTGATGGGTTAAGCATATTTATAAAATTTTATTATTTCCTTAAAGATCTCTTCAAATGATACCAATATTAAAAATATGGCGAACACACATACTCTTCTATGAAAAGTTCAGAGACCCATAACTCCAATTTTTTTCATGTGATGTTTTTTCTAATTTTTAATGCTCGGTAGCTCCATATATTTGTTTTCTTGATTTGAGTTACTTCGTTTTTCCAAATGATATGGAAAAATTAGAGGCAGGCGTGGTGTCTTGGCTGCTGCCTCGAAGGACATGGACCGATCTTGCTGATTTTCAATAGCAAATTTTTCGAAACGGAGATCGCTTAATCGACTTCGCTATGCATAAGAACTCAGAATATATACACTTCATAGAATCGGAAATAGATACCGTAGAAATTACAAACGGAATGACAAACTTAGATTTACCGCTTTTTCCAATTTTTGTGGTGAAGGGTATAAGAATATGAATGTTTTTTTATCTTTTTCCAGTAAGATTTTACCTTTTATTGCATATAATTTTCTGTATAATTCAACAATTCGTTTCTTTTTGTTATTGTTGAACGTAAGATGATTTTTATACATATTTCTAGATTTTATTTCCCTTTTGTAAAGCACTTATAGTTCAACATTTTAGATTCCGTATAAAATTCTTAAAAAGACAAGTTTGTAATCTTCAATCTAGCGATTTTCTCTCTTTTTTTTTGTTCCTACTTAGAGAGTTTTCAAGAAACAACGTTGACGCTAGATGCAATATGAAATACGGGAACTCATCCATCAGTGTCTTATTTTTGTTCCTAAATATCAAAGGTCAAATACATGGTCAATGATTTATTAGCGCCGAAAAGCAGGTGAAGCGTTTAAAAACCTTGTTTTGACGGCGTCTCAAGGGGAATAGAAAAACCGCTATGACAAATGGATTGAACGAATGCAAAAGTGTATTGATCAGCAAGGTGAATATTCAGAAAAAAATAAAGCTATTTTCATATATTTTGCTATTATTTGTTGTTCCCGAAAAAGAAATAGTAGCCCTCGTAGAACAAGGTTTAGAGACCATGTTTCTTTTTTGAGCACAAACGGGCAACCATACAAGAAGCATTTTAAGAAACATCAGTTCTGCATGTATTTTATCAATAAGCAAAAAAATAAAATATAGAACTTACAAAGAATTATTCCTGCATATATTTTATTAAAGAAAAATAGTATGAAGAAGAAGAAAAAACTACAAAAGTCACTGCTACTGGTTTCAACGAAATGACACAAGAAAACCTGTAGACATCCATACATTACGGAAACATGTGAAATAGAAAATATCAAAAAAATTTAAAAACCTTTAAAGTCCACTTAAAGCATTCTATACATCAAATTCTTCAGTTCAACTTTATGTTCCCATTCGTGTTTTTACTTTTTTATAAGGGCTTTACTGAAATCAATCAAATAGTAAATCACCCATCTCGATTATTGAGGATGAAAGCACCTCTCGATTTCCATTTCGCTACCGCTAACTTAGCTCTTCAGGAAATTTCTCACAAATATTTTAAACCAACTAAAGATTTTTGTCCAAGTAACGACAAAAATCAAAGTTTAAGCAAAAACAACAATAATCAACTATGGTTTTATTTTTTTTATATCCCTTGTATACGGCTGATTTTTTTTTGGTTTTTTTATACAGCTAAAAAAAGATGAAAATTAAAATTAATACAACAAATAAAATATCACAAAATTTTACGATAATTTTTTTTGTTTTATGCACGGGCACTTGCTAATTACTTAGTGAATTCAGGATATTTGTGAGAAGTTTGCTGAAGAACTAAGTGAACGCTGGCGAAATGGCTATCGAGACGTGGTTTCTCCCTCAATAATCAATATCGGTAATTTACTAATCTGATCGGGTTAAGCAAATAGCACAATATTAAAAAAAATAAAAATTAGTCAATTAAATATAATTTAATATTCCCGTGGTTTATTTTAACAAAACACGTTTCTAGCCAGTCGTAGCTTTTTAAGTATGTGTTAAGTAAATTTAGTAAGGAATAAGAATTTCGACGATTTTTATGTTTATATGCCTCTTGATTTTCAGTCAGCAATGACAAATGCTCTTGTCATAGATTTATGCAACCGTGCACAGATCGTTGAGAATATTCTGATTGCTTGAAGTTTTGATTGACTCAGAAAGAGAATTGCAAAAATTTTTAGTCCAAATCACAAAAAGCAAGTTTACTTTATCCTTTTTTAAACTAATTATTTTACACTGCAAATAATAATATTTAAAATTTTTATTCCACTTGAATACTGTGATATTAGAATACATTTAATGAATATACATATTTTTTTAAATCGTATTATTAAATCATATATTGTCATCAATATTATTTATTTTGTTCTTACAAATTAATATGTTGTACATGTAGTATTCCTCTGAATAATTTAAATTAAAAACAAATTTTTGTTAAGGCGTGAGAATTCTCAATGCATAAATTTATAAATTTCTTATGTAAAATATTCATACAATTATTTATACAATAATAAAAATGTTTGTAAAGAGTTTTCCTATTGGAATTTGAGGGAACAGTTTTACAGCATAAAAAATAATGGGTTCCAATGTAGATTTTATACAAAAAAACTGAGTTTCTTGTCTTGACTTGAATAAAAATTACTTAAAAAAACAAAACGTTTTCAACAAATATATAGACATATAAAACATAAGATGAATTGGACCCACAAAAGAAAAAAAACGAAAAGAATCACATTGTCAAATTTGCTCCATAACATCAAGGTAACATCAAGTAAAGTGAATTAGAAAAATTACTAAAAGATAAAGAAATATATCCGCATTATTTGTTTTAAGCTGCACATACCTATTGTATAACCTTTTACATATTGTCAACGGTGTGAATTTTAATACTGAATTTTTTGTACTGATTGTTGATTGTACGTTTTTGATATTTAAACATGAATATGTTTAAAACCATTGAACACATTTTATATATACTTTTTTCTGCAGTGTGCGAAAGAATGAATGTATTCACTGTTATGAATATTTATTTGTGAATGGATCAATATAAACTAAATTCATATTCATGACAAGGGTTCGAAAAAATATACATCCTGTGATTGCATACACAGTCGCAATTTAATGTTAAAAGTACATACATACATAGATGCATGCATATTTATATGTGTTTCTGTAAAGGCTTTGTAAAGCCGAAAACATTCTTCGAATTTATATTTAAAACAACAGTGCAAAAAGTTTTTATACAATTCTCGGAAAGATAAACAGTTTACAGAGATTTTGTAAGAGTAAAAATAAAGTAGCAGGTTGGTCTATTAGGAAAAAGAAGAACAAGTGTTTAGGTTTAAAAAAAAAAGTTGTAATAATATTATTAAGTTTTATATTTAAAAAGGGCCGCTATCGTGTTCTCAAAAGGAATACATATTTTATGTTTTAATGCTTTTATTTAAAAATGTCATACAGAAGTATCGACGATAATGTGTTACGAGCACATATGGTCAGAACTTGCCTTGACGACTTACCCTGGCGGTGGGTTTACTACTGCGTCAATTCTACAATCGACTTTATTTGGTTTTTTATACAAATGCAAAAGTTTTTGGACTATGGTTGCCATCACCGTTGTCAATGACTTGTAAGGTACATTTTGACTTTAAACTACCGCATTGTATTACTGCCCTGGTTTTGTACGGATTATGAACGTCTTGCTTACCAAGTACTACGTTTTTGTGGCGAACGTGAGAAATTTCTCGCATGAAAAGTCACATACTTTTACATAGGGTGAGTTAGAGTTATGTTGTTTATAATAAAAAATAATAAAACCGTTAATTACTGTAAAACAATATGACTTAAATATTTGCATGTAAGAAATAGAGGCTTCATATTTAGAAAAAAATCAACGTACCAAACTGTACCAGTGACTTAAAAACTAAATGACTGACTGAGTCTTACAATTAAAGAATAAATAAATCTTGCAAAAATATCGAATTCAAAACAGATTTTAGCTTTCAATCTATAACGGTTTAAAAGTTTGGCAACATGCATGAAATTACATTACCTATTGGGACATCCTTTAATTTCCAAATCCATCTTTATAATTGTTTTTATAGCGAACATAACAATACAAGTTCATTGTAAAAAACAACCGTCTGTCTACAACTGTTCAAAAGTATGGCCATATACATCAAATTAAATGAACTATTGGGGCACCCTTTAATTCATAATTTTGAAAATTTGTATTTGTTATTAAAACGGTCAAAGTATTCGGCATTTTGTCCAATTTTCAAGCATCGGTCTATAACGGTTCAAAAGATAGACCCATATAGGTCAATTTGCGTGACCTATGGGAACACCCTTTAATTTTAAGATTTATTGTTCTATGTATTTTTTGCTATTGGCAGCTATAGCAACACACAGTTTTTTTAATTTAGATTATAGCCCCTTTAATTTTTAAATTATAAACTGTAAGCAAGAAAAGAAAACATTTTCAAAATCGGCTTAGAAATGACAAACATAAGAAAGCAATATTAAGTCGAAATTATAGATTCCTTCTTATTTTTTGAAGTCGGTTAAAAACGCCGTAGTTAGGTATAAACGATATTGTCGTTTAGTTTCAAAATCAGTCGGGAGTAAGGATAGGACCCTTAGTATTTAGACTTTCGTGTGTTAGTAATTAACCAATATTATTATATTGACTTTAAAAACTCAATATTTTCGAAGTTTCACATTAAAAGCGTCTTTAAATACATACAAAATAACTTTGTTCAAGCAAATAAATTAAATTTTAATACTCTGATGACTTTTTTTTTTTTTTTTTTTTTGTTAAAATAGAAGTTGATAATTTTTCTTCTTTCAATGATGTCTTTAAAAACCTAAATTTAGAAAAAATTACAATTTTATTTATGTATTTCCTTGAACCTTCTTATCATCATCTTATTTACAGATATCAAGCTTTTGTGAAAAGAAAAATAAATTTAATTTAAAATAACATCATTGTCATTCACATCTTCCAACATGATGTCACTTTTAATGTATTGAATTCGTAATAAACCAACTCAGATGTTTTAATAATGAAATAATATTAAACCAATAAGTATAACATACTTGTCTGTTATGCCACATTTTTATTTATTGATTGATGTACATAACTGCGTACATTGGAATAACTTTGTAATTATTTTTCGAATTTTTTATGATAAATCGATTAATGTCATTCGTATAGAAGAGACTGATTTTTAATGGGTTATTCTTTTGATTAAAAATTTTAAAGCAGTACATTTTGAAAGTGTCAACAGTTTATTTATAATTTTCTATGAGACTAAAATATAATGGGTGCCACGTAAGATATGGAATTTTAAAAACTTTTTTTCAATTAAAAAACGAATTAACTATCACGGCTTTAGTTCACTTTAGTTTATCAATTTGTTTAAGAAAAATTAAAAGTTTTTCCGGATACTCTTCTAAACAACAAATTAGACACCAGCAGAATTTAATGCAGCATATTCTAGATGACCACATCTATCACCCAGATTCTTGGCATCTATCTACCTTAGGTTGTGTGCAATGCAAACATCATCTATTTAACCATCTTATTGTAAATAAAAATATGAGGAATATTGATACTCAATTAATATTAATTTGGTTAGAAATTGTTTTTCTCTTTATAAATGGTCACATACATTTTTGTTTTTGCTTTCTGCTATCCACAACAAACCGATTGATATGAAGCGCGTTGTGCCTTGCGTATCAATAATTTTTTTTAACTATAAGTTGAACTGTTTAGTTTTATAACGAATGAAATATTAAACCCGACTTAAGTTCACTTTAATTTAAAAATTTTTTATTTAGAAAAAAAACTTTTTTTACATATTTTTAGGACGAGCTTCTAAGAAAAACAGAAAAAATTAGACACCAGGAATATTTATGATCAACTAATATCAATTTTGTTAGACGAAGTCCACATGCAACCCAAAGCTTTTTTTTTTGTAATTCTTTGTTTTTAAATAATATCGCGACACTTACGTGTGCAAATATGTACTCACGGCATATATAATATATGACATAAATAATAAATTAAAAGCTTTTTTTGCTTAAACATTGATTTTTGTCTTAACTTTATTATTTGGACAAAAATCTTCAGCTTATTTAAAATGTTTGTGAGAAGTTTCCTGAAGAGCTAAGTAAGCGGTAGCGAAAAGGTCATCGGTACGTGGTTTTACCCTTAATAACCAATATCGGTGATTTAATTATTTAATCGCGATAAGAAAATGTTTCATAAAAAAGATTTTCTTGTTTTGAAAATTAATTAATCAAAAGCTTCTAAATTTGATAAAAGTTACTTGACTCCATTGAAAATATTAATGCTAAGATCCTTCATAAATTTTACTAATAACTGATCTATTGATCTAGAGAATAAGTAAAGCAATTTTGATTAAGTTGCTTTTACGCCATATGTCATGTCTAACTTGTGTTTTTCATGAGTAAAGTACTATATATATTTCCGCTCTAATCACTTATCTTTCATATTTTTTCCATGGCTCTCTCTCATATTCATTCATATCAGCCACTTTTGAAAGTTTATTGTGTACTGGTTGTTATTCTCAACACAGACAAATTCAGGAGTTTGAAAAATCTATTCATATTTCTACAGGCCATGAAACACTATAAGATTTGGTTGTTAGATTCTAAAAATGGCATCCGTTTCTTAAAATTTGGATGTAGAAAAATAAAATGTAACAGAATATCTATAAGATTTGATTGTAAATAAATCCTACGATTGTGTAGGACAGTTCTTGGTGGCCTTAGGCCATGTGCATTTATACACTACAGCACAGGTTCAAAGAACGTACATATATCAGCTTATCATTAATTAAGAAACAAGCGGACGCCTCATCTGCTCTTAATAGTTAAATTTTTTTTTTTTATTTTGCTCACACCTACCACACTTTGCAAGTGGTGAAAAAAAGAGCTTATTTAGCTCTGTGTATACTTAAAGCATAATCTTACTTCTTTAACTAGGGATGTATTAAGGGTTGCAAACAAGTTTTTGTTTGCAACAATATTTTTAATTCTTATAAATAAAGAAGTTTCCGAGGGGTCCGATGTTTTAATTTAATTTTTGGTACATAAAAGATGTGTCACCGTAAAACATCGCTGCGCAAGCTGCCCAAGCAGTATAATGTACATACTTAAGCTCGACCACTTCGAGCACTTCTTCAATAATTGTGTGAACCTATAGCTGCTTCCTTTTTTAACAAATACCCCACAGTGGAAGGACAATCAAGCAAATCTCGTAGGACACGAAGTGGATGTAATGCTTCCGCATAATAGACCTCAATAAGCACCTAGCGAACCATAGGGGATGGCAAATTTACAACTTTGTTTTGCTTTTATTCTTTCAACATAATTTATAAAACAGTAGGTTCTAGTTAATGATTAATAGAAATAAAAGTGGTGGCCAAAGAAATCCAATTCAATTATGCTCTTTAAAAATTCAATGAAAATCGAAAAAATACGTAAACAGTCTGGAACAATAATGACTTTCATCGTTAGCTTATAATAAATTGTTTTACAGAACAAAGTTACTTGATAAAACAAATATATTGGTTTCAAATATTTTAAATATTCCTTCACTAATTTTATAAATTCTTGTTCACAGATAGAATAATTAATAATTTTATTTTTTGATGCTGCTTAATAGTTGTTTAGGAGGCCCACTATGACGCTTATAAGGTGATGGAAGTGCAAAAGTAGTATTCTGATAAAATTTTTTGGATGAATTACAAGTGATCCTTACAGGGAAGTTTTTAAATCATAAAGATAATTTTTAAAATTCCAACGTAAAACAAAAAAACTTGAAATCTTTTTATGATCATATTAACTTAGTAAAATATATTTGAAACTGATGGCTAACCATGTTGTAATGTGATATGAATTTTCGCTTCAAACAACTTACTAATGTAACTAAAAGTATGTATGCTACTGTCCTTATTCATACCTTACAGAGTGTAAATATCTTTTATACGTGATACAAGCAAATTTATATTTTTTAATTTATGAATTTAATTAAAAGAAGCATTTTTGATAATATTCATTTCTAAACTTACAATACAATACAACATATGCGTTTCAAATTGTAATCCTAATAGGTTTCTTTTTTTGTTTTTTTCTTTAAATCAAACTCAATACCATTCATTCGTTGTGTGTCTCAAGAAAATTTATCAAAAAAGAAAATTAATTAAAGTTTTTAATGGAAAAAAAACCCATCCTTTAACATATTTTTGTCTGTTTAAAACCATATTTAACCTTTTTCGTCATATTTTCAAGGCATATTTGGCCAGTGGGATATTTTGTACAGTTTTTGTTTTTACTTCCTGATACCCATGGGGCAAAACTTAATTGAGTAAATTTTTGTTTTTGTGTTTTATTGTTTGCGTTTTATTTTTTATTTTTTTATTCGTATGCCATTGCGTACACTAATGTAATAATTCGTTTTTTGTTGCTTTTGTTAAATATAAGAGATGGACTTACTAGCATTATAGGGGGCCTATTTAACTATCAGAAGTTTTAGTTTTCATTAAGTTTAATTGGACTAGATGAGATTTTCTGTGTACGCTGATAAAAAATATTTAGATCGATAAATTCGCGAGAAATTTTATTAAGCTTCTTGTAGTGATACAACAGTTGTAAAGTTGTCTAATTTGAAAATATTCAATACAATAATGTTACATTACAATTTTTTAAATTTGTACTTTGCGATCTGTTACGTTACTAATTTTTTAATTCTTCGTGGCCATACTTTTCCCATAATAAATAATTGTTTACTGATATAAATAAAAAATCATATAAAAATTAATATATATCATTTAGCAAATCGGTTGCTATATAAAAGCCCGATAACAGGCAATAAATATACTCTTGCAGTAAGGAAACTAGACATTAAAAAAATATAACACTTAAATTATCGCTACAAGTGTGAAATCTTTGCTTAAAATGCAAACATTTTAAATATAAAACAAGTGAGAGTGCTATATCGGCTATGCCGAATCTTATTTAACCTTCACCATTTATGAAAATCTAGTTTATTTAAGTAACTCCAATCAAAAAATTATTGGGGTAACAGACAATTAAAAAGTAAAAAAATTTGGCACTGCTTATATATAATTTTACATAAAAATGACATCGGTTCTTAATGGGTTAAGAATTTTTTTTAATTTTAGTAAAAATTTTTCCAAAAGCTTCCAAATTGTACCCATACTGATATTTAAAAAAAACTCCGTAACTTTAATAATATGGATAAGGGACAATTTTTTCTTATTTTTATTTCTCTATCTACCCATATATTTTTATAAAAATAAAAATACAGTTTAAGTTGAATCGTTAAGGTTATCAAAAAATATAAGTTGCTGCTAATGTATTCCTTAACAATAGATCTATGTTTATCAATAAATACAAAAAGAAGAAATTAAACTACTATGCCCAAAATTGTTTTATAGTGCTTTGTTATAATAAAAATAAATAGTTTTAATAAAATTTCTGATAAGTAGGGAATCATTAATTAAAAAATCGCCAGGAAGAGGCACACATATAAGTTTGCCTGCTAAAAAAACCTGTTTAGAAGAACACAATAAAACAAAAGATTTTTACCATAATTAAGTGCTTTGTTTACAGCTTTTTTTTATTGAAATAGATGTACAAATTATATTGTGCTTAATTTTTTCCAGTAGTTTTTAAATAAAAAAGCTGAAAAAACCAAAAAATATCAAAAGTGAAGTTTTGTGAATGTAATTTTACCTTGAATATCTCCGAACATATGAAAGATATTAAATCAGGTTTTCATCCCATTAAAGACCAATATGTACGTAACTAAAATGGATAAAATATTATTTTTTGTGTAGATACAAAATTTTCTTCCCATAAATTTTAATTTTATCATCAATCGCCTTCCCAAATCCCACTTATGTGCAGAATGTCCACAAAATTAGGGCAATTACTGAAAACCCATCGTTCTAGAATATTCGAACAATGATGACTGTAGGGTTCTTTACAAAAAAAAACTACTGAAAACACTGAAATACTTTCATACTTTTTTCCAAAACTTCTCATTTTTTTAAACTTTTTATGAAATTTAAATTAAAAAAATTATCACCACTAACATAATGAAATTAAAGAAAAATTTAAAAATGCAAAGGTGAAAGTTTTGTATTTTAAATTTAAAAGTCTAATTGGACAAAAAGTAATAAAGATACCATGCAAATTCCAAGCCCATTTTTCCATTATCTATTTATGTAGATCACTAAAAATAAAAAATCGGTGCACTTTTGATAAAGTTATAAGCTCTGAAACATTTTTTAAATTCGAGGTTACCTACTTTGACGCCCTGTGATACTACCCTGTACTGAAATAGGGTGTATCCAAATGCAATAGGCGATATATATCGCAGTTTCATGAAAATCGGGTAAATAGTTAAGAAGTATCAATCTTTTATTTTTTTGTATTTTACGCCATTGTGCGTAACTTTTGGTAATATTAGGGGTTTTCACACCGAGCTTGTTAGTTTGTTAGTCGCCAATCGTTAGTTTTTTACACGCATTTTGTTTTTGTGTATTTAACGCGCTACCGCATTAAGATTCAAAAAATTAATGACACGGCACCCCTGATAAAATAGTTGTTAGTTGGTAACTCACAATCAGCTGTTGCAGTTTCCAAATAAATATAATAACAAAGTAATTTGTTATACATTTCTAAAAAAATATTTGTGCTTTTGCCTGTTTCGTAAGTATGTTAATTAAATGATCTTTTATTTTTTTTTTTAAATAATTCATATAGTGCTCTTTTACACTTTCTCGTGGCATGTTTTATTTTTTTCAGAATAATAAATTGTGTCGGAACAATAAATCAGCTGTTTTACTGCAAAACTTACCAGACTAAAAAAGTTATAAAAAGGGGGTCGTTCAGAGTTGGTAACTTTAAAAAATTAACAAACTACCGAGTAACAAATTAAGAATAATTAACTATTGTTTAAGTTTTTACACTTGTTTAAGTTTTCAACTTTTTTCTTAATATCAAAATGCAAAGTAAAAACTCACCGCTCCTAGCCAAAATATTAGAACAGATAATTATTATAAAATATCTATAAGATTAAAAATAGCGAAATTTAAATTCACCTGCATACTAAGAAAACCGGAAATAGGTTCTTACAATGTCTACATCGAATTTTATTTGTTAGTCACTATATGCGACGATATCCGCGATGCAGAAATTCAAGTGAAGGAAATCGAAAATGGTCACAAAGTGTCAAATATTGTGAGAAAGTTGCTTTCTAAAAGATATTCAAAAAAGTTAACAATGTCCGACATCCCACTATAATGATTCAAAAAATCTATTCAGATGACAACAAACTGCCAAAAAGGGTAATAAAAACTTAAACATGTCAATTTAAATAAAAAAAACTGCTTTCTTTGCAAGAAATCGCTTTAACCATAAAAAACGTATAAAATATTACAAACAAAAAAATCAGTTATTCGTAATTAGCCTTTATATCTATATCTAGAAAGAAAATAGAAAAATAAACTCTCTTAAAAAAAAAAAAAAAAAAAAAAAAAACGAACAGCTAAACAAATTATAAAAACAGCGGTTTCTTTAAAAAGAAAATGCCGGAAATATTTAACATGCGCTACCCAGTGCATCTCTGTGGTATAGACAAAAAATATCAAATTCCTTTTAGGACTTGGGAACAACTAATCTTTATACTAACCGCCAGTTGGTCTTCTCTGCATAATAAGTTGCTGATATAAGCAAACCTATTGTCTATTCACCAGAGAATTTTATTTATGTTTTTAAGCCTCTTTGCTGTTTCATCTATAACATTTTAATATACATACATACAAACATACATTTATAAATATATTGATGATACATCAGAAATACGGGTAAAATATAAGTTTTTTTCTATGCAGCTTTCTGATCTTGATGACCCATCACGACTCCTTTATTGTGCTGTATCTTCTTCTGCCTCAGTCAATTGAAAAAGAAATAAAATAAGAAACTCAATTGAGTATTTTGTTTTAAACTTCAGTTTTTTTTTGTTCGCTTAAAAAAAGTCGGTGTTTTCTGTTTTATGCTTTTTTCCTTCGCTTTTTGCTTTGCGTTCTATCGTCCTCAAGAGGGCAGTTTTCTTATATTCAAGTTTTTGCTCTCAACTTATTTTACTGTTGTCTGTCTTCTTTTGTGGTTTTTTTGTTGTTGTAGTATTTATAGAATAGTTTGGCTTCTTGCTCAACTATTTATTGCAATTTCATGTTTATCTTAAAATCGAATGTTTGAGGGCTTTTTTGTATAGTTTTCTTATAAGTACCCTACATGAGTGCTCTGTCTTAGTGGTGTGTTGAAGAAAGAATTGCAAGGTTTTTCTTTTTTATAATATAAAAAAGATCTTGACATACTTATAAGTTTAATTAAGATTTAAGAGTTATTTAAAAGCAGTCAAACAAATTTAAAAACAGGGGTTCAACTATTTTTTTATATAAAATTTTATAAAAGCTTTTAATTTAATTCTTTTGAAAAGTACTCGTAGAGTACAAAAACTTCGTTATAACTTTTTTAACTTTTTTATGCCCTTCCTTATTTAAGTTGCTACCATAAAGTAAAAAAAAACTTCAGTATCTTTAATGATAATTTTGCTATTGGCAATAAAAATTGTTAGTTACCACAAAGTTCTTTGCAGGGAGTGTTTTAGTAGACTTTGTCAGGGTAATTCAAGTAATTTAGTTCGTTTTTTTTTTGTAAAATGATTTTTTAGCAGATGCTTTTATTGATGATTTGACCACAAATGAATATTATTTTCATCATTATTATGATTATTCATTGTGAAGAAAATTGCATAAAATATATCTGAAGATATTGTTTAAAAATTTGTTTAGCTTTACTACCGAGAGCAAATTTATAAACCAAAGAAGGGAAAAAAGTTTTCTCATAATTTTATTAATCATGAAATTTTAAATCGACAGCAAAATATTAAATTTGAAAAGGGGGAAAACAATATTGGAAAAAAGGTGCTTTGGGTGACTGAAATATGTTATTTTGAAAGAAAATACATTTTTATATATCTGCTGTAGTCACCTCTTTAAAATCCACTATAATATTATTTATTATATTAATTATATTCTAATATTATTTATTATATTATGCTTATACTTATCTCACAACATTTTTAAATAAAAATTCGTTTTGAAAACTGGTATCTCACTTATTTCGCTTGTTTCCGCTTTTAAATTGTAGCCACACAACTTTGTCATACCACAAACCGATGTTGTAAATCTGAAAATAAGGTAAAGCATAGTGGTCGATTAGAATTATGATGATTTAGAAGAGCCAAAGTTAAGTTTTTCATTCGAAGTCGTTCGGTTATAAGAACCGAATTTGTTGCCAATCGAATTTTGTCGGTTGTGTGTATTATCTTGAGTAACTGAATAAATATAGCAGTCACAACTATTTTAAAAAATTATTCTTTACATCATGATTTCTTCTTTTCCACACAGTTTCTTAAACTTGCTATCTCATACTGCACGTTTTGCGATGTGAAATAAACTAAATGTTATAAAATTATTTAAGTAAGCGATAACGAAATGGCCATCGAGACGTGCTTTGACCCTCAATAATCAATATCGGTGATTTAAATAATAAATCGGGAGAATAGCATGAAAAAAAGAATTTTTTGAAATTTGAGAATTAATTAACATAATTATTTAAAAAAATCCCGTTGTTTAAAATGTTATAAAATTATTTTTGTATATAAATGTCTTTCGGAGATAATTTTGAACTTACCATTTACCAATATTGGAGAAATTTTCAGCACTTTTAATAAATCTTCTTATGTTTTAACTAAAATATTTTGGATTTCTGTAATGTGTACAAATTTTATTTATATTGTGTCAAACATTTTTCGATTTCAGAATATACAATCGAGTTTTTATGATTCTTATTTTCAAAATTTGGTTTTCAGTAGTAATGTACTGAATAAATTTAGTTACATCTTCCATTTAATAGAATAGATTTTAGTAAAGACACAAATCGGTCATGTTAACTTCTCTAAGAGGTGTTACAACTAACATTTATAAGCAAATATCATTTGTTAGCACTTAGTATAAAAAATAAATCAAGACTATAAATTATTAATAATAAAAATCAAATTATTATATTAGTAATTGAATTTTGAACGTATCAAGCGAATTGTTACCATGTTTTTTTCTCTGTGCACAGAATTTGTATCCAATCGAATTTTGTCGGTTATGAGCATTATCTGAAGTTCGGTTAACATGACTAAATTAATGAGGTACTCCGAACTGTTTTAAAAAATTATTCGAGAATGAGGACTAATACCAATATAAAATATTATTGTGAATTAAAAAAAAATGTTTTCGATTTAACATTTATTTAAAAATTAGTTTACAAGAATATGATTATTTTTAATAAATTTCATGATACAAAACGTGAACTTCATCCTCACCACTACGATTCCCTATTTCGTCCGGATTTCTTACTTTTCACTTAAAGCCATCCACTTTCATTTTAACCGAAAATACGATATGTTTGGACAATCGTAAATAATTCGAACTTTTCAAATATTTTTGTGCATAAAAGTCCTTTTTAATTTATCTTTTTAATTAATAAAATTGGCAAATTTTTGCTCCCATAAATTTTTTTATTTTAAAACTAAAATATTTTTTCACTTTAAATGTATAAATTTTATTTTTATTATGTACATATGTAAAAACTTTTTTCATTTTCAGTGATACGGTTGGTTTTATGATTCTAACAATCAACGTTCAGGTATTAGAAGAAATTTGTTGAACAAGTTTAGTTGCTTCACCCAATTAACAGAAAATATTTTAGTGAAGACTTTGTTAACAGTAATTGCAACCAACTTTTAATATCCAATATCGCTTGTTAGTTTTCAATATGAAAAATGTGTCAAGATATTATTTTATATATAATTAAAATTAAATAATGATATTAATACGAGTAGTTTAATTTTAAATATACAAACCGATTTTTTACCAATCCTTTTTCTGTGTGTAGTTAAACGGCCGAACCTTTTACAAATTGGGACCAAGTCTGAATGTGAATGACACGCTAATCACGATTTTGTAAGAAAATCTGATTGGGGGCGGACGAATAGATTTGATTTTAAAGCGCATAAGATTCAATGTACATAAGTATGTTGAAATCGTACTCATAGACTTTCAATCGAAGTCTCTTTCGGAGCTTCTCGACCGCTGGTTTATAGGTGACAACAGGGTGTGCAACTCTATTGACTCTCAAAAAAAAAATTATGCAATGAGGGTTGTTTCGCACTGGAATGTGCTTAAATAAAATTAGGGAACTAGATCCTAATATCTTTAAGTTTTTGTGTACTATATACTTTTCATTCAGAGTTTTTCTATATGTGCTCGATTAGCCATTAAGTTGTATTAGGCATTACAAAAAGAACTCGTTTTTTTGCCAAACAGTGCATGTGTAGAATCTTCTTCCTGCAGAGAGAGGTCTTTCCTGTCACCTTGAACTTAGAAAAATTCAATTCCACAAGCACTAACCTAATTTCCTTGTCTTGGCAGAAATAAAAATACCGATTTAAAATAAATTTTAGCTGTCTGTCTATAACTTTTTAAAAGTTTGGCAACAGGGTTTTGGGACACCCTTTAACTTCCAAAGTTTATACCTGTTGTTACAGCTCCTTGTTAATTTAAACCGTCTGTATATAACTGTTTAAAAGTATGGCCATATACATCAAATTAAATAAACTATTGGGGCACCCTTTAATATATAATTTTAATAATTTGATTTTTAAAAATATAAACTCTTTTTAAAACGGGACCAATCTCTAAGCCTAACCTTTCAAATGAAGAACAAAATTTCAAAATTCTTTGTACCGTATTATCAGACCCTTCTTGAATTGGGCCTTAATTGAAATGTGACTCTCTTCCACTTACAGCAAAATGATGTCTAATATGATTCGTAACGCTTGGTAGAATCCACGAGAAATGGAAAGTAATCAACCTTCTAACAATTAATTTGGTACCTCTCATACACACTGAAACGTTATTTTCATTTACCTAAGTAGTAAACTGTTATGTGTTTTGGGGTAGCGAAGCGCACCATTTATATCGAGTATAATATTTTAAAACAATTTTTGACTTTCTTCAAACACAAAAGAAACTTGTTTTTATTTTGCTTTATTAATAACATTACTTTTTATATAAGTATGAATAGAAAATCTTAAATATAATTTGCTGATTTTTTAAAGATTTGATATATTTGTGTTAAGCCCCTTAAGAGAATTCTCATTTAGTTTGAGAAAAGCTTTAAATACACACGACTTTTAACTCTTTCCGAAAGTTCTGTACGATCAATTTTCAATGGGTCATCTGTCTTTGCAGCTACTGAAGCTGGCTGCCTTTGACTTTGTCTAGAGCTTCCAGTTATTAGTTTGATATCTGTGTCGGCAATGCATTTGATATTAAGTTTTTTCTTCGCCTCTGAACTTTTTAAGTCAGAATGTTGTTTTGATTGAAGAGATTTCGTTTTTGTTGCAGCTCTTTTAACCGACTGACGTTCTCTTTGTAAATTACGTTGACTAATGCTTTGGTTTTTGGTTTCTGTAGATCTCTTCAAACGTACCCGCTCGGATTGAACGCGAAGTCTTTCATCTCGTCGCTCTGATGATTCAATTCTTCTGGCCTTTTTTGCTGCTAACGCTTTTTTAGTTTGTCTGCCTAAATCGGTCTTTCGTTTTCTAGGCATTTTCAGAATTAATTTTATTTATAAAAATTGCTTTGATTTTGCCTTTAAATCTTATCCAATTTAGTTGCATATAAAAATCAAAGACTATAAATATACTAAGATGTTTCACTGCCATACATTCTACATCCAGTGCATATTTTGTGTATGGACGTACTGCTACTGCCACTTTAAGAGTAAAATCACGAAGAGAGATTATTATTCTCAGCAAACTTGTTACTCTCATCTCACATTAATTCATTTGTATATACGTGCATACGAATGTGTATATATTTACATTATAAAATATTCAACGTAAACGAATGTTACCGATTGTGTATTTGTATGGTAACAATATGTGTTTTGTTGTTGTATAAGAGAAATAACATCGATTTACACCGAATATTAAATTCATTTATTATCAATATGCAAATTTATTATTCGAAACCTTTTTGATTTTAATTTACTTTACTTTTTTAGTTACTGAATGTTTGCTGTGTTTTTGTATACTGTCTTTTTGTTCCTGTCTTTTTCTCTTATTGATTCAATAGAGTTCTTATTTAATCAATTTGGCTTTTGATATAAGACTTTCAAGTTTTCTATACAAAATTTGGGTAAAATCCACTAATGAGCTAAAATAGCAGTAGTGAAATGGCCATATGAATCTACTTTCTACGCAGTAATATTTTCAATTTCTTCTTTTAAATAAAAAATGTTTCATGAGAATATCATGAAATATTTATATTTGAAGCAATCAAGCACGAATAAAGTAAATTAAATTCATTTATTATTCAAATTTAATTACTACATACATATAAATTAAATACCAAAATTAATAACATTAATTAATTTGTTTCAATAACATTTATTAACATTTATTTTATTAACTTTTATCACTATTCTAAGAAGAATACTAGTTTAGCGTCTCAGTTGTAGTGAACATAGTGCTTGAATCTTATATATAAAAATGGTGTAAAAAATGTATAGTAATTCATAAAATAAGAACAGCTGTGCCGATTTCTGTAACATTTTTTTCAGTTGTTCGTATTTTCAAGTAGAAGGTTTTTACAGAAGAAAATTTTTGAAAATCCCTCCCGAAAAGTCGGAAAATTGAAAAAATCAAAAAATTGGTGATTTTAATAATTTGCTCGGGATAATTAGCACAATATTTTTTAAAGATAATAAATTTAATTTAAAATTCCCGTAATTTAATTTTAATTATTAACTTGCAAGTGCCCATATAAAAGGCATAAATAAACTATCGTGGTGTGTTGAGATATTTTATTTGTTGTCTTAATTTTAATTATACTTATGTTGCTAAGAAAGCATTACTCATGGGAAACACATGAGTGCAAAGTAACAAGTACTTGGAAAGTCTAAATTTTAAAGCGCCAGTAATTTATTTTGTTTGGCAATTTTAATTTATAAATTTAGCTATCAAATTCATATTGAGGTTTATATATATTGAACCTATATGTAGATTAAATAAACTTAACAAAATATTTAATAATAAATATACAGAAATAAGTGCCTTATTTTATTACCATTGTTTGAAATTTCTTAAAAAAAACATATTAAGTATCCACAAGAATAAATGCTAAAAAAAATTACTACGTAATTTAGGGTATGATTAGTTCGGTGCGATTATGCATATTTTTTAAAATATACAAATAAAAATATATAGTTACCCTACAATAACAAAAGCAGTCATATAGTTTCGTTTTTAAGCTTATTTTACAAACAATTTTTAAATAAGTAGGAAAAATAGAATTCAGAAATAAAATTTTATGAAGCACATTCTTCTTTATATGTAGATATGAAAGTATGTATGTACGTTTCTATATGTTAAATGTGTGTTTTTGTCTCTCAATACTTTACTTTAACAAAACATTTCTTATGAACATCCACACACATTTTTAAACGCATGTGTGTATGAATCTTTCTTGTTTACAAAACTAATATTGCGCTCTCTTGAGTTTTGGTTGCGCTCACAGAAATTTCTTCCCTCTTATCTCTTACCCCCGCTACCGTGAAACTACTCATAGTTTTTGATTTTTTAAATGTTCAAAGTGCAACATCTTTATAAATTTATTGTCTTTGATAAAAATACTTGTTGCCTCTATCATACAAAAAACTAAACTAAGAGAGTAAGAGATATTTTATAGTGTTTATTCCACAGACATCTGGTTTATGCGTTAGGTAGAGAAGAGAGTTTTGTTTTTCTTGGTGTTATATGGAATTTCACAGAGAGTCGAATTTTACTGTTTACTTCTCATAAATTACGTAGCTGCCAGATTCAGTGTTCCTAGTTATGGCGATTTTTCACCAAACTTGGCGATAAAAATTCATTTTGGTGATCAAAATTTTGAAAATGATGATATTTAAGATACTTACATTTATTTTTGGCTACTTTTTATGATTTTATTTATGAAAGCATTGCATTAAAAAAATAGTAAATAACATGGAAGCTTTATTTTATATGTTTACGGTAAGCTTAAAAGGTAGGTATATCGGCGATTAAACCAAGTTCGCTTTGACTTCTATATTTTTAAACTGCTTTGTATATATACTAATGTTTGAATTAAATGTCAAGTGATAAAGGCGATAAAATAAAATGGTAGTGTTTTAAATGAAAGTACCATTATTCTTTGATATCAATGCCTGAAAACGATAAACCAGCTGAAGATATTAACAACAAATTATGTGATGAAAATATAGGTTTCTAAATAGAATTACAAATAAAATAAACAGTACTCGTATAAATATGGCTTGCCAATCTGACTATATGTATACAGAAATTATGCCTCAAAAACCTGAGACTACACTGCTCGCATTTGCAAAACAAAATTTTAATAAACAATTTTAAAGAGGAAATGGATTTACAAAGGGCATTTTTTAATAATTTTAATAATTTTGGCAGAAATTTCAGACTGAATTGAACAAAGCTGTTTTAAATATAACAGATACTATGATTTTACTTTTATATATTGGCGATATTTAGCGATATCCGACAAGCCGTTTGCCGAGTAATGTCCAAGATAGACAAGCAACACTGGCTAGATTATAAAGATGTAAAATCGTCATATTTTGAGAAACAAATAGTCACAAGCCCTAAAATATTACTAACGAAAAATTTTAATGGTTTCCAAAGGGAAACCGTGTGTGTTTTTGTATAAAACATTTTTGAGTTTTTATTGTCTTTTTGTGAATTTAATGTAGTTCTCATTCAATCAATTTGGCTTTTGATATAAGACTCTTAGTTAGATGAGCTATATGTGCAGTAACGAAATGGCCATATGGATATGCTATTATTATGTTATATTTCATGAGAATATCATGAAATATTTATGTTTGAAGGAATCAAGCGCGATTAAAGTAAATTACTTTAAAAAAAGATTCCGAATAATAAATTTTCATATTTCCTTTACTATTTGCAGGGAGTGCAGTAGCTGTTTCTGACATTTTAAATATATACAAATGTAGCTTTATTTGTAGTTTGATATCTAAAATCAAAAAATATCAACTACCTACTAACCCGGTAAATTATTAGCAGAGGGTTGTTCTAAAACAAATTAAATTGTAAAAGATTTTTACTCCCATAAATCATAAACCACCATTCATAACATTTAAAATCGTCTAAATGATGATTAGTCGCCAAGCTATTATCACTGTCAAGGGAATGAGAGAACTATACCAATGAGCGTCTTGTTCTTGATGTTGTTATTAAATTTATTTTAATAACTATTAATAATGTGTTAAAAGAATTATTGAATATTCATATATTAAATGTATTCCCTATATACTATAAATGATAAATAGACGAATGAATTAAGAAATGAAAACAAAAAAGATGGAACAACTTTTATCATCCCATTCATTGTCCGCCAAAATTGTTTAAGTAAAAATAAAAAGCAAAACGAAAAAAGTCTGCCAATAATTAAAATAATCAAAATTACTACAATAAAAAAGTAAAATGTATATAATTATTTACTTATAAAAAAAATTAATCATCGAAAATTAAATATTGTTAGATTTTAAAGATACAAGAATTGCAAATTAAATAAATTAAATTTACCAAAAAAAAAAAAAATAATAATAATAACAAAATGGATGCAAGAGTTTATATTAAAATTATTAAACCAATCAAATGTAAAAAAGTTAAGTTGTTTACTTTTGGCAATGCCGTGCTGTTATGTATCCCGTATCCCATTAACTTTATGTTAATGCGGTCTCAAAGTCATAAGTGAATCCTTCAACTTTAAAATCGATTAACTCCACTTTATTCTTGTTTGTAAGTGTAAACTCCACAACAGATTTTTAACAATTAAATGTATTTGTTCAAAAATGCAATATCATTTATGTGAGTTAATTATTTTAAAAGAATTTTTAAAAAATTGATTCGTTTTTCTTATCATTTTCAGCTAAGTTTGAAGCATTCACTTAATTAAGGTATAACAGTAATTAGTTTCGGTGGTAAAAGACAGTACGATTCAAAATTAATTTTTGCAATGTTAACGTGACTTGAATTTTTTTTCTAAATGGTGTAAGACAAAGGCATTTTAGAATGCTGTTTCTCATGACTTAACTTAGCTGTGTATCTCCTTCTTTTCGTGTTAACTTCTCGCGGAGCCTTGTTATTTATATGAAGTTAAAGTTGTGTAATTATGTTAAAAGTAAAATTCCATATGTCACAGTTTTTTTATTCTGGTTTTTCTTACAGAAGTCCATGCGTGAAAAATTATACAACTAAATCTGCCTCTATCTGCCCAAAAGTTCTTCCGTTTCCATATTAAAGATTCCTAAGAGTTACTGCGGCCAGTTATTTCAATCTTCATTACTTGTGCTACACATCTACAGGTTGCTAAAATGTTCAGTTATAACCGTTCAGTTCCCACTGAATGATTTTTAAGTATATCTTACTTGCCGAAACGCAATTCACGACATCTCTTTTGAAACAGTATAGGTGGTCAAGGTTAAAACTATTTTATGTAATTAAAACGTAATTAGTGGATCCCAAAATTTAATGCTTTTTAAAGAAAAAGGTCAACCTTAAAATACATAGGCTACAGTGCAATTCCAGCTTGCTCTGCACTCTTAAAGGTAATGAAAAAATTGCTTGCATGTTGAAAAGTACCTAGAGTTAAAAAATCAAATAAGCGACTGCCTATGTTGCTTCTTTGAGCGACCGGCTTGCTTGCGTTTTGGAAAGATTGATATGATGACATTATATAAAATATTACATGGTGCATTATTTTCAGAATAATTGTTTTTTTTTGTTATAAAATAAGGCATGTTTCCCAAAAGACGTAAACTAGACGAATACAGCCTTTTATTTGTAACTGTTATAGACAGACACTTGAAATTTGTCCACTGTAACAAGTTTCGAAAATAAAATCAAAGGTGACCCGTACATAATAAAGAACCCCTGTGCCGGATTTATTTAATGATCCACATCGTCTAAAAGACAATCACTATTTGGATTATTTTATAAAAAGTAGCACAGATTTCAGGATGATTTTTCATTACTGTCTTTTAATAATTAAGAGATTTTGTAATTTAAATGTTTGGATTTTTTATGTTCTTAAAAACAGCGTGTGAGGATTTTTAATAGTCCTTTAAGAATTTATGCTTTGGCATATAAATGGTAAGGCGCCCTTTAGAGGTGGCATGTCATAATGTTCAAGAACATTATGTAAAATTGGAAAAATACATAATGTCCATAGATACGAGTATTATGTCAAATTCATGGACGTTCAGTCCTGCATTTGAACTTCATCATTTTGTTAACCGGAAATTACATTTTATGATACCTAAACCGGATATGAAAATTTAAATTGAAAAAAAATTTTGCCCTTGTTCTTAAAAACTTGTTTTCAAATTCCATTTATTAAGCTATGAAATTTGTTATTTTACAGGCAATAAAAATTCAACACATGTTAATAAAAAAAAGCATAAAATGAATTACCTTTAAAAATAAGGTTGTGTGGTTGGTAATTTTTTTATGCTAAAAGTAATCTGTAAAGCCGCTAGTTTTATACAAAAGACAGCTGATGCCACATAAAAATAAAAACATATATTTACGGGGAAAAATGTTACTTCAAAAGGAACACAGAAAACTTAAACACAACACAAAGATATAAAATCTAAAATTACTACACACATCGCATGCGATAAAATACAATAACAATAATGTTGCTTTTATTTTTTTGAAAAGGGCTTTAGGAGAATGTACAAAAGACCATAAAACAATGTCAAAGCCGAAATAAACCTTAAAATATAATAAACTAGAAATTACATAGATTTCCGATTTTTTATTTTCTTTGGTCTGAGTAAACAAATTTGTTTTGTTTGTTCACACAGCAAAAAGGAAAATATAAATTGTTTTTTGTTTATTTAAATTTTAAATTCAGTTTCTAATAAATATTTTTATGACAATATTGTAAGTATAAATCTAGATTTAACTGCCGTTTACCTGTATTTTATACAAAAGACACAGTACGAAATATTGTATTTAAAATATAAACATGTGCAAAATATAATGAAGAAAAAAAAAAAATAAATAAAATTTATATCTTTTTTATGCATTTATTACCTTTAAACCAAAAGATACTTATACTATGAGCAATTTTAAAGAAGAAGCAACCAGCATGTACAAAAAGGTTAAAACCTTTAAGCTTTTTAAAAGTGCTCTACAGCAACAAAACACTAAAGAAACACAAAAAATTGTTATGTGCACAACATGTAATCATGTTCATGTTAATCCTGAAATTTAAAACTAAACCTTGGTTTTAGGTAGCACCCAGTGTTTCTTTATCTTCTTCTTCGTGTTATCGTATTAGTCACGTAATGCAAACCATTGTACAGGGTCTTTGTTGTTGCTAGTAATTAAAACAAAAAATCTTTTAGCTGATTTGATGAAAAAAAACTCAACAGTAGTTAAAGAATAAAAAAAGGATCAATTTAAATATAAATAAAATTAAGTAAAACTTAGTGTGAAAAATTTTAAACTTTAATGTCCAATATCATTCTTATAATTATTAGCAGCGGAACGTCTTAAAAACGTGTTTGTTTTGCGTAATAAAAATCAAATATACAGTTAGTTTTAATGCTACCAGACAATTACATAATGTTTTAACACGTTTTTTGGGTCATTATCGATTGAATATAATTTTAAAAATATAAATAATTTGCAATTAAATTTAAACCTGCAATAATTCAGTTTGTATTATGGATGGAAAATGAAAATTTGTTCCGTATCAAAAATATTTTTAAGTAATGCTTTTGTCCATACTCAGAGTACTTAATCACAATTTATTTCTTTTTCTCTAGCTGACAACTTAGAATAAATTATTTATTAAAAAATAATTAACAAATTTAATGTTGACTGGATTTATTCTTCATTTTTTGCGAGAACATGGAATGTATAAAGCTCCTGCACCATTCTTCATCCGAAGGGATTTTAATATTGGCTGTTGCTAAATGTTTAACATCATTCATATCAGCTACACCTCTATACTGAAATTAAATTGCGTCAAAGGATTTCTTTTCTTAAGGAAATTTTTAACTCAAAAGGTACAATTGTATTTGGTTTTTAATGATAATACGTTCATAGATTCTAGTTTTCATCGTCTATTAAATCTTCATAAAACTTTTCATATACTCTTATGTGGATGTTTTGCTAAATTTATGGAAAATTGTGATTTCAATACATTCGGTTCTTACAAAACATCTATTTCTGTGTTTTTTCCTTCTTTTTGATTTCATTAAAATTATCTTTTTTGAAAACAAGTAAGAGTGCTATATTCGGCTATGACGAATCTTATATACCCTTCACCATCTATGTAAATCTAGTTTAGTGAAGCAAGTCCAATCAAAAAATCAAAATAAAAAATAAAAAATTGGTAATGGCTATATATAATTTTACATAAAAATGACATCGGACCTTAATGGATTAAGCATTTTAAAAATTTTTTAGTATTTCCTTAAAGATGTCTTCAAATGCTTTAAAACGATATCCATATTAATTTTTTAAAAAATTTGATAATTTCAGAGCTCCGTATTCGAAAAATATGGGCAAGCGTATTTTCTTATCTTTTAAAAAATTTCATAAAAATTTTTTAGTTGCATCTTGCTTGTGTGTCAGTGTGGCATCGAAAGACACTTATTTTGCGATTTTTCTATGCAAGACAGAATCCCATGAGATTTTTTTGTGAATGAGTTTTACGATTGTGTAAAATAGTCAGTCGTGGCCATTTGTGTTACCCCATGATTGTATTTTTAATCTTTTTTTATTTCCCGGTACAATAAAAAATAAGCTAATAGGGTTGCCAGTTTCAAAATATACATATAGAAGTATATATGTCATCTATTTCAATATGATGCCGCCTCAGCGAAAAATTCTGCATAATATTTTTTATATGGAATTTGATATTCAGGATAACGGCGAAAATCGTTGAATCGCCATCGCTATCAAATGGTAACTGCTCAGTCTTGGTTTATTGCTACTTATCAAATTATCAGGATACTAAGATCACACAATTGCTTCCTGGGTATAAGGCAGCTTTAATCGCCTGGACTTTAAAGATTTGTTGGTAAATTCTTTTGAAGTCTGACTCAAGGCCAACTACTGGTGTCAGAGAAACTACGGAGTGTCGCTGTGCACTTAGAGGGGTTAAGCAATCTTTATGGATTCCCATCCCATTCTGTCATAGACATTAAGTCAATTTGCTCGAATTCACTACATTCACAAGTAAATCTGTAAATTAAATACAAATGAAAATGTTCTGGGTGAATATAAACGCTAAAAGTGCAATGAAATTGAACTGGTAAGAAGCAAAATATTATAGAAATTCAGCCCTCTTATATTCTAGTGCAACACTTTCTGACATCAATGCGGTGGCTTTTTTTCATTATTTTTTATCAACTTTAAAAGAAAACTTCAACATAATAGTGAACAATATATTCTGCATTAACTCAATATAGTAACTTCACATGGTTGGTTGTATTAGTTGGTGGCATGTCGTAAAGTCCAATGACAAAATGTCGATAAACGTAGTCATGGTATTCTATGTAGGAAAGATGCGTCGTTTTTATAAACTGGCTTGCAGAAAGTTTTGATAAGCGAAACCGGTGTTGGTTATGGCATAGAGCAGAAAATCCTTGTGCCCACCGAAGGCCTGCTATCCATGGACGTTATGACGTTTTTCAAACCGACTTTTGAGTGTCACATAAAGTCCATGCACATTATGTCCTTGGACACTAAAATATGCCACCGTATTTGTTTCAATATTAAGACCAGACAAATGCTTGATTTAAAAGAAAACATTTTAACATTTTAACACCATTTTTAACATATTTGTACTTGTCTACTTTACACTTTTTGCTTTTTCACAAAAAAAAAAAAAACAGAAACATTTTTCTTCGCGTATGAACATACCTACAAACTACATACCATACTTATATACATATGTTCGTTATTCATGCTTTAGATCCGTTTAAAATAAAAGTAATTCCAATAACTAGAATTTAGATTTTTAACATCATGGCATACACGCAATCTTGTTGTGTTTTTTTATCCGTTCGCTTTATATTTTCGTTGTAAATTTTTTTTTATATTTATTTGTACAACTATTGCATGGCGTTCTGTAAACTGAGTTACTTTGCTGTGTGAGAGGCAGTAGCGAGAAGCACAGTGAGCACCAAAAGTGATGTAATCGAATGAAGTAAAAAAAAATTTTTAATTTATAAATTTTTATTTTTCATTTTGTTTAATATTGAGACCATATATTGAGGCATAAATTAATGGGTGTTAAGGATGGAAGATTTCGGTGGTAACAGATCGGCAATTAACTCATTTACTTAGAGAGAATTATTAGGATTATTATTATTAAAATCTAATTAAATTTCTTCATTAGTGTAAAGAGAAATATATGAAACTCTTGAAAAAGTATTTGAAATGTTAACCATAATAAAATATGTCAAATAGAAAAAAAGGTGCTATTTATATAAAGAAAAAACTGATTTAATGCCTGTCTATATTATATGCACGATACCTAGACTACTAAACATACGCTTTCGCAAAATTACGCGGCCATCCAAGCCAAAGAAACCCACATAGCCCTTCACACCATCGAGATTTCTGTTTTATCAACCTTTCCCTTTTAACTTACACGCCATTGTTATGTTATTATTTTCTCCTCCAGCTTAGGTTTTGTGGCGTTTTGGATTTCCTTGTTTTTACCATACAGACTTTTTAACTATTTTAACTTTAACTCATTCACAATAGCTGCCCAACGGCTGATTTAGGCTCTGGGAGGTTTAAAGTGGAGCTGCTCATCAACAGTTATTTTTCTTGATACTCAAGGCTATGTTGGGACTTGAACTCATTACCTTGCGTTTGACAAACAACCAGATGTTTAAACCAAATTTTGTAGACCAAATATCCACATAGACTGTTAAAAAATTAAAGGGCAAATGAATAAAGATGCAATAAAATCTTAAACAAACAACTTACTTCTAGTTCGGCTATTGCCCCCCGGAAACTCTAATAACTCTACTGTCATCAGGAATCGGATGGTACAATATTATCAACTGCTACTGCACTTAAATTGTTCCCCATTATGACTGAGGTTGCACAACTTTTCAGCTCCTAGTGCCACTAATCTGAACTTAAGCAACATTAAATAAAGTATTCAGAATATAAGATTAGACAGCAAATCTGTTTTTACAGACATTGAAAGAGCAGTCAAATCTTAATTTTTTTGATTTATAAAAATGTTATAATATGACATAAAAATTTAGTATAATGCTTTCAACATATTTTTTAAGCCTTAAAAGAAATATTCAGGTAACTCTGTTGGCTTAAACTCAAATTGATTATTTTACTCTTTACATCATTCTCTTTCGATAGAGTACCATATTCATTTGTTGGTTGTTACTCAAAATCTATTTTTAGTAAAGCGGTCACAAGCACGAGAGATAAAAAGTGCTTTACAATGGTAATTGGATATTCTGCTGCAATAGAGTGTGTTTAAATAAAATGTAGTTTCACATATCTGCACATTTTTGATTCAAGCAATTAGAAAATCGCTTAAGTTTTCTAGAGAAGTACTTTCTTTCAGTTAAAGTATAAACAATTAAACCTTAACTCACACTATTTCCTCGAATACATTTCATAAGTAGGGATTATTCTCAAAGTTCTTTCATAAACACCCTCTTACCTGGGAATAAACTTATTAATTTTAATGCTTATTATTTCAATGTTGTACAAAATCTAGGTTTATAATTTTTAAACATACTGTACTGTCTGTCATATCCACCAGCCAACAACCACTTGTATGTTTCAAGTACTTCAAAGATCCCCTTAAGTATTAAGTCGTGCTTGTATATTTGTTAAAGTACGTGTACACTGTTAACGTTGTGTAAATTTTTTTGTACATTTAAGTTATGTTTACCATTTATGTTTAAATATGTTGTATGTAAGTACGTCTTTTAGTTTTCCGTCTAACAACTATTTATCTCCTACAGTCTATCTGTCTGTCCGTGCGTAATCGTATGTCTTTCAGCTGTTTAAAGCAGAAAAAAAATCAAAGAAAAAATATATAAAAGAAACTTTTTATAGCTTTAATACTTATGAGTACTTTATGGTTTAGTTGCGTATTTATGCAGACTTATCATGTTAAATATACAAAAAAAAAAAAAAAAAAAATTAAAGAAAATAGAAAAAAATTGATACCAAAACCAACAGAACTGAACTACTTTTACTTCCATTCGTAATCGTAAATGTATTTAGAGTATTTAAATATCTATGTCGAGTAGATGTTTCATGTACATTTGCACACTTGGACGAGGAGATACTCATACATTCATACACACGTAAATTTTACTTTGTAGAATTTTAAGCTTCTCATGGGAGAATAAAGGAACAGCTAAAGTCTTGTACGAGTAGGCCAGCTGCTATTTGGTTTGTTGATGAATACGTAGAGTATGTTACCAATGCGGATTATAAAAACAAACATTGAAAAATGAACATGATTTTATTGTACAAACATGTTACCGTATGGGGGGTAAAAAATATACTTTTCTAACGTATTTTGTTATACTTTTTGTTTGTTATATGAAAAAAATGTAAGTAAGATAATATGCTTTTATTGTAAAGAGAATCTTGTATAATTTAATGCCGATGGGACATTTTAAATTGTCTTTTATTTATATTAGTTTGGGTTTAATTGTAAAACATTTCTTTAGAATTCTTACTGGGACAGATGAACTTAAATTTGAAAAAAGATTTGCTGCTGAGAATTTTAAAAGAATCATAGAAAATTTTTCAAAATATTTATGTAAGAGCGATTTTGTTCTTCTATTGCATTGTAATTTTTTTTCTAAATGCAGACAACGTTCGAGATGTATAGAAGTTTCAGGGGCAATAAGCAACCAACAGTGTTGTCTGTGGTTTAAGGCTCCCACAAAAAACCGCTTAGTTAAGCTAGTTTGTTGACACTTTGCAAAAGGTTAAAGCAAAGTTCAGTCTGTTAAGAGTTCCACTAATAAATAATTAGTCATAAACGGATGGTGAAGCCACAAAGTTTTTTCTACTAAGTATTTTCAGAACCAGGGGTGGAATGTTTACATCCGTGTTCGTATCGACAATCGTACGAAAAAAAATTACGTGATACGTTAATCGTATGAACTATATGGCATTATGACATACGATTGTAAACGGATCGTAATTTTTTGAATGATTCACAATAGTTTTGAAATTAAAAAAATCTAGAGCTAAAGAAAAAGTATTCAGGCTGGTCAGTTTTTTTCAAATTTTGTTGTTTCCAAAGGTCAAAACCGATTTTTTGTCTAAAGCGCTCGATTCAAGGACTGCTGCTTCAATTAAAACTTCTTCACTTGGCACGAGCAGCCTTTCTTCATAAAGGCCTCCTTCATTCTGGTTTTTCAATTAAAAAAAAAACCTTTTTTCTTTGCCTGATACCTATTTTTTATCAGCCTTAAGCACAAAATTATAAATATAAATATTTTCTTGCAAAAATATAAATTGCGAATTTCCTATTTAAAATTTTAACATCATTAACTGGTTGTACTAGTGCGTTCATACACTTGGAAAGCTCATCCCATAGTCTGTTAGCAGTAGATTTTAATATGCCCAATTAGGAAGCATGTTTTTTTTTGCCAAATTTTTGTATTCATTCATGAATCTTAGATTTAACTCATTGTAATAATAACATTATCATAAACTAAAATTAAATTTGTTTAATTCGCACTTTTTTTTAGCGAATTTGTTGCATTCATCTATAGAATAACGTATGTTATAATCTGCGTTATTGTTAATTACCATCCGTTAACGTATGTTATAATCCGAAAAACGTATTTTTACGATACGTGTTGTACGATGTAACGATTCCACCCCGGATTTGATTACTTAAGTTATTGTGAGTATAAAACTTCAGGGCTTAGAAAAAATAAACAATTTTTTGCAGGTTCCCCTGCTGTCATCCTGACCAAACAGTAATTATTTGAGATGATAAACATGACCAAGAATTTTTTTGATTGATGAGTTGTTAGTGACAGTTAAGCGGGTAACTCACACTTGTATGTTCGAGTCAAATTCTTTGGATGTGAGTGCTTTTGTCATATGCATTTGTATGAAATAAATGCGTGTGAGAAAAGTGATACCCGATTTAGAATTTTTTAAGTCACTTTATTAACATACTGATGGATTATGCAAATGATTCATTTTAGAAGAATTTTCCGGATTATAAGTTACCAGAAAATCTATTCAGTTTTGAATATATAAGTCAGTTTGACGTTATAAGAAGCCATTTGTATGTAAAATAAGATGCTACAGGAATTAATGGAATTCAAGCGACTTTCTTTAAAATGAATCTTAAATACATATTGCCAATAATATTTTACAACCTATAAAACAGTTCCTATGAAGAGGTTTTGAAGAGTTTACCCATTGCCATATAACTAAATATCTCAGAAACTATAACCTCACTGAATTAAAACAACCTGAAGTTCGTGCTAAGAATATACAGATATAGCTGAAGATCTAAGAAAGGAGTTGGGTGATGGAAATATTGCAGTAATGGTTGTGTTAGTTTATTCAAGAACTTTAAATACAGTTGATTATACTGTCTTGATTTAAACACTAGAAAAAGCGACGCACTTCTCAACTTCTTAAAGTTAATCAAGTCATACCTTAATGGTCGGGAGCTATGCGCTAGGATTATTTCTTCCCTAACATTAACTTTTCTCTCTGTTACTAGAGGCATACTAGAGGATTCGATTCCCGGTCCTCTACTCTTTTAAATTTATGCTAACGATCTGTCAAATCAGATGAACAGCGACATCATTAATAAAAACGAAAATATTAAAAAAAATTTAAACGATAACTTGCAATGAGTTTCTCTATGGCCTTCTATTAGAGGCATTAAGAAAGGGATCACATGATTGCGCAGTACATCAAATATTGCCTTAGATTACGTTCCAATCGCGTGATTTTACAATCATTTAGCATATGCGGTAATCGAGTCTGATATTGTTCTAGTTTGCCCAATAAAATGAAATTCTGGTGCGGCATTCGTGTGACTGGCCAATAAGAAACCATGTAGCAATTAAAATGATGTATATACGGCAATATTTTGCGGAGTGTTACTTCATCGTGGTCATACACTGAAATCAGTGAACTTATCCTGGATGGTGTGAAAGAACACAATTTTTACTCATCCTTTTTTCTTTTGTTAATTTTTTTTATATTTAATTTACATATAATATACAAAGAACAAACCATTTTTATGCGCTTATTTTTCAAGTTCGCTTAACAGCTTATTCCCATAATTACAATTCACAACTCAATAATTGGCTGCGGTAATTATTGTTGCCAAATTGTTTTTTTGATATCTTGCAGCAGTCAAATTTGTACACAATGGATCAATCATGTAACTGAAGACAATATCACTGGGACAACTTCATTAATGTGTGGCAAGTTAGGCAAAATTGGTGCATTAGCGGCAAACGGGTGATCCCACCTTCAACCTTAAAAAACACATCTTTTTTTGTTACATAAAAGGTCACAGAATGCTGGTGAAATACCCTCAGTCTACGTTAACAAGCAGAAAGTAGAAATTGTGAACAAGTTGTGATCATATTGTAGCGAAAAAATTTCTATTCTGCGAAACTAGTGGCCCACATTAGATTCCACACCACTCAAAATAAAACTACTTCTTGGGAAAACTTTGACTTATCCCAACTTTGAATGATCCCTACATTGTAATCTTTATATCGTATATAAACTCAAGTCTTATCGTGAAAAAGAACATGCAAGCACTTACTTAAAGAAAATTTTTGGAGACTGTTTCGATGACTATTTGACAATAAGAACCTTGATATTTTTGCACAAAATAGTGACTAACTGTGAATCTAATTATCTGTATAACCGACTTAGATTCAGTTGATACAACTGAGATAACCGCAGCGCTTTACTTATTATAATGACGAAGAACCACCGAACTTTAAGCGCATGACCCTTAAAAAGCCAATTACTGTTTAAACTTAATACAGCACTAAATAATCAACTAACTATTAAGCCGCTAATATCATATATTTATTTTGACTTTAACTGAAACCAGCAAGAGTCGGCTATGCCGAATCTTGTAGTAATATATAAAATTTTACATAAAAACGTAATGGGCTCTTAATGGGGTAAGCAGTTTCAAAAAAATTTAGTATTTCCCGAAAGATCTCTTCGCTTGATATTTTTTTAAAAGAATTTGAATATTTCAGAGGCCCGTAACTGGAATAATTTGGGGGGTGCCAATTTTCTCACTTGATGTTTTTTTTCTTAGTTTTTAGTTCTCTATTACTCCATATAGTTGTTTATTTGATTGGAGTTACTTAATTAATCCAAATGATATAGAAAAATTAGAGGCAGTAGTTGTATTTAGCCCGAAGCTCGAAGGACAAGGATCGACTTAGCTAATTTTCAATAGCAAAATTTTAGAAACTATTGGCGTATTTAAATTTTCTCTATCTCGTCTACTGCCTTGGCAAAGTTGATTTCAACACTAACACGGACGGGCACACACGAATGACTTCACTATGCATAAGAACTCAGAACTTATATGTACGTATACTTTATTGGGTCGGAAATGGATATTGTAGAAATTAAAAACAGAATGACAAACTTAGATATACCCTTTTTCTACTTTTTGTGGTGAAGGGTAAAAAAATCACTTTAAAAACTTTAATCTTTTAATTTACATTTTTTGTACTAAAAAATGTACATAAAAATGTTTTTTATTTTTTTTTTTCTAGTTTGTGCAAAATTATAATGTACATTACATATACATAACTAAGCATATTTTAAATTTTTTGTTTTGTTTTAAATTCAATAAAAAAAAATATTTTTTCGTACCGATGTGCTTTTTATTTTTTTGATAAAAAAAAAAAATTAAAAATGTTGACTTTTAGTTTTTAATTTCTGTGCTTCTACAATTAAAAAAACTTGAGAAGTTTTGTTGTAGAAGCTACCAACTATGCAATCAATAAATACAATGCAAGAAAATGCAACAACGATACTATCCTCAAACACAGGCGAATAACGGTTATCAATACAAATAAATATAAAAGTAAAACATGAAATTAAAGCACTTATTTATATCCAATATTTAAAAGCACCATCCTAAAGGAGTAATTTTTTGCCATAACACTGATATGAAAGATTCTTTCTACAATATTTTGTTATTAAATTTTTATTTATTACTTTACCGATAATTAAAATATATATTTAGTTAGTCTAAAAAAAATTTCTATTAAGTCTTAATATTTAATTTTAAAATACACATATGCAATTTTAATTAATTTTTCTAACAAATATTTAAGAAATATGTTTTAAATTATGTTTCCTTTAGATTTCAATAGAAAACATGTAATTAAAACACATTTAAAATGACATAAAACATAGAAGTCTTCTTGGAATTGACAGAATGTAAAACACTATACACATGTTCATTGCAAATGTAATAAATTGTCTCGGTAATTGTATTTGTATTGAACAACAACAAAAAAGCGAAAATATAAAAGTACGAGGATTGTATGTATTATTCAAAAAGTTGCGGAAAGAGTAAAACAAATAAATACTTTTTGTTTTTGTTAATCTACGTGTATTGTTAAAAAATATCACATGATACTCTCATGACATCTGGTAAAAGCACATGCGACAAAAGCGATATTTTACAGAATGGTTTTATTATATATTTCTTGTTTAAATTAAGTTAAATCTTCTTCTTGCACGACTTCTGATGAACTACTGGAAACAAAAGTGTGTCCGTTGCGATAAATATTCTTATGACGAAGGTTTTTCTCATTTAGACCCCGTCCACACTTTGCAACTTTTGTTGCGCAACTCTTGAGATTGTAGGTGAGAGAAGAAAGGCGAATAGAAACGGGTTCACTGTTTGTTCTCATCAAAAAAAATTTGAAAAGGTAATCGAGTGGGGAATTAAGCATTTTTGGCAAAAGTACTTCCCAACTAGATTGCCAACTTAATGATTTTAACAAGGCATGAGACTTTTATAATCAATTGCTGAGAATCGATTACATTAATTATTCTAGGAATTAATGAGAACCATTAGAACGTATTTTAAGGTATTCTCTTTTAATAAAAAGAACCAGTTCCATTACTACTTCCTTTTTTGGGAACTAATGTAATGTGTTTTGTAAGCGAGTAGCAAAATATGGCAACCACAAAAGTAAGTCATTATATGGCAAGTAATTTTTAAAGTAATGTGAAATTTTTTGATAGGAAGTAATTGAAATTCGTAGTTTAAGAAAAAACTAAATCTAAGCAATCAAGGCCAAAATTGCAGAAAAAAATTGAATATGTGGACACGAATGCAATTTCAATAGAGAACTTAAGAATGTTTCAGAAACAAAAATAACATGTCTGGTAGAGGACTTAATAAACGTGTTACGAATCATTATTGTAATGTTGGAAAATATGTATTAATTGACTACATACATTTCGAGATGTTTTGGTTAATCATGATAAAAGAGCAAATAATTGTCTTATAATCCTAAATTCCTGAAATATATACAGGTTATTGCTTTCATTTGGACGAGATGTTACTGCTGCCAATTTTTTAATGAGGGATGTTTCCAATAAAACAATTAGGTTAGGCAAGCGGTCGTGTAGCCACAGCCCACTTGGGTCCTCTGTGATCAATAAAGCACTTCCTTCGTCTTATTTATTTTGAGGGGTGGCATTTTTAGTGTGTATATTAAAATGAACTGCTATTTTTCATCTCTTATAGACTTTAAAAGCATTTGAGAAACATTTAGTGTTTTTTAAAGAAATTGTTGACATACTTTAATTTAATTAGTTACTTTAAAATTTATTATATATTTGAAACTGTACTGTGTTCTGCTGCAACTGTTTTTTTCCTTCTAACGTTGCTTCTTTTAATACAAGGTTTCAAAAAATTTTTGACGCCTTTGCTGATTCCCCAAAAAAGTTCGTTTATTTATTTCTGTAAAATTTTAAAAATTTTTTTTGTGCACGAATTATAAGATTTTTTTTTCGACGGACAAATAAGAACACTTGTGTTGCGAACCTTTAGATTTTGGATCCTTTAAGGTAGTGTTCTTTGCCCTTTAAATTCTCTCTTTTCCTCACATGTTGCTTCTTTAATTTTATTTTCTGCAAATGTTAACCCATCGGATGAAGTGTCCTCTAAAAAACCTCTAAAAAATTTTTAACACGTGAACAATATTTATTTAATATTATTATATTAATAAAAAAAACACGACACACGTTTTCAAAGCGCATTTAATCTAAATTGTTTTTTTTTGTTATAAATCATAACGGTACATAATATAACCCTAAAATGTTTATAGATGATGCAAATTATGCCAATAAAGATTTTTTTTTTTGGAATTTGAAAAACCATAATTAACATAGATTACAAAAAAGCAAAAAAAGAAATCCAATTAATAAATTTTTATACTGTAACTTTTCTTCGTGCGTTTGCATAAAATAAATAAAAAAAGGCCACCAAGAAGAATATAAAAATACCCATTTTATTTTTTGCGTTTTTATAAATTTGTAATTCTTATAATTGGTAAAATTGATATTCGACTTAAACTCATTTTTTATTTAAATTTTTAAAAAATTTTAGAAAGAAAAATTATTTACACATGTGTGCGCACGTTGTTCAAAGAAAACAAGTTAAATTACATACCAGCAAAATATAATGGTGCATTATCTGGACCGCTACATCCTACATCAGCATTCGCATCTATCTACCTTCGGTTGTGTACATTGTAAACATCATCTATTTAACAAACTAATTTTATCAATATTAATTTGGTTAGATGATGTCCACAACCCAAAGCATTTCCTCATTGTTCTTTCGGTAACTTGTCTTGTACATTTGTTTTTGCTTTGTACCAAACTTCGGTACTTTTAGAAAATTATATTAAAGAAGTTTTATCACATCTCGTTTCATTACTGAATAGGCCGCAATAATACGCAAATTAAGGTAAATTAAATAAGTAATGAAAATTTGTATTGATTTTAGTTTGTTTTCAAAATGAAACATCTTTGTTAAATGAAAGTTTCAACGGAATTTGAAAATATATTAATATTAAAATTTTTTTTGATGTTATGACACATAAGTGACATTTAATTATTTATATCTTCGAAGCACTCGGATGTGACTCTTAATGCTTTATAATTAATGAGTTTTATAGAGCACGAATATTATTCAGATCAAAACACAGTACTCTCATAACATATCTGTTATTAAGAAAACTCGTCTTAAAACAAAAACAAAAAAAAAAAAAAAGAACAAAACCAAAAACGACAATTCATTTCTATACTCCTGGATAGGAACTTCTAAAAAAAGATTTGTGCTATCTTTGAGCATTATGTCTACCATAACAGTAAGTTTAAAAGTATCTACCAAATCACGTTTTTAGATTTAAAAATTCATATTTTGTTTTACAGCTCACAGGTGAAATATGCAAAAACGTATGTTAATCAGTATTTTTTGTAACTTATTTCTGAAAAACATTTTTTTCTGGTTTAAACAAGGAGCCCAGAAAACCCATCAAAAAATAATAACTTTTGAAGTAAATTCGGGGCTCTTTGAGATCAACTAGTTTAGAAGAAAAAACCGCTCATATCTGCAGGTTTTCGCAAATGATTATTTTTTGTTCTCAGTAAAGTGTTCTTTCTGAATTATTTGGTTAACTGGGTAAATATTTATATCATTTAGGAATGTACAAACTGTTAATAAATAAAATAGGGGTGCAATTAATAGTTAATAATAACATTCGTTAATTTATTAAGTTTCTTTAATCCTGAGTAAAGCCGTCTGCATCAATAATTATGCGGAAGTCTATTATTCGTATATTATTGATCCGATTTGTATCCACCTATTCCAGTTTTAATTTTTTTTATTATTCTCACATATTCTTTATTACAGGCTTCTTTTTTATTAACATTTTAAACTTTTGAAATTTCACTATTTTTTATTTATTTATTTATTTTACACTCGATACTGGTAAATAATTTATTTGTTTACCGTCAAATAATCTTTATGAGCAATTTTATATTTCAAGAGTTAAAATTTTTTCTTAAGTCGTCTTTTAAAATTTTTGTTGAGTTAAAAATCTGGGGGAAAATTACTGCATATGATATCGATTGAAACTTATATATAAATTCTATTGAAATTTTGATCGATATCGAATCCCGTAATTTGGCCCCTGTATCATCCGTGTTTCATATGATTTTATTAAATCCATTACATTTTTGTTAAGATTTTCTTGATAACAATATATAACATTTATAATAAATATATTTATCATTTTAATTTGATTTTTAAAATGTTTGAAATCTTGTAAAATCCCTGTAAATATCACACTGCAGATAAAAAGCTATAAAGATTTCTTAAAAACAAGAAAAAGTTGTAAGAAATTTTTGTATAACTATTTTAATATTCCGTAACCATTTGGAAAAATTAAGAATTTTTGAACTGCAAATAAAATCTGTTTTGTAACATTTCCTTTTTATCTCACATCTCTCGGATATCTCTTAATTTGTAAAGAAATAACCCCAGCATAGAATACATCAAGTACTAAAATTAACAACACAATAAACACAATTCATTTGAATTTGTAGTTAACATGGGAATTTCTGAAAAAAGTATGACTTCAATAACAACAACAAACAGAAACAAAGAAGTGTAAGTATTTTGTTTATTATTATAAAAAGCGATACAATTTCAAATTAATGAAATAAAAACCTAAAAAAAACTATCTCAAACATCTAACATCAATAGAGACAAAAAGATACAAGTACGAAAACGGAATAAAGAAATCTTAAGAAGACTTTTAAAAAAGTAACAAACAATAAAATACTAAAAACACTATTTAATGATGTCTTTGGAAATGATGATCAACAACCTCATCATCAACATGGTCTTTCGGTTTTTTTAGATGATGATAAAAAAAGAATATAATTTTTTATTTAACATACTCGAACGTACAATATAAGGAAAATTGTTTATTTTCTATGAGTATGTAACTTTTTTATAGTTACTTTATTGAGTTTAGTATCTCTACATTTGTATCAACACGAAATAATTCATGTTAAAATGTTATAAACAGAACTAAATGATACGAATCTGTTTTATAGTGTCATGTGTCATTCCACAAACATGGTTAATTCTAGAGCGAGAACATGCTTCCCAAGAAAATGTACATGAAATTATTATTAACTAAACAAAGTTTTCAAATAAAAGGTTTTTAAAATATACCCAGCAAAAAATTAGACATTACCTTAAAAAGTACTTGCCACATAATGACTTACTTTTGTGATTACCATGTTTTGTTACTCGCTTACAAAACACATTACATTAGTTTCTAAAAAAGGAAGTATTAATGGAACTAGTTCTTTATGTTAAAAGAGACTACCGTACTAATGGTACTTATTATTTCCTACAATAATTAATGTAATCGATTCTCAGTAATTGATTATAAAAGTCTCATGCCTTGTTGAAATCATTAAGTAAGCAATCTAGTTGGTTACCAAAAATGCTTATGTCCACACTCGATTACCTTTCTAAAAATTTTTTTGCTGGGTGAAGAGAAAAAGTGCTTTTGTGCTGCAATTTCAAAAAGAATGTTTAAGTTGGTTATTCCGTGTGTAATTTCTACAATATCTATTTCCGACCCCATAAAGTGTTTATATTCTGAGTTCTTATGCATAGCGAAGTCGATTAAACGACGTCCGTCTGTCCGTCTTTGTTCGGGTTGAAATCAACTTTACGAAGGCACTAGATGAGCTAAAAGAATAAAATTTAGCTATTAAAAATCAGCAAGATTGGTCCATGTCTTTCGAGGCACCGAGCAACACATCACGGCAGCCTGTAATTTTTCCATATCATTTGGCACACATCTAGTATAGTGAAGTTACTCCAATAAAAAAATATATGGGGTGATAGAAAATTTGCGCTCGCCCATATGGGAATCATTTTAAAGTTTTGAAAGAGATCTTGAAGGAAATACTAAAAGAAAGACAAAAAACGCTTAACTCATTAAAAGCCGATGTCATTTTTGTATGTACAGTTAGGAGCAAAAATGTAACATGATAGCCGGCGTTCGGAAACTATGCTTAGTATTTCCTATGAGGAAGCAAATACCAAAAGTTTTTTCGATTATTATTATATATCGGTGTGTCCAAAAAAATTAATACTTACATGCAATTTTCTAGTATGACAAGGATGGACAGTAGGGGTACCATAACAAATATCAGAAAATGTTACACTTTTGCACCCTGTTAAATTTGAATGCATTTAATAATTCAAACAAATACAATATCTGAATCATTCTGTATTCTACCGATATTTATAAATTTTTCAATTATCTCACACGTGTTTTGAAAATGGAGCCATATAAAATCAATGAAATTATTAATTTATTGCAAAAAAATTAATCGGTAAGACAAATTGCAAAAAAGTATAAAATAAGTCATATGACCGTGCAAAGAATTAAAGAAAAGTATGGAATATGTGCTCAATCTCCGCGTATTGGACGGCCAAGAAAAATAGATGATCGACCTGGTCGACACCTCGCAAAATTGGTAACATGCGAAAATCCTGTCACCCCAGCTGAATCACTACAAACTCTTCAAATTGATGCAGGTCGCTGGACAGCTCAACGGTGTTTAAAAAGATTGGGTCTTAAGGCCGCTGAAAAGAAGAAAAAACCATTTCTAACAAAAAAAAACATTCTTTGCCGGAAGGAATTTGTAAATTCGTATAAAAATTGGACAGAAGGCGACTGGAGTCAGGTACTGTAAATTACTTTTTAAATTTTTTTTATTTTTTTATTTTTCAGGTGATTTGGTCTGATGAAACAAAAATTAACCGTTTTGAGTCAGATGGGCGTTCGTGGTGCTGGACTAAGGACCCAAACACCATAACCTCAAATCAGGTCCGACAAACAATGAAACACGGTGGTGGTTCAATAATGGTTTGGGGTTGTATCACGAAAAATGGAGTGGGTCCTCTTGTTAAAATTGATGGTATTATGAAAAAGGAACAATATCTTTCAATTTTGCAAAATAATTTACCAGCTGCTATTGAAAAAACAGGTTTTTTTTCCTAAAAACGTTGTGTTTCAGCAAGATAACGACCCAAAGCACACGGCTAAAATTGGCTACAAAGTCAACCATTTTCTGTTTTAAAATGGCCCCCGCAGTCACCGGATATGAATCCGATTGAAAACTTTTGGAGTTACATCAAAACAAAGTTAGCCAAGTATCCGGAACCTTCAAATGGTGTTAACGAGTTATGGAGCCGTGTGAAAGACTGTTGGGAGTCTATTCCGAACGTGATGGTGGCAAATTTTTGCAATAGTATGCCCAACCGACTAAAAGAGCTTAAAAAAGCAAAAGGTTTGTGGACAAAATATTAAAAACTCAAACGTCGCGCTTTAATTACCATACAAATATTGCTGGGTGCAAAAGTGTAACTTTTGACTAAATCTGGTTATATACGCATTTTGTTTTACAAATTTGTAATATAAAAAATTATGTTTGTGTTATATTTTGCAGAAAGTTTAATAAATAAAATAAGTTAAGATAATTTAGTTGTGTGTCTTTTTATTTTGAAACTATCAAGCTTTATTTCAGAACATAATAACTCATGTTACATTTTTGCTCCTAACTGTATATGTACTACTAAATTCTTTTTCTTATCTTAGTTTTTTTTTTTTTTTGGTTTGAATTTACTTCACTAAATTAGATTTACGTAAATGGTATATAAGATTTGGCATAGCCGAATATAACATTTAAATTACTTGAAGTGTTCATTTAATTAAAAAATTATTTCTTCTTTTTCAATTAAAAACATAATTCATTCTATTAATTATTATATTCTGAAAGCCAATACTATTAAGTATATTTTAAACAATTTTTAAAAATAAAATCTGAAAATTGTTGAAAAAATCTTTTTCTTTTATAGTTCCCATATAATATATATTAAATCAAAATAATTTGGGCTTGTCATGTACTTTAGGCAACTTTTTAAAGTACTCTATGTATAGTAATCCAAATTGTGGATTTTCAGTGGAAGTAAATTCCATTCGAATTTGAAACTTAAATATATTTTTTAACCTCATTTCTAATTTTACAATGAACAGACTCACACTTGTTTTTTAAAAGCGACTCAAATAAAAGAATTAATTCATACAGGGTTTGCAAGTTCTATAGCTATAGTTTACTTTCATTTTAAGTTTAAAGAATTTAATGCTGCTTTTACAATAGATAGCTGGTTGGAAAATATTTTTTATCGTTTCTTGGGTATCTTTTGGGCATAGCGCTTTGTTAGGATGTAATGTAGAAAAACATTTTCTTTTCAAATTACATATTTATTCATTAATTATACTTATTATTTCTTTCTTAGTCGAATATGCTCACAATTATTTAAAATATTGCGGTCTATTGTCTTTGCCACGTGATAGACTTAAGAGTATATATGCAATCTTAACTATTTTAAGCATTTTTTGATCTTAGTAGGATATTTATTCGAATTGAACGGAATGATTGTTTGCCCCATGTGATATTATATCCGTAATTTTTTGTTTATTTAACTAAATTAACATTATGACATTCAAATAATTCTAATAATAAGATGCTTAATTCTGAGAATTAATTAATTATACCCTTCACCACAAAAAGTGGAAAAAGGGTTTATATAACTTTGTCATTCCGAGGCAAATTTGATTTAAAAAAAATGTCAATCGATCGTATATAGTGTCGAAAGAGGTGCTATTGGAAATCTATATGCTCGGTCCATGTCTATTAACTATAAAGTATACTAGATTTACATAAATGGTGAAGGGTATCTAAGATTCAGCATAGCCGAATATAGCACTCTTACTTGTTTTAATTGTGCTTGATTTTTTCATTGAATCTTTCGAATACATAAAAGGTGTTTTCGATAGCAACCCTTATGTAGAAAAATGGAATAAAAAATAAAAATAGTTAATCAATAGGTTCTGTGTTTTTGTAAAAAAAAAAGAATTTTGATTTTTATGGTCTTTTTTCCTTATTGATTCAATGGAATTCTCATTTAATCAATTTGACTTTTGATATAAGACTTTGAGATTTTCTTTACAAAATTTGGATAGAATCCACTAATAAGCTATATGAGCAGTAGCGAAATAGCCATATGGATATGCTTTTCCAGCAGTAATACATTTATTTTTTTAGTTTAAAATAAAAAATATTTTATGAGAATATTATAAAATATTTATATTTGAAGGAATTAAGCACAATTAAATTAAATTAATTCTTTGTTTTGGTTAAAATTAAAATAAAAATTTACTCTTTCTTTCGCCAACTGAATCTGCGGCTGAAGTTACGAAAATGGCGTTTTTATTAAATATTTATTTTATTCTAAATTGCTGTTCAACATTTTTTTCTATAAATATTTGATATAAAATTTTAATTTCAAAGGAATAAAATATAAATACTTAATGCCTCATGACAACCATAAAATACAAAATGAAACAATCAAAAAAATTAATATATGTAAGTGTAACAGCAGTCAATATTATTTGCTTTAACGTTTATTTATTCGACTGATAGACTGTTAGACATATCGATATACTAATACATGCCTTTTGATACTACATTTGGTATCATCGATAAATATTGAACGAATATGTTGTATGGCGTGTATCTTGTATTTATTCTCTTTTATAACATTCATTTGAGTCAATATTAATTACATTTTATTAATGGTTTTTATTTTTAAATTAGTTTTAGGTTTTTGTTTACTTTTGTTTATGTTGCTTTCTAGTTCTCAGCTGTATGGCATCAGAAAGGGTGTGCCTGAAAATACAACATAACAAACATTTTTATTAATGACTTCCTCTACCGATAACTATAAAATTATTTTTTATTGCTTTTTAAAAATAACATTAAATATACAAAATGCTTAGAATGTTGATTGGTTAGTTAACAATGAAAAGTTAAATATAATAAAAAAAACCTTTGGTTTTTATATTATAATAATTATTAAGTATATTAAAAAATAGAAAAGAGACATGTGGTCAAACAATTATTTTCTAAAACAAGAAGATATCAAAAGTAGATAAAAAAATTCAAATCATTTTATCTAAGTTTCGAAGAAATATGTCAAGTAATTTGTTTTAGATACAAATGTTTTTATGATGTATTTAAATTTTTTGTTTTCATAGCTATCCTGGAAATTTAGTTTTAGGATTTTGAAATTATGGCAAGACCACAGCGATAAATTTTGGCAAATTAACATTGTCGCCATTTTGGTAAACATAAATCTTGACAGTTCATATTTGGTAGTCGTAAAGTAGAAGTAAAGTAGAAGTGGCAAATTTATCATAGAAAAATATCTGATAAAGCAACTTGTTTTAATCGTTAAAACACCGATTACTGTGACGATGACAAATTGCCTTGAAATATTCGGAAAAACAACTTGCCAACAAAACGCACTATTTATCGTGTAGTATGTAATTTCAAAGAATGAGGGTCTGTAAATCCAAGGTCCCAGATCGACTGAAAACAAAACTGCTGCTCAAGAAAGTGTTCAAAACAATCCATCAACGTCAATTCGACGCCGTAATCAGGAGCTTGGTGTTCACAGAACAACTTTGGCCACAATTTTGCACAAGGATTTGCAATTGTTCCCAATCAAGATTCATTTGACACAAGAGCTTCTTCCACAAGACCATTTATGCCACCATACATATGCCAGCAGGATGTTACATCTCGTCTATGGCAACTCCGATTTTCATGAAAAATCAGAATGAGTGACAAATTACATTTCAATTTAGACGGATATGTTAACAACCAGAATAATGGGTTCTGGACAATGGAAAACCCTCAAATTATTCATCAGTCACCTTTGATGGATGCAATTAAAAGTGAAAGTCTGGTGTGCAATTTGGTCCCGAGGAATCATTGGCCTTTACTTCTTAGAAAATGAAAACGGGTTACTGTAAATGGGGAGCGATATCGTGATATGATTGAAAACTTTTTAACGTCACACACAAGTGCATGCTTTGGATTTGATTACCATTTAGTATCAACACGGCGGTACCACATCGCATACAGCCAAGAATGTAATGGAATTGCTGCGAGTAGTATACCTTTCCGGCTGAAACCTGTTTAAAAATTCTTGCTTTGCTTTTTACTACGACTATTTATTTTGAATATTTCAAATTTATTTTCCCACATGAAACTTGGTAACTGGTTGCAATTTGTACAAAATATTGTCTTGCACACCCCATGTTATGTGCTCCCTCGCTAATTGCAATCGATTATCTTTTGCATTTGCAAGTGTTCACAGCTTATGATAAATTCACTTACTTTTCAGATACTGGCTTGTGTGCCAGCTTTGCATTTAATTTTTAACAGCGAAACTGTTTCTTCGACGAAACTCTATGAATTTTTTACATTTTTGCGGGATTTAAAGCTGTTCCAACCATTTTCTTTTAAATTTATATGAGCACAGTTTTATTGTGTCGTCTAATTTCACTGCATGACGAAAACAATATTACGGCAAATGTTTATCAACTTTAGATCGTTCCACTTTTCTTAAGGTGAGCTCAGATTAGTCAAATATTTGACCAAAAAAGCATGGCTACCATTTTTACAAATGTTTATTCAATCTTTACTAACACATGTCATTACTAATGTCGACTTGTAATATAATAAATGTGATGTCTTACCTCTTGTATTTCTTAAATATTTATTTGAGAAGAACAATCATTTTTTTCCATAATTTAGTGGTTACCTATTTTTGGTCATTTATTTGGTGCGTCTGACCGCAACGACAGAATTTTGTTTTTAACCATGTTTATCAAATATTAATTATTGATATGTTTTTAAACCCCATTAAATCATATATCCCCTAGTAGTAAAATTCGTTTGTACCCATACAACTCCAAAAGTTATGGGCTGCTAAATAACAATTTTTTATGTGGCTTTTTTCCATTGAACAGGAGTGTATTTAAATATTCATATTCTCCATATACATACTTACATACTTGTCATTGTTGTAGTTCATTGCTAATGTTGACACTGTGTTTTATTTGTTTAATGAATTGTCAATATTGCACAGTATAAATTGTTTACTTTTCTTTACATAGAAAAATTTATTATTTATTTTTAATGTTATTATTATTATTATTGAACTTTAGTTTGCTTGTAAGTATTTTCATATTGACAAATATTTATTTAGCACGTTTAGAAAGAAAAGGAAAAAATGTTGGGTATGAGGAATGGAAATATTTTAAATAAATACGTAAATATGTGCGAACGTACTTAAGCAATGATAATTAAAGTTTTAAGGCATCGCTACTAGTGCACATTGGGACTTACAATAAACTAAAACAAGTAACAAATATAACACATTTGTGTGAGGGTTTTTATTTATTACCTTTTTCTCTTATGTTATATATTATTTGACCATCTTAAAGGTTCATGAAATTCCCTTTTATATTCTAGTTTTAATTTTTATTTTTCGATTATTTTTTGAAGTTTTTCAAATTAAGATTTTTTTACGATATTCGATGTAAGTGATTCTTTTCCATTTTTTATTTTCGATTTTTTATTTAAGTCTTCGCATTTCCGTCTGCCGGTTTTAAGGTCAACTATCGACCTTCTTGTGGAATCTTCAATTTAAGGCAAAATTTCGAAATTTTTATGTTAATTTATTTTTTTAACAACCACACACAGAAAACAGACAGGTAAAAAATTGATTGGTATGTTCAAAATTTAATTACTAATATAATAATTTGATTTTTAATATAAATAATTAATAATTTTGATTAATTTTTTATATTAAAAGCTAACAAAGGATATTTGATTCCAAATGTTGGTTGTAACACCATTTGAAAAAGTTAACCTGACCGATTTGTATGTTTACTAAAATCTATTCTATTAAATAGAAGATGCAACTAAATTTATTCAGCATATTATTACTGAAAACCAAATTTTGGTAGTTAGAATCATAAAAATCGATTGTGTCTTCTAAATCGAAAAATATTTATCGTAATAAAAATGAATTTTTACAAATTACACAAAAAATAATCTATATTTTAGTCAAAAATACAAGATATATTGTTAGTGGTAAAAAGTTGTCCCATATTGTTAAAAGGTAAGTCCAAAAACAACCTCACAAAGACATTTGTAAATTAAAAAACTCTTAAATGTTTAATACGCTTCGCTACAGCAAGACGTTCGGTATGGAATGGAACTTTAAAGAAACTATGAGGAGAAGAAAAATCATGATGTAAAGGAAGGGGTAGGCTAAATTCGATGGCTCGAGACATGAAATGTAATGTGTAATCATATTCCTATAATTTACTTTTAAAATAAAAATAAATATTAAAATATTTTATTGTTTTATTTAATTCACAATAATATTTTATAGTCACACAAGAATAATCTTTTTAAATAGTTGTGAGTGCTTATTCATTCAGTTTTTATAACCGAATTCAAGATAATACACACAACCGACAAATTTCGATTGGCAACAAATTCGGTTCTCATAACGAATTTCTTTTCTCTGTGTAGAAATAGATTAGACAACAGCACTCTCGAAGGTATCTTACACTGATAGAAAAAATCATCGTTGGATTGATGACGCTATAACATCAAAATTATAACATCAATGCTATGAAAGATGTCACCAATAAGGTATAAAATGGCATCAATGCAATGACAGACATCATCATAGAATTTTGTCATATTTTAGATGTCATCTAAGTTATGACTACAATATCATCAACTTGATGCAATATTTCGTATACGATTACTTTGTAAAATATATATTATAGAAAAAAGTAAATAGAGTTTTAATAATTCCAGTTAGCATTTTAATTGCAACAAATAGTTGTATGTACTCGTACTTATATATTTTTTTATTATAAAAATTAAATTATAAAAAGAAAATTATTATATAAACCATATTCCACTTTGAAATTAAAAAGTGGTTTCATTCCGAAAAAATTTTCGTTTTTCGTTTTCTGAAGAACCAATTTGCGAAATTAAAACCATTTTCGATCGGAATTAAGTTCTGTGACATGCCTGATAATATGACATAAAAATTGAAGTTCTTAAGTTTTCTGTTTTGTAAAATATATACATATTATAAATAAAAATTATACCTTTATTGTTATAAAAACACATGGTTTTGAAACCTTTATTGCTTCCGTATTATATCAATGACAGATTGTTGCTTCGGTTATATTCTGTCATTAAGTTTATATTATATATACATATATTGTATCGATGATATTTTTCATTATATCAAGAAGTTTTGTCATTGCATTGATGACATGTTTTCATTAAATAGAAAAGTTTCGTCATTGCATTAATGACATTTTTTCTTAAATCGAAATATTTCCTCATTGCGTTAATGACATTTTTTTCTTTATTTGCATTTAAAATTTGTACATTCCGTTTACATCTGCGTGTCATTGAATTAATGACAGAATTGTAATCCTTGGCATTGATGACAAAATAAGCAAATAATGACATGGTTGACATCACAACAATGACAAGTGTCACGGGGTCAAAAACGAAGACATTTGTCATTAAATTGATGTTAAATTACATTAGCGTTATGATGATTTTTCTATCAGTGTATACGCAAAAGATTACTTAGTAATAAGAAACTGCTATAATTTAAAAATTATTAAAAATATGCAACCCTGTATATATTATAGTAAAAGTTCTTCGTAAAACTTCGTGCAGTCTTAACAATAATAATAATTATTATATATACAATTTAATTATAATTTAAATATATACAATGTATGTTAATATATGTATTTTAATAATAATTTTTAAATTACATTTTGTATTGAAAAAATGATGATTTTTTTCAGCATATGATGATTTTCTTCTCAAAGCTTCTGGCAACGCTGATTTCGTGTGTAATTGCTACAATATCAATTTCCGACCTCATGAAGTCTCTGTCTGTCTTTCCGTCCGTGTTAGTGTTGAAGTCAAGTTTGCCGAGGCACTAGATCAGCTAGAGAAAATTTAATCGATCAGACATAGTGTCGAAAGACGTGCTATTGGACGTAGAGCATAATCGGTTCATATTCTTCGAGGCAGCGGGAAAAAACCACGACTACCTCTATTTTTTTCATATCATTTGGAACAATGAAGTAACTCCAATAAAAAAACAAATATATGGGGCGATAGAGAATTAAGAAATAAGAAAAAACATCAAGTGAAAAAATTTGCGCTCGCCCATATTTTCCAAGTTACGGCACCGTATCATTTTAAAGCTTTTGAAGAAATCTTTTGTAATGTTTTTTTTTTTAATGGAGTTACTTCACTAAACTAGATATACATAGATGTTGTTGTTTTTTTTTATCTTTTTGGCTAAAAAATGTGTTACTTTCATGCTGTTAATTATTCAATTTATCGCAAATTACACGGTATTGCTGCGAAATATGCAATATTATTTCAATCATTTTTGAAAACAACAACAAAATGCATTTTCCTTCATTCATTGGCGGGTTCATAAATATAAATCAAGTGCCATTGAATAGCACCATTACGGAAGGCAATTTTTAAAACTAAAACTAGAGATTATGCATTATATTACTTGGCTTAGGAGATAATCGACTTTTAAAATTCAGAAGATTTTGGCTTCAAATATATTTTTTTGGATTGACAAGAAATTCCTAGTGTTCAGGAAATTAAAAAAATTATCTCAAGATAATACTCGAGTCTGTCTCAAAATCAATAAATGTTGGTAAGTTTATAAATTATTATATTATTTTAAAACCTCCGAGGAAGAATGAATGTGCTACTTCATAGTATCGTAGCGCCGGCTGCGTAAGTAGTACAACGTTCTTATTTAAAGCTTTAACTCGACTACACATCTACTATGGTCGTTATAAGTTTTAATTTTTTTAAAGTTTTTTCCATTTGTTTTTTGTTGTTGTTGTCAATATTCTTACGTTGCAGCATTAAATCTGCACAAAACGGTTAGAAGCTTTTCTGTGCCAATTTGAAAAACTCAATTTAGTGGCGAAGATGCTGTGTTGGTTTGGATAATTTTGCTCGTATTAATAATAGCAAGCATCATGTTGAGGCAGTAAAATGCTTTCTCTCGTGCAACACTTTATTTTAACCAACCATGACTCTTAGCTACCAACTGACTTTTAGAAATGGTGGCAATTTCAAGTCTGTTTTGGTACAAAAATAGGATAATAAAAATATAATTTTTATGGAGATGGTCTTTTAGATTTGGTTGTCTGTTTATTTTCTTCATCGAATGTAATTTTTATTGAGCATTAAGGTGTAACACATAAATATACAGAGATTCTCTTTAAAATATATAAAAATATGGCTAAATTCCGTTGATAAGCAGTAGTAAAATGACAATATTAATACGTTGTTTCAGTAGTAATCGATTTTACGGGTTTTTTTTATTACCGTGTTGTTTAATGAGAATATTATAAAGAGTTAATTTTTTTTTTGAGAATGAAATATTAAACGAAATAAGTAAGCACGAATAAGGTAAATGAAGTTTAATAAGTGTTTGCTTTGCTCTCAGGGGAGCATTTTCACTCAATTTTTTTTTGTCTTCCCTTTAATTTGTATGCATAAGCAATTGTATATAATAAAAGTAAGAAGTTCCAAAATTTACAAGCTTAAACTTTTAACACGTTGCAAAACATTGCATTCCAGCTTTGTCTGTTATAAATCTGACATTTATCTAAAAGAGTATTTAATCATATAAAACTGATTTTATTTAGATAACAAAACAGCAATTACGTTGTAACAAAAAATATCTTAAAATTTCACGGGCTCTGTTTGCCAGTTCTTAAAGTGTTTCCTGATTTTTTCCCTCCTTCAATTTTCAGGTTAGGCTTCTTTAGTCATGGTGGCCAGGGTTCGACCCATGCGTCAATCAAAATATAAAAATGTTTTTTTCTGTTTAGTGGTATAAATAAGTATCGAAAATTAATATTACAAAATGCAGCCTCCTTCGTCGGTTCTTAGTCACATCTCTCATCTATCCCTTTCCTAAAGAATGTAGCATTAACCATGATAACTGAACAGGTGTTAGTGCCTGTAGGGCTTACTCTCTTTATATAAAAGAGGCACAGCGAGCATTCATACTTACTTCATAACAATCAAAGTGATACTGAAACAGCATCTATAATGTTATGAGTAAACAAGTAAGAATGACTAAAAACAAAATTTGCATTCGTGTTCAATCGATGATTGAAACAAAAGCAAAAACAAATGTACAAGACGAAATACAGAGAAAACAGTAGAGAAATACGTTGGTTTGTGTGTAAAATTTCGTCTAACCAAATTAATGTTGATATGAGTTATGAGTATTCTCGTATTCTTATTTACAAAGTTAGTTGGTTAAATAGATGATGTTTATAAATTACACAACTAAGGTAGATAGATGCGAAGAATGCTGATAAAGGTCGTGGCTGTCCAGAAAGTGCAACATTTCATTATGCTAGCGTATAATTTTTCTTCTTTTCTTTGGAAAACGTCCGCATACATTTGCAAAATAAATTTTCTTTCTAAAATAAATTAAAAATAAATGAACTTAAGCCAAAATAATTTCTATTCATGTATTAAAAAAACATGAATTATGTTCCTCCATGCCCATTCACGCACTAATTATAGATTTTGGAGAAGTTTGCAGGAAAAAGCACATAGATCTATAAGGATTAAAATAATTATAAGAGTACCCTCGTAAATGTTACATTAAAAAACTTATCCTTCAACTAACGATAAAATAATTTATTAATATTTAACAAAATGAAATTAATTTTGTTAACCTTTTTTAGCTTTTTAAAGTTTTTAATGATCCTAGAGCAGAATAATAGTGTTTTCATTTTCAAAAACAATCTTCTTTATTCCTACAATAATTAAAATTATAATAATTTCGAAAATGCTTAAGGTCTGTTGCAGACGTTAGTCGCCACGATTGTAACAACTCCACAAGGCTTTGAATCTTATTGAACTTCCATTTATAAATATTAATTTGAAAATTATACAACAGCCGCTTCAAAAATAATTTGATTTATATGCAAAAGAAAAAATATTTTCGTTTTATTAGCTTTAGACTTTTAATATTTTTTTACTTTATATTTGCTTGCCTTTGAAATGATTTTAATTCGAAGGGTCACGTTTTATAAAAACTACAAACGTTTATTTTATTCCAACTTTTTTTTTGTTTTGTATTCCTGCGGAAACGAACATTTCTAAAGAGCATGAAAAATACAGCAAATTGTATGCCAATTTAATTTTTTTGAATTTTCTGAATAAATATTGACTTGTGGGACTGGATTTTATTTGTAACTCATGCATGCATTTAATTTGAACGTAACGAAATGTCAAAAGATAAAATTGTATGTATTTCAGTATCTTAGAGTTTGTTTATAATAGTCTGCTTTTTTATATTAGAAATGGATGTAATAAATTTCGTTTTGGAAACAAATTTGAAGTTATAACACGATGAAGATGAAAAGACGAATATTTTCCTTAAATTTCAGCTACAAATGTTGTTGTAGTTAAAAAAAATATTGAGCTTAAAAATGAAAACAGTAAATAAATAGCAAGCTGCTCCTAAAGCACAAACGCTATAAACAGGAGGGCAAAATAATGACCTGGTTCATGCGAGGAATATGTTGGCATTTCATTATTTTGTTGAGTCACTTAAATTATCAACCCAAATATGAATATTTTAAAATATTTTGATAAATTTCAAATACAAAAAAGTTAATAACTTATTCACATGTATACACATACCAACACACAGTTAGTTCTATACAATATTCACACTCATACCCGTACGATTTGCAACATTTAAACTTCCTGTCGTAAATCATGATAAATTTTGAAATAAAGCACAAGTTACAGTCTGTGCCACAATATTAGGTTCTTCTGGCAATTTTATGTTTTTCACGCATTTTGTTAAAAAAAAATTAATAAATATAAATGCCATCCGTTTTGCGTTCTGTCAATTAGTAATGATTTATAAACGATATTTTAAATTGCTTTGGTTTTTTTTATATAAAAAAGAAATTTAGAAAAAATGGCTACAGTAAAATAAATACTGCCTTAAAGCCAGTTTATTTGAATTAAAAGCTCATAAATAAGAATAAAAATTTTACTCTAATAAACAACAGTTTTTGCATTTAGTAAACATTTACATCTGTTGGGGGAAAATCAGTATTTATTTGCATTTTTTTTATTAGGACACTTTGAAGTAAGACAAAGGTAATTGTGGAAATCTTCCAAGTTTAATAATATTTCTTTATGGTATAATATATAATTATATATAAATTGTTGTTATAATTAAATTATTTTAAAATTTATAAAAGGGTATTTATAACAAATAAAAATGTTTTCGAAACTACAGGTAACACCTTTACGTTGTACTCGTAAAGCATTGAGAAATTTTCAAACTTATACCAGAAGGTCCTATTTGCTTTTTCTCCAATTATTATAACAAAAAAAACTTGTATTTTAGCGTGAAATTTCTTATTGCGGCGTGTACTTCTTTCGCACTAAATTTGTTGTTCAATTGTACTGCAATTTCTTTGTAAATGTATCCATTCCGTTTTGTACGCTGCAAATCGTTGGGACGTTTCTCCTACAGCCCTAGCAGAGCCAGTACATCTTTATTGCACCAAACACTTTGGTTCTTTGCCGTAGAAATCTTATTATTGAAAAAGCCACATTTCGTTTTTAATATTTATATTTTATTTTACTAACAGTTTAAATAACATATCATACCTCTTCTGACTTTCAGGCTTTTCTAATTTTTCAATAATTCTTGCTAAATAAACCGACTTTAAAACAGAATTAATCTGTCTGTCTATAATGGTTCAAAATATGGCGACAAACAAAATTCGAATTTTATATTTGCTGTTGTAGTAGACTTAGCAATCAGATTCTGTACTTACATAAACTTCTTTATACTTTTTCTTATACCAAAAATCTGTCTGATTTTGAAATGTTTGTATATAACGGTTTAAAGGTACGGCAATATAGCTCAAACTACTTTAATTTTTAGGAAATCCTTTAATCTCTAAATTCATATTATAAACTTGTTGTTTTAGTGGACAGGCCCCTTTTAAGTTTCAGCTGTCTGTCTATAACGGTTCAAAATTTGGTCACATACATCAAACTACATCAACTTTTGGGATACCTTTTAATTTCCAAATTTAAATTTTACATATATTTGCTGTTAAAAAGAACTTATCAATACAGGTTCGTTGTAACTTTCAAGCGTCTCTCTACAACTGTTCAAAAGTGTGGGGCACCCATTAATTTATACTTTTGAATGTTAATACTTGATACTATAACGGTCATAGCAATCGGCATTCTTTCGAATTTGCAAGCGTTTGTCTAGAACAGTGCAAAAGATAGGGCCATATGGGTCAATTTACGTCACTTTTGGGCACACCATTTACTCTCTAAGTGATTTTTGTATTAATTTTTGGTACCAATTATAATAGAGCAACATTCGGTCGAATTTATAAACTGCTTATATTTTTAAGTCGGTTAAATGCCTAAAATTTTAGCACTTAATGATTTTGTTCACTGCACTATGATGCCGCAAAAGTGAATAGAAATGTATGTGACATTAGCTAGTACAGTTGTACTTTGAAAGGATATTTATGTTTAAAAATCAAATTTATCAAAAAAAAAAAAAAATAAGTAAATTAAATTTTGGCAAAAAATTTAACATTTACAAAGAAAATTCATAGAATTTTAGATTATTTGTAGATTTATTAAGAAATTAAAATACTGCAAAATAAATAAAAAAATTATTTAAAATCGAAGGTTAAAGAAAATCAAGAAATTTGCGACGGCTTAACAATCATCAGCACAACATGAACGAAAACGAATAAATAAGTGTATATTTCAATGTAAAACTGTATGTTAAAATTATAACTAAATGAAGTCATAACAAATATTCTATTTATGCTGTCCAACAGGATAATGAAAACTTGGATAAAGAAATTCGAAAAAAACACTCTACAAATTTAAGCATTGAAATAAAGCGTTTACATAGAAAAAGTTTGTAAATTTGCAAATAAAGTATTAGAAAATTAAATTTAATATTTAAACATCAATTTCTTGAAAAAAAAAACATAATTTTGTTATAAATGAAAGAAAAAGTTTCAGCTTTGTATCATTTGGGAATCCTTATAACAATTCTATTTCTAGCATTTGTAATGAACTCAATATGTTCTCGTAAAATTATTTAGTTTAGTCACACATACACACACACACATGTGTGTAGTCTTTGTAATCAACTTTTTCAAAGCATCCCCAGAAGGAAGCTCTTTTTTATCTTCATTTCCATAATATTATTCTTTTCAAATTTGTACATCTATTGTATTCAGCATGTTTGGCAGGGCATGAGTTTTAAGATACGAATATGAATTGGTTTTGAAAGAAAATCTATAGTGTTATTAAATGAAATGCAAACCAACCAAAATAGCATAAGAGGATGATGACGATAGCAAAGAGGAAACCACCAGAAAAAATGCCAACATCATGTATGCAAAGATATGAACGTGTGATAAAAATCAATGAAAATATTTACCTCGTGTGTATTTATATAAACAAGACAAACACGAACATTAATTTGTGAACGTGGGTGCATCTAAAATTAACCTAATATGTGAATCATGATTTTTTTTTTTAATATAGAATCTATATTAATTCGTGCAAAAGGTGGCAAATTAGCATACTATTTTATGACTACTAAGCTGCCGGAATAATATAACGTACTGCAGGCAGCAGTTTAAATTTAACTGAAGTGAATTGAAAAATCTGCTTATCTGTGCATTTATGGAAAATTTACTAATATTTGCAGCTTAATGGGTGGCGCATTTTCGATGAACAAAGAACAACTTTAAATTATTTGTGGTGCAATTTAATAATAAAATTGGAGATTTTGCTATTCGGTAATACTTTAAAACGAAATCAAGACGAAAATCACTCAACAAACGACAACTTTTTGGTCCTTTTAATTTATAGCTAAAATTGACGATATATACATATTAAAATATGAATAAAAAATTGACTTAAACATATAAAAGCGGAGGTATTTGCAACTCTAGAACCAAATCAATTTTAATGCTTTTTTTGTAATATTTAATTCAACTAATGTCAAATTAATCCCAGAGATAACTTTCTTTTGTGTACATGAGATATTTAAAAAGAACATTTTCATGAAAGATCTCATCAAAATTGTTTCATGAAATGAGCTGTAAACTGAACGAACATGGTTACAAATAAACGTCACTAAGTGCAAAAGTTATAAGAAAAGTTAATAAAAAAAAATTTTAAAAAATTAATTTTAATGATCAAAGAAACCAAATATTTTTAGAAAAAAGCAGAAAAGAATTTGATAAATTTATAGCGTATTCCCCTTGTTTGGGATTGCGAATAATTGTAACAAATCAGTTGCGTGTTTCTGTCGTTATTCTTTCACATATCACCATATAGTTTATCCCTGTTGTAGATACTGTGTAATAAAAAATAATTTTTCATGCGTAACTTCAATTCACATGCTTTAAATATTCGTCCTTGTAATATTCGCTTATTTTTTGTCGGAGATGAGAATTTGTTATAATAGAAAAATAATACTGGCTAGTATCGTTAATTTAAAGTTAGTGAATAACAAAATGGTTACTGCAAAGAACAAAACATTTGTCGACAAATGTAGCGATTATCGTGATGTTTATACTTAGTATTAACGACTGCAGTAGTAGACTACTTTCCCAGTAGAATGATGCTTCTACCTATTTTGAATTTAAGCTGGAAGTTCCGCGTCTTGGATGGAAGACGGGAGTCGTTTACTTCTTCAATGACACAACTGGAGTGGCTATTTTTTTAAATTTAATCTAAAGGTAGAGCGGCAACACGGACACACTTCTTCAATGACACAACTGGAGTGGTTGTTTTTTTTAACTTGATCTATAGGTATAGCAGCAACACGAGTGTACATGAGTATAATACAGATGTAGTCGAGATATTATTTTGAAGTTGAACCTTTCAACCTCTAGCGGGAAGTACTCATTTTTATAAAGTAGAGAACCTTGGATGTATAAAAAAATAAGAATTACCTTTTTATCTAAAAATGTAGAACCAAGGACATTATACATGCCAGTTAAAATAAAAATGTAAAATATCCAAAAAATTAAAAGAAATTTATAACTACGTATGTTATATCTATGTTGCTTTTTAAGATTATAAACACTTTCAAATTTGACACATTTTTAAATTAAGTTACTTTTTAATTTACCCTCGTATTTGGACTCTGAAATACATTTTAAGCAGTTAAAATGCAAAAGGGAGAATAAACTTTTTGTTGTTGTTGTTATTATTACTAGTGTTTTTGTTATTGTAGTTGTTTATAAGCAACAGAAGGTAATTGGCACACTTCACAACGGAAATCCGAACAAAACTGATATCAAAAGGCAACAACAGCAGCAAACGGCCAACAAAGAATGTGCGATGTTTAATAAGACGCTTAAAGCAGACTGTAAATTATACTTCCTTTTTAAAGGGGTAAATTAATTATCATTAGTAATGAGTTTTACATGTTCGTAGTTTTAAATTGTAATTTGAGTTCGACTACAATTTAGATTGTAACGATTGCAATTAAAAACATTAACAAAAACAAAAAATTCTAAACTAAAAAGGAAACAGCTTTTTAAAAGTATCAATATATAAAAAATAATAATTTAGAGTTTTTAAGACTTAATTTCAAAAAAAGGCTTTAGACTAGGGATAGAAAATGCTAATAGTGTTTCTGCTATGACTGATTATTTTTTCAGCTCATGCAGAAAAAAATAGCATTTTTTTGTACAGAAAGAATATCAAATTAACAAAAAAAAATCATTAATTTTGCATTCAACCTGGAACCAGGCACTAAGTACTATTTTTGTTGGTTACAGATTCAAAAACTTAAATAAGGAGTGCCAAAGAGGATAAATGTATTTCCAACAGAAGAAGCAAATCATTACAACTCATTAGGAAAGTGTAGGGTGCTATAAATGTATGTAAGAAATTAAAATTAATGTCTTCAACATGCAACAACAGCCAATGATTTAGATACCGAAAAATAATAACAACAATATGTTAAGGAAAAATACACTCATTTATACATTTATTTATTAAAAATTGCAAAATTAACAGAGCAGAACATAAAATTCACAACCTTAAGATACTCGTACATACAACACCATGTTTATACAATCTTGTTGTTTTCTAAATATAAGTAATAGGATAATTAATTATTCGAGTTAAATTTTAAATAAAAAAAAATTTTAAATATGAAAAGTTTTTTTAATGATAACTGTTACGGACGGAAAGTTAATATTTCTTTTATAAATCGAATGTGTAATGTGTAATAAACATAATAAAATCATGTTTTTATAAAATCATGTTTTATAAAATCGGTAATATTAAACTGTGGGTTTATACACCAAAAAGTACAAGGATATAAAGAAATTCGTCCTTCGTTAGAAACAGAGCAGTCAAATGGTCTTTATTCTTCTGACCAACAGAAAATGTGACATGAAAAAGCTACCAAGAATTTTACAGAAAAGTATAGCTTGCAGTTACCCAGTATTCAATTAAAATTAGAACAAAAAATTTTAAAAACACATAAATTAATAAACAAAAAAAAAAATCGGAACACATATCAAAAAATTTTGAAAAAAAGAGAAGAAATACAAATCAATCGAAATTTTAAAAATAAAAAATTATTTTTTTATAGTCCTTGTTTAGACGAGCGTACATTTGGAAGGGAAACATTCAGTTTGAAAGTAAATTACGGATGGCGAAGAGAGAAACGTTTCTGTGTTCGGTACTCGGCGGTACGCTTTGTTAATATATTCTTTGCATGCATTTTAAAGGCCCAACTATAATGTTTAGCTTATGTCAAAAATCGAACGAAAAGCCTGTCAAATGCTTAGGTAACTTATCAAAGAAATTTATGTGGCTACAATGTACATATATAAATTTAGTAACTTATTTGCCACAGTTGCACATTTATGTTTGATTCGTACTTTTGCCAAAAGTAATTTCGATATAAATGAACAAAATTTTAAAACGAATAGGTTTTAAAGATGATATATTATATATTTAATAACATTTACATACACATTTACATATTTTGGTTCATGTTCTAAGAAAAAGTTAAAAAAAATATATTACAAGTTATTTTCTGTTTTGTGTTTGTGGCCAACCGTACTAAAAAATGCAACGATGTTCATCGCTTATATCGTATACATATGTGTGTATAAATACATATTTAATTTAAATATATTATATTTGTAAAAAATTAGCCATAAAGAAAAATGTTGTTTTTTCTACTTTTTCTATTGAATTAAAAATTTAACAATTTAGGTCTTAGTTAAAGTTTTTCCTTATCAATGCATAACACAAAGCACAATCAGCTGTTTCCGTACGGAAAATGCGATCAGTTTCGTACCTTGCATAAAGAAATGAAATTTGACGAAACTTGACGTAAAGTTATCTTATGTACATTATAGTTTACCACATACAATTTAATGTATTTACACAGTTGTATAAGCTTGCATAAGTTGTGTTATGCACATTATAGTTGGGCCTTAAAGCGACTAATAACAATATTAGTGAAATGTTGCCTAAAACATATTCGCCTGTGTGAACGCGATAGAAAAAGAAAAAGAGATTTCAAAAGGTTTTTCTTCTAAATCTTCGTCCGTTCAAACTCGGACATACAAACGGGATATTTTACCGTAACAACTAAGATTCAAAATAAAATCTAAAAAAAATATAAGAACAGAGAGGAATGAATCGCAGTATAAAATCTTTACCTATTAAAATTCAAATATTGATTTTCAACAAAAAAAAAAAAAAAAAAAAATTAAAAAATAAAAAGAAATAAATAAAAAATAAAATTAAAAAGCACGAAAAATAAATTAAAACTAAACAAACAATTCTTATTTTTCAAGTCGGTATTTTACTAAGAATTCGAGATTATATTATAATAACTTTCATATTTAAATCAGCGAACCGCCACTGATCACATTTGTTTTTCCCCTTTTTATCACGGCATCACTGACAATTTGTAGCTTGTGCACGGCTTAGGCTCGTCGGCCCTGGGCAGTAGTACATTGCCGTCACAAAAAAGTTTACTTGATCCGCATGTATTATTACATTGTGTCAGCGATGGATAAATATTTTTTCATTTTGGATGTGGAATAAAAACGAGCAAAAGCGAGAATGACTTTAAAATGTGCCACTCTGTACTTTAATCTGGCAAATAAATAGAAATTGTTGACTTTTAATGCTCATTGTGAACTATTTAATAGTTTGTAACATTGATATAAATATAAAAGGGGGATAACCATTTATTTATCACCTATGTAAGCAATAGCAGTAAATGATGTTACAATAAAAAGGGGATTTAGTTCTATGTAAAGCCTTTGAATTAATCTTTTTATTAACTCGAGAAACTTTTCTATACATTTTCATACTTCTTTTCATCTTTTATTGATTTTAAGGGTGAAAAACAGTTTTTTACACAAGTAGTTTTAAAGGCTAATTTTGTGATTTAATATTCCACAAACAATTTTCGTATGATTCAGTCCGGAAAGCATTCTAGACGCTCTTACATTAATTTCATTCAATTAATCGAATCATATTTCATGTTAGATACAATAAATTTCTTCATTTCGATCAAATATAAATTTAACCGAATAATTTTTATTCGCTTAAAAATTTAATCGAATAAAATTTATTCGAACGTTAGCTACTCCTTGTGTTTATGCTCACAAAAAAATTTTCTTATAAATATTTATTACTGCCAAATACAAATTTATTTGGCTTCGTTTTGCTAGCGAGCAAATCATTCAATTTATTTAGTTTTATTTTTTTAAGATACAATTTTGATCAAATAAATTAAATAAATTGCCAACAACGTTCAGTCTTTAGTCGTTGCTATTGCTACTGGCAATACTAAAGCCGACGTTTTTGCCACACAATAGCAGCTGTTTTTCTTCCATGCGGCTTCCTGTAGCAAAAAGAAAAATAACATCTTCTCATCGTTCAAGCAAACGGCAAAGATAAAAAGTTTTTTTTCCTTCATTTCTCATTTCCACTTTTGTGCAATTTTTTTACATTAGTTTTTTGTTGCTGTTATTTTTTTTTCTTAAATATTATAGATTTAATGTCAAACTAAAAAGGTAGATATTTGAGTTTAGTTTAAGCAAAAACTGTTAAAGAAAACATGTGGGTGTGGATATATTCTTTAAGATAAAAATTAGTTTTTTCAAATATACAGTGTCAATAATTAGATTGTCTGAACTATCATTAGTTAGCATCTAATTCTTTTTATAATAAATACCTATCGATTTCGTTTTTGTGAGATGAAAAAATAAGTAAGCGGTAGCGAAATGGCCATCAATAATCAAAAACGGTGAATTAAATAATTTTCATCGGCATAATAGCACGATTTAATTAAAGTTTTATTTATTTAATTTAATATTCCCAAGGTTTAATTTTATTTTTATTTAGTTTAAGTTTTGGCGCAATGAAAGATTTTTTGTCGTGGCATTTGCGCTGTGAGCACCGCTAGACTTTATTTTTAGTTTTTTATTTGTGCTAGTTTCGAAGTCGGCTTTAACGGGGCCCTATATCATGACAAATTAGCGGATTCCTTTATGCGCCAAGGTTTTTGCTAAAAGGTCATAAGGCAAGCTTTTTGAAATCAAACCCGTTTATGAAAAAGTGCTTACACAGCCGTACATTGAAGCAGAAAACTTAATGCGGTATCATGCGATTAAATCAGCAAAATCGCGTTACTTGCATTCTGACTCCAAATATTTAGTCTTTCCCCGAATTCGTTTGTACCCTCTATAATACGTGCATGCTGCATTTTCAAAATCTATACATAATTTGGATGTCTGTATTTCTTTCAACTGCTTCAAAATTGCTTTATGTTTTTCAACTTCGAAGTTTATTCACAAAGCCTTGAATACATATGCAAGGTTTCTATGGGCTTTCGGAAAAATCTTGCTCGCATATTTTGCTTTATTTACTACCTTGTCCATTTGTATACTTTACGAAATGGAATGATGAAAATATATATTCAATTAGGCAGCTGGTTCGCTCGAGCTTCAGAAAGTGACAACATGCAACACAATACATCACTCTGAAATTGATTATAATGTATGTAAATGTCACACAGCTCACGTTTTCAATTGTTTGCATATTTGCTTCTCATCTCCTTAAAGGGCTTCACATTTCAAAAAAGAGATTAAACACACAACTCTTTTTAAAGAACTTTTTAAATTAGAAATAATTTCTTTTTTTTTTCTATTTCAAACTAATCATATGCTTAAGTTTAGTTTTGTCTGCGTCCTTAATGCAGTAAAACACTCAATTGAAGCCATTGAATAGATAAAAATTACCGCTGGCATTTTGTGAACTGCAGCAGTGCAGTGCAGAGTAGAGTAGTGTCCTTAAAGTAGGGCACTACAAAACAATTTCAACAATACAATTGAGAATAAAAGGCAGACAGAAAAAAAATACGAAAAAAATGTTTTCAAGATTCATTCAATATGTATCATTGTTCCACGTATTCATACTCGTATGTATAAAATACTTGGAATAAGGACAGATATTTTGTATTGTAAAATACTCAAATATAATGAGAAATGAAAAAAAGAACGTGCTTTAGAAAATAGTATTTCTTAAATGATGGCATAAAAAATCAACAACAACAACAAAAACAAAACAGTGACAAAAAACAAACTGACATGAACAGAAATAAACGATCATAAAGATGGTCGGCCTGGGGCGATGGCTTGCATTCAGAGACACATAAAACTTAAACAGGATTTTCAAGAAAGACACGTAAATGGAAATGAAATTCAATGACATGAAAAACCATAATAAATAAATGCTAAAAAAAGGGGAGGGAAATACTTCAAACATTAGCAAAAAATATATAAAATAATATAAACTCAAAACGGAAGGAAATTCAACATTAGTACAATAGAACATGTTTAACAAGATTATCGATAAAATAAAATGTAAAAAAAAATAAATACATAACTGTAAACCAATACTTAAGAGAAATAAAAATACTGCCGCCAAAAGCCTTACGGCTACAAAAAATCCACATGCCAAACACCCGGCCATTTGACAGCAGGAAAAAAGGTCGTTTGCTGGCCAGCCAACCCTCCCTCCCTTTCAATTTTGCATTCCTTTTAAGTTGCGTGTACAATGAGCATTTGGGGAATAATATTTAAAAATAAGTTGATGATGATAACGAAAAAGTAAACTTACACCAAATAAAATGAAATAAGATTAAAAAATATCTAAGTATAAATAGAAATAATACGTATTTCATGAAATAAATACGGCAGCTTTTTAGTAAATGGCATACACGAGCTTCACCTCGGGTGATTGGTTGAGTAGGAGCAATTTGTTACTCCCACTGTTAGTAAAATAGGAAATTTGAGTCGCTTGCAGGAAGTAGAGACTTTAAGGAAATTATTTATTTTTTCCTTCACATCAGCTTTTGGTATTGCTGTAAATGTGTATGTATATGTGGTTGAGCAGTTGTAATTAGAGATGAGCGATATTTTAGTACCTGTGATTAAATCACTGTGATTAAAAAATCACTGGTCACTACAGTGACTGAGTTGATCAAATAACAGTTCCGCGTAAGAACGTTCTTTTAAATTTGCACACAGACAAACTGTAATTTAATTTTACTTTGTGAAAGAGAAATACAAGTACTTTTGACTCTTTCATTCTTTCATATGTACGGGTAAGTATATCAATGCAGCTTCTTTGCTGTGTTGGTTTTTCTTGCTTCTACTTATTAACAACGACTATTTTTTTTCCAAGCATCACACATACATACATATGTAGCAAAAAAAAAAAAAAAATGTTGTGTGCTTCATTTATTTGAACCTATAATCAATCAGTGTTACCGAATTCTATAATTTTGGGCAAATTTAATTACAGCTGTTTAATGTAGATATAAAAATACATTTGCCATTATAATTACAGTTTGTATAAAAAATTACTAAGTATTATATTCTTCCTATATAAATATGTATGTTTAAATAAAAGAAGAACTGCAAACGGTGATCACGGTAACTATTTAAAAGAACGGTTATTTGAAAATCACGTTCACTGGTAACGATGTTCCTCAAAAATCACGAGATCGCTCATCCCTAGTTGTAATGTCTTAAGAACATTAAACTTTTTAATTATTTCTTCAATAAAATATATAATCAAATTCATTTCATAAGTCTTTTTAAAACAATTTGTTCAAAGCATAATCATGTGTTTTATATGGAATAAGGTTTCTTTAAGTAAAATTAGTATATTTCAATTTAAATCAAATAATTATTATTACAGTTACTGTTTATTTAGTTAAAATTTTATAATAACGAAAGCCCTCATCTTGCAGTTTTAAACAAAGCGAACTTACCACTGCCTGTAGTCCATTCTTAAGGTTTATCTTTTACCCCACCGTGGGAAACAAGACTTTGAAAGTTAAGGTATTTAAGGGAGCCAAAGGCTACTTGCCTAGGATTTTATGTTATAAAACTATAATTTGTACCAGTAACGGATTTTAAAAATCGCAAACATACAAAAAAACTATTTGTTCACATGCCTAACAACGATTGTTCTGCGCTGTTTTTGCACCAAAATAGCGGATAATTCGATTAATACGAGGGCTGCTATATATATTTCTGGCCTGGCAACACTGAGTGCTGCCAAGTGCAATCTGACATTTCCATTGGAAAGTTTGTCATTTTTAAGCATAATCGTACTCAAAACGTTTTGACGTACGACCATTATTTGTGTTGTTAACAGTAACTTGAAAAAATTAATATAGAAAAAAATGGAATTAACTCGTGAACATTTTCGTGCCATCATTTTTCACAACTTTCGACGTGGACGCACCATCCTATAGCACTGTAAAAAATTGGTATAATGAATTTAATCGTGGCCGAAGCTCGCTCAAAGACGAATTCCGTGAACGTCGTCCAAAAACGGCTGTTGTGCCAGAGAACATTGATGCCGTGCGTGAACTCATAATGCAAGATCGACATGCGACATACCGAGAGATAGAGACATCCTTGGACATTTCTTCCACCAGCATACATTCGATACTGCATGAACACTTGGCCGTAAAAAAGGTACAATTTGAAAGTCGCTCAAAAAAAGGCTCGTGTCGATTGGTGCAAAGAAATGTTGCAAAAATACGATTGCGGTGCTTCAAAAGACGTTTATAAGATCGTCACAGGTGACGAATCATGGATGTATGCATATGAGCCCGAAACGAAACAACAATCGACCCTGTGGGTCTTCAAAGACGAGCAAAATCCAACGAAAGTTGTTCGTCGAAGAAGCACTTCGAAGCAAATGGTCGCCTGTTTCTTCGGCAAAACTGGTCATGTGGCGACTGTTCCACTTGAGCAACGCAGTACGCTCACTTCTGAGAGGTACACTACAATTTGTTTGCCTGAAGTCATGGGAGACATTCGAAAAACCAACAAGAGAAGACGAATCATTGTTCACCATGACAATGCGAGCTCTCACACATCGGCTCAAACCAGAGCGTTTTTGACCGGCCAAAACGTCGAATTAATGGGTCATCCGCCGTACAGCCCTGACTTGGCACCTACGGACTTCTTCTTGTTTCCGCACATTAAGAAAAAAATGCGTGGTCAATGATTTTCGTCGCCAGAAGAAGCTGTTGAAGTGTTCAAAAACCATGTTTTAGAGGTGTCTCAATCGGAGTGAAAAAAGTGCTTCGACAACTGGTTTGAGCGCATGCAAAAGTGTAAAAATCAGGCTGGAGAATACTTTGAAAAACAATAAAACCATTTTTGATTATAAATATTCGCATTTTCACTATTAGGCCAGAAATATATAGAGCAGCCCTAGTAATGTATATTTATATTTTCTGTACTTAAATTTAAATATAATATTTTTTTTAAATAAAAATGCTTTACTTTTGTTTAGTAAGCTGTTTTTGAAATCAATTTAGTGCCTTGCAACTAGCATTACCGTTCACCAACTAAAGTCGCAATTTGAACCTTTTTTTGGTTGTCTGTCAAATTTTTTGAGACTTTTTTAAACTCGGATAGTTTTAAGACCTTTTTTTTATTTTGTTGCGACATTCCCCCCTTTTTATGATCAGCACATTGCGAATTCCCATATTTTTATTTGTTTTAAAATCGTGGTTCTCATAACACAAAAAAAAAAAAATTAAGTTTTATTTTTTGTTTTGCAAGTTTATATTTTTCTTTGCAAGATTGACATGAAGAAATACTAAACAGTGCTTAAAATATTTCTTCAATAATAAAGTTTAAAATCTTTTGCAACAACTGACATTTCAAAAATTGAAACCATTAATCCTTAAATTTGGCAGTGCTATATTCGGCTATGCCGAATATTATATACCTCTTACCATATATTTAAATCTAGTTTAGTAAAGTAACTCCAATCAAAAGAGCAAATATTGGGGTGACAGAGAATTAAAAATAAGAAAAAAAGTACTACATATACATTATTTTACATAAAATGTCTTAATGCGTTAAGCATTTTTAAAATTTTTTAGTATTTAAAATTTTAGAACCCCGTAACTCGAAAAATTTGGGTGAGCACCAATTTTTTCATTTGATGTTTTTTTTTCATATTTTTTAATTCTCTATCGCCTTATATGTTTAATTTTTTTATTGAAGTTACTTTATTGTTTCAAATGATATAAAAAAAATTAGAGACAGGCGTGGTGTTTTGCCCGCTGCATCTAAGGACATGGACCGATCTTGCTGATATCCAATTGCACCTCTTTCGACACTTTGTCTGATTGATGGCGTATTAAAATTTTTGTTGAAATCAACAACACTAACACGGGCGGACAAACGGTCATCGCTCAATCGACTTCGCTATGCATAAGAACTCAGAATATATATATACTTTATGGGGTCGAAAATGGATATTGTAGAAATTACAAACGGAATGACAAACTTAGTTATACCCTTTTTCCACTTTTTGTGGTGGAGGGTATAAAAAAACAAAGCTATAAATAAAAAACAAAATAAAACAAAATTTTATTCACAGTCAAAGAAAGTAAATCGTTACAACGCTACAGCAAAATTACGTAAGGTTTTTGCCTTTGTTGGGGTGCGACCACCTTTTATTAAGTCGCTTTGGTTTTACAATTTTGTCGTTAGGAATGGAAAGGGCATTTAAAACAAATTTTTGGAGAATATAGTTTTATAAAAAATAATAATAATGTGTTACAAAAGGAGGTTAACCTCATGCATAAACTTACAAAAATATAAGTAATAATTTTCCCACCATTTGTTCAGCTTAATAAAATTAGAAAGAGAAATGCCTATGACGCTATGGCATTCGTAATCGTGATTTCTAATTGTGATTGTTGGCATAAGAAACAACTTAGAATTATTTACCTTTTTCCCACGAATTTATTTTCACTACACTTTTGCGGTAAGATGTTGGCAACTAGAAACAAATAATTTAAAAGCTGAGTGTTTACGATTTGTAATAAATCCACTAACTGTGAGTTTGACTCACATACGAAGTGTTCCTAAGAGTAAGTGAATGTAACTTATTTACTAAGGCAATATTCGTCAAAATCACGGTCACTTTGAAAGCATTTATTTATTGTTCATACTTATTTGAAATTCTAAATGTCTGCCTGCTATGGTTGAAAAACTACTCCAATATACATTAAGATTACGTCATTGTAACCTTAAATTGTCTATTATGTTTCTAAAGCGCACTGACATTGTTCAAATTTAAAGTGTTGTTTTGTTTCGACTGTTCTGTTTTAAAACAATCTACATAAGTTTGGTTTTCTTGTAAATATTTTTGGCTTTGAATTGATGAAAAAATACTGATAGAAAAAGAAATTTAATTTTTTAACCCCTTTTGCTTGGACATAGTAATGCTTCGTAGAGAATATCTTGCTAGAAGCAAAACTCAGAATAATGACTGCTAACATGTTATAAAATCTTACTATTATTTAATTTAGTGATTAAATGTTTATAGGCAGTCTTTGGAAGAGATACGAGTATCGTATCGTATGATAAGATGAATCAACAATACTTAATTCTATTGGTAGTAGGAATAATTGATGAAATTCGCACTTAATTGATATTTAGTAATTATTCTTTCACATAGGAAAGCTTGGGTAAATAGGGTTCCAACTATAAACACAGCCTGAACGAGTCTACTAATATATATAATAATATACCGTAGGTGCCAATGTTTCGACCACTTTTTGTTGGTGCGATTGTTTCGACCACTTTTTGTTCTAGGATCAAGCAATTTTGCTGCTTAAGGCGAGCAAACTTTGTGTCTCTTATCAAGTTGAAAGAGGTTTGTAAGTAGCTTTTTTCTTCTGATTCTTTATGGTTGTGACAACCAGAACCATCTTTTTGCAAAAAAAAGTGGAGTCAGAAAGTAGCGACAGGATCTGTTAGACACAAAGTTTGATGAAATTCAGTTCTGTAAAGAATATGTTTAAAAAAAACTGCCTTTTCAAAAAAATTCTCTTAGGTAAAGCAATATAAAAAATCTTAAGTAATAAAAAATCACAGAGTCAAAGGAGCCATTGTAACCATACGTTTACATAAATAAAATTCGAATATCTGAATCTTAAAGTTTTATTTGTTTTTTACTTTTTTGCAAACAAAATAATAAAAAGAGCCAAAATATATGAAAAACAAACTATGTCCAAAAAATATACCAAAGAAACGTTGATTTCTTTTTATGGCAAATAAAAAAAAAAAAGAAATACATAAATAAAAATGACTAAATAAAAAATAAAACCATGAAATAGCTTTTAAAAATGTTGTTGTTTTTATGCGTTATGGCCCTTTACCCTCTTTTCCGGTTAAAGGGCTTTAATGATTTTTTTTTGCAATAAAATTTTTTTTGTTGGCTTTTCGAATTTTTGTAAAACTTCAAAGGCACGTAGAAACCATAAAACAAGAAATGAAACAAATTTTAATCAAATAAAACAATTTCTTATAAAGAGACCAACAAAATGCAACGTAATGTTAGCAGTAGAAACATTTTACAGTCAAGTCAGCAAGGATTTGGTGTATTTAAAAAATGTATTTTTTATTTGTACAAAGTGGTGGGGAAAAAATATGGATTTCTTTAAACATTTAATGTTTGTTTTACGTTTATATAAAAAAAGGTTTCTTGGGTGCAGATTACATACGAAATGGAATGTTGTTTTAAGGAACTTTTAGTGAGCAAGTTAAGCAATGTTATGCCGATATAAAGAATAACTTTAGCATTTTGCACTCCATAAGACTCTACAATATTATAAAATGTATTGCTACTAAGAATTGCGTACCCGAAAATGTTTGCATCTATTAAACGTTTTATTTTTGTTTTCAAATTGAAATTAGATTAGACTTTTAGTTAGTTTAATAAATTATTTAATTACAAATTCGTTCTGTTTTAATTAAGTATGTAATTGATTCAATAAAATTGTTAATAATTAAATAAATTATCGTTGTGTTTTATTTTTCATCCTCTTTCAACTGTATAAAAGAGCCGGAAAAAAGCCAGTCGTATACAGTGGGGGAAGAAAAATAGAATCATTGTTTGTTATTGTTGTTTTTGCTTAAACTTTGATTTTTGTCTTTATTTTTTGGACAGAAGTTTTTAGTTTATTTAAAATGTTTGTAAGAAGTATCCTGACGAGCTAAATAAGCGGTAGCGAAGTGGCCATCGAAACGTGTTTTCATCTTCAATAATCAATATCTGTGATTTATAATTCAAATCAGGATATTTAGAATATAGCACAAAATTTTTTTTTATTTTAATTAAATATATTAATAGCGCCAGTTAAAAAATTTTATTTCAATCTAAAAACAAAACAGTTAAACGGTTTAGGTTATTGTATAATTTAGATTTATTTGGATTCTTTTTTTCATTTTAAGGCTATTTTGCAGGAACTACGATTTACGTTTATGAAAATATGCTATAATAATGAAAATATATTTTTTCATCATCTATGTATGTTTTTTTTTTATTGAAATCGTATTATAAACTAAATTGTTTTCTATGACGAACCGGCCTATTGTAACAAAAAAATTTCTGCAAAATTTAAAAATCAAGGTATTTGATATTTGATTTGATAAGAATTTAAATAATAATTGAATTTCGGTATGAAGGTTGGCACAAAGCAAAAACAAATGTACTAGACTCTGGTTGTGTGTGGACTTGGTCTAACCAAATTAAAATTGATTGAAAACGAATATTTCGCGTATTCTTATTTACAAAATTAATTTTTCCTTTTTTTTGTAAGCGCCCGTAACATTCTTGAATAATTTCTTTTCCTTAAAAATGTTTAGAAATTAAAAGTAATGTGAACGTAAGCCAAAGCCAATTTTCGGTCATTTGTTATAATATAAAACAGTTCAACTAATAATTGTATAAAAATTAAACTTTAAATTCTTTAAAGCATTTAATTTCAGAATAATAATTTCTTTCAAATATGATAGCAAATTTTTTAACAAGTAAAATACAACTTAAGTTTTGCTTTGCCAGCAAACTACTACAACAACAAAAAAAAAAACAATCCTAAAGTTTGACAAGAAAATTGTTAGTGACCGAATACACACGGGGACAGACATTATCTAAGGAAAGTAGCCAACATAAGTAATTTTTCTTATCTTCTTCCTAAAACAACACATTTTAAAAGTTTGTATAAAAGCTACAATAACAACAAAATGTTACGCAAGTAAGTAAAAAGTTGTTTGTTTTTTTTTTAACTAAAGATTTAATTTAAACAAGAAGAGACTAAAGTTTGTAGTTTTCTTCTTAACTTGGACAAACCCTCCTACTGTTATTCAGAAACGTACGAAATAAAAAGCAGTGTGTTTATTTTGTTTTAAGATTGGTTACACTTTAGCAATTTTAAATTAACAAAACATAAGATTATGCTTGACTTTTCTTTGAAACTCTCTATGTCTTTGGTTACTTTGCCCGTGTCATGTTGCCTCAATAGAGTTGATGATAAATCGGCCAAAAAGGCAGTAAAAATTATTTTGTTTACTTTTGATTTTATTCGACCGATTTTTAATTGTCTGCCATATAAAGCTGAAATATCACTAAAAAATTATTTAGCAATGTCAAGCTCTAATCACTAGTAGCCAAGAATGTAAAAAATAAAGCATTAAGAATTCGTTGTAATATTCTATTTTGTTTGATCATTTAATCTCTTCTTTAAACTGAAGGCAAAGGTATACATTTCTATTGTACTTCTAAGTTGAGCTGTTGTGTTTTTTTAGGTCTTGTAGATTTCTACTTTTCGAAAGTAAACAATTTTTATATTTTGGTCAGGCAGAAATAATATTTTCACACAACACAATACAGTACGGAGAATATAAAGAAAAATATACTTTAAACTAGTAAATACTATTTTCGGAAAGCCCTGTGGTGTTCTTAAGAAATTTTCATTTTAGTATTTTTGTACGTGTATTTTATTGCAATGTTTTGTTTGCTTTAAACAATATAAAAATGAAAAAAAAAAAAAACAATAATCCATCTTTAGGCAACTTTTCCTTTATACTATGTTACATTTTTTTTGTTTTAACTTTTTCTTCTTGTTGGTCTTGCTGTAGTTTATTTTTAAAATGTGTGCTTTCTTTAGCACAACATTGGAATTTACCAAAAAAAATAAAAAATCCCTCTGAAAATAATTTGTATTTTAAAGAGTGGGAAAAGTAGACAGAACAAGTTGTCAACGACAAAATTTTCTTATGTGGATAAGTTTGTTAAAATTTTATTGAAAATTTAAAAGAATTATCAAGAGTGAATGTTTAACATGCAGATCTAATGATAGGCCATTTACAATTATTTTTCCTCATCTGCCTTGAAATATAAATATTTTTTGCTAATAATTCTTTGTTTTTGCTTTGTTTGTTTAAGTTTTAAGACCTCTGCCATATGTCAGTAATTAAGGTTGATATATGTATATAATGGGGACGAAGACGATAAAAGTAAAACAATATAATTTGTGTTTGGATAAACTTTTAAATAAACTTAACTAGAAGGATGTGAATAAACAGACATAGTGGGAATGAATCTGGCCTATACAATAATAGAATATTACCAATAGCGTACTTAATACTGACCTTGGAGACAACATTCGTGTGTGGCTTATTAGTTGCTGCATAAGGAAAGCCGTTTTCATAACGCCTACCCCTGAGGTAGCCTACGCTCTTTAAAAAGTCCAATTAAGAACTTCATTCTTTTAAGCCCCTTTTTTAAAAATCTCTAGTATTCAAATTTAGTTTTTGTGAAATGAAAAATTTCGGAGCTTAATACGCATTGTTTAATGTGCTTTTATTTTTACTCTTATAATCAAAAGTGATGCTTCTAATATATTTAATGATTCTTAGACACACTGTTTTATAGTCGTCTACAAATATAATCTATGTTATTATGTACTGTGATGGATGCAGTGTTAGTTTGGTAGCCTGAGTTCATATCCCAGCCGCTGCCAATTTTTCATCATTAAAACTTATGATGTGTATTAAGATGTTTTATACTAGCATATTTTACAGTGCCCTACTTCGCTGGTAATTTTCTTGAATCAGCAGTAACCCCTTTCTGTAACTAACTCTTTAATTTTTGTTTTATATTTTTTTTTTATTTTTTTGATTGGTAGCTAATGTGATACACAGTTTTTTTCAATTTTAGGTTGGTGCCCTTTACGGTTCACAATACACTTAAAACACATGTTTGATGTATGGGGACACTATTTAGTTATTAAAATTATGAACTGTTTTTAAAACGGGACCAATCTGTAAGCATAAATAAATTAAATAAAGGAAAATTGTTCAAAAGTGGTGCAGAAACGGCTGTGTTATGCAGGCAGAAAAATAAAAAGGCAACATCCAGCCGAATTGATAACCTCCTTCTTCTTTTAAAGAAAACGTGTACTCAAACTAAGAAGTCTGTAAACTGACATTAAAATTTTATTAAAAAATGGCATAGACTTTTTATTTACAAGTACGACCTTAAAAACAGATATTTGCCATCAGGAACAATTTATATTTCTATGAACAAATGCATGCCTTCTACGAGGGCTGCTCTATATATTTCTGGCCTAATAGTGAAAATGCGAATATTTATAATCAAAAATGGTTTTATTGTTTTTTAAAGTATTCTCCAGCATGATTTATACACCTTTGCATGCGCTCAAACCAGTGGTCGAAGCACTTTTTCCACTCCGATTGAGACACCTCTAAAACATGGTTTTTTAACATTTCAACAGCTTCTTCTGGCGACGAAAATCGTTGACCACGCATTTTTTTCTTGATGAGCGGAAACAAGAAGAAGTCATTAGGTGCCAAGTTAGGGCTGTACGGCGAATGACCCATTAATTCGACGTTTTGGCCGGTCAAAAACGCTCTGGTTTGAGCCGATGTGTAAGAGCTCGCATTGTCATGGCGAACAATGATTCGTCTTCTCTTGTTGGTTTTTCGAATTTCTCCGATGAGTTCAGGCACACAAATTGTAGTGTACCACTCAGAAGTGACCGTCCTACGTTGCTCAAGCGGAACAGTCGCCACATGACCAGTTTTGCCGAAGAAACAGGCGACCATTTGCTTCGAAGTGATTCTTTCACGAACAACTTTCGTTGGATTTTGCTCGACTTTGAAGGCCCACACGGTCGATTGTTGTTTCGTTTCGAGCTCATACGCATAGATCCATGATTCGTCACCTGTGACGATCTTATAAACGTCTTTTGAAGCACCGCAATCGTATTTTTGCAACATTTCTTTGCACCAATCGACACGAACCTTTTATTTTAGCGACTTTCAAATTGTGCGGGATCCAACGAGAACAAACATTTTTTACGGCCAGGTGTTCACGCAGTATCGAATGTATGCTGGTGGAAGAAATGTCCAAGGATGTCTCTATCTCTCGGTATGTCGCATGTCGATCTTGTATTATGAGTTCACGCACGGCATCAATGTTCTCTGGCACAACAGCCGTTTTTGGACGACCTTCACGAAATTCGTCTTTGGGCGAGCTTCGGCCACGATTAAATTATTATACCAATTTTTCACCGTGCTATAGGATGGTGCTTCATTGCCATACAAAGATTTAAGTTCTCACTTCTCCTAATGCATTTCTCTTAATACATTTTGTTGCTGTCTGTTTCGTTTTACTACTTTTGTCATGTATAAATTTAATTAAAAGATCAAAAAATGTGTTACATTGCGTAAGAAAACTATAACAGAATTTCAATTTAAATGAAAGCTATGACTTTATTTTATTTAAAATAATTATTTTTGTTCCCTTTTTCCTGTCAGCCCTGTTTCCTGTTTTAGTGCCTTAAATCCGAAAAGAAACTTGTCATTCCATATTTATTAATAAAAACAACTTCTTTTCTTTAGTCTTCTTTGCACAATTTAGTTTGACATTGTTTCCTTAAGAAAGGAAAATAATTATACATTTAACAATAGTGAAGGAAAAAAAGCCATACAATTTCAATGCAACCGCTAAACAATGATCCAAATAGCAGCAACAGAAGAAAAGAAAATGTAACACGCAAAATATGAAACAGCTGACGCACATAATCTTACAAGTTTTTTTTTTCTTCGAGAAACGTGTCCTTATTTTTTCCTTTGCTTAACAAAGGAAATTCAAAAAGGAACAAAAACAAAACCTTTTTTTTACTGTCGTTGCTGCTTATGAAGTATGAGGACTGACAACATACAACAACTGGGTGCTGTGCTGTTCCCTGTCTTTATCCTAAATATGCTAATTTAATCTTTATTTCCTAATAAATTTTAAGCACTTAAAATATGTGAATTTAAATACGTAATTAATACGTTTTTACGACTTGGTACGTTCGTGACGGAGATGTGTGCGTGACTAGTTGCTCACCATCACTTCTTTCAAACTCTGAACGGCTATGTTTTCAATCATAAATCTGCCATAAGTGAGTTTGACTCACACACGAAGGGATCGTATCATGTGTGGGTAACCTGTTAATTTTTAATTTAATTTTTCAAACTTGTTCAGCGGACATGGTAATACATATTTGTATCACCTTTATCACAGGTAAGTCTGTCATTCTTGTTAGTTTTAAATCAACTTTTCCTAGTGCACTTGGCAGCTAGAGACTCGAACTGGTATAGTTTCGAAATTTTGCTACTGAAAATCAGCAAGATCACTCCATGTCCTACGAGGCAACAGGCAAAACACCACTCCTGCCTTTAATTTTTCTATATCATTTGGAACAAGGAAGAAACTCCAATCAAAAAAACCAATGTATGGACAGATAGAGAATTAAAAAATAAGAAAAAAATATCAAATAAAAAATATCAATATGCACGCAGAGAGAAAACATGGTTGTTATATGGTCTCAACCATATTATGTTCTTTGTAACCAAATATAGTCGCAAAGAACAAATTATAGTTGTTTTCAACAAAACTCTAGTCACGACAAACATTTTTTTGTTAAAGTTTAACCATTATGTGGTTACTGTGCACAATATTGCAAAATGGTTGGTTTAACTTTAACAAATTCGATCCACAATCAAAGTTTTATTACTAATTAAAATAATAAAACAAGGCAAATGTTTGCGTTTAAATAAATTTTGTTCTAGATCTTGAAAGAATGTTTTTCTACCAGTTTATTAATTTTCTTTTTAGCTTAAATTAGAAAATGTTTCTTACTGTTAGAGAGAATAAAAAAACCTGTATGTACAAAATATATAATAAAAAATAATTATATCGTATAATAATACATACAAAATATGAAAACAAATAAAAAGATAAGCAAAACAAAACAGTGTAAATAAATATAATTCTTTATATTTGTGTTCTAGGCAGAATTATGAAACCATTTACATATTTTTAATTTAAGCTGTCATATAATACAAATAGGTTTATACTTTACTATGTTATTGTTAAGCTAGACAACAATATGGTTGCAAAATCAACTATATTATTACTAAATGTAATACTACTATGTTTTGCTTACTACCATATAATACATCCATAGTATGTTGCTCTTAGATTATGGTTACCTTAACCATGTTTTTTTTGCGTGTGGGTATCATTTTAAAGCTTTTGAAGAGACCTTTAAGAAAATCATATTTTTTTTAATTCTCTGTCACCCCAATATTTGCTTTTTTGATTGGAGTTATTTCTACTAGATTTACATAGATGGTGAAGGGTATATAAGATTCGGCATAGCCTAATGTAGCACTCTTACATATTCGGGTTAGTTTTATATAAGCCCCTGTAAAAATCACGTAAATATTGGAACACATTTTAAATTATATATACTCGTTTTATAGCGGCTTAGCAATACATACTATGCCTAAATTTATAGCCTCAGCCTACTACGGTTCAAAAAATGCATGCTAAAATCACATTAATATTAGGATCTTCTGTGAAAATTGAAAGAGTCTACATATTACGGTTCTAGATATAGAGGACTGTAACAGACGGATAGACGGACAGGATATGCGATTAGATTAACGTCTGTATCTGGCGCGAAGCTCTTATCAGACGGTGATACAATCACTATTCTGTGCAGTTTACAGACTATGGCTTGCAGGACCATGAATCTTCCTCTTAATAAAAGTTCGGAGCCTACCAATAAATTCCTCTGTTGAGAGTGCAACAGCACACTTCTATTTATTCCGCGCCAGACCCGCAGATATAGACTTTTATTTAACCACAGCCACAACATGTTCTCCGTCGGGACCTCACCAATAACCGGCTACACAGAGGGGCGGCTCTCTGTATGGGCCAGTTAATTTATAATAGCATTATTATTCATATGTTATTTGCAGTTAAGGACAGTGATGAATCTTTCAACAGTACCCCACTGTCCATCTAGATTCAGTGGCTGCACTGCGGGGGACTGGTTTCCCGTAAACCTCGAAGATACATGTGTCAAAGCCTATGTTCTCTCAGGCAGACTCAAAGTACCACTGGGGGGGGGGGGGGGGTGCATAGACGGACAGACAGATTGTGACAAAAACAATATATAAAAACATATAGATTTCTCGCACTTAATTTCCAGTATATAATGGATAAAATCAAATTTATTTTAGTGTTCCAGCCCCTTAAAGTGGCATAGAAATAAAATCATCATCACTATCCCATCTCTAAATCTCACAATGTTATTTGTGTAACAAATTCAAATTTGGTTGATTATTTTTAATTTCTTTATGTTAATTACAAATATCCATTAACAGACATTTGAAACGGGGTTAAGTTGTTGTGTATGTGAAAACTGAAACGAATAATTTGTTGTGCATTTGGCATAGAAGTGCCAATACAAATTTATGATATAACACACAGACTCAGGGATAGACATATGCGTTAACATAGGAACAGTATATATATTTTGCGGCGATACAAAAAACATGCATTTAAAATACCAGTTGTTAATTTATAATTTTCGCATGTGTTGCAACAATTTAAACTTATCGTGAATTGTCCTATAAATTTTTTTGTTTGCCGCTATAACGCATAGGAAACGTGTGGTAATATTTTTTAATTAAAGCAAATGTAAAATTATATAAATTTTGTTTAAAAGCTGAAAGGCTGCTTTGGTGCCCACATTTATCTAACGTGTTACACGCTTCCTCAAAATTGTTAAACTCTTTATGCTACTTTCAAAAACATAATTAAAAGTATTTTATTATTTAAAAATGAAATGTCAACTCCTCTGTCTGTATCAAGTTGTTAGTAGTTTAAAAATACAAGAAATTAAATAGTTTTTTTTTTTTTGTACAGAACGTGTCTCTGTCCCGTTTATTTTTAGCAAGATAATGCTCATTAATATCAGATGACCTCACACAAGTTTTTATGATTTTTCCTATTGAATTGTCTATTGTCAAGATAAATAAAAAATAAGCATTATATTTATATGGAAGATGTCAGGGCCTTTGTCTGTCTCTATTTTCCTGTTTTAAGCACTGTTTGTAAATTAACTGACAAAAATGCCGACCCACAGTGTACCACCTCTCTAAATAATAAGACTGAATCCAACTGTTTTTTGGGTAAACGATAACAGTTTATTTTGTTTTGAAGGTACTCATTATAATTAATAAAAAAAGATAGCCTAAATATCAAAAAAAGAGCGAGCTTGTAAACGAAGTTTCATTTCCCCTGCTTTAATGCGTACATCAGAGTGGACATACTTTTTTTTTTGAGAAAGAAAAAATCTTAAATTCTGTTAGTTTACCAATGCTTGATTTGGTGGTTTATATTTGCGGACTAACTGAAAGAAAGATTCTTTTTCTAAGCGAAATAAAAAAAAAAACGAAATGATTTTAAATCTTCTCGATTTAGGTTTTCCCAAATTCGAATAAAAATTCCCATTTTCATTAGAATTTTTATTCGTAAAGACTCGTGCGTGTGTATATTCAACCAATGAAAAGTTTGCAGTTTAAGCAAAACGTCCCAAAATCGTGTAACAAAAATTGCAAAGTTGTATCATGCGTTTAGCCTCGAAATATTTTTATTAATTCTTAATAACTGGTCTTTGTTTTCGTATCGTAATTTTCGCCTTTTAGAACGTAAACATTTCTTACCGAAAATTACATATTTTTAATCTTAATGACTGTTAGAATATCAGAGTTTTAGTGGGCAGCCTACTGATAATTGTGTCCAATAAGAGAAACGGACGAATTAATTTTTTTTATTTACAAATGCAATTAACTCGATTGCTATAGACGACAACTTTATGTTTTATACTTTGAACGCCTTATCAAGTTTTCAGATTAGATTCCTAACGTGGTCCTTGTTGCACTAATTATGAGAGTTCTCGAAAGTTCTGATTCCTTTACAAATAGCGTGTTACGTCTTGTAGGCTCAGTCATTTATAAATTGCTGATTTGTTTCTAAAATATTTTGTTTTTAACCTACTGTTTAACGGGAGGTTTAAAGGTAGCCAAAGGATTAAAAATAATTTTTATTTCGAACAAAATTAGATTATATAAATCGATACATGGATGATCTTTTAATTCGTCTCAAAATTATTACGTGAAGACAATTTCTTTGTATGAAGAAAAAGGGAATAATTGCAGTGTTTGAAATGTAGCAGTCACAGTTGCATACTAACACTGACAGTTTAAACTCCACCTATGTGATATGCAATGAAGTCTTTGTCAAAAATCAAATGCGTATCCAAAAACAAGAATATTGTGTGTTTAAATAAATGATTGACAGATTTTATTAAAGATTTGTCTCTTTGAACATCAAAAAAAATTACAGCAGTTTCATAAATAATTAAACAGAGTTGCGCATAATTTTATGTGGGAAAGATTTTCTTGTGAGCGATGTCCGTTTGTCCGTCCGTGTTCGCATTGAAATAAATTTGCCGAGGCACTATATCAGCTAGAGAAAATTTAAATACGCCAATCGATCGATCTTTATAGAAAATCAGCAAGATCGGTCAATATCATTCGAGGCAGTGGGCAAAACACTATGCCTGCCTCTAATTTCTCCATACCACTTGGAACAAATCTAGTGTAATGCAATAAAAAAATAAATATAATAGGTAAAAGAGAACTCAAAAATAAAAATAAAAAACATCAAGTGAAAAAATTGGTGCTCGCCCGTATTTTCCAATTTAGGGGCCTCTTAACTTGTTATAGAAAAGTACGATTGTGCACCATTTTTTGCAGATATCAATGTGGGTATCATTTTTAAACTTTTGACGAGCTCTTTCCAGTAACAGTACATTTTTTTAAAAAAATATTTAAACCATTTAGAGCTGATGACATTTTTATGTAAAATTTTTAATGAAATCATTATTTTCCCTTTCTTCCATAAATATAGAAACAACTGCAAGATTTTATAATCTTAAATTAAAAATATCATTCCTGGGTGTATTGTTAAAACTTTATTTTGTATAAAAACTTTAATTATATAATCCAAAATTAAACCACTGCTTTTAAACTGGCCTTTATGAACTTAATACTAACTGCTCAAAATATGTATTTTTAAACTTATTTTAATACAAAATATTATTACTGTTTATTTAATTAATTTGTTTTATAATTAAAATAAACATTAACACAGAAAATAAATTCAATGTTTAATTAGCACAAATAGTAAATATTACGAAATTAACAAAATTAATTTTCAATTACATACATTTGTCATGAAAACGTTATATATTAAATTTAAAATTTATTGAAAAAAAAATCTCTCATAAAACATTAACAGAGCAAAGTAAATGAAGCCAGAAAAATTCTGTTTTATAACAATTAAATCCTAAAAAAAAATTAATTGCACAGATTGCATTTTACATAATTTGTACGCTTTCCTTTTCAGTTTTTTGGTTGCAAAAAGCATTTGCTATATAAAAAAAGGATGCAAAGAAAGCAAACGAAAAAGTTCGCTAATTACCTTTGTTTTTTTTAAGAATGTGTCAATTTAGTTTTTATTGTTTTCTGTTCTACCTGCGTACCGTTTATTTATTATTATTAGCTTTGTTATACATAGAGATCCATGTATATTATGTTTCTGGATGTGCCCATACCAACAATGGTGGACTACATCTCTTCTACACCTGCTCTGGACCACGGGTTTCAGATCCATATTCCAAGTAGGGAGGATACTGTCGACATCTACACCGATGGCTCGAAACTCGACGACAGGGTCGGTTGCAGAGTCTTCCCTAATAACCTTGGACTGAGACTCTCCTTTAGACTCCCTGTCTACTGCAGCGTCTTTTAAGCTGAGGTAATGGCTATTCTGAAAACATCCGAAATATTGCTTAGGGACGAACTTTTTGGCCTTGCCGTTCGGATATTTTCGGACAGTCAGGCGGCAATCAGGGCGCTTGCTGGTGCATACAGTACATCTAAGCTAGTCCTGAGATGTCGCTCATTGCTGTACACACTATCGTAGCGATCACAGATTGACCTGTTTTCGGTCCCTGGTCACAGATATATCCTGGGAAACTGTGAGGCCAATGATCTCGCCAAACGGGGCACATTGCTTCCTAGCGTCTCCTCGCTACCTGACGTGGGAATTCCTCTGGTAACGGTTAAAATGGCCATAAAAAAACTACCTCAATTTGGCTCGCAAATTATGAGTGAACGAAAGTTCCTGTTGTATCTCCAGACAACTGTGAACTACACTGGATCTCAAGCGGACCAGGCAACTGCTCGGACTGGACAGGTAACCCATAAGTATTACGGTCTAGGTACTTACTGGTCACTGTCTAATCGGCAGACATGCTGAAAGACAGGGTCTGCCCTTCAACGATTTCTGTCGCAGCTGTGGCTCGGAGGATGAGGAAGAGACCGTACTGCACCTTCTGTGCCACTGCCCATCCCTAGCTCGAATAAGATTTAGAATTATGGACTCTCCTTTCTTCAGGACTCTTACGGAGCTATCATCTTACTCTATAGGGGACATAGCAAATTTCATCCGGGAATCTTTGTGGTTCTCAACTATGTTAGGGTAGTCGCGCCGCGCCGTCATCTTTGTGGTATCACAACGGGCCATTCGATTGTGCTCAAGTGAGCTTCGTCGTGAGAGGCTGCCACCCCTAACTAACTATGTGGATATCATATGTTATAAACCATTGTAATATACGTAATGCTTTGGATTAGAATTTTTGTAACATTTCGATATTCGAATTTTTTTCTGTTCCCCAAATATGGATGTCGTATAACCATATGGGCTTTAAAATGGCTTTGTATATTAAAATCTTATTTTCAATATTCAGGTTTCCTTATTATTAATTTGTTGCCTTTTTCTTATTATATGATTTTTCCAAGTGAGTCTTTGGTCGAGATATACATATACGGAGATATTGAACACAATTTGTATAAGGAATTGTCTCGTTGTTTATTTGAACGGATAAATAGTATCCTTTTCTCAATGTGAATGAAATGTGTTTAGATTTACTATAAGTTTTTTTTTATATTCCATATAACTGACCAATCATGAAAATTGTTAAGATAGTAGTGTATAACGGTGCAATTGCCAGTACTTAATATGGTAGTGTTGTCAGCATACGCTGCAACTAAGCAGTTATTACTTTTTGGATGATCGGATATGTACATATATTGTATAGGTCCTAGCAAACTACTCTGTGTTACCCCAGATCTTGTAAGAAAAATTTCTGAGATAGTATAATTATATTTAAAAAAAAGCATCGCTCTGACCGATTAAATCTAAGAACTGATACACGTTTAAAAGCTACTTGAATATTCATGACAACTTCGGAACAGTATTTTTTGTTCTCTAAAGCTTCTGTGACATATTCGGATGTTCCGTGCTTGCGACCAAAGCCAAACTGATGGTGTGAAATTATATTCAGTTTCTAAATCAGAGGCGCTACTAACAATTATTCTTTGAAATATTTTAGAGAAGGTCGCCAGTAAGCTTATAGGTCTATAAGACCAAGTTTTCAGGCTTACTTAATTTTAATAACATTATAACCATTGCACTCTTCCATTGTAAAGGAAAAAATAACTTAGTCTTAGCATCGTATTTTATGTGTACGTCCTTTTTTCTTTTGAAAGATTTTTAGTATATCGTTGCTTACATCGTCATATCCTGTAGACTTTTTTATGAGTTATGGGTTTTATAGGCAGTTCAATTTGACAGGGAGATTATAGAAACTCTAAGAAGTCTTTTTTCGCTTCTGATCCGGAGTTGACATTTTTATACTCACTACAAAGGACAAAATTAAACGTTACGTTTTGTTTATTTTCGTACCCTGATTTAGGATCTTAGGTCAGTACGTCAACGTTAGGCAGTTACTTCTAGAAATCTTAATAATATCCATGCATGTCGCGTAGCGGCCAATAAGTTGAAATATAAAATTTGTTGAAATAATTTTAATTTTACCTAAACAAGTGCTGATGATGACGTATCACAGTGTAACAGGAGAAGTAGATTACTAATGCAACAAAGCATTTTTTAGATATTTAAACCTTAAGAATCGCTAAATAAAGCGAATTGGACTTAAAAGAAACTGTGTTGAAAAGCAAAAAACAAAAACACCCACCTTCAACAATTGCATTGGGTATCAAAATACACTTTTCATTGATATAATCAGCAGCAATCAAATTTATTTTATCAGATTTATAGTTGCATTTTTGAGCTTAAAAAAATAACAATATAAAATGAAAGGATGCATCGGAACTTTTAACGAAAAAACTGATTATGTGGAAACACATTTCATAAAACATTTTGTGTAAAATTAGATATACTTGGGTTTGTAATATTGTTAGGCGTCAAACAAAGTAAAATTGTAATCATGGCAAAATAATACTGGTAGTTGTACTATTTGTCATATATTTCTACTATCCACTCATATATATACATACATACATATATATATAATTTAATTAGTAGAAATATATGAAATTTTGTATGAAAAGAATAAGAGGAATAAAGAGGAAAATCCGCAGCCAAGATCAAAAACTACACAATAATAAAATGACTGCAACGCATCGACCGAAACGATAAATGGCACGCGTCAACTCCTATCCTTCCAGCAAAACTCACCCCATCAATCCACTCTGCACACTGGCAACTTTTTAATTTGGGCACAGCTAAGGCTCGCGGGCATGGGCGGTGGTCCGTTGCAGAGTAGGCATATTGGGTGCAAATAAGGTTGTGCCAGTGCATGTAGTCCAAGTAGACACTAGGGCTCAGATGGAATAGCCCTCACTTTACCCTCCCCTAACCGTGGTATTCCTGCGTGAGTTATTTGAAATACCCCTAAAACACACATCACCTTTGTTCACTTACCTCGTTGTTCTTCTCTGCTGATTAATGAAAATTCATACTGTATTAATTTAAAATAGAAACGTTACAATATATATTTCCTTTCATTTGTCTTCAAAATATTGTTATTATATAATAAGGTAATCCTAGGCTGTACAAAAATTTCTTAATGTGTAATTGAGTTCTGATACCTTTCATCAAGATTGGCTTAGTTGGAGTAGGCTTTTAGTACCTTTTGTTGTTGTAAATTAATTTCATACTATTCAAGAGCTAGCACTTTGCCTTTCTCCAGGTAAACTAACCTTTTGTTTAATTGGCATCTTTCTTATATACAGGTTTATTTCAGTAGATTCTAAGTTTAAAATCTTAAGGTAAATATTATCTATGTTTCTCACTACCGGTAGGTAAACTAATATTTTCTTACAATCTTATTTACAATTATTTGGATTTGATATTGTTTTTTTTTTTGAACGTAAGGTAAGTATGGATGGATTTTATTACAAGGTAAGTATTTTCAAGTTTTCTTTACTTTGATTTTGTTTGATTTTTTTTTTCAATTTAGGTTAATTCTAGGTAATGTAATATATTTTCTATTTTAAATTTCAGTAAAATATGGTTTTGCTTTTATTTAACGGGAAGAATTTGAGATTGGTTTGTATTTAAATGCAAGTAAAAGTATCTTTTTTTTTCTTTGACTGTAAATATTTTTTTAATTTCATGAAAGTGTTTTGTTTTAAAATTCATGAAATTAAATATATATTTTTTTTTTTTTTTTTTATTTATTAAATCTCAGGAATTATTTTTTTTTTTTTTTGGGTATTCTAAAGGAGTGTTTTTTTTTTTTTATTAATTTCAAACCACAAAAGCGGTTTCTATTTCGAGTTTCTTAATTTTTAAATTTTCAGAAAGGTATTCTAAATTTTCAGTTAGGTATTGTAAATTTCAGGTAAGTATTATATATTGCAGGTAGGTATTGTAAAATTCAGGTAAGTATTATAAATTGCAGGTAAGTGTTTTTTTTTTCTTTAATTGTTTTAACTTTTCAGAAATTGTTTTTCAACTTTTCAGGAATTGGTTTGAAATTTTCCAGGGATGTTATTTTAAATTTTCAGGAAATTATTTTTTTTTCTTTAATCTTTCAGGAAATTAACTTTAAAACTTTCAGGAATTATTTTTAAAACGTTCAAAAATTATTCTTATCGACTTTCAGGAATTGTTTTTAAAACTTTCAGAAATTATTTTTATAAAATTTCAAAAATTATTTTTAAAACTTTCAGAAACTATTTTTATAAAATTTCAAAAATTATTTTTAAAGTTTTCTGAAATTATTTTAAGCATTTTCATGAAATTATTCAAAATTTTAGAAAATTCACCTAAAATTTCAGGAAATTATTTGAAATTTTTCAAGAAACTTATTATAAAACTTTATGAGATTATTTAAAAATTTTTGGGAATTATTTGAAACTTTCCAGGAATTTATTTAAGAATTTTCATGAAATTATTTAACAATTTTAGAAAGTTCATTCAAAATTTCAAGAAAACTTTTATAAACCTTTATGAGATTATTTAAAAATTTTTAGGAAATTTATTTGAAAATTTTCAGGAATATATTTAAGAATTTCATGAAATTATTTAAAAATTTTTAGGAAATTTATTTGAAAATTTTCAGGAATATATTTAAGAATTTCATGAAACTTATTTAAAATTTTTAGGAAATTTATTTGAAAATTTTCAGGAATACCTTCAAGAATTTCATGAAACTTATTTAAAATTTTTAGGAAATTATCTGAAGTTTTTCAGGAATTTATTACAAGAACTTCATGAAACTTATTTAAAAATTTTAGGAAATTATTTTAAAACTTTATGAAATTGTTTCAAAATTTTAGGAAATTTATTGAAAAATTTTAGGAAATTATTTGAGAAATTCCAGAAAGGATCACAAGGCAAATTTTCAATACGAATTCTAGATAAACAAATATTTGGAAGATTGGTATTTTAAATTTTGAAAAAAAAACGAAATTTCGGGGATTTTTCGACTTGTTTTCGGGTAGGGGAAACTTGGGCTATTGTTGTGCTCCAAATCGAGCTAAGCTTATTGCTTGCTAAAAAAGTTGTGTGCCCAAAACACACGTGGTCAAATATAATGGAACGTTTTCTGTTTTAATAAGGCAAAGAAAACGTACAAAAGAAACTTAAAAACATCGAATACACGAGGGGAAACAATGGAATCTGATTCAGCCGAATAACTATATTAGACTGAATGACTGGTCGAAATTTGAAATTTTAATAAAAAGGTTACTGAATTTTGGCAAAAAAAAACGAATTACAATTTCTGACAATTTAAACAGTATGCTAACGAATAAAGTGAAAATTAATATAAGATTCTAAATTTGGAAAGACTTTTATTAAAAAAACTTAGCTGAACTTGTACCTCAAATCGAGTGAAATTTATGGATATTTGAAACCGGGCTACAAATTTTACAACGGATTTAATATATATAAAGCTAGCTACTGTACTTATCTGGAGTTTTGAGATGTAGGGGTGCTGCTGTCGATGTTGCTTGATGTTGCTGACTGGAAATGGTTTTTTGATGATGATGATGCTGATGTAATTGGTTTCTGATGTTGTTGGATGTAGATAGTTTTTTTGATGATGCTGGGTGCTTGATGATGCTGGATGGTTGATGATGCTGGATGGTTGATGATGCTGGATGGTTGATGATGCTGGATGGTTGATCTATTGTTGGTATGCCGTGGTGGCGTGACAATTTCACTCTCATGGAAGTAGCGGCTGTTTTTGTTGTTGTTGTCGAGGAAAATGGTGGTTTGTTGAACTGTTTCTAGGGTCTATGCTTGCGTGTCGATGCCCGTTGTAGTTGTTATTACCGTTATTGTAGGTAAACGTTGTTGCTTGGAGTTGTTGTTACCGTTATTGTAGATAAACGTTGTTGCCTGGAGTTGTTGTTGTTGTTACGGCTGTTTGTTGTTAATTATGGTTGTTTTTGTTGGTACCGTTGTACGAAAAATGGCTGCCTAGTGTGGTATCTGCTGTTGCTGTGTTTTATATGCTTTCTGTTGTTGTTGATTTGGGTTTTTTTGGAGGTTAATTGCCGATTTTATAAATTTTAAAATTATGTTGTCTCGCATAAAGATGTCATACACGAACCGAGGCCATGAATTTTATTTTTTTTTTTAGTTTTCTTGTTGTTACCCAGTAGCGCCGTTTTCGTTTGGTATTTTTGCTATCCGATGTAAACACTTAATTTTATTTTCTTTTTTTCTTAATTTGAAAAATACTGTTCACTTTGTTTTTCACAGATAATACCTTGAAGACGACTCTTCTTTTTTTTTGGCTCTACCGGCAACATAAAAAAAATTCAACGATCTTCTTCGGTTTTATTTTATACCCGGCACCCAATTCCCTTATGCTTTGTGGTAGATGGTGATTAGCTAGGCACTACTAGAAGGAACTGTACGCCAACGACGAACTTAGTCCTTTGGCGTTGTTCTTGAGAAGCGTTTGGAGGATATCAGCAGGCCATGAACCGACCGACCAACTAGGCAACCACACATACCAACCGCCATTAGCCTTCACAACAACTTCTTTTGGAAATATTTTTCTTATAAAAGAACACTTGATTTTTTCTCTACAATACGGCACCACACACTAAATAATCGAAAATCACTCTTATAAAGGAATCAGCACACCAAATTTCCAAACACCATACTTACAATTTTTTTCTCCGCCACTATGACCTGTTCGCTTCGAGTTTGGTATCCAAAAGACCGGAAATCGCCATTTCATTTAGGTATATACATTTTGACATTTCTTGTGTTTTAGTGTTGCATTTTCACCGTAGGGTTGTATTTTCAACGTAGTATTTTTTCCCTTCTGGTTGCCATATTGTCAGTTTTAACCGCTGTGTTTACACGTGAAAAATACTGTGTTGCCACAGGCGACACAGTACACACCCCCTGACTTAGTTTTGGGAAAATTTTATCATATTAGCAAATCATATTTGCCAATATGATAAAAATTTCATTTGCTAACTCCAGTTATGCGGCTCATGCTTTTATGTCCTTAGCATGGTAGATTCCTAGGGGCTTCCCTTGCAGAGTTTCCAGTTCATACAAATTGTTTCCCACGCTCTTGGCAATACGACACTTCAGGAATTTTTTACATAGTTTGGCGGACAGTTGTTTTGAAAAATCTGATGGCTGGAAATTGCGGCGAAAAACTTCTTGACCAATTTTAAATTTCATTTCCCGGCAACGGTGATTATAGCGTCGGGCATTTGTTTCATAGCTTTGGTGCAGCGATTTCCTAACCTTGTCCCTGACGAGTTCTAGAAATTCGTGACGGTTCTCTATACGGTTCTCTGGATCTTCTAACAAGTCCAATTGGCGTGCTAGTTTGTACGCGGATGCATGAGTAATCATGTTTGTTCCAAATAGTAAGAAGTACGGTGTTACGCCAGTTGCTACATGAACTGCGGACCTTAATGCGCACTCGATTTCCGCTAAATGAATATCCCATTCGTTGTGGTTATCTGTTAGGTATGTCCGAATGGCCGCCAAGACCGACTGGTTCACCCGCTCCGACGCGTTGGCTTGGGGTGCATAATAAGCGGTTCGCATATGTCTAATTCCAAAACTATTTACCATTTCCGCGAAGTCCTTGCTTATAAACTGCTGACCATTGTCTGATACAATTGTCTCCGGACATCCAAATTTATAAAATACCTCCTGGATAAGAAAATTTACCACATTCCTCGAGTTTGCCTTCGACATTGCCTTGAGTAATACAAATTTTGAAAAGTAATCTAATACAATGAAAATGAAACAATTCCCCTTCTTGGATCTTACGTATGGGCCGAGAAAATCAATATAAATTCTTTGGAACGGTCTGCCCACATCGGGTTCCTTCCCCATAGGTGGTCGTAGGATTTTATTTGCTGGTTTATTTTCCTTACATGCATCGCATCTGCTGATATATTCATTGATTTGGGCATTCATATGTGGCCAGTAATACCACTCTCGTAATCTCCTTATCGTTTTTCCCACTCCGCCGTGTGAAGAAGTAGTCGACTGATGCGCTTTGGCAATTATTTCCTCCGTTAGACCCGCTGGGACCCACAGCTTCCACGAGTGTTCCTCTTTCGCGACGTTTCCGGAATAAAAGTGAGTTCTTTTATATACCTTCCCGTCAACGACTTTGAGATCTGGTAAGTTTGCCTCGTTTTCTTTGACGGCCTCTTGTAACGTCCGATATTCCTCCTCCTGAAACTGTGGTGCAGCTAAGTCTAAACTTGGCCCTGCTTCTATTTCGTCTACTGCATATCTAGACAAGGTGTCTGGTACTATATTCTGCGTTCCTTTCCTATGTTTGATGGTGAATGAAAATGTTTGTAACTGCAGACTCCATCTCGCTAGCCTTCCACTTAGGTCACGATGCGACATCAACCATTTAAGACTAGAGTGATCGGTAATAATCACGAATTGCATCAGTTCGATGTATGGGCGAAAACGCTTAACCGCTGACACTACGGCCAGGCACTCTCTCTCCGTTACGGAATAGTTCCGCTGCGCGGTTGAAAATTTTTGGGAGAAATAGGCTATAGGGTGTTCACCTTCCTCGTCTTCCTGAAACAGTACCGCCCCCATTCCTACATCAGATGCATCACACTGCACGTAAAATATCCGATTAAAATCCGGGTGTGATAGTACTGGGCTAGCTGTTAATTTCTCCTTCAGATTATCAAAGGCTGCTTTGGCTGCATCCGTGAAATTAAATTGTCTTGCTTTCTTCAGCGTTTCTGTGATTGGTGCTGTGATAGTAGAGTAGTCCATGATGAATCGTCGGTACCATCCAGTAGTACCCATAAAACTGCGCACCTGTTTAGCTGTTGTCGGATACTTCAGGTTAAGTATAGCCTGTACTTTCTCTGGGTCTGGTCTTAATTTCCCTTCTCCCACGATATAGCCCAAGTATTTAAGCTCCTTGCAGCAAAATTTCGACTTGCTCACGTTTATTGTTAGATTTGCCCTTTCCAAACACTGCGCTACCTCAGTCAAGACTACCAAATGTTCCTCGAAGTCTGGCGATACCACTAACAGATCGTCCAGGTAGACAAACACCCTCTCCCTTAAACGCGCTGGAACCACCTTGTCCATTAGCCGGCACAGTCTTTGGGCTGCATTGCACAACCCAAAAGGCATCACCGTAAAATGGTACAAGGGCCTTCCAGGTACCGTAAAGGCTGTCTTCTCCCTGCTTGATTCTGCCAGCGGTATCTGCCAAAAGGCATCCTTTAAATCTATGCTTGAAATGAAATGGGTGTCACCCAAACGGCTTAGCAGACCCTCTATATGGGGAAGTGGATATGCGTCTTTTATCGTCAGTTCATTGAGCCGACGTGCATCTAAACAAATACGCACTTTCTCCCCTTTTTGTACGAAGGTCACTCGATTGTTCCACGGGCTTTCGCTCGGCTCAATGACTCCTAGGGACAACATCCTATCCAGCTCCCCATACATGAGTTTCTGCACCGCCGGTGAAACGGGATAGTGTTTTTCCTTCACAGGAACTGAAGTGCCTGTGTCTATGTGATGTATTTCCAAAGAAGTTTTTCCTAAGCCTTTGCGCGTGAAGCACGGGAATGTCTCGATGACATCTTCTAATCGTTGTTGCTGCCGTGAATTTAATATGTGCATTAGTGGAAATAAAGTTTCTGTGGGTCCATCGGTCTTTACACCTTGCGTTGCTAAAGAGTTTATTTCAAATCTTAGCAGATTAAACGCTTTCATAAAATCTACTCCTAAAAAAAGTTGCAATTTAAGTGATGGAACCAGAAAAAAATCGATTGCTTTGGTCATTTTGTTGAAGGTGATATCAGCTCTCACCCGTCCTATTATAGGGTTCAGTCGACCATCGGCTGTTTTTATCTCTCCTTGGTAGGGATAAATTACCATTTTAGCCTTTTCAACGAAGTCCAGGCAGCGTTGACCGAGACATGTCACAGTCGCTCCACTGTCCAGAAGTCCCTGAATTGGTATTCCTTTGATTTCAATCTTCATATAAATTCTTGTGTCTGGCCCTTCGTAAATACTTGCTTCGGAGATTTCACACCTAATTTGCTTTCTTCCCTCATATCGTTGTCGGGTTTTTATAATCTTTTTCGAAGGTCCAAAAATTCGCTGTTTTGTATCTTTATACTCTTGGAGACGTATATGAAACGGCTTACATTTCTGCTCATTACTGGTTGTCGGTGTGCTGTTTTGAAAAAAATTCCTCTTAATGATTGTTTTAGCCGGTGATATTTGTTGTTCTTCATTTGGTTTTTCTCTAATTTCGGTGTCGATAAGGGGTCTCCTCGTCACTGTGTTTTGGGATTCGGGTACATCGAACGCGCCTCCATCCCTATCCGAGACACGTTCGGTTTCCGGTTTCCCTGGCAATTAGGACATCGCGGTGTCACCGTATCTTCTAGACCACACTTATAGCAAAAGAGTTTCCTCTTTTCTTCCATACAATCAAAAAAGGTGTGCCCCTCTACTCGGCAATTCCAGCAGATCAGTTTCTTAGCGGCCTCAAAAGCGTCTATTTCCTCCATATCCGGTTGTTCCTTTTTCGTATGCTCGAGTTCATAAATATTCCTAGGCGGTGGACGCCCACTACTTTGTCTCTGACTATTAAGCAGGTTCTCTGCTCGTCGACATTCCCTAACAAACTGAGCTAAACTATTCACCTGTACCGAAAATAACAGTTGGGCCATCGGAGCTCTAAGATTTCCTCGCATGATACTGACCAAGTCTTTCTCACCGATCGGGCTTCGTAGTTGGTTTCTTAATTTTATGATCGCATTATAGAAGTCGTCAAAAGATTCCATGTGTTGCTGCCGTCTGTCTAAGATTTTGCGTTGTATCTCGAAATCACTGTCGTAGCGATGGAATTGGCTTATCAAGGCAGCTTTTAAATCTCGCCATCGTGTAATGTTGTTAAACCTCCGATAATCCCAAAACCAATCTCTCGCCGGCCCATTAAGAAGATGATGGAATGACCGAAGTATCTCGTTCCATCCGCATCCGTAATCGGCTTGCAATGTCTCTACTCGGAACACAAAATCCTCGATACTCGTCGTCTTGCCTGTACCGTCGAAGGCTATCCCCCATTTATCTATACGCAGACTGTGTTGATAACTTGCTTGGTTTCGATTTTCCGACACTTGATCATCCTGTCTAAAACCTGGACGAAACGCGAACCCTGAATATCCGTTTCCTATTGGTACCTCTCCGTTATTTCCTGCCGTATGGTAATTCTGTTCCTGAAAATTATTGCTTGCTGAGCTATTTATATTGCCTCTGCCATTTCTGTTTTGACCCGTTGCCTCCTGCCATCTTTGAACTTGTAAAAGTTGATAATTGTTGCTCGCAACCGATGGTGGTGGCTGTGAAAAATCTGGTACTGTATTCCTGTTGAACACCGGCACAGTATTAATATCGGGCTGTCTCGGCTGTACGTTGATATTCTGCTGAATCAGTCTCAATAATCTTTCCTCAAAGTTCTTCAGATCTTCGTGCGTTACTGCTCTATCCTGGCAGTGTTGTTCTCGAGCGTCCTCTGTCGCTGTCTTCCTCAATGCCACGTTTGCCTGCCTAAAAGCGTCTGCTACTCCTTGTGCGCTGATGCTGCTATACGGCGGTGTCACAATCGTACTATTACCTGACATACTTTCGCCACTAATCTCGGAATCGTCATTTATATGCGTCCTCATTAGGGTGGCGTTAGGGCTGGGATTCTTCGGCATTGCTCCTGTATTTACTGACGTAGTTGCTGTTGTCGCCGTAGTTGTTGTTGTCGTAGACGTTGTCGTGGTTGTAGTAGCAGTTGTGGTTGTTACTGGAACTTCCCCTTCCATCCTGCTTTTAGACCTCGTCCCGAACATTTCCGAATTAAACTATTCTCCCTAAAGACCTTTGCTTTCAAACGAAACCTATCAAAACTTATTCTCGCGCCCTTAAAACAATCGCGTATATATTGAAACGAACTAGTTGGGTTTAAAACAATTTACTGAAATCCAAAAAAAACTGAAACACTTACCAAAACCTTCTAAAATTTTTCCCACCTGAAACAAAATACTGATAAAAATCTGAAAATTAAATGGTAGCAATGGATCGTGGTATAGTTCTATACCAGACCATTAGTTAGATTCATAAATATAGATAATAACTGTATCCGTAAAAATTGGCGGATAAAGTATGGTAAACGAATGACAAGAAAATAAAAAAAATACAAGAACATAAGGTGTGAACGGTGGTGATGTGATTAAAACGTGACTACTTGACTACTTGATGAGCCTAAAATTGAATCGATTTATCTTAGCTTCAGCTGATCAGAACGTTCTCTCTATTTCGCATCTATTGACCAGTGGCAACAGAAGTGCTCTTTGAACCCTGTCTGGACTCACTTGATCATTCTATGCTCCGCTGAACTAACCCTTCAATGTCGCAATTAGTGTACTTATCTCATAAGTCACTAAGACTTACATTGAGTTGCTAGAACAGCTCATCTGCTCAAAGCTAGTCGCAAACAGATGAAACCTTAAACGTTTCTTTCTGTGACTTACTACGCTTTGAACTAGACTACGTTAATTTTGCTTCACTTAACCGACAACTTTCTTTTTCCGCAAAAGCTTTCTGACGTTATTTGTTCAAATCATTTTTAAAATCAATTATTATTAAAACCGATGATGTTTATTCGTGCCCCACGTTGGGCGCCATTATGTACTATTTGTCATATATTTCTACTATCCACTCATATATATACATACATACATATATATATAATTTAATTAGTAGAAATATATGAAATTTTGTATGAAAAGAATAAGAGGAATAAAGAGGAAAATCCGCAGCCAAGATCAAAAACTACACAATAATAAAATGACTGCAACGCATCGACCGAAACGATAAATGGCACGCGTCAACTCCTATCCTTCCAGCAAAACTCACCCCATCAATCCACTCTGCACACTGGCAACTTTTTAATTTGGGCACAGCTAAGGCTCGCGGGCATGGGCGGTGGTCCGTTGCAGAGTAGGCATATTGGGTGCAAATAAGGTTGTGCCAGTGCATGTAGTCCAAGTAGACACTAGGGCTCAGATGGAATAGCCCTCACTTTACCCTCCCCTAACCGTGGTATTCCTGCGTGAGTTATTTGAAATACCCCTAAAACACACATCACCTTTGTTCACTTACCTCGTTGTTCTTCTCTGCTGATTAATGAAAATTCATACTGTATTAATTTAAAATAGAAACGTTACAATATATATTTCCTTTCATTTGTCTTCAAAATATTGTTATTATATAATAAGGTAATCCTAGGCTGTACAAAAATTTCTTAATGTGTAATTGAGTTCTGATACCTTTCATCAAGATTGGCTTAGTTGGAGTAGGCTTTTAGTACCTTTTGTTGTTGTAAATTAATTTCATACTATTCAAGAGCTAGCACTTTGCCTTTCTCCAGGTAAACTAACCTTTTGTTTAATTGGCATCTTTCTTATATACAGGTTTATTTCAGTAGATTCTAAGTTTAAAATCTTAAGGTAAATATTATCTATGTTTCTCACTACCGGTAGGTAAACTAATATTTTCTTACAATCTTATTTACAATTATTTGGATTTGATATTGTTTTTTTTTTTGAACGTAAGGTAAGTATGGATGGATTTTATTACAAGGTAAGTATTTTCAAGTTTTCTTTACTTTGATTTTGTTTGATTTTTTTTTTCAATTTAGGTTAATTCTAGGTAATGTAATATATTTTCTATTTTAAATTTCAGTAAAATATGGTTTTGCTTTTATTTAACGGGAAGAATTTGAGATTGGTTTGTATTTAAATGCAAGTAAAAGTATCTTTTTTTTTCTTTGACTGTAAATATTTTTTTAATTTCATGAAAGTGTTTTGTTTTAAAATTCATGAAATTAAATATATATTTTTTTTTTTTTTTTTTATTTATTAAATCTCAGGAATTATTTTTTTTTTTTTTTGGGTATTCTAAAGGAGTGTTTTTTTTTTTTTATTAATTTCAAACCACAAAAGCGGTTTCTATTTCGAGTTTCTTAATTTTTAAATTTTCAGAAAGGTATTCTAAATTTTCAGTTAGGTATTGTAAATTTCAGGTAAGTATTATATATTGCAGGTAGGTATTGTAAAATTCAGGTAAGTATTATAAATTGCAGGTAAGTGTTTTTTTTTTCTTTAATTGTTTTAACTTTTCAGAAATTGTTTTTCAACTTTTCAGGAATTGGTTTGAAATTTTCCAGGGATGTTATTTTAAATTTTCAGGAAATTATTTTTTTTTCTTTAATCTTTCAGGAAATTAACTTTAAAACTTTCAGGAATTATTTTTAAAACGTTCAAAAATTATTCTTATCGACTTTCAGGAATTGTTTTTAAAACTTTCAGAAATTATTTTTATAAAATTTCAAAAATTATTTTTAAAACTTTCAGAAACTATTTTTATAAAATTTCAAAAATTATTTTTAAAGTTTTCTGAAATTATTTTAAGCATTTTCATGAAATTATTCAAAATTTTAGAAAATTCACCTAAAATTTCAGGAAATTATTTGAAATTTTTCAAGAAACTTATTATAAAACTTTATGAGATTATTTAAAAATTTTTGGGAATTATTTGAAACTTTCCAGGAATTTATTTAAGAATTTTCATGAAATTATTTAACAATTTTAGAAAGTTCATTCAAAATTTCAAGAAAACTTTTATAAACCTTTATGAGATTATTTAAAAATTTTTAGGAAATTTATTTGAAAATTTTCAGGAATATATTTAAGAATTTCATGAAATTATTTAAAAATTTTTAGGAAATTTATTTGAAAATTTTCAGGAATATATTTAAGAATTTCATGAAACTTATTTAAAATTTTTAGGAAATTTATTTGAAAATTTTCAGGAATACCTTCAAGAATTTCATGAAACTTATTTAAAATTTTTAGGAAATTATCTGAAGTTTTTCAGGAATTTATTACAAGAACTTCATGAAACTTATTTAAAAATTTTAGGAAATTATTTTAAAACTTTATGAAATTGTTTCAAAATTTTAGGAAATTTATTGAAAAATTTTAGGAAATTATTTGAGAAATTCCAGAAAGGATCACAAGGCAAATTTTCAATACGAATTCTAGATAAACAAATATTTGGAAGATTGGTATTTTAAATTTTGAAAAAAAAACGAAATTTCGGGGATTTTTCGACTTGTTTTCGGGTAGGGGAAACTTGGGCTATTGTTGTGCTCCAAATCGAGCTAAGCTTATTGCTTGCTAAAAAAGTTGTGTGCCCAAAACACACGTGGTCAAATATAATGGAACGTTTTCTGTTTTAATAAGGCAAAGAAAACGTACAAAAGAAACTTAAAAACATCGAATACACGAGGGGAAACAATGGAATCTGATTCAGCCGAATAACTATATTAGACTGAATGACTGGTCGAAATTTGAAATTTTAATAAAAAGGTTACTGAATTTTGGCAAAAAAAAACGAATTACAATTTCTGACAATTTAAACAGTATGCTAACGAATAAAGTGAAAATTAATATAAGATTCTAAATTTGGAAAGACTTTTATTAAAAAAACTTAGCTGAACTTGTACCTCAAATCGAGTGAAATTTATGGATATTTGAAACCGGGCTACAAATTTTACAACGGATTTAATATATATAAAGCTAGCTACTGTACTTATCTGGAGTTTTGAGATGTAGGGGTGCTGCTGTCGATGTTGCTTGATGTTGCTGACTGGAAATGGTTTTTTGATGATGATGATGCTGATGTAATTGGTTTCTGATGTTGTTGGATGTAGATAGTTTTTTTGATGATGCTGGGTGCTTGATGATGCTGGATGGTTGATGATGCTGGATGGTTGATGATGCTGGATGGTTGATGATGCTGGATGGTTGATCTATTGTTGGTATGCCGTGGTGGCGTGACAATTTCACTCTCATGGAAGTAGCGGCTGTTTTTGTTGTTGTTGTCGAGGAAAATGGTGGTTTGTTGAACTGTTTCTAGGGTCTATGCTTGCGTGTCGATGCCCGTTGTAGTTGTTATTACCGTTATTGTAGGTAAACGTTGTTGCTTGGAGTTGTTGTTACCGTTATTGTAGATAAACGTTGTTGCCTGGAGTTGTTGTTGTTGTTACGGCTGTTTGTTGTTAATTATGGTTGTTTTTGTTGGTACCGTTGTACGAAAAATGGCTGCCTAGTGTGGTATCTGCTGTTGCTGTGTTTTATATGCTTTCTGTTGTTGTTGATTTGGGTTTTTTTGGAGGTTAATTGCCGATTTTATAAATTTTAAAATTATGTTGTCTCGCATAAAGATGTCATACACGAACCGAGGCCATGAATTTTATTTTTTTTTTTAGTTTTCTTGTTGTTACCCAGTAGCGCCGTTTTCGTTTGGTATTTTTGCTATCCGATGTAAACACTTAATTTTATTTTCTTTTTTTCTTAATTTGAAAAATACTGTTCACTTTGTTTTTCACAGATAATACCTTGAAGACGACTCTTCTTTTTTTTTGGCTCTACCGGCAACATAAAAAAAATTCAACGATCTTCTTCGGTTTTATTTTATACCCGGCACCCAATTCCCTTATGCTTTGTGGTAGATGGTGATTAGCTAGGCACTACTAGAAGGAACTGTACGCCAACGACGAACTTAGTCCTTTGGCGTTGTTCTTGAGAAGCGTTTGGAGGATATCAGCAGGCCATGAACCGACCGACCAACTAGGCAACCACACATACCAACCGCCATTAGCCTTCACAACAACTTCTTTTGGAAATATTTTTCTTATAAAAGAACACTTGATTTTTTCTCTACAATACGGCACCACACACTAAATAATCGAAAATCACTCTTATAAAGGAATCAGCACACCAAATTTCCAAACACCATACTTACAATTTTTTTCTCCGCCACTATGACCTGTTCGCTTCGAGTTTGGTATCCAAAAGACCGGAAATCGCCATTTCATTTAGGTATATACATTTTGACATTTCTTGTGTTTTAGTGTTGCATTTTCACCGTAGGGTTGTATTTTCAACGTAGTATTTTTTCCCTTCTGGTTGCCATATTGTCAGTTTTAACCGCTGTGTTTACACGTGAAAAATACTGTGTTGCCACAGGCGACACAGTACATAGTCTCGATGGCGAATTCAACAATTTTAGCTGTAAACGCTAAATGTCAAACACCATATAAAAAACAAATTATACATTTTTTTATATATGGAGTTTGACATTTAGCGTTTGCGGCGAACTTAATGAAATCGCCATCGCGACCTCATTTTTAACCAACTTCAAAAAAAGAAAGAGGTTATACAATTCGGATGAATGTTGTTTTTTTTATATTTGTGCCTCCAGAACTCAGTCATTTCTGATTCGATTTAGAAATGTTTTTGGTAATATGGTAGATTATGCTAACAGATTGGTCCCGTTTTAAAACAGCTCAAAATCTTAATAATTAAAGGGTGTCCCAATACAACATATATATTTTTTACGGGTATTATGAATTTCAAAAGGCACTTCTCTAAAATTTAAAATGACTGCGTATTACTATAGCTCCTAAAAACAAAAAATTATACAAAAAAAAACTAAAAATTAAAGGGTGCCCCCATAATTTATGTAAATTTACTAATATGGGCCTATCTTTTGAACCGTTATAGACAAACGCTTGCAAGTTGGACAGAATATCGATTGCTATGGCCGTTATAGTAACAAGTATTAATATTACAAATTATAAATTAAAGGGTGCCTCAATAGTTCATTTAATTTGATGTATATTGCCATACTTTTTAATAGTTATAGACAGACACTTGGAATTTACAACTAACCTGTATTGGTAAGTCAGTTATAACAACAAGTATAAAATATGGATTTGGAAGTTAAAGGGTGTTCCAATAGTTGATGTAATTTCAAGTATGTTGTCGTGCTTTTGAGCCGTTATAGACAGAACGCTGAAACTTAAAAAGGACATGTATTTCTAAGTCCGCTTTATCAACGAGTTTATGAATTAAAAGGTGTCCCATAATTACTGTAGATTTACTTATATAGGCCTATCTTTTGAACCGTTATTGCTAAACGCTTGTAAATTTGACGCAATGTCGATTGCTATTGCCGTTATAGTAACAGCTGATATTATTTAAAATTATAAATTAAAGGGTGCACCAATAGTTAATTTAATTTGGTATATGACCATACTTTTTAACAGTTGAAGATAGACGATTGAAATTTACAAAGAACCTGTATTACTAACTCTCTATAACAACAAGTACAACATTTGGATTTGGAAATAAATGGGTGTCCCAAAAGTTTATATAATATGGTGTATGTGGCCGGACTTTTGAACCGTTATAGACAGACAGCTGAAATTTACAAGGGACATGCTTTGCTTAGTCCGCTATAACAAGAAGTTTATAATTTGAATTTAGAAACTAAAGGTTGTTCCCCAAATTAATGTAATTTGCTTTATATTGCCGTATTTTTTTAACCGTTGTCCACTACTTTTTTTGGTATAATAAAAAGTATAAAAATGTTATATTATAAATTAAAGAGTTGATATTATCTGATGTATATGGGCAAACTGTTAAACAGTTACAGATAGACGGTTGAAATTTACTTAGAACTTGATTGCTAAATCTACTTCAACAGCAAGTATATAATTTGACTTTTGAAAATTAAAGAGTGACCCTATAGTTGCTGCAATTTGATGTATATTGCCAAACTATTAAACAGTTGAACAAGTATAAAGTTTGGAGATATAAGTGTGTCCAAATAGTTAATGTAACCTAATTTATGTGGCCGTACACTTGAGCTGTTATAGGCATAGATGATATCTGTAATACTGCTAAATAGATAATCAGTTGAGTTTTAAATTAAAATAATGATAAAGTCTCAGGTGTAGATACTACTTTCACAAACACATACAATGAAATTGTATAATTATGTATTTTTCACTAAATAATTAACAATTACAACAAGCTTACTCTATTGTACAACAATATTAAAATAGAATTGATACAAACAATATAAGGGTCTTGTTGCTTTTTTATATTAATAATATTATTTTTCCTTTTAATTAATTATTAACATGAAAATTCTATATTTAAAAATAAGATTAATTTTATCATGATTAATTTTGTACTAAAATTCCAATCAATAACAAACTCATAAATTAAATAAATAAATAAATATTTAATGACTTATTGACATGCACGAATGGAAAAATAAAATGACTGAGACATCAAAATGTAAATTGAAAAAATCATAAAACTAATAATGAGCGAGTGCTTGATAAAACTTTTTTAATTTGTATGTACTGTTTACACAAAAGACGGACAGTAAGCTTTTGAAGGAGAGAATTATTAGCTGAAAATAAATAATTCTTGCAAAGAAAAAAAATCGTCTTCGAAATAGACAGAGGGGAAAAGTTCCATCCGGTTTGATATATGGTGGCACCCTTTACTTTTTACTTTTAAAAATTTATACTTGGTGTTATAGCGGATTTGAGGTAGATTTTCAAGTGTGTCAATCTATAACTGTTTGCGAAATAAGGCTATCTACCTTCAACTACGTCAGCTATTAGGACATCCCTTAATTCTTTTATACTTCTAAATCTAGATACAATACTACACGCTTCTATTAAATTTTAAGTGGGAGTCTAAAACGGTTAAGATAGATATACCTCAACTTACTTCATCATTGAGGTCAACCGTTTAATTTCAATTTTAAGTTTTATACTTCTTGTTTTATACAACTTACTAATACACATTCTGTGTAAATTTTAACTGCCTGTCTACAGCGGTTTCAATTATTATTACATATGGGTACACCCTTTACTTTGTAATTTTAAATAATTATGTTTGTTTTTATAACAGTAGAAGTAGCGTTTGACTATAAAGAATAAAAGGTTTTGACACATAAATTCAATTACTATGGGGACACCCTTTAATTTTTAATTTTAGATTTTATTACTTGCTGTTCTTAGGAGCAATAGTGATGCCAACTTTGTTAAAATTTTATTTGTGGCTTCGTTTAAAATTCATTTGTGTTTGTTGTATGCGGCTATCCTTTAATTTTGAAAATAAAACCCTTTTCAATTAGAACCAATCTGAAGGCGTGATCTTTTAAATAAAAAAACACAATAAAAAATTTTAAAATAAACATAAACATAAACAATGCCGACAAATTGTAATTCTACCAAAAAAAAAATATATATATATATATATATATTTTTTTAATTAATCCCCAAAAAATCTTTTTTTCGTGCTATTTTCCCGATTAATTATTTAAATCACCGTTATTGATTATTGAGGGTCAAAGCACTCTTCTGGAAACTTCTGACAAACATTTTCAATAAACTAAAGGGTTTTGTCCAAACAATAGAGCAAAGACAAAAATCAAAGTATAAGCAAAAACAACAATAACCAATAGTAATTCTATTTTTCTTTCTCCGCTGTATACGGCTGATTTTTTTTCGGCTCTTTTATACAGTTGAAAGAGGATGAAAAATAAAATATCACAAAACACTACGATAATTTATATAATGCGCGGGCACTTTGCAAATATTAAATTATATTAAACAACGGGAATTCCCCCAATCATATCAATTAATCCCCAAAAAATCTTTTTTTCGTGCTATTTTCCCGATTGATTTTTTTAATCATCGATATTGATTATTGAGGGTCAAAGCACGCCTCGATGGCTCGAATTGTTCAATTTTTAATAATTGAGTAAAGCCGTAATTTTTTTTCTTCTTTTTTTGTTTACGAAAAACATACAATACAATTTTAAACTTTAATAATTTTTCTGCATTTAACCCATTAATTTTTTTTTTCAAAATTTGAATTAAATTTGCGCTTTTCTTTTTTTTAATTCTTTTGTCTTCTAATTACATTCAACAAAAAACTGTATCCAGTATTACGCACTGTTGTAATAAAATATTCTAAATAATCACAAAACCCAACAGCAACAAATACCAAAAAAAGTAAACTTAAACCACAATCTGATTACTGGTTTTATTTGCATAAAAATAAAGCTGCTCTCACAACCCTTTCTTTTCTGTCATCCAACCTGGTAAAATTAGCGTTTTCTTCTTGATTTTCTTTTTTTTAAATATTCATTGAATACAAATTTATGTGCATATATCTCTAAATGTGCTGAAAGGCATAATTAATGAGCCAAGAAGGGACAAGTAACGCATGTGTGAATGTGTTTGCATTAAGTTTTAAAAAACAAAAAATACTCGTTACATCAGTGCTTCTTCTTTATCAAACAAACAAACAAACAAAAAACGAACCTGAGGGTTTGTTTTTACAAGTATGTTTGTTTTCTGTTTTGTTTAAGTGTAAAATGTTTTGTATTAAGGAAATCTTATCTTTTGAATTTATTTTATTTGTTTTGCAAAAATTTTTTTTTTAAACGAAGAGAAGAATACATTAGTTTTTGTATTTTGCTAACAATACACAATATATTATGATTATTTCTGCCTTGTTTGTTTTTCGCTTTATTTTTAAACTTCTTTCTATTCCGAACCAAAGCATTGCAAAAACATTTATTAATGAAATTGGTGTTTAATATTAAAACCCCAGCTGTTAAACAAGGGTCGATTCTAGAATGAAACACATACCCGTTGATACTCCATAAATTCAGTATTTAAGAGAATGAATAAATAAATACCAAATAAACTATGAAAAAAAGAAATACTAAAATTGATAAAAAATTTAGAGATTTTGAACCGATATCGGATAAAAAATTAAAAGGTTGTAATAAAATACAAATTTTTAATTCAAGGCCCATATTTATAGCTGTGGACTAAACTCGACTTTGGCTAAAGTATACCGTAAACTTAAAAGTACTTATTATCTTTTTTGCTTTGATAGTCAAAAATACAGTATACTTTAAGTTGAACCGATTTAAACTGGGTGTCAAGTATAATTTGATATATGTTTTCATACAATTTCTCAACAAACATAAGAGAACTGTAAACTTGTTTTTATTTTGTTCACTTTTGTAAAAAAATCGAATATATATAGAGTATTGTGTTCCTAAACCAAATAAAATAAATTATGGAAAATTTTGAAAACGTTTGCGCATATAAATACACATCTGAAAAGTATTTTAGTGCTAATTAATTACAGATTTGTTACAGACTCTAAAGAAACTAAGAGATAGAGAAGCCAACTGGAGTGCCGCTGAAAAGGAAAGAAAAAAGTCATAGAAAGCAATACAGGTGGGTAAGCGCGCAATGGCTGTGTATGAAAGTTAACGCCATAAAAGCTGTCACAATGCAATTTCTATTCCTGAACCAAGCGCAGAAGACATTTTTGTTGAAGCTATAATTGTTCACGAATTAGAGGGTGCTGAATTTTATTTAAATTTTATTGAAACTGCTAAAAGTTCTTATCAAATGTTACAGAGTCCTTCAAAATGTGTTGTTAAAGATGTAAGCAAAGTAAAAAAACCTTTAGCTAGTTTTAAATTTAGCGTCGACTTAAATACCAAAAGTATATGTTAAATTGTTTATGAATGCGTTAGAGTCGACTCTTATATAAAACCGACTTTGGTTTCCTTAAAGTAGACTTTTTGTTAACTATGAATACGGGCCCATATTTTTTAAGTTGTTGGTGTTTTATTAAAAACAAAACACAAAAACAAATTTTGTCTTTGATTCGCAAGATCATAAACGATGACATAAACTTTTTTCACTTGATAGCACAGTGGTAAACAATTTATGACAAGAGAATCACGTCGATAACTTATGGGTCGAATTTGTTAAATCTATGGAAGAAAGAAATTTGTCGATTGTGGCTTATTGGCATAAATCTGAGGCTTAAGCAAACCCAAAGAAAGAAAGTCGAATTTGATTACATCGATAAGCTGCGGCTACCAGTTATCAGAACCTCCAAGAAGTACAACTTTACTCTGAAAAAATCGGTCGCTTATGTCTTATTGGCATAAGTCTGAGGCTTTTGAAAAGTCAAATTTGATCGCATCAGTGCCTCCACGGAGTACAACCATTAAATGAAATCGTTAACTGAAATGCTTAGCGTGTCTTTTCCTGTGGGACACATAGCGTCGTGTGGGTTAATTTCGAAGTCATCAGTGTTAAAATTGCTCTCATTAGCTCGTAAATCTTAAAAAAAGAAAAGACCAACTATGTCGCCTTCTTATAATCCTTTCGAAGATACTTTCGTTAGATTATTGTGGAGTGATACGTGTTGAATTTTGTGTTATTTGTGTTATTAACGACAATATCGCTAATTTACTTCAACAACGTCATAACTAAAAAAAAAATCATTTCGAACAATTCTATACAATTAACACCAAAACTTGAAATTTTGAGTTAGAACCTTATCACCAACAAATACTTATGTGATCACAACTTTAAGTGGCTTTCATAATTTGAAGCCAGCAACTGACGATAAACGAACTTACTCCTTTCTAAATCTGTTTAATTTTCATACATTTTTAGAAAAGAAAAACAAAACATTAATAAAAACTTTATTTCTTTTCTATATTCATTTATTACTGTTTATTTTCTATTAAATTTAGCTTAAAGCACATCAATAAAAAACTAAACAACAAAAATTTTTTTACAAAATGAAAGCAAAAAATGCTTTTTATTTTTTTTACAAAAGTTTCAATAAAACTAAAGCTTTTTTATATTTGTCTTGTTGTTGCTGTTTAAAGGAAACCCTCTGCTCTAAAGAAGACAAATGTGATTTTAGTTTGTTTTCAACGTGGAGACTAAGAAAAAGAAGATTTTTTTTAAATTCTTTAAAATTATGTTTACTATTTGTAGAGCTGTCGGTCGGTTGGTCGGCTTGTCTTATAATACAAACGTTAACCAAAAGGAAAGAAAAAGATAAGACAAATTTAATATTCCAAGCAGGGACTTTAAGTTGTTGCACATATTAAAAAAAACACTTTGGAATACAAATGCGGAGTAGAAGTGATTCCAATCTGCGTAATTCGTGAATGCTTAATTGTAAACAGAAAGGTATTCCGTATAATTAAAATTTTAGAAAATTTCTTTAACTGTGGTGTTTGCTCAAATTATGCACATAAAGTTTTAATAACCATTAGAATTAATTCAATATTCAATATTTAATCATGGCAGCAGGCCATGTTGAAGATATGGCAGAGTTTAAAGCAGTGGCCCCTGCCGCTTTTTTCTTTCCAATTTTAAGTTATAAATTTTTGTGATTTATTAAAATTTGTTTGACTTTAATATTCTTTTCTTTCGTCACAGTGTTTGTCCGTGTGTCCGTCCGATTCAGGCTCTTTTCTTGGAACCGTAATAGTTAGGCTCTTGAAATGTTTACAGAAGGCAACAAAAAATTAAATTATGTGAAATAGGTTTCCAAGTCAGTATAGAAATCGCTATAGAAACAAGAATATCAAATTGGTGTGCTGACCAATTTTCCCAAAGTGTCTTTTACTGTATCAGCCAAGTGGCTGCCACGACAACACAATTGAGGTTTTATGCCATCAATGTGCCGAATTATCTCAGCCTTTATCTCTTGAATTGTTGTTGGCTAATCGACGTACACCTTTTCTTCCAAATAATCCCAAAGAAAGAAGTCCAACGTTGTCAAATCACATGGTTTTGGCGGCCAATTGACATAGCCACCACGTGGGATAACACGGCCATTGAATTAGCGCAAAAGAGCCATTGTTTCGTTAGCTGTGTGAAAAGTTACACGGTCCTGTTGAAACCACATGTCGTCCACATCCATATCTTCCAATTCAAGCCATTAAAAGTTCGTTATCTTCTCACGATAGCGAACACCATTTACAATAACTGACTGGAAAAAATACGGCCGGATGATGCCGCCAGCCCATAAACTGCGCCAACTAGTCATTCTGTATAGGTGCATTGATTTTCCACTAATCACTCATGGTTTATCATTCGCCCAAAAGCGGCAATTCTGCTTATTGACGAATCCACTGAGGTGAAAATGTGGCTCATTACTAAAGATGATTTTCTTCGAAAATTGATCATCCACTGTTGCCATTTCTTGCCACCGTTCTGACCATTGACAACGTCTGGAATGATCAAGAAGTTTTATTTCTTGAGTCAATTGAACCTTGTAAGCGTGAAAGTGCAATCAAGTCGTTATGCATAATGTTTATAAACGACGAGCGCGAGATGTGCCAATGTTGGGCACGACGACGAGTTGAGGTGGATAAAGACTGAATATCTTTTACGCGTTGCTCGAGTGTGTATATTTCCACGGTTCAAATTGAGTTAGTCTGAAATTGAGAAATGTCGAAAAATAATAGTGTGGTTCACATTCAACATCGGCCCTTGAAATTTAACCAGCCGATATAACATGTTATTATTTAAAAAAAAATTTTTGTCATATATCCATCTACATAAAAGCAAAAGCTTGAATATTTAAAAAAAATTTCATTACACAAAACACTTAAAATAAAATTTAAGAAAAAAAAAAGAAAAACACATATAAAAATACATTTACAAGTAGTTAGAGATGGATAAAAAGTAAATACCTGATTGGTAAATACCTGGCAAAATAAGTAAATTCTATTTTACAAACAATCAAGAGTGTCTGTGAATTTTGCATGAAAAGCATACAGTACACAACTTTTTCAGACGTGTTGATCGCTTGGGCTGCAAGCGTATGAAATAATAATTCTTACAAATTTTTTATAGGATAAAAACATTTACTAATGAAAAAATATTAGTTTTTAGGAGTGATAATATTCAAAATTATATTATAATCTCTATAACGTCTTATAAATGGAACAAAACAAATAACTGCGGCTAAACATATTGACTGGATGATTTAAAATACCAGAGAAGAAATTACTGATTGAAAAAATCTGGGTATCATCGTTCTCCGGCTTTTTTATGATGGCAACTCAAGTCTTACTTAAAATTGAAACTTTATTGAAAGACACATCGTTGTCAATGACACTTAATTATCTGTGGATAAATAGCAGCGCGCCACTGTATATACGAAGTAGTCATAGCCATCGTAATCAGTTTAATTTTCCTTCTCTTTAAAGCAGCTTCTGGCATTTTTCCAGTCTGCTATATTCAGTGATCTTCGTCCCTGTATTATCTTAAACATTTCCAGTAACTGCAGCGTCTTTCCATTCTTGTGAACTGGTTAAATCTTGTGCAATTTGGAGTCCAGTTCCTTTCTTCAACAGCTCATCGGCTACTTAATTTTCTTTTATTTTATTTTCCTACTTTATTTAAGCAGCTTGCAGTATATTGCACCCATCCGAAAGAATAAAAGAAACGCTCGTAACAAATTTTTATTTAAGTTGTCTGTCTCCGACTAGAAAGTACTGAATGCAATACCCTTGAGTTAAAATTTAAACTATCAGGTCTATTCTGAAAATCATGTAAACGATTTTGTGCTGTTCTGCAAATCAGGAGACTTGAAGTTTATCGGCGCGGTTTTAGTTTTTCGAATCCAAGAGAAAAAGTGTTTTGTTTGTTTATTTCTTTACTTCCTAATTTAATTCAAGTTATTTAAAATGCCTGCAGCATTTTGGTCGTAGATATAGTATCAGTATCAATAAATTCTAATCGAAACATGTAAAAAAAATTACCAAGTGATCTTACATCGGTAGTCATTTAATCAACCGTTTTCAAACCACGTGTTTTCTGCATAATTTGACCATAGAATACCTTTGACAAAAAGTGATTTGCAAAACAGGTCAGTATTTAAAAAAAACTCATTCAGTGTGAGTTATAAAAAAGATCCAACATGGCCAAAAATATTTGGAATTATGACACCCTCGTTTTGACAGAAAACTTCGGTAGAGTGAAAACAATATTGGCGGTTGCTAAAACATATGTAAGACAACAAGCAATTTACGTTTAGAAGTGTATCGTTTATTTTAGGAAGTACAGGACTAACTTCAATTAGGCATTAGTTATTTAAATTTTTAACCTATTGTTTGTCACGGATTGACATTAACTTTCCAACCTTTCATCATATTGAAATTTCAACAGAATATCAAAATGTATTAAAACAACAAGAAATAAGAATACATGAGAATAAGAATACATGAGAGTATTTAATTAAATTAACTAATTAATTGACGAGTTCATTAGCATTAAATGATAAATAATGCTAAGGATTTTTTAGCGTTATCATTATTTTCACTAATTGTAATGCTTTTTAAGGAAAATGTTTCATTGATAATTAGTTAAAAACCAAAATCATTACCATTGACTAATGACTAAATAAATTCAAATCGGTGTCATTAATCAATATATTTTGTGTTTTTTACACTAAATACACATGTTAAAACATATATATATATATATATATAAAAATATATAATATATATATATATATATATATATATATATATATATATATATTTAACAAGTTATTATACATAAGTATGAAAAGTATTACAAGATTTAAATTGAATGACCATCTGGTGAAATGTTAGAAATTTTATTATTTCAAATTTATAAATTTTATTTATGATTAAAAAAAAAAAACAAATGAAACTGATTGCGTCGGTACAAATAACAAAAACAATTAAACAAAAAAAAAAAACAATTTACAGTAATCGGTAACAATTTTAGGATGAGACACGACCCTCCAAATAGAAACAATTCTAAAAATCTAAACAACTTTAAAATATTAAAGAATAAAAACAAGTTCATTACAAGACAAAATTAAATAACAAAAGGACCCTTTTTAACACTCAAGGGATTTCTAAAGGAAGGAAGGAAGAACAAAAAGGATCAAATGTGGCATAAAAGCGAAAGGGGGCATACTAAATACGAAAAGCAATTGTTTTATAGAAATTTTACAATAAAAACAAATTTAAATACTGTCAGGCAAATAGTCAGTCGGTCGGATATTTTTTGTGACAGCTACAGCAGCGCAACAATTTTAGTTTAAAAAAAATGACACACAATGTGTTTCTTTAACTTATTTTTTTTTTTTAAATCTATAATGAAGCATTAATTTTCATTTAAATTAATAATTATGCAAAGATTTTCCGTTTAATTTTAAAACAGAAGATGAGATATAAAAAGTATTTTTATAAAACAGGGTAGACCACTAACTGCCTATATAAACTTTATAAGTGGTTTCTGCGAACTTGCATAGTGGTACAGACTTCAAGTTGCATTTGTAATCATCTCGGTTATGCGTACTACAAAGAGACCATCACTTTCAGCTTATTGGCATAGTTCTGCATATTGAATAACCACACAAGAAAAATGCGGGACTATACCAATAAAGCTATTGTGACCTTTGCCCAATATTTCTTAGCGCCCTTAAAACATATCTGAGGCCTTATTCTGTAATTCTCCTAAGCTAAATTGCTTAAATTTTGAACTTATCCATGTTTATTTTCTCTAATTAATCAGTATCTGTAAGTCTATTTCAATAAATAAGAGGGTGTTAAGTATAGGGTTATATGTTCCAATGTCGTATTTGTAGCAAAACACTTCTTTGTTAAAATTAAAAAATTTTAGAGATGGCGATTTAGCTTAAGCAACTTACAGAATAAGGCTGCTGGTTGTTTATATCGTTTAATTTGAGTAAAAAAAACTTGATTTTGCTATATCTAACCAACGCTGTTTTGAAAAAAATGCGATTAATGATGCCACTGCTTTAAAAATCGATACAAGCAATAACTTTTTATGAGCTCATTGCCACCCATTAAGTCACGTGTTAGTTGAGGTCCGGGCATTTCAAATATTTTTCAAAAACGTACCTCGTAGTCACGAATGTGATTTTATATCACAATTTAGTCGCAAAATCGAATAAATTCTTTTAAAAAAGAATGTCTTAAAATTTTAAATTATTAATGCGTAACGTATATAAATGCAGAGATTACAGAGCACTCTATCTGCAACAAAAAATAATACTTGAAGCCAGCGCCTATAACAAACTAAGAAGGCAGAGCAAAGCATTGGCTGATATATACATAGAGAAAAAACATGTTGGAGGTAACCATAATCTAAGATCCACATATTATGGTTGTATGTGAAACATAGTATTGTTACATTTCTTAATAATGTAGATGGTACTGGAACTATATTGTTGTCTACTAAACAAGAATGTGGTACAATATAAAAATAGTTCTGTTGAAAATGTAAACATGTTATAATTAACTGTAGTAATATTATTTTTAAGGAAAAACATTTTATTGTTAAATTAAAATATTAACATATAGTTAAAAATATCATGTAATGTAATTGAATCATAATGCTGTCGTGTGCCAAGAATTCTTTAAAAAATTGACTTTTTATTGTTTTATTTGTCAGAGATTTATTACCAAACCTGTGTAAAAATAAAAAAAAAAAGACAAAAAAATAATTTCTTCTTTATTATATGTGAGTAAAAATTAAAATTGTACATATATTAAAAAAAATAGTAATTTACATATATTTCGTTATATTTAGAAGTGCATAGATAACCTGTAAAATCAGATTCTAGGGATTGAAGGTCAATAAAAAAGTAAAATTTCTTGATTTCATTTGATGTTTTGTGTCTTATTCTCATTTAATTTTTTTGTACATTAATTTTAGTTTTTAATTTTCTAAATTAATAATTCAATTTGAAGCGCTTTCACATTAACTAATACCTAACAAAGAAAACAATAAGCTGATAGAAAAGCATTCTGTCAAGTCCTAAAACAAACTATTTTTACAAGCAAATATTATTTGTTTGCTTTTAATCATACATTGATTAATTATATGTAAATATATTATTTTAAATAAGTTATAAAACCTGGGTTGTGGTTCAATTTGTTTTAGTTAAAACCTATGCATAGTAAACGTAATAATTAAATGTTAATAAATAATGTTTATCGTGCTCAAGTATAGTTAAAAACAACTTCAATATGTCCGCCACAACTATACATTATTATAGAGAACATAATATGTTTATTGTGACCGTTTCATGTTTTTCTCTGCTTTTAATACCATAAGTAGACACATAAGCCTTTAGCTTAGGTTATTCGACAACCAGTAATAATTTAATATGATATTAACTGAAACCATTACGAATGCTATATTTGGCTATGCCGAATCTTATATACCCTTCACCGTATATGTAAATCTAGTTCAGTGAAGTATTTTCAATAAAAAAACAAATTTTTGGGTGATAGAGGATTAAAATAAAGAAATTAAGAACTAATATGTCTTGGGCTCTTAATGGGTTAAGCATTCTTAAAAAATTTAGTATTTCCTTAAAGATCTCTTCAAAAACTTATAAATGATACTCATATTGATATCTTAAAAAATATGGTGCACACTCTTACTTTTCTATGAAAGTAAGAAAATATGGACGAGCGCCAATTTTTTCACGTGATATTTTTTTTCTTATTTTTTAGTTCTCTATCGCCCCATATATTTGTTTCTTTGGTTGGAGATACTTCATTGTTCCCAATGATATTGAAAAATTAGAGGCAGGCGTGGTGTTTTGACCGCTGCCTCAAAGGACTGAACTGATCAATATGTCTAATCGATTGGCGTATTTAAATTTCTTTATTGCTGATCTAGTGCTTTGGCATACTTGATTTTAACACTAACGGATGGACGGACGGACATCGCTCAGTCGACTTTGCTATGCATAAGAAGTCAGAATAAACATAATTTATGGGGTCGGAAATAGATATTGTAAAAATTAAAAACAGAATGACAAACTTATATAAACCCACTTTCTACTTTTTGTGGTGAAAAATATAAAAAAACATGAGGGAATTACTTTTTTTTACTTAAAATAATTTATCTGATGGATTTGGGCAAAAAGTAACAAGAATTTACTTCAATCAAGAAAGCGATTTTTGTTTTTGTATTTAATTGATTGAAAAAGGAGAAGTTGCAAAAATTATTTGCAGGTTTGAAACATGAAAAAAACTTAATATATATCGTAACAAATATAACCGAAAATTTCTTGGGGAGTGTGTAAAATATAACAAAAATTTTTGCTTTAAACACAAAACTGTAAAATATATAAAAATTTAAACACAAAAAAAACCACCTACAACATTATGCACAAAATTTGCTGTCGCATTTATTAAACATATATTAGAAAAAATTAATAAGTTACAAAAAAATGAAATTTACTACCGCAACTACACTTTCTTTGCTTAACTAACATTGTTTCCTCGGGCGTTTTAACACAACCAAACAAAGCTTTTAAAAGAAATATACATAAGAAATAATTTCATATCCAGTTGACACGAGTAAAAACTCAAGCATTTAATGAAGGGTGGAAAGGTAGTCACCCTGCAAAATAGTTACTTTTTTATTCTCTTCGTTATACACGTCAGTTTTCAGAAACCTATAATTGCTGTTAATGTGCCATTGATTTAATAATAATGATAATGGTTTGTTACAATCAAAAGTTTTTCAATTCATACTCTATACTTTAGCAAGTAATACAAAGTTAATTGTTTTTTTTTCAATCTGAGGGTTGTTATTAAATTGTGTAGCTTGTTCTAAAAATACTAATAAACTATAAAGCTACTTATTTTGTGAACTATGTTAGCAGCTGAGTAATTATTAAAAGCTGTTTTAAGTAAATAATATATGAAGGTTCAAGTATCAATCACATTTATAAAATAATGATAAGTTTATGTTGTCATTGAAGCGTGTTAAGTTTGAGGCAGGTGGTTTTCTGTTTTTTTTTGTAGAGAAAATAAAATTGTCAATAATTCCATATAAAATGGAATTTCATTGCATGATCTTTATAAATTTATGTTTTTTTATATTCCGTAGGAAAAGCTAAGCTGAATTTTTTAATCACAGTGTAATGGAAGCAAGTGTCATTTAAAAATCAAATAAAAGTTAAAGTAAGTTATTTTTCACATTTTAAAGCACTCTACATTTGAGTATGTTCGTAGTGGAAACACCCTACAATTATCAAACGTATGTAAACGTCTGTACAAAGTTTCATATTTAAAAGAGTTTTCTTAGAAATTCATAAAAATCCCAAAAATATTTATACATTAAAGTCTAATGGTAAATCTCTTTGCAGCTTTGTGCGTTTATTTGTCAATCAAATTCAAACGGTTTAACCGATTGCTTAAGTTTGAGTATGAATTAATTATAAATAAATCATTTCTGGTAAATTGAAATAAGTTTTTGTTAAAATCACGTAACTAATGAGACACCTCTTTATTTTTATATTTACGCAAAACATGCGCAGTGTGAATTAATTTAATTTCTATTTTAAATTTTCTACTTTACCTTAAAGCACACAAGGTCGTATGCTTAAAAATCATGGCCGCTAAAAAACACTCTTGAATTTTTCAATTTCTTGTTCAAGCTTATTTTTATATCGGAATACTTTGTACATGGTCGGACGAAATTCTAAGTGGCTGCTTTCTACGGTTGAAAAACTAAAACTGTAACGTTAAAATCACGCCTTTTTATTTTACTTTGATTTTTTTTTTGTTCTTAGCGGACATAAAATACTTGAACTTAAAGTGCGTATTGCGGTAACAAAGTCACGTATGTGGTAATCAAATCACTATTAGGAGACCCTTTTATTTAAAGTTTTATTTTTTTTAGTTTTTGCTATAGCGCACATATTTCTGTTGGCACCGTGAAAATTTGACGCGCATGCCTATCAAGGCCGATCTGTCAAAAATTGCATGTGTGCTCAAAAAGTATGATAGTGTGGACTAAAAGTGCATGTGTGTGACAGACTTTATGATAGATCTGTACGATTTTTTAATCTTTTGAAATAATTCTTAAAATACTTTACTTTATTCGTGCTTGATTCCGAATAATAAATTTTTCATTTTAATTCTTAAAATATTTTTCTCTAGTTGATTTTTTTAAGGTGAGCAGAAAAAGACAACAAAAAAACATAAGTTTTTGCATCTGTTTGGTGTAATAGTGTGTCAATGAGGACGCCATTTTGTAACGATGTTTAAAGTAGGATAGAATTCTGTCAGATTTTTGTGTGATTAAGACGTACGATTGTGTATGATAGTGAATCTTGGCCTTTACAGTTTAAAACATAACAATATTTTTATGAATGATATGTCACATTCGGGATACCCTTTAACTTTTATTTGTGGTTTTAGCGGCTATATTCTTTCTGTGAAAATTTAAGGATGCACCAAAGATAAAGGGCTGTGATAGACGGACACATATTAGGAATCTGTTTTTGTATATTTTGTACTTTTAATAATTTTGCTCCCATAAGTGCGCTTTTCGTGATCTGAAATGCTTGATTGCAAAAATCAGTTCTGGGCTTTAAAATTGTTTACTTTTCTATAGGGTGGACAAAGGTTGCATTTTACCTGTTTGTAGAAAGATTCTTTAAGTAGACCTAGGGAACGTGCATTGTAGTAGGCTGCTTTTATTATACAATACTTTAAAGCCTTGAATCTAGTCACTCTAAGAATAATGAAGAAGAATGAATGAACCATCAGCTTATTCTATTTGCTGCCTTTAAATTAATTAAGTCAAAGGCGTATGGCAGTGATGACATTTATTTTTATTATATTGATAATACCGTTTATTAGTAACTAGTAACTAGTATTAGTTGCATTTGGTAAACAATGTTTTCACAACTTCCAATATCTCCTTGATGTAAAAAATTTCAAAAATTGTTACCATGAAAGAAGGTAGTGGGGCGGTTGTTATGGATCAAAAATAGTTGAACACATTATTAAGTTTCAGCTGGTAAAACGTATTGAGACCAGAAATCAACTGCATGATTGTCAGTCAAGGTTGAGATGCAGTTACTCTTATTGATAAGTAAAGGACTAGCAATCCTGGAGGGGACGTTTGTATTTTGCTTTCGTTGGACTTGTCTAAGGCCTGTGATAGGGTCATTCCATTTTTATTAACAAGCTGTAAAGAATTTATGGATTTTCTAGGTCGGCGTGTAGATTTACGTCCTCATATCTCGAAGATAGAAAACAGTTTGTAAGCTGTTACGACTGCAAATCAGAGTTTATTCCAGTCTTGAGTGTGGTAACACAAACGTATGTACTTGGGCCTTTACTTTTTATTTTGTTTGTTAATGATCTTATTGTAACAATATCTAGTAGCCTGTGGCAGCCATTTGCCTATGCTGATAGTGTACAATTATTGTTTAAAGGTAGTTTGAACTTCCAGATGTTTTGCATAGCGTAATCAACCATACAGTGGGTCTGTTGCAATATTGGATGTCTAGTAATGGACTTTTAGTTAATGTTTCGATGGCTAAATAAATGTTTTTTAGTGTAAATAATTTTAAGAACTATTCTGTAAATAAGAATGGTATTTCAGTTCAATTTGTTAAGTACCTTGGCCGTATTATTGATAGGATACTGAACTTTGATAGTCATATTAGCTCTGTTGTGTTAAAGGTAAACCGTACCTTGCGTAAGTTATATAGCCTAGACTTAGTATTGCCGTTTCATATAAGGAAAAGGATTGTAAATGCATTAGTTATGCTCCTATTCCTATATGAAATTGAAGTGTATTCGGGATTCCTAGAAAATATTTCAAAGTGGATTAGACTGGTTTTCAGTTTTTTTCTGGAGTCATAGATATTTGTACTAACTAAAAGTGCAGCAACTTATCTTATATTCAAAATTTTTTAGGAATGTCTATTGCTGTTTTTTTTTTTCTTTTTAATTAAGAAATGTGTTACATTTTTATAAAACATTTAGGCCTAATATTCCAATGTATTATTTAAGTGTGGAAAGTTGCAGAGAAATAGGCAGTTATTGTTATTCTACATCAAAGTGGCAAGCGATTTTAACAACTTGCCGTCTTCGTTGAGATTGTTTAATTGCTCTGTTGGCACTTATAAATAAAGGCTTTTACGCTTTTATTGTCCTCATATCTAAACTAAATGCTAAAAGATTAATTCTTGTACGTTTTTTTTTGCCTCTTGATTTAGATTTTGGTTTATAGGTTTATTTCGGGCTTAAAAGAGGTTACATATTATGTTATAATATGTGTACATATATTTTTTACTTAGCTTGTACGAGGGCTGCTAAATATATTTCTGGCCTGGCAACACTGAGTGCTGCCAAGTGCAATCTGACATTTCCATTGGAAAGTTTGTCATTTTTAATCATAATCGTACTCAAAACGTTTTGACGTACGACCATTATTTGTGTTGTTTACAGTGACTTGAAAAAATTAATATAGAAAAAAATAGAATTAACTCGTGAACATTTTCGTGCCATCATTTTTTACAACTTTCGACGTGGATTATCACGACAAGAGTGCATTGATGAACTTAAATCTTTGTATGGCGATGAAGCACCATCCTATAGCACTGTGAAAATTGGTATAATGAATTTAATCGTGGCCGAAGCTCGCTCAAAGACGAATTTCGTGAAGGTCGTCCAAAAACGGCTGTTGTGCCAGAGAACATTGATGCCGTGCGTGAACTCATAATGCAAGATCGACATGCGACATACCGAGAGATATAGACATCCTTGGACATTTCTTCCACCAGCATACATTCGATACTGCATGAACACCTGGCCGTAAAAAAGGTTTGTTCTCGTTGGATCCCACACAATTTGAAAGTCGCTCAAAAAAGGCTCGTGTCGATTGGTGCAAAAAAATGTTGCAAAAATACGATTGCGGTGCTTCAAAAGACGTTTATAAGATCGTCACAGGTGACGAATCATGGATCTATGCGTATGAGCCTGAAACGAAACAACAATCGATCGTGTGGGTCTTCAAAGACGAGCAAAATCCAACGAAAGTTGTTTGTGGAGAAAGCACTTCGAAGCAAATGGTCGCCTGTTTCTTCGGCAAAACTGGTCATGTGGCGACTGTTCCGCTTGAGCAACGTAGGACGGTCACTTCTGAGTGGTACACTACAATTTGTTTGCCTAAAGTCATCGAAGAAATTCGAAAAACCAACAAGAGAAGACGAATCATTGTTCACCATGACAATGCGAGCTCTCACACATCGGCTCAAATCAGAGCGTTTTTGACCGGCCAAAACGTCGAATTAATGGGTCATCTGACTTGGCACCTAATGACTTCTTCTTGTTTCCGCACATCAAGAAAAAAATGCGTGGTCAACGATTTTCATCGCCAGAAGAAGCTGTTGAAGTGTTCAAAAACCATGTTTTAGAGGTGTCTCAATCGGAGTGGAAAAAGTGCTTCGACAACTGGTTTGAGCGCATGCAAAAGTGTATAAATCGTGCTGGAGAATACTTTGAAAAACAATAAAACCATTTTTGATTATAAATATTCGCATTTTCACTATTAGGCCAGAAATATATAGAGCAGCCCTCGTAATAATGAATTTTTAAATTATTTTTCATTGATGGTAATATATATTTAGTACTATTATAGACCGCTTATGGCCTTAATGCTAGGTTTTTGAATAATGTGGATAAAATATAAAAAAAAAATAATAACCATCAAAGCAAAACGACAACAAAAAGGGTTTTAGTCTTTTCATAATGTGATAACTTAAACAAAATGTTACAGATATCAACAGCATGTTAAAATTTGGTAAGAGAAAAAGGAAGTGACTGTTCCTAGAATAAAAATAAAACTACAAGATATTTAGTAAACTAACAATTAAATGTAAGACCTTCCGCTAATAAATTTTTCATTCCATACATTACTTTAACAGTCGCGAGAATGCCCCTAGAGAAGTGAAGTGTATTCACAATATTTTTAAGGAAATTTTTATTTAGATCAGTAGGTCTTTAAAAAGAGAATCAAAAAGAAACAGAAAAAAATTAGCTCTCTAAAATCTTTAAAGTATAAAAGCACCTACACCAGTGAAGCGAAATGATATTTTCGTTTCGGTACCAAAAATTTTTCAAAGAGTACTTTTTTAACCTCAAGAGTAACAAATCGTTAATTTTTTTTTTAATTTTTATTAAACAGCAAAAAATCTTAATGAAAAAGAAAAGTTTACAAAAACCATAAATCAAAAAAATATAAAAGTTAATTTTACCTATACTTTGTACTTTTTAAGGTATATCACTTTAAACTAAAATAGCCCCTAGATAAATAGCGCCAATTGAATGGATTTGGGCTTATTTAAAAAATAATTTTCTCTTACATTTTGAGACCATTTCCAAAAAACTTTCTTCATCACATTAAAGTCAAAGTCATTGCGTATTATCCTTCATATAATCCCAAATCTATACCAAATGGAAATATCATTTATTATCACTGAAATGCAGTACCACATTTTATTATTTTTTAATTATCTGTCACCCTAATATTAGCTTTTGATTGGAGTTACTTCACTAAACTAGATTTAAATATGTAGATGGTGAAGGGTACATAAGATTTGGCATAGCCGAATATAGCACTCTTACTTGTTTGTATTAAGATGTAGAATTCTATCAAAAGAAACACAAAAAACGTAACAGCTGGGGCCAAATTGTCGCATTCATGGTCGAGAGAGGTTTCGTATCGAGGAAAATTTCGTGACGTATCGAATAACCGGATTGCGCCATTCGATAGCGTTCGAATCGAGTTGCCATTTTCGTAAACTTTAAGTGATAAAGGGGAAATGCTAAAACAGATGAATTTAAGAAAATCAATGGTTTTAATTTGTAGACGTATCACTGAGAGTATTAAATGTTACAGAGGAGTAACACGGTATTTTTTCAAATCAAATAGTATCAAAAAAAGTACGATCGTAACAACTTTTCCATCACTGACCTACACAAACCCACACGTTTTTTGTTGTAATTAAGCTGTCATTTTGCGAGTTAAGAACAAAGCGTATGGATTTTTATATAAAAAATTTTGTACTTATCAAAATTTCTTAAGACTTTAATAGGAGAATAAAATAAAAATAGCTTACCAGGAGCAATATCATTAAACAAAGAGCAATATTTAAATTAAAAGATGCCGGTATAAAGATTATTGGCAGAGAATTTGGGCACTCTTGGTTGTAATAATTATGAAGAGTATAAATAAATGACCGAACAACTTCGTTAACTGGGTAATATGATTAACGGCCACTGCTTGATAATATGTATACTTACCCTCTATCTTCAAAATATTATTGCCAAAACACTTGTCTATAGTACTCTATTATGTTGGTAAAGTTATCTTCTAGATCGGTAACAATGAAAACTGTTAATAGTCCCAATTGTGTGGAAAATTTGGTGACATAATAGCTTAAATTCTTCTGCATAAATTCTTGATTCATTTGTTTGGATGCGAACACCAAGTGAGAGCAAATGCTTATATGGGTCTTACAACCACGTTTTTTTCTGTGTGTATTAATTATAATATTCTAACATTTCAACTTTGCTCTCAGAGTTCATAATAATGCATCAGCTATAAATTTTTCAAACTAATGTGTGTTATTATTTTCCATATATGTACACATATTAATCACATTAAGAATATGGAAATTACAATATATTTTTATAAGTTTAGTATGTTAATAATTTTTAAAGAAAACATGTATGCGAACTTTCCCTTACTCTTCAATTTGTATAAAGTTCTAATGTGAGACCAATGTGATTTGTAAACTAACGGCATTACATATAATTATTTACTTATGTTATGTACTATACCTACCTCTAATTATTGATTTTAATTCTTTAAATTAGTAAAAAAAGAAAAAAAAAACGGAATTTTGAATTTTAAAGACAGAAGAAAAAATTAATTACGTGACTGGCTGGAAACCTAAATATACTATTAATTAAATAATCGTAATTATTTTATTTAATTGCACATTTACAACTAAAAGAAAAAATTCTAATTTAAAGTTAATATGTTTCTGCATGACTAACTTTAAAATAACCGTTAAATTTGGTGACTGAATCGGCCGCTAAATAAAATAGGTAAAGGAAGGTATAAAACCATTTAACTACTTTAGAATATATGTTGATATTTCACTGACCCCTTCCGATAGTTTAACGTACAAACGTATAATACGTATGTATGAATGATTGAAGTTTAAATTACAAATTCAATTTAATGTTAAATATTTTTTTCATTTGCGTATAATAGCTTGTATGTGTTTATGTACGTTCGAGTATATTGTCGTTTCTTGTATTCTTGTTAATTTTTTTTGACAATTTTGTATGGCAGTTAAAAAAAATGGAAATTTCACGTTTATATAACAAATTAGTCACAAGAATTAAAAAGTACAGAAAAACTAAGGGCCTGCTTTGTCTCCTGTTTGCTTCTCCTTCTACTCAGTTCACAAAAAAACATTGCTTGATTTTAAATTTCTTTTCAAGATTTTTTATAAAGTAAAAATACCAAATGGGTTGCTTTAAAAACGTGTTCCACATTGATGGTTCTTGGTAGCAGCCTACTAACAAAAAATTAACTTTAGTTTTGTAAATATTTTCTAAACGACGTTTGCCTTTTCATACGTTCAGGCAAACAAATAAGAGAAAATAAAATCTATAAAAAATGCTAATTACTATCATTTTACCTTTGCAAAAAAAAAAAAAAAATACAAAAGGGAATGACTTCTTGTTTGTTTTATGTAATGGGTTTAAATTATTTGACATCAAAGGCAGTTTCCCAGTTTGTTTTTTGTTTTTTTTTTTTACAAAAATATCAAAAATACAGTTTTGAAGAGTTTCTGAAACAAAACTCAACAGCTAACATGTATGTTACTATTTTTCTAAATTTAGCGCTGTATGGTAGTGGAAACTCTAACTGATGTGAAAGTTTCTTAGAAAAAAATATGCAGGCAAGTTTTAAAGTTGTGGGTTAAAGGTATTGAGATTGTGTATGTGTCATTTGAAACTTTCTTTAATGAATGTGTCTCAGCCATTTCAGAGATTTTGGTCTACACCACAGTCACCAAGTTACTGACCAACGGATCGCAATAATAACTGGCACTGAACCCTGCTAAGGCATAGGAGCCTTAAAATCTTAAGTTTTCATTACATAATTTTAATCTAATGAATGTTAATTTTTTAAGTTAAAAAAAAAAAAAATGACCATAAAAACGTGCTTTTCCCTTCAATATTTAATATCACAGAATAATAATTATTATTTAATCAAGAATTCATCACGCTTAAAATTAACTAAGAAAATAATTTATTAAAGATTAAAAAGGCAAAGAAAAAGATGGTAGAGGTAAATATACCTAAGAGCAACATATTATGCTTTCATTAAATAGTTGTAACTAAAACATAATATTGTTACATAAGGTAATAATATAGTTAGTTTTGGAACCATATTGTTGTGCAGCATAAACATAATATGAAAAGTCTTAATGTTATTTGTTTGTTTTTAATCATGCTTTAATTATCAGTAACATATAATGGTTAAGTATCGATTATTTTTAATAGATTATAAAACTTTAGTTGTGGTTTGAATTCTTTTACTTAAAATCAGCCCTATTTAAAATTTTGTGCATAGTAATCATATGATGATTAAATGTCTACCAAAAATGTTTATCGTGACTGAAGTATTGTTGAAAACAACTATAATTTTTTCGCCGTAACTATTTTTTTTACAAATAACATAATATGGTTACCATGTTTTTCTCTGCGTGTACATTATCGCTTAATTTTTAATTATTAAATTTTCGAAAATTAGTGAAAAATACTCTTCGTCTTTCTCAATATGCGGGTAGTGCATTTACTAACTAGAGAACATGCATTAAGACAATTAAACTCATGAAACTATAAGTCATGGAGGGCGTCATATTATTCCAAATCTTATTGACTACTGTTCTTTGACCTCTTTTTCACAAGGCATTTTGGTATTGTCATAGGCGGGTTAATCATCTGAAAAGGAACTACGCTGTGTTTACATAGACAACTCTTATAGAGAACGAAGAGAAGGAGTTGATACGTATGTAGAAGAACTTAGCATAAATGTGTTTTTTATATACAACGTTGATTGCAGTATAATGTAGGCAGAAATATTCGCTATAAAGAAGATAATATAAAAATAGAAATATTTGAGCATGAAATGACAGAACAGCGAGATTTAGGTATCAAATTGATATACGTAGTACATCCAAATTGATCCAGGACAGGCGGTGAATTGAGGATACCTTGTTCTGTGTTCCTTGTAATGTTGTCTAATAAGGCATTATGTGAACCTCCACGAATAATTTGGGCTCTGCCGGAACAAAGTGCAATTGCGAGATATAATGGCGACGGTTAGTGTGCATGCAAATTTGGAACTCATGCTACGAGAATGGGCATTTCTAAAGGAGCTGTTGCGCTGAGGATAAGAAAGAGATGTGGAAGCGTTTCTAATTCCTCCATTTGGGGTACAGAATGTTCAGTGACATATTTAAGATTTCTAAAGAACTGAACCTTCTATAAGAATTAGAGGTTGGCTTCCCGACTGATCTACTCCATACAGTACGGCCTAAAGTGCCCTTTTGTTAATCCTGGGCCTCCATTTTAACGTTTTTTAACATGGCAATTTGTCTGCTATTTCTTATTAAACTTTTTTGTATTCTATATACTTCATTTTTTGCCGGACCTAAAACGTTTGCTTCCAACTTGCTTTCCTGGCCTAACCAGGGTACCGTGCCATGTTTTATTGCCTTTTCTTAACATAAGCATTTAATAGTAACGATTTTAGGTTCTTAATAATCAGCTAAGATCTATCAATATTACTGTGCATCAGTAAAAGAACACTGTGATTATTGTCTTTTAACAATAACCCAAAAGTGAGTTTAAGGCAAATTTAGATATTTTTATAAGCAAACTTTAAAATCATCCGCCTTTGGATCTCCTACATTCTTACTTATCGCACTATAAATAAAATTCTTTTAGTTCACTGCCAATAACGTTTCCTGTTAAATTTCAGTCATCATAAGCCTTGTATTTCTTGCATGTTAAATTTTATTATTTCTTTACAAAACTTATTTTTTTCACATCCGTTTACTACCGAAGTTTAGTTGTTGTACTTCATTATTGGCCAAAAATTGTAACATTAATTAAAGTGTTTTTATTTATTTTTTATTTTCCTTTTAATATAAGATATTGTCATACAAATTAAACAAAATAATTTTATTTTAACGAGTTTGTCAACTTTATCGTTTTTCATGTTAAAACAATTGAAAACCTGTCATTAATAAAAGCGGCGTGTGTAGTTAAATTATATAAAAAAGGTAGACAGACGGACATACAAAAGGACAGAACGATACACAGGCAGATTGTCTTTTTGTCTGCAGTATATTCATTGGTTGGTGTATTAGACCTGTGGGTAACAAGAAACCTTTTCGTGTTTGGGATTTTTTTTGGTAATTAAATGCCTTGTGTGGAGTTTTCTTGTGTTAACTTTTCACGTTGCAGCCATTAAATATTCATGGTAGATTTGGTGATTACTTTTGTCGCATGTATTATTTTTGTTAAATTCTAGAGGGGATTTGAATTCAAATATTTAGATTGTTATTTCTTGTTTAAGAAAGTGGATTCAATAATATTTATTCAGTATAAGTTTGCTATCTAATGGCAACTATTGCATTAATGACAACACAAAGCACATTTTATTGTTGTTAAAAACTCGAACATTGTATTTTTAAAATTTTTAATATAAGTGGCATTGCTTTCAAGTGATTGTTGATGTAGTGAAAAATACTGAAAGTCTCATGAAGAATTAGCTTAAACTTCTTTAAATTTGTAAATGAGTGCAAACGCCGTTATACATATCTCGACGTCATTTTTATTACGAAGAAAGCAGTAAGAAAATTGTTACTTTCTGCGGGTCATTTTTCTTTCTTATTCAACTATAACAGCGACCAATTTCTTGATAAGGGCAAGCGGCTTTGGAAGCTGTTTCAAATAACTTGTAGTTTGTGCTTCCTTCTAATGCGATTTGCAAAGTCTTGTTTTTAATTTGAAGCACAGGCAGTACCCCATTACTGATTACCATTACATCACATTGATTTAAGATATTAATTATAAAGAAGCAATCTAAGCAGCTGAGAAGCCAATTTTTATTGCATTGATTTTAACTTTATTTTTGTCACTTTTGTTTCAGAAGAGTTTTTCAAACAAACTGTCATATTGAGCTCACTTTTTGACATTTGTGAGCAGTATGCTCTGGCAAGTCATCACAAATAGATTGAAGTTTAAACAACGCTATCAAGTTAGTCAGACCTACTTAATAAGGCAGTGATTAATTCGCGCGCTTTGTAGTCGCGGGATTAATAATAAAAAAAAAAAAATTGCCGCATATGAAGTGAAACCCATCTACAATAGAATCTACGCACTTCACTAGATCCAGAAAAAATGAACCAACCATGTACGGTTTACACGTTGGTGTCATTATTGAATCTTATTTCTTTCAAAATGAAGTTATAGCTTGCGTTACATCTGAAATTGTCTCTAAATGCCGGACATTCCTTAACGGGATGGCGGAGGTTTCGACAGTCAAACTAAAGTGGGTGAGGGGACATGGGACCGTTTTGAGCAACCTCGCTGCCGACGAACTGGCGAAGAGGGGGACAATGCTTGACGAAATTGCTATTGATATCTTCTGTGGTATACCCCTCTCTGCTCGAGGATAGTGCATCAGTGCTGCTATCTACGAACTGGCCCAGACCAGATGGTCTAACGAGTTGACATGTTGGTTGGACATGGTGGCTGCGGTCACTGGGCATGGTCTATCCCTTTTAAATACTTCTGCAAAAGTTGTCAGGACGAGGAGAAAAAAGAGACGGTGGAACACCTTCTCTGTCAATGCCCTGCGCTGGAGTATATATATGGCTGAGATATCTCGGTTAGCGGTACTATAACGCTCTATATCGTCAATGGGTCCAGCTAGGATTAGTTCATTCTTAAGGTCTAGTGGGTGGTTTACCGGCCCACAACCGGGCCGGGGGATGAGCGCGCACTTTGGTCGACTGGCCTCTCTTTCTGTCTTTCCCCCTCTCTCTCATCTTTTCATCCTAATTTCTTTTTATAATTCCTGCCTTAATATTCTCCCTCCCTTCTAACAGCAGGTAATACAAAGAAACTAATCAAGGGACCTAAGTGGGCTGTGCTAACACGCCTGCCTGCCTGCCTGCTTGCCTGATCCAACCTAACCTTGCGTTACGGTCGTTAAAAGACGTTACCGCGCCATGGTCAATGATTTTTCTATAAGAATTCTCTGAACTTGATTTGGGTAAGTTTTGTTTTTAACAGGCTGGCACCAGATGTCATATGGCTGCCGAAGCCATTAAATCAAATTTTAACTTCGAGAAATGGATCTATCAGTTGGCCTCAACTCATCAATTTCCTGTGGGGACGCGAAAAGTGGTTTTCGTTGTGTAAGGTTTGAGAATTTTAAGTTTTATCGAAATTATGGAACATCCACTATGTGACTTTTCCTTCTCCGCTGTATACGGCTGAATTTTTTTCGGCTCTTTTATACAGTAGAAAAATAAAATATTACAAACACTGCGATAATCAATATCGGTAATTAAATTAATTGGGGGTAATTAAATAAAAAAAATAGCCTGAAGTTTATATTGATACAATTCAGCATATACTGGTGTTTTGGTTTATAATAAAAATATTATTATTATTTTCACCACAAAAATTTTTAATTCAATTAAAAGTAAGTTTTTTTTATCGAAATATATAAGAAAAATAGAGCGCCATTGAGAATCGCCAACAGTTTTGTTTTCTGGGCTACTAACCCACTTTCCACATATTGATAGTAGGGCTGCTATAGACGCATCCAATTTCTTGGTGCAACCATGTTTTAAGTAAATTCGCCTTCTTGCCTATATCGGACTATATCGGAGGACATAGGTGCCCTATAACTTAATTTATCTGTAGAGTGGCTGCTATAAAACTATTGTCCAGAGAATATTTGATCTTACGTCAGGGACACACTCGAACAGTTTCCAGATACATCGTCCTGGAAACTCCAAAAGTGACGAAGGCTAACGCACTCTCATAAAAAATACTTTTTTTGCAGGAGGCTCTCGTATTTTTACTAGAAAAAATATTTGGTCATAAATACTTGCGCACCTTAATACCTGAAAAGAAACATTTTAATAATTTTAAGCTCAACGTCAAGATTTTTTTAATTTTAATATTTTTACTTCTGGCCAAAAGAGGGAAATTTTCCTACAGTGCAAAAGTAAAAAGCGAACTTGCGCAATTCTTCAACCTTTAAGAGAATTGTAAAATAGTTTTAAATTAAAGATAAAAAAACAAAAAATGGAAAGAGAACTGTTAAACAAGTATTAAAATATTTTAAAAAGGCAACAACTTGAATTTTAAATTTGTTTAAATTATATAAAAACCAAATTAAGAAGCGGCTTAAATAAAGCTTTGATATCATAAAAATTGAAACCCCTAAAATTGTTTTTAAGAAACACAAGCAAATCTTACAATATGCTCGAATGCAAAAAATATTACTTTTGCATTTACATTCCCACAAATAAAAAACATATCCAGAGTGTGTTAAATTATTGATTAAAACTGCTTTAATTTTAATCCCCATTTTCAAAAGTATTTTTAAATCTAAATATTGCCCATATGGCATATGGAGAAATATTGTATTTCGTTTATCTTGTCCCTGCTTAAAATACACAAATTTATTATATTTTTAATCTCCTCATCGTGTTGTGTTTTTTTTTTTCATTTCATTGTTCAAATGGCAATTTAATCTGAAAATTTAAACAAACGCTTATTAATGACATCATAATAATTTAAACAAATGTATGTAATTTTTATGACATTTGTCAAAGGATTTAGGAATAATAATAATAAAAAAAAAAGGATTTACAACAGCAACAACAACCACAATTCACATAGCCATGCACACAGTCATGCATGATAAAATGTTAACTGAAACCCAACCATCATAAACTTAAAGTGAATGTGTCTGAATTATTTATTTATTAATTTGAAATTGTTTTATTAGCAACATATGCTCCTGCTCAAATACAAATGATTTTTAGATTTTTTTTTCAAGGATTAAAATACTTTAGATTGTTTGCAAGAGAATTTGAATGTGAACCTACGATAAAAAACATACATACATACAAAACATACATATATATATGGATAGTGTGTCTCACAGACAGAGAAAAAAAAAAATAAAATTAAAAGTTTTATTGTAAAACTGTAAATTGAATAAAACTTATGTGCAAAATTTGATTAATTAATAGAAGAGGAAAATAAGACGAATTAAAAACAATTGGAGAAAGGCCTTTTTGCCAACAAGAGCATTTAACAGTTCTGAATGAAATAACAGAACAACTTAAGATAAATATTAAATAATTTAAATAGAAATTGTTTTACAATTGTTTGTTTTATTATTGATAAACTCTTCAGTAAAAATAGCTTTCTGTTACTTACAAGAATAATGATACCGAAAAATTAGGAATAATTTTTTTTTTAAAAAATTAAATTAAAACAGTTACCAAACTTGTCCGATCGTTGATAAGATTGATTAAGGCATATCTCACAAATCCCAGAAAATTTTAAAAATTACAAAGAATAGAATTTTTCATATCCCACAATTCCCAGAAAAATTATTACAAATTCCAAAAGTGGGATTCAGCTTTCATACTTTTTAGACGTAATTTTAAACGTTGGCTTTTTTAACCGATTTAAAAAAAAGAGAAGGAGGTCATCTGTGCGACTGAATGCTGCTTGTTTTATATTTGAGCGTCCATAAGTCAGTCATATCTGAACCGATTTAAAAACTTTTTCTTCATTTAAAATTAGTTCATAATTTCAGAAATCAAAGGGTGTCCTCATACAACATTCGTGTTTACGTGTATTATGACCCATAAAGGGCACCGCGTTAAAATTTAAACTGCATATCACCATAGTCCGCAGTTACAAAAACTAATACAAAAACAAATTTAAAAATTAAAGGGTATCCCCATAGATGACATAATTTGCCCTATTTTGGCCTATTTTTTGAACATTTGTAGACATGCTTTTGAAATTTACAGCGAACTTGTATTACTACCTCCGCTACAACAACAGGTTTAAAATTTGGATTTTGAAATTAATAGGTGTCCCAATAGTTAATGCAATTTGATGTATGTGTCCATACTTTTGAACCGTTATAGACAGACAGCTAAAACTTACAAATGACCTGTATTGCTAAGCCTGCTATATCAACAAGTTTGTAATTTGAGTTTACAAATTAAAGGGTGTTCCCATAATTGATGTAAATTGACCTATAGACAAACGCTTACAAATTCGACAGATGGCTGATTGCTAAGACCGTAATTACTGTAATGACTGTCTGCTTATACCAATTTGAGCAGATAAGCTTCTTGTCGAAACTCTTGGATTGTGTTGTATCGCAGCAGCTACAGCAGCGATTATTTCCTCCGTTAGAACTGAAAGGTTTCGATGGTAAGGTCTTCTGTTGATTGTCCCATGCTTGGCAAAATTGTTTACAAGTCTCATTATGGTCTGGTCGGAGGATTGCGGCCAAATGTGGGCCTATACTCCCTTTGAACCGAAACTACGGACTCCAGTGCGTGATAACGGCGGACAATCCAAATTCTTGTTTCGGTGTCCCAGTTATCCATTTTTGTCAAATCTAAGAGTTAATCTGCAAAGTAAAAAAAAAATGGAACAAATTCATTAAATAGGAAAAAAGTTATTATATTTTTTTTGGTAGCGGCTTTCATCAGCCACCCTGTAATAACAAGTATAAATATTTTAAATTATTATTTAATGAGTGTTACAATAGTTTATGTAATTTCATGTATAGTGGCAAACTGTTGAACCGTTGGAGACAGACGGTTAAAATTTACAAACAAAACAAGTTTAAAATTTGAATTTGAAAATTAAAGGGTGCTCCTATAATTGCTGTAATTTGATGTGTTTGCCAAACTGTTGAACAGTTGTAGACAGACGGTTGAAATTAAAAAGAAGCTGTTGCGCTAAGTATGCTATAACAAGTATAAAGTTTGGAGATGGAACAAAAGAGTGTTCCAATAGTTAATAAAATTTGAAGTATATGGCATTACTTTTGGATCGTTATAAACAGACAGCTGCAATCTTTTTTAAAGTTGCTTCTCTTCGCAGGAATGATTCCATTTTTATTTTGACTCGACTCTTTTAAATCCATAAGCCCAACTGAAGGTAGTCAGTAAGTAAGTTCATCAATCTAATACGAGGGCTGCTATATATATTTCTGGCCTGGCAACACTGAGTGCTGCCAAGCGCAATCTGACATTTCCATTGGAAAGTTTGTCATTTTTAAGCATAATCGTACTCAAAACGTTTTGACGTACGACCATTATTTGTCTTGTTAACAGTGACTTGAAAAAATTAATATAGAAAAAAATGGAATTAACTCGTAAACATTTTCGTGCCATCATTTTTCACAACTTTCGACGTGGATTATCACGACAAGAGTGCATTGATGAACTTAAATCTTTGTATGGCGATGAAACACGATCCTATAGCACTGTGAAAAATTGGTATAATGAATTTAATCGTGGCCGAAGCTCGCTCAAAGACGAATTCCTTGAAGGTCGTCCAAAAACGGCTGTTGTGCCAGATAACATTGATGCAACATACCGAGAGATAGAGACATCCTTGGATATTTCTTCCACCAGCATACATTCGATACTGCATGAACACCTGGCCGTAAAAAAGGTTTGTTCTCGTTGGATCCCGCACAATTTGAAAGTCGCTCAAAAAAAGGCTCGTGTCGATTGGTGCAAAGAAATGTTGCAAAAATACGATTACGGTGCTTCAAAAGACGTTTATAAGTTCGTCACAGATGACGAATCATGGATCTATGTGTATGAGCCCGAAACGAAACAACAATCGACCGTGTGGCTCTTCTAAGAAGAGCAAAATCCAACGAAAGTTGTTCGTGGAAGAAGCACTTCGAAGCAAATGGTCGCCTGTTTCTTCGGCAAAACTGGTCATGTGGCGACTGTTCCACTTGAGCAACGTAGGACAAGAGAAGACGAATCATTGTTCACCATGACAATGCGGGCTCTCACACATCGGCTCAAACCAGAGCGTATTTGACCAGCCAAAACGTCGAATTAATGGGACATCCGCCGTACAGCCCTGACTTGGCACCTAATGACTTCTTCTTATTTCCAGAAGAAGCTGTTGAAGCGTTCAAAAATCATGTTTTAGAGGTGTCTCAATCGGCGTGGAAAAAGTGCTTCGACAATTGGTTTGAGCGCATGCAAAAGTGTATAAATCATGCTGGAGAATACTATGAAAAAACAATAAAACCATTTTTGATTATAAATATTCGCATTTTCACTATTACGCCAGAAATATATAGAGCAGCCCTCGTATATCATGATATTTAGATTTGATGCAATGCAGACAATTTCTACAGTATTTCAAATGTAACAAATGTTATGTAAGATTATTATTTCTTGCTGTGTTGTATTTTGCTTAATAAACAAATATATAATTCGGCTTAAGTACATTTTTATTTTTTTTATTATACAGCGATCTTGAAATTGCGGCATCACATTCTACTGGTGCCTAAATTTCCTGTTTTTGTTTTTTTAAGTAAAACATCTGCATAACTAGAAATTAAATAGAATTATAAATTTGTTAGAATATCAAGCAGTTCAACTAAATTTTAAAAAAATAGATTCTTTAAGTATTCTAAAATTTGCTGAAGTAGTTAAGTTTCAAAATCTTCAAAAACAAATTAAACATCTAAAAAAATTTCCTGATAATCCTTAAATAATATATTTTTTGCAAAATTATATTTGTTTTTCAAATGGTTTATTTTTAACAGTATTTGCAAAGCTATTGATAATTTTTTCTTCTTAACTATTTAATACGCTTTTAACTAAAACCTACAATAGTACGTATGAAATTTACAACAAAAAAATTAAAAAGAAAAAACAAGTAACAGCAGTTAAGAACCAAACAACGATTTATAATACTCCTCTTACAGGTCACACCTGCCATTAAGCTTAAACAAAAAAAAATAATCATAAAAATGAAAAAACCCAAAAAGTAAATGCAACACCAACTTAAACTAACGGTCTTAATGTAAAAGACAGGAAGAATAATTATGCTACAAAGTACTCTCACAGAGGTACTTAATTATTCGTAGAAACTGCACTCATGTTTTAAAATAGTCACGGTAGCATTATTTTCAAACATCTAATGAAGCTCAACATTTGCTGACTGTTTGTTTTTTCTGTTGTATTAGGTTCTTTCGTATGGGAGGAGTATTTTTTAAAATCTAAAACTATTTTAGAAAATGAACGAGAAACACCTGTTATTATTAGAGTTATTTATCGTTATTATTTTATTATTTTTTTATATTGTATGAATGCATGTTTGGTAATTGTTCAAAATTGAACAAAATTGGCACATTTCCATCTTTGAATTTAATTAAATTTTCCGTTTTTTTTTTCTTCTTTATTTCTGTATAATGAAGAAAGATAATTTTGCTTTTTATCGAAAGGCTGTGAATGATGATGACGCAGCAGACAAGTATTGATATCAATTGATCATTAGAAGACCGATACGCTTTAAATAACTATCAATAGAAACAGCATCGTTTTAGGAAAACTCATGCTGCAGGCGGACACGGTACGAAAATTGCCGCAACAACTACCATTAAGTTAAATTCTGATCAAAAGTTTTAAAGTTGATTTGGATTAATTCTGTTTCATAATTTTTTGCTGTACCCACCAAATTTTCAACTTTCTTTGTCACCAACAACAAATAAGTTATTGAGAATCTAATTTCCCACTATAACTATCAATCTCAATTTTTGCTTTCCACACACTGGGTTTTCTAATCTACCAGCGGCCTGTAAGAACTACAAAACTAATTTATTTTTGTTCTCGTTCTTGCAAACAGCAGGGTTAAACGATTACAATTCTTAACTGATTGGCTGGCACCTTTTTCTAACGCCCTGCTGCACAATATAATAGCTCGCACTAGTGAATGTTTAAACAAAGTAATTCCAGTTAATGTTACGGCTTAAGCATTAAGCGGCAGTAGTTACAATTATAAGTAGTGTCGTTGGTCGTTTCTACTTTTTCTTTTTGAGTATTAAATGGGATTTTATGCAATTTTTGTGATTCTCTGCTGTTACCGTTTTTATAAAGGGGAGGATATGATTTTGTGTGTTTTAAAATTCTGGGTAAAGAAAAAAAGCAAAATATTGCTAATGACCTGATTTCAAAGCATGTAATTTAATATTTTTTATGTTTTTTTATAAATTTTGTCTTTTGAAATTATGGAGTGACAAAAAAGTCGATTATACATACGTGTTTAAAGCAAAAACTAGTAATGAAAAGTATAACAGGAAATGGAGGGTTAGCTAGAAATGATTAAAGTAAAAAAGGGACAAAGTTTAAAATAATGTTTAGCGTATCTGATTTTATTTTTAAATTGTAAATTACAATAATAAAAAGTATGTAAAAGAATGTAAAATATATTTTTTACCGAAATTTAAAATATAAAAAGTTTAAAGTTAACAACATGTTACGTGTACAGCTTTCTTAACAATTGTCTTAAGAAATACTATTTAATTTATATATATAAAATTGTTGCGTGTTGCAACTATATAAACGGAATCGATTAAATTTTAAGAGTTTGTTTATACGGTCGTGTAGATGGTTTAGCTAAAGCTTGAACAAAATCGGACGATGCGTTCGGTAGTTATGACTTCTTATGGCAACATGTGATTTTGTACATATAAAAAACAACAACAAATACCTAGGCGCCCATAAACGTGTGCGGTATGTATACTGTCCGCTGACTTCATACACATGGTAAATACACGTTGCAACGCATACACCCATGCGGATTGACAGCTGTCATTGAGTAGTCATTTCAATTATCTTTTTATCGAAATTGCAAGCGTGGATGGACAAATAAATTTAAATTTTGTATTTACGTACCTTTAGAATTGATAGATTGGATAGGTGACGTCACTTCTAAAAATTTATATTCCGAAATTACTCTTTCAACAACAGAATATAATAAAAAAGGTTATAATATAATATATAGAAAGAATATATATAGAAAGGTCCTAAAATTCGACCCAGGTAACCATAAGTACAATAAGCTGGTTTATTTACAGAAATTATGCTTCTTATTCTCTTCGAAAGCCATTCACGTCGTCCCGAACTTATTTGCACTGTTCATCATAGCAATTTTAAGAAGAAAAAAGAATAGAAGCCGGTCGGTACGGGACCAAGATCTTTAAGTATCTACACAATAGCCGGCCTTGGCGAGATTTCTGGAAGTTAAAAAAAAAATTAACAAAAATTTCTACAAATTTCTAGATGAACAGCTGGTATTAAACGAATGTTCTGAAATAACTTGTTAAAATAAACGCAAAATTAAATTAAATTATCGTATTTTAAAAAAATTAAATTAATTTCACTTGGTTTTTCAATTATATTTCATATTTTTATTTTCTTCAAGTACCTGAAGAACAACACAATATTACTTTCTATCAAGAGCCAAAAAAATTGATTTCCAAAAGAAGATTGAATACCTTGAATATATGTTACAAGGTGTCAGTCGCAACATCCGTCCTGGAGACTATTAAAATCCATATAGTGGTATAACTTCTGAACAACTGTTAGGTTGCCAGATTAATGTGGTCCTGGTTTATCTCAGAAAAAACACAGCATGAAACTTATAAACAGAAATCGGAAGAAGATATCATTGTAGCTGGGAGTACTGACGGATCACTAGACACTTGGAAAGCTCATATATAGACTCGGAGTGTTTTCAGTATACATCGTCGCAGCTGTTTGACAGGGAAAGCAGGAGTCACAATTCTAACTTCTCTGCGAATACTTTGCCTTCGTGAGAGGTGCTTGGCTTTGTTTATAACGACTTGCTGCGACTTTAATTGACTAGAGCCATTCTACCTTCATAGGAGTAGGCGAGCTGCGTGTAAAAACTAATTTACATTCGCTGGCACCATTAAAATATAATTTTTGTACCCCGGATCCTGTTTGACTTTATTCATGATCGGCCTATCATGGCTATTGTTTAGACCTTTAGAATCTGGTATGTATCGTCTTTTTAAAATTTTTAATTATTTTTACAATTACATTTTTTAACAATAAAATTGAACTAAAACGAATGATTACTTATTTAATTAGAATATTATTTTTTAATTATTATACTATTGTTTTAATTAATTACTTAATTTAACACTTTTGCATTTATTTTTCACTAAATATATTTTAGTCAATAAAAAATTTTTTAATTTCATTCTAAAAAAATAATAAATAATAATAAGATAGCTTAGAATCTTGTAAGTTTAATTAAAATTTCACAAGCTGTAAATATTAGTTAAAAAATTATTTAAACACTTCAAGCCCGTATAAACCGTCAGTGTGCAGTGCACAACTCACTCTACAATTAGTATTCTTCAATGCTAATAAGGCTTTTGATTTTGAAGTTTTGTTTTAATTTTTCATGAAACATCTGCTGATGTTAGTTGAAAACGTAAAAACACAGAAGAAAAGGAATGAGTCATATAAGAAACTTATTTCCTAAACCAGCAAAATCAAACTTAATTAAAATGACGATAGAGAGCAAAGCTGAATTAAAAAAAAAACATAGTTATTACCAAAAGAAGAAAGATTGAAAACAAAAGAAAATTTCCAGCCACAAGTAAACTGGTCCAACACGAGATAAAGAAACATAAAATACAAAAGAAAACTTTAATAACAAAGATATATTTTTTAAAGGAAGCAGTAGCAACAGCAAAAATAATCGCACATATAAAAAAATATAAAATATTCGAATAAAAGAATAAATTTTAAAATGCAAATCAAATACAATGGTTCTCATAAAGTTATAAAAACAAATTCATAAATTATGCCCACAAAAAAGCTGTATTTAAAGCTAGAAAAAAAAAATTAAAAATATGCACAAGGCAAGAAAGCAAAAACAATAAAAATGAAATAAAATAAAATTGAGTTTTTAATACATGGCCTCCTTAACCCAACATTTCACATAAACACACACATATTTTTTTTTTGCTCCCATTCACAGATATAAAATCCTACTTATTTGCATAAACAAACATGTGTGTTTGTATGCATGTTAGTGCCTGTGTGCGTATGTGCATATCCTTTAGAATTTATATGCATCTTTTCTTCAATACATTATTTTTATTGTTGCTATTCAAGGAATACAATAACTTCCTTTTTACTGGCTCTTACTCATACTCCTAACATTATGCAGCAGCTTTACACACATAACACAATCCCGTTATATACTATTTTTACATAAAATGTACGCGATTTGTTTTCTTGAAATAAAGCTGCATGGTACTTTTTAAAATAAGCATTGAAAAATCTTATTTATGAAGGTAAAATATATATGTATAATAGGGTGAGCCATATAAAAATGAAATTTAGAATTCAATTTTTGTTTTGTACTGGCTGTTTGCTTTAATGCGTCACTCTCTCTTAATTTAAATATTGTAGAAAACTCTTTTAAACTTTGTTCTAAGTTGCTGCAATGGCCACCGCAATAATTTCTTCTTTAAGCTCTACGACGGATGCTTAAGAATGTTTTAAAAGAATATAAAATACAATTTGATAGTACAAGATTCAACAGCCTCATACAAAGTTGCAAGTAAATAAAGGTGTGTCTTTTGAATAAATTGTTTCCCCGCATTATATATTTTTTAAAATTAAACATTATTTTTTCGCAACAATGTATCTTGGACTGTCTCTATCTGTCACCATAACAACAAATACCTAAAATAATAGAGTGTTCCGAAAGTAAAGTAAAACTTGTGTTCCTTTTTGAACCGTAATAAGCAGACAAGTCTAACACGCATACCTAAACAAGTGCGGAAAGCGTTATTTTGCTGTCAAAAGTTCTCATGCCTGTACATTTTGTATGGAGCATACCGAAATAACTCGTCGGCAACGCTTTTCAATTGGAAAATCCAATTTTGACAAGGCGTTTAATAATACAAATAATAAAAAATAAACAAAAACAAAACAATTTTGGTTTTTTCTTATAAAGTTTTCAATTTACACAACACAAACACCAGAATTGTTATTCTTTTTAAAATATTTAGGGAAGTGATATATATTTTAGGAAAAAATCAAGTTTATAAATGAAAAAAATTGTGTCCGGGGTGTAAAATTTTAAGTGAAAATTTTGGGACTGACTTTTAGTTTCGAAGTTACGGACCACCAACGTTTGTATGTATAATATGGAACATATCGAGTATTTTAAAGTAAACACTTAGAGGGCGTTTTCATCAGGACGTTAATTTCACATATACGAGGGCTGCTCTATATATTTCTGGCCTAATAGTGAAAATGCGAATATTTATAATCAAAAAGGTTTTATTGTTTTTCACAGTATTCTCCAGCATGATTTATAGACTTTTGCATGCGCTCAAACCAGTTGTCGAAGCACTTTTTCCACTCCGATTGAGACACCTCTAAAACATGGTTTTTGAACACTTCAACAGCTTCTTCTACAACGAAAAAAGAAGTCATTAGGTGCCAAGTCAGGGCTGTACGGCGGAGGACCCATTAACTCGACGTTTTGGCCGGTCAAAAACGCTCTGGTTTGAGCCGATGTGTGAGAGCTCGCATTGTCATGGTGAACAATGATTCGTCTTCTCTTGTTGGTTTTTCGAATTTCTCCGATGACTTCAGGCAAACATATTGTAGTGTACCACTCAGAAGTGACCGTCCTACGTTGCTCAAGCGGAACAGTCGCCACATGACCAGTTTTGCCGAAGAAACAGGCAACCATTTGCTTCGAAGTGCTTCTTCCACGAACAACTTTCGTTGGATTTTGCTCGTCTTTGAAGACCCACACGGTCGATTGTTGTTTTGTTTCGGGCTCAAACCTATAGATCCATGATTCGTCATCTCTGACGATCTTATAAACGTCTTTTGAAGCACCGCAATCGTATTTTTGCAACATTTCTTTGCACCAATCGACACGAGCCTTTTTTCGAGCGACTTTCAAATTGTGCGGGATCCAACGAGAACAAACCTTTTTTACGGCCAGGTGTTCATGCAGTATCAAATGTATGCTGGTGGAAGAAATGTCCAAGGATGTCTCTATCTCTCGTTATGTCGCATGTCGATCTTGCATTATGAGTTCACGCACGGCATCAATGTTCTCTGGCACAACAGCCGTTTTTGGACGACCTTCACGGAATTCGTCTTTGAGCGAGCTTCGGCCACGATTAAATTCATTATACCAATTTTTCACAGTGCTATAGGATGGTGCCTTATAGCCATACAAAGATTTAAGTTCATCAATGCACTCTTGTCGTGATAATCCACGTCGAAAGTTGTGAAAAATGATGGCACGAAAATGTTCACGAGTTAATTCCATTTTTTCTGTGTTAATTTTTTCAAGTCACTGTAAACAACACAAATAATGGTCGTACGTCAAAACGTTTTGAGTACGATTATGCTTAAAAATGACAAACTTTCCAATGGAAATGTCAGATTGCACTTGGCAGCACTCAGTGTTGCCAGGCCAGAAATATGTATAGAAGCCCTCGTATAACCGTATTTTTTACACCGATATAGGCGGACTCTTGATATTTAGACAAAATAAAAAGAACTATGTCCGTGTTAAAAATAAATACTTATATAAAATATTTATATCCTTATATTTTAAACGGTTGTCATTACATTTAAGAAGTATAACCCTTTTAAGAGCAAATAAAATCAGAAATTAAAACGTATTCTCCTCAGCGCACCTCCTTATTTTTAAGCATAATGACTTATCTTTAGAACCGTAATTGACAGGCGCTTTAAAATTTCAATGACAAATTTCATTTATTTTATTTTATTTTATTTTCATTTCATTTTATTTTTTTTTTATAATCAAAAAGCGTACTTGAGCCAAAACGATTACATGATATTACGAGTAAGTAAAAAAAGGTTTCCTAAAATTTAATTGTGAAATTTTACACTTAACAGAAGAAAAATTATTCAAATTTAACATCTTAAATGCACGACTCAAAAGCCTTTACTTAAAGCATGCAGCAAAGTAACAAATTTATTAAAAATAATATAAAATTAAAGGGCGACTCATGTATAGAATTAAACCTCTCGGGTGTGATTATAGCTCGCACTTGACTGATTTTTTATGTTATATTTGTGCCTAAGATCACTGGACAATGTAGACTGGGAAATCCTTTAAGAGAGACGGGATGTATATGCTTCTACCTGTTCTTTGAGACCGCTATATGGGACAAAGAAACTTCCGTGAGTTATATAAAGTATCTGATATTTGGATTGTGTAGAATTTATTCCTTCGTCAGAAACGTTAACATCCAATTCTTGATTATACTTATGTATAATACTTTTATAGTAGATGTATACGTACATGTTGTATTGGTGAATGTTTTATGCTGCCCAACAATATTAACTCCTGTTGTTATAATTTTCGGTATAACCGTCGTCACTGGCTGTGTATTTTGGATGCTCGGCGAGCGCTTTCGATGTGATAACATCATTTTCAAGCCACGAATTTGTTAAAACTGAAGAGATAGTGTTAAGAATAAAAGGTGCTGGGTTTTGGTAATTTTTGTCCGTTTAAATGGTATTATGCAGGTAGATTGCCTGATATCTGTCCTGTTTATTGGGGTAAATATTTTAATATTTGGGCCTTTTATTATTGGATAGGTAAGTGTGAACCAAGGAAAATAGATGAATGTATGACAGTATTACACCCAAGTAAAAAAGGACGAAGACTAGACATTCTTGAAAACATGGAAATTTACAAAACACGAACGTTTAACAGAGACATTATTAACGAACAGGTAAACACAACCTCTGACACGATTTTTACACCACTAAAATTACTAAAACACTCTTACAAACGAAAACCACCCACAGACGGTCGCGATAAATAAACTAGAAACAATTGTCATTTGTTAAGTTTTTTAAAACAAAAAAATGGCATTCGCGTTTTAAAAACCCAAAGATGGAAAACTGTAACGTTTTTGTGCGTCTAAACGGCAGATTGTGTTTTGTAAACTGGCTGTTAATTTTTGCTCAATAATCCTTAATATTCTTCACCCTTCTCTTCACACTACCCACGGACCGAATTGAACTGCCCTTTAGCTGCCTATCTAGTCGTAACTATTCGACTGAGTGCTCAGAATAACCAACTTATTGAAATATATATGTTTTGCAATATATGACTTATAAATTTTAATAATTAGTTTAAATAGTTTCTTAATCCAATAGCCATTATGTTTAACAGTTCTTAACTACAGAAGAAAGTCTCTAGGTCACTTAAATGCTTCCGTCGGTAAAGAAGCGCTGCTCTTTTTATAAATGCTTCGATACTACGTCGGAAAATTCAGATATTTTTATATCCTTTCCAACAAAAATGAAATAAGGGTATATATTACTTTGTTATTCCGTGTGAAACTTCTACAGTAATCATTTCTGACCCCATAAAGTATATACATATATATATATTTATATATTCAGACTTCGTATGCATAGCGAAGTCCATTAAGGAATGTCCGTCTGTCTGTCCCTGTAAGTATTGAAATCAATTTTGCCGAGGCAAAAAAAATAAATATGTCAGATATAGTGTCGGAAGAGGTGCTATTGGAAATCATCATGATCGGTCCATGTTCTTCGAGGCAGCAGGCAAAACACAAATTTTTTTTTAATTTTTTCATGTCATTTAGAATAACAAAGTAACTCCAACAAAAAAAAAAAAAAGAACACATGAAGCGATAGGGAATAAAAAAATAAAAAAACATCAAGTGAAAAAATTGGCGCTCACCCATATTTTCCGAGTTTCGGGGATCTGAATTTTTCATATTTTTTTATTTATATTAATATGGGTCTCATTTTAAAGCTTTTTATGAGATCTTTAGGAAATTTAAAATTTTTTTTAAAAATGCTTAACCCATTGATAACCGATGGCATTTTTATGTAAAATTATATGTATGAAGTACCAAAATTTTTTTCATTTTTTAATTCTCTGTGACCCCAATATTTGCTTTTTTGATTGGAGTTTTTTCACTTAACTAGATTTACAAGGATGGTGAAGGTTATATAAGATTCGGCATAGCCAAATATAGCACTCTTACTTTATGTTTATTATCTTTGATTTGTTGCTGTAATTAGTTGTTTATATCGCCCAAACAGACCATATTTTAACAATATTATACCACTTTCCTAAACTGTAATGTGCGGTCAGACTAGTAAAATATTTTACTATAATATTTTTTTTTAATTAATTAATTTTTGCATATCACAAATACTTTTCAAGAAATATAACATCCTACTCAATATAAGAGGTAAATCTTTATCTTTTACAGTTATTGTATTATAATTCGTCACTCGTAATGATACTTCTGACGAAAGATTGAATAAATATAGTGGTTACGCCTTTTTGGTCAAATATTTGAATAATCTGACTGTACCTTTAGAAATTAATGCTATCCTTTTACCAGGCGCTATCTCAAAAGGACAGCTTGTTTATAACTGTTTAGATACTTCAGCAAGGCGAACCAATACTAGGTGGTCGCGATGGCGAATTAATTAATTTTCGCCATAAACGCTAAATGTCAAACACAATAGACAAAAGAATTTATACATACATATGTATGTATGATTTATATATGGAAAATTAATGAATTGACCATCGTGGCCAACTGCATTGATACGATCGATATGTATGTCTAGCTTTACATCACTTTAGGTCACTCTAAATAATAAAAATATTCTTTTGGTATGAAATAATAAATATAAAATTTAAACAGAAAACTACACCTCAAGCTCGATTATTAAATCGACATTAAAAATTATGAGAAATATAGAATTTTCGAAAAAAATTGGTGGCATTTCATAGTGTTCAAGGACATAATGTCCATGGACTTAATGTCGCTTTAAAAGTGAAGTCGTGGACAAAATGTCGCTCTGAAAAACATCATGATGTCCATGGACATTGTGTCATTTTTAGTATGGACAGAGTGTCACTTTTGAAAGAGTCATAATGTCTGCACTTAAAACAACAACGGTTTCGCCTACCAAAGATATTTTGCATAAACGGCTTCAGCCGGGTGCACGTATTTTCTTATCAATGGTATAACCAACACCAGTTTCCAATTGGCTTACCAATGAATTTCTGCAAGTCAGTTTATAAAAAAGTTGCTCTTTATTACATTAAATACCAATAAACCTTTAATATCTGTGTCCTTAAAAGTTAGGAGATGCCACCAAAAAATTAACCTTAAAAATAAAAACTAAAAAAAGTTTAAAATAAGAAGTTTTTTGAAAAAAAAACACATTTTCTAAAAACTCTTTTTCTTTAACATACGATTAGCAAGGGCTTAAAAATTACAGGTACTAAAGAACGTCTTCTGCGTCAAATAAAGTACTGAGCAGCATCAATCAACATTTCTATCTTTACAACCCTTTACTTTTTAGAAATTTAATAAATACTTGAAATAAATTTCCAAACAATCTTGTAAAAGTTTAATATTTAAAATTAAAAAAAAACTGAAATACTTTATGTATATTTCGAATCAAAAGGGAGAAAAAATATTTTCAACAACTTAAATGCATTCGAATAAAGATGATGACTGAGAAAAATACTTCATCCATTCTAACAGGGCTCATCCAAAGAAGAAATAATAAAAATTTTATAAAAGAAATTTTTGCAATACAAACTAAGACACAAAGTCTCTGTTTGTATTTTAAAAGCACACAAAAAAAATAAATAAAAATAAAACAAGAAGCAAACAATTTAAGATTTAATAATATAAAAAGGGAAGAATTTGTAATTATTAGACAGGAAATGGCAAGAAAAAATACTTTGCAATTTCCTTTTAACAATGTTGTTCTTCAAGAAAGCAATACGACAAGTAAAATTATTGTTTGTTACTGCATAAAACTTGTTAAACGGAAGGCAAGAAAACTCCTTAAGCATTTCTTCCTTTCCATTTAATATCCTTAAATGTCATTCCTTTTCTAAGAGTTTAAAATAAAATGGTGATAATGTTTGTAATAAAATATAGAAACTGCAAAATGCAGCCAAGAGGGGAAAATAAAACAAGAAAGTATATTTTATTGCAATGGAATTGGGCGTGTTCTTATTGAACTTTTTTAATTTATCAGGATTTTAAAAGAAAGATGACACCGTGTAGTTGAGTTAAGTGATGAAAGGAAATGTATAAAAATTATGTTTATTATCACACAACGGGTCTATTAAGACGATATATTTAAGATATTAATTCTACAACTCCTTTGTTTTTTTCTTAAACTTTTTAGCAAAGATTACAATTTTTTTCCATTGAAACCGTACAAGTTTCACGTGAAGATGCTTGAAATATAAAATATTGCTTTTAAGGTTTCTTTGTTAGTGCGTCAATCACGGTTAAACGAATAAACTGATTTTAATGAAATTTGAACACGCGTAGCAGAGGAGAAAAACTTCCTCATTTTTCAGAATTTGTGTGTATCCGAACCGATTTAAAAACTAAATCGATTTTAATAAAATTCGAAAAATACATAAGTCCTCAAGTAGCAGTTTAAATAAGAAATGTAAAGGATTCTTTCTTTTCAGCATGATAGAACTTAAAATTGTTAAAAATAACACTTAAAATTATTTTGACGAAAAATCTTTTCTTATTACTTTCAGTAAACTCTGGCAATTCATTATGAATAAGCTCACGCTTGACAACGCTATCCAAGTTTACTTTGAAAATCGGTCATCAATTCGAGCAACTTATAGACGACATCCTAATTTTTATGGTGCACATAATCGTCCGTCTGAGCAAGCCATCCGTCAAACTTGGGATAGATTTTGTAGGATGCAATAATACCAGTATGTCGAGGGAATGTGCGTGCTGAAGAGAATATCGCTGCTGTAATCGAAAGTGTGGAGAAAAACCAAATTTATCGATTCGAAATGGGGCTCTGTCAGTCCACTACTTGGAAAATTTTGTGCAAAGATATTGGCCTACACCCGTATAAGATTCAGCTACTGCAGAAATTAAAGCCATGAGACCATTATATGCGTCGTTCTTTTGCCGACTGTGCTCTAGAGCAGTTAGGAACTGACCCGTTGTTTTATAGCCAAATTGAGTTTAGTGATGAGGCTCATTTTCTGGCTGGAGACCAATCCACAGCATACCCCACAGACTCCATTGCATCCAGAAAAATGCACGGTTTGGTATGATTTACATGCTGGTGGCATCATCAGACCTTTTTTTTTAAGTTGAGGCCGGATCTAACGTTACGGTCAATGGAGATTGTTACCGCACCATGATTAATAATTTTTTATTTAAAAATATGAAAGACATGGATCCGAACAAAATTTGGTTTCAACAAGAGTTATTGAAATCAAAACTTGACGATAAGTTTACATCGAGATTTGGACCTGCCCCAAGGTTTGACATCTCTCGACTATTTTCTGTGGGGCCACGTGAGGTCACTGGCTTATGCTAATAAGCCAGCAATAATGAACGCCTTGGAGGCCAAATTGGTTCATATTATTTGTGACATACGGCCAGCAGTACTTGAAAAAGTGACACAAAATTGGAAGTCTAGAATGTGCTTTGCCTTGGTCAGCCGCAATTTAATTTTTTATATTATTTATTACAATTTAAAGTTATATCGGGCTTGTTTCCAAAGCTAGGATTTAGATGAGAGGAAAAGGCGAAAAATGGGAATTTACGGCTGCACTGATTTAAATAAAATCATAGGTCGCCATTTTTTCATTTTACATTTTCACTTTAAAATTAATTTTCTATCCCTCCGACAACTTTTTTCTTAGACTACTTTTCGAAACTAAATTTAAGCAAATAACTTTGTCATGCGAAAAAAACCTGTGCAATGGAATTCGTCTAATTTATTGTTGTACTATTTATTTTTTGGCATTTTCAGCATAAGTATTTTAAGAACAGCGCGTTACTCATTTGCAAAAACTTTCAAAGTTAGTTTTGGGAAACATGCTTTATTTTATATCCTTAGGCCTTCTAAGTCACTTCATGTTGTTAAAAAAATTAATAGTACGATACCAGCAACGTCAGCTTAATGTTTGCGTCACCTCAGCTTTACAAAGTTTACAAATGACGTAAAGATTTCATGTGGTTTTGAAATATAAAAAAAAAAATCACCAATCAATGATTTTAGTTGCAAAAAGGAACCTTGTGGAAGAATTGATTAAATAATGTACAAGCAAACATATTTAAATAAAATTAAATATTTTTGTAATGATTTATATAAAAAAATAAATGCTAAGTAAATTAAAGACATGGGAATATTATTAAACAATATAATTAAAAAAAACAACATTGTACTATTTTTTAAATGCTTAAGACTTATTATGTATTTCGTAGTTCATTTAGATCCAATCAATCAATAGAGTGCAATAAATTCTAAAAATATAAAATAACCGAAAAATAATAAGGCCGTTGACTTCTATTTAAAAGATTATTGCAAAGAAATAAAGCACCTTCGATGCATTGTGGTTTCGAATATCAAGATAAATAACGACATATCGGATGTAAAATAAACTGAAGATTTTTAAGTACAACTAAATTTAAGCGACATTTTTCGAGTCTGAGGAGGTGTAATTCGCCTTTTATACACCTACTCTAACTTGTTGCATTAAATTTTAATATTCAAATACTTGCAAAGAATAAAATAAAAAAGAGCTTGACAAATATGGCTTTTCCACAAAGAATGTGACATTAAAAGAACATCTAAGACCAGACTTACACCATGCAACTTTTTGAGTCATTTTTTTCTCTCAATTTTCTATTTAAGTTGCAGCGTTATGCGTTAACTAAAAGTAAACATTAGCAAAAATAACACCCCTTCAAAACTCAAGCAATACCATTTTGATTACTCCTTCTGCTTCACCAACAAACAAAAATTTCATTAAAAATTGCATTGTGTAAATGCCGTATAAGACAAATTAAACAAATAAGAGTGATAAATTTAGCTATCCCGAAGGTTATATGAAGCGTATCACCATATACGTAACTCTAGTTTAGACAAAGTAACTCCAATAAAAAAAACAAGTATTATTAAGTACTATATAGAATTTAACATAAATATGTCATTGGCTCTTAAGCATTAAAAAAAATTTAGTATTTTCTTAAAGATCTCTTTAAAAGCTTTTACATGATATCCATATTGGTATTTTTAAAAATGTGGTACTCAAACCTACTTTCCTTTGAAAAGTTCAAAGCCCTATAATTTGAAAAATAATGCCTTTTTTTTTCTTATTTTTAATTCGCTATTGTACTATATATTTGTTTTTTTTTTTGGTTGATTCAAGTTACTTCACTAAAAAAGTTTTGTTCCAAATGCTATAAAAAAATTAAAGGCAGGCAGGGTTTTTTGTCCTTTGCCTCAAAGGACATTGTTCAGTCAATGATTTTCAATAGCAAAATTTTTTAAACTGTGTCTGATCGATTGGCGTATTTTAATTTTTTCTAGCTCATCCAATACTTGGTAAAGTTGTTTTCAATACTAACACGGATGGACAGACGCACATCGCTCAATAGACTTCGCTGTGCATAAGAACATAGAATTTATATGTACTATGGTTTCGGAAATGGATTTTGTAGAAACTACACACGGAATGACAAACTTAGGTATATCCTCTCGCCACTTGTGGTGTAGGCGTCGCAGACATATACATGAAAACTCCCATATCATGTGAAAAAATTAATTCTGAAAAGCCAAAGAATTTTTTTCACACTTTTAACTGTTTCCATTGAAAAAATTATTTTCGAGGATTCAGATCACGTTTGAAATTTTTTTTTTTTGGTTATTTTAGATCTGTCAAAAACTCTAGATTAGCAAAAAAAAAATATATATATATATACTGTAACTTCGTTAATGATCTAAATTTCGCTTAAAACTTTGCTTTTCGCGCGTTTATATTATAGATTCTTTAATGGAGAAGAGTAAAGAGCAGGTGACAAATAAAAAACTTTAGTTCACCCCAAATATCTTTATTATTAAACGACTGTTTAATGTTTATGTGGCTTTTTTATTTTTGTGGCTGCAAAACACAGACATTTCTGAAACGGTTTTGAAAAATTTTTCTAACAGATTAGTCCGTTTTAAAAAAAAGTTATGAACCATAAAGGGCACCGCTTTAAAATAAAAATACAGTATCACAAAAACAAATCTAAAAATTAAAGGCTGTTCTCATAGCTGACATAAATTAACTTATATACGCCTATCTTTTGAACCTTTATAGACAAACGCTTGAAAATAGGATAGATAATCGATTGATATGAGCGTTATAGTAACAAGTTTTTATATTCAAAATTATAAATTAAAGGGTGCTTCAATAGTTAATAGAATTTGATGTATGTAGTCATACTTTTGAAACATAGACAGACAGATGAAATCGGTTTTGAAATCGATGTTTTTTTTTCTAAAGAATTATTTATATAAAACAAGTAAGGGTGCTATATTCAGCTATTCCAAATCTTATATACCCTTCAACATCTACTTAAATGTAGTTTAGTGAAGTAACTCAATCAAAAAAGCGAATATTGAGGTGACAGAGAATTAAAAAATAAAAAAATTTGGTACTTCATAATTATAATTTTATATAAAAATGACATCAGCTTTTAATGGGTTAAGCATTTAAAAAAAAATTTGTGTTTCCTTAAAGATCTTTTCAAAAGCTTTTAAAATGATACCCATATTGATATTTAAAAAAATTTAAAAATTTCAAAACCGCGTAACTCGAAAATATTGGCGAGCGCCAGTTTTTTCACTTGATGTTTTTTTTATTTTTTAGTTCTCGAATTGTTCAAAATGACATGAAAAAATTAGAGGTAGGCGTGGTGTTTTGCCCACTGCCGCGAAGGACATGGACCAATCATGCTGATTTCCGATAGCACCTCTTTCGACAAATTGACATATTTATTTATTTTGCCGAGTAAAACCCTTTTTCCACGTTTTGTGGTGCATGGTATAAAAAAACAATTTATTTTAAGAGCGTAAATACACACTCAAAATATTATGTAGGTAAATTTAAATGAAAAAACAATTTTAACAACTACTTTTTAATTTAAAAAACGGTCCACTTACATTTCATTTAAATTAAACGTAATATGTAAAAACAAGTAATTTTTCTTTTATTCCAACGCAAAAAAAAACAACCTACCAGAAAAGTAAAAAGTACTGTTTTTTCATTTATTTAAACTAACAAAATGAAACCTAGCAAAACATTAATAATAACTGTTTCTGTATTTATTTTAATGTATAAAATTTAACCTACTTAAACAGTAAAACTAACTGATTTTTCTTTTATTCCAAATCTCTAAAAATAACCTACGAAAACAACAAAAACTAAAGATTATTTATTATTTTAAATATTAAAAGTTATTACTTTATTTATTGATTATTTATTCTACATATTTTGACAGAAAAATGCTATTTTTTCTTCCAATTTTCGTTCCTTCTTGAAAATCAACGGATTACAGGATTATTCCATGCTGAAAAAATAATGTACTGTTAAAAAAATGTTTATATTTGTGGAACCAATACTTAAAGAATATATCGCTCATTTACTACTAGAACGCTTTAACTCAAAAAAATCATTGCGAGATAATCGCAGTTGAAGTTTTTGACTTGTAAAATTAGAAATAAAAAGTAACTTTAAAAAAACTTGCATCAAATATATATTAAAGAGGGTGTTTTGGACAAATAAAGTGGAATGTTTTAATTATGACTTTATTGCTGTAAAAACACATTCACTACCGTGTCATAAACTAAAATGTGTCGTCATTTATGAAAACAAAAACCGAGCTTTACTGCGTTCGTAAAAAGCGGATACATTTTGAAAAGATCACCTTTTCATATATACAGTCACAATACGAAATGTGACGATGTTGTAGAAAGCGATGTGATCTTCACGTAATGAAGTTTACTCCACAACTGAAATGTGTTGTTTTTATTGACAAAGTTTCTAAACATGAAACGAAATAACGGCCCATTCTCTTCAAAAGTGAAAAGTATAAAAGGCATAAATAGTATGGCCAAAAAATCTGCATGATTAACACCAAAATTTTACATTTCCAGTTATGACGTTATATAATTAAAAAATTTATATAACTGACCTTAATTTGAGACCAACAATGGTCCCAAGTAGGCTTTGGCACCACGGCTACCTGCCTTAATTCTCTACCTGCATAAAGGGAACATATTTTTTTTAACATAATGCAAATTTTTAATGCTATGTAAATTAGGTACCAATTCTTTTTTGATATTTTTCTTACATAAATTATTTTGTTCTAAATTTTTTTTGTAACTCACGTATTTTCCAATAGTTTACATTGTTTTATTTTACATTTTCAAGCTATTGTAAATGAGTGCTTTTCTACTTACGATTTTTTTAATTAGGTATTTAATTTTTAATGAAACAAGGTAAAAATTATGACTGCACCGAAAATCAGTATTTTTTTGTCGTTTGTTTTTCTATTTTTCTAACAACAGTAAAAAAAAGTTAAATAAAAATGTTGTTCCCAAACAACCATATTTTTCATTTATTTTTAACTTTACTGAAAACTTCTTAAATAAACTGCAAACAGTTAATGTTCAAATTTTTTGAGTGCACTATTCTCTTGGTGAAGGGTATATAAGATGTGGCACATCCGAATAGCAGTGCTTACTTTCTTCTTTTAACATAATATTCCGTTCACTTTTTAATTTAGTTTTGCAACATTAATGTAATAAAAGACGAATAGTACTTTCCCAAATTACTCAACTTTTCTGACAGTGCAACTTTATAATACTTTGTGTTCATTTTTAGACATCATTGTTTTAAGAGTTATAATAATTTTTGAAACCCTTCAATTTTGAATTATTTACGTGTATTTGCAGTTTTTTATTTTTCATTTCTCACTTTAGCGCCAATGTTATTTATTTATGTCACGTTTTGACGCAAGAATACGATGATTTGAAATGATTATTTAAAAATACAATCTGTTAAGAATTATAATTCCAAAATAATTGTTCTAAATCACAGCAGCCTGGATTCGTTGTAGTCGAATTGAGCCTAATATTTGTAATGTGCTAAAAAATAATCGTTTTGAAAAACATTTTTAAACAATAAAACTAATAACCGGTTCTTTATTAGATGTACAGAATATGAAACTAATCAAGGTTTAATTTTTTTGTTTTTGTTTTTAATAGTTTGTCAGTTTACCCTCCCCTTAAGGATGCAATTTTAGTGTTTCACTTTTTTTTTTAGCAGTCATACACTCATTCCTGCTCATTTTTGTATTATTAAGGACATCAGATTTTGAAAGTGACTTTACATGTTTGTACGTCCCTTTTTCCAATTTTGTTGTTGTTGTGTATTTGCTACACAATTTGGAGGTCGCCTGTTTTATATGACAGGCATTCATTCATTCGTTCTAACATTTCATTATCTGAATGTCTTCTTTTGTATCTGTAGATTTTCTGAAAATCTTTTATGTTTCTCTGTTTCTGACGCCTCATGTCACATTTTCGTTTATTATTAATGCTGTAGAAGCAGTGTGAGTTTATTCCTTTTTATTGCAACTTGTGCTGGCTGAATATATGTCTATTGTTATGGGTTGGTTCGTTCTTCTGTTCTGTTCTGCTCTGTTCTGTTCTGCTTAGTTTAGTTTTCAGTTTTTTTTTTTGTCATTTTATTACAATTCTTTTGTGGTTTTAATAGATGTTTGAATGGATTTGATTGCTTCTTACTTTAGGGAATATTATCTTGTATCTTTTAAAGACTTGTGCATGTGGTTTTCAATGACTTCTAGGATTCGTAGTGATTCTGTCAGTCTGTTAATTTAGTTTCTTGTTCGGCTTTTAAGTTGAAATCTATTTTATTTTGCTGCATATGTGAATCATTAATGACTGTCTGTTCTTTGTATCACAAAAAAAAAAAAAAAATGTTAATCATAATGATCACAAAAATTATACTGTCCCTAATACATTTTTTTTTTTTTGTAGTTTATGGTTTTCTTTGCAGTTGTTTTTTATCTTAATGATTTTTCTTGATGACAATATTAGTTTTGCCCATTAAATTCAACGACAATTTAGCATTTATTTCTTTTTATGGCCTGATCACTTGTATGAGATTATTCACATTGAAAATGATAACGGGGTTTTTTTGTGTTTTTTCGTGAGTTGTATTTTTAAATTGAAACGATACGATATTTTTTGTGGAAATAATTAAATGACTCGGATGAAATTTAATAAACTGTGGTCAAATTCAACTTAACATCTGTTTTTTACACAGAATTGATTATTTACATATGAGTAATTTGTTTTTAAAAGTTTATTGTTTAATAAAGTTGCTTACCATGAAGGGATATTAAATGAAAGTTTCATTACCTTTTTTAATGGTACTTTTACAAATTAGATTTTATAAAAAGTCAGGTAGCTGTTGAGGCTCATATTTATATTGATAAATTATATTATCATACGTTTTACTTTCGTCAATTTTTGGAAAATTATGTTTTTGAAACTAATTTATGTTTGCAGAGGCAGCTGTGGTTCTACAGCCAAATGGTAATTTTACAAATGACCGAGAAGGCTAGGATGTGCAAGAAAAGATAGAAAGAAGATTCAAGTGTAAGTAAGAATAAATTCACAATAAAGGAAGAAAAAAAGGGCAGGAGCGATAGAAAGGCCGGAAAACATAATCAATCAGAGCACAAAGTTACTGCACCCGGACAGTCTAGCAGCTGATTTCCTCCAGTCAAATGAAGGCCAGTTTGTATATGCAGTCAAGTAAATCATCTAGTTAAGACAACGGGCTAGATTATGAAGATCAACGGCAGGACGCTGGCTGCAGACAGAGAGAGGGATGACACACAAAACTATTAATGGCACAACCAGATTTCCCCTATTTTTTGCCACTTCATTCGTAACACAGTTGCCAAGGGAAGGTCTTCCCTTTTTCGCTGTTTTATGCGTGTTTAAAATTTGTTTCCAGCATTGGGTACCGCCCTGCCATCCTCAATAGAACTACTGTGGTGAAAGTGTATCGGAATCGTGCTTTTATTATTAAATTTCTGAGTCTTAAGTTTTTCTCCTAATAATGTAATATTATAGTTTGTACAATAAATTTAATTTGAATTGAATTTGAATTGAATATTAAATTTCTGTTTTTTTCAAGTTTAGTTTTTCGTATGATATTATACTTTTTAAGCGTTTTTAAACAGATTTTTATCTTTTACAAATTGTTCAAAGAGTTCTTTTAAAGATTGTAGTCCTGTCTGTCTTTTTGACAAGATTTGAAAGTCGAAAAACCAGCCAGATGTTACTACTACGAAATGAATTTCCTTAGAACGCTAGTTGATTTATCTAATATAAGAAATTATAAATACCGTAGAATGTATAAATAAATTGTTTGCGAAAGGAAAACATGATGCTTTTTAAGACGTGGATATGAACAAATGAAATATTATTTCAAATATTGTATTCTAACCCTAAATACTATTGCCAAAAATAAATTTCTGCGTTCTCTTACTTGTTTCCATGTTTCTCATAAGATCTTATTATTTTCTAATTACTTATTTCTACTTAATTACAAATTTAATGTTTCCATAAATAAAACAAACGTTACGAATAAAAATTAAATTGTCACAGAAATAATGATTTAAAAAAATGAATTTTCCATTAATTTTTTTAGTTCTTTTCCACTTCAAGAAAGAATCGAAAAAGGGAAAAAAGAGAAAATATTAAATAATCTTTTTTTTAAATCATAATGAATAAAGCTTGTAATTAAAATTTTTTAATGACGTTAAAATATAAAAATAATTTCACAGTTAAAACAAAAAAGAAAAAAAGTAGAAACAAATAAGCAAACAAGCAAATAAGCGAGAAAAAAAGTTAGAAGAATCCTTATAAAATGTCCTTATAATAAAGAACACTTCTCGAAGACAAACAGAAATTATTGCTGTTAAAAAATATGTAGTGCAAGTTAAAAAACAACCACCACTGTCGCCCCCCTCACAAACTCTTATTGCAAGAGCTGTGTTCTGCATAAATAAAATAAAATTTCTCTAAAGACTTATAACCCAGTGCTCTTCGCACTAAAGAGGAAAAAATTATAAATTTCACAATTAATTGAAGGAAATTTTATAATGCTGAAGTCAGCACGAAAAAAAATTAAGTTAAATATTTACATTCGTGTGTTGGTGTGTTGTGCCATGAATTCATTTGTGAAAAACGTTCCACAACATGCCTACACTTTAATTGGCCCCAAAGGGCATGATGCCAACATTTTCACAACCCACTCCAACAATATACAACAAAAGTAACAACGGCAACTACTTTACACCATTACTGTCAGCAGCACACACACACCCACTGTGTGTTCATAAATAAAGGATGGCAGAGACAACCAGAAACATACACTTCTTATAAAACGGGTAAAAATGGAATGTTTTTCAAAATGCAACAAAATTTAAACTTAAATACAAGGAATTTTATTAAAGACATTTTTAACAAAAGGGGGATATAATGCTCTTAATCGATACTTTAAAATCTGTTTGTGTTTTCACAAAAATTTCCGTTTAAAGAGGCAGGCAGAAAAAGGTGAATTAACTATCAGTCTGTTAGTCAGCCAATCAGCCAGTCAGTCAGCCAGCCAGTCAATTTTATAGTATTTTGCAATGCTTACAACACATTTCAATACACACTCCTAAAAATCTAGCATAACTAAAGACACCTTTTCATTGCCACAATGAAAAGTTTACGTTATGCCAGCTATAGATAATAAATAATTGCAGATAAAGAACATTCCTTTATGTTGCATGTGTAAATAATTTATATTTTAAATATTTTTGAAAAAAATTTCAGACTCATACTTAATGACTTTTTGAAATTTATACGCACATTATGTTCTAAGAAAAAGGAATCTTAATGTTTTTTTTTTTAATTCTATGACGAAGTAACAATATTCAGTCGCTGATGTGTAAATAACTTAAAAATTTACACAAAGTTTTCAGACATAACGAAATTAATTTTATATGTAGAGTAATGAAATTAAATTGAAAAGAATTTAATATTTAAAAATAAAATACAACACATTGGGGTTGAAGACAACACAAGTAATTTTAAAATAAAACCCAGAAGAGTCTTTCAAGCAGTTAGAAACCCTTTAATCCCTTAAAAAATTAAGATTAGAAGATTGCTATTTCTCAATGATAAATACTTTATTTTTTTTAAGTTTATAGCTAATGATACACGTTAAAAATTAACCATGATTGAGATGACCATAACATACAAACGTATTATGATTGCACCTTACGATGATCTAATCATATTATTGTTAATAATCTAGATAAATCCGTTTTTTAACCGACTTCACAAACATAAGGAGATTATTAGTTCGACTGAATGTTTGTACCTACAGAACTCAGTCATTTCTTAACCGATTATGAAAATTATTTGTAATTTAATAGATTGTGTTTACAGATTGGTCCCGTTTTAAAAACATTTCATAATCTTAAATATTAAAGAGTTTCCCCATACAACATACATGTTTTTCAAGTGTATTATGAACCGTGAACGGCACACGCTAAAATTAAAAAAACTGAGTATCATTATGGCTCCCAATAGCAAAGAGTAATTAAAAAATAAATCTAAAATTTACAAGGTTTCCTCATAGGTGACGTCACTTGACCTATATAGACGAACGCTTGAAAATTGGATAAAATGCCGATTACTATGACTGTTATAATAAGTACAAGTTTTAAAAATTGTAAATTAAAGGGTGCCCCAATAATTAATTTAATTTTATTAATATGGCCATATTTTTGAACACTTGAAGTCCGCTATAACAGCCTGTTTAAAATTTGGAAATGAAAATTAACGGGTGTTCCAATAGTTGATACAATTTGATGTATGTGGCCAAACTTTTGAACCGTTATAGACAGGCAGCTGAAATTTATAATAAACCTGTACAGCTAAATCCGCTATAAAAAAAGTATAAAATTTTAATTTAGAAATTAAAGAGTGTTCCCAAAATTGATGTAATTTGATCTATATATGGGCGTATCTTCTGAACTGTTATTTACAACTAGTTGAAAGTTGGAAAAAATGTCCACTACTACGTCTGCTATAATAAGAAATATGAATATATAAAATTATAAATTAAAGGGTTACTTGATGTAATGTGATGTATATGGCCAAAATTTTGAACAATTGTAGACAGACTGTTTAAATTTACTAAGAAAATATATTGACAAGTCTGCTATAAAAACTGGTATAATATGTGGATTTGGAAATTAAAGGGTGTCCCAATAGTGAATATAATTTGATTTATGTTGCCAAATTTCTAAGCCGTTATAAATAGATAGCTAAAATCTGTTTTGAAGTCGTAGGCCGGCTATGCAGAACATTTGTGGTAAACGAAGCCGGTGTTGGTTATACCATAGAGGAGCATATCTTTGCGTCCGGCCGAAGGACAGCTATGCTGGTAATCTTTGGTAAGCGAAGCCTTCGTTGTTTATGACACTATGTCCATACTAAAAACGACAATATGTCCCTGCACATTATGTCACTTCAGAGTGCGACATAAAGTCGTGGATACTATGACATGTCACCAACATTTTTAGAACAAGAACGAACACAAAACGAAAAATCTGAAACTTTGTAAAAGCATTTCTTAACTACGTTTACACTTATGAATTTCGTATATACTGTTTGAATACAATTGGGTTTGTATTATTAATTCTATTTAGGGTTGAAACAATACAGCAGCTAAGGTAAGTATAAGAGACACCTCTTTGATTAATTGTAATAATAATAATAATAATAATAATAATTGTTATATAATTTTTAGGTTAATTAATTACGGTAAGTAAAATTCACGTTGATTTCAAAAACGTTTAGAGGCAAGTGACTAATTAATATTTTTTAGCTTAATAGGAAACTTCGGTTTTGGAAGAAAATCGTTCTATTTAAAATTCACCTTTATAATTTAGTGCTGACAAAGTTCTTTCAAAAGGCAACATTTTGTGGCATTGCAGTGCTTTAACTAACATTAATTATGTTAAGATATAGAAATAAATATTAATTCATAGAAATTTTTATTGATTTATAAAATAAGTGTCCATGAATATGGACACTGTTATCTATTAGTGTTCCTCTTAGAGGGTGCGCCATTTGAGCTAATTTGCTGGGAAGAGGTCTCAGGAAAAAATACCCATTAGTAGAACCAAAAAAAAAAAACAGAACTTTCTAATTTGTTAAAGACTTAACGAACAAGTAAAATTTCATATAATTAGCATCGATGGAATAACTTTTGCACCTGGACTACCTAAACTAAAATTGTGTTCAAAATATAAGGCAACCAAGAAAGAGGGTCAGCTATTAAATATAATGTGCAGCGTTATGCTTAAACTAAAATAATTTCAATTGTACAATCTTTCAAAAATAGTCCCACGTAATATATTTGCTTTTGACGAACTACCGCCCTGCCAGCCAAGGGTTTGGTCCTTCATAACTAAAAATTTCTACCGTCAGCGTCCTCCTAGTTAAGTCTAAGCCGAACGGAAACTGTGTTTCTGTCGACCTCCAATTTTATTGTAATGCGCATATGGAGCTTAATGTGCATAGATATATCGTCTTTAGTACTAGATAGCTGCAGACAAGATAGCCTCACAAAGGATAAAGAAGTTAGCCTGTAGAGGAACTCCGATTTCAATATACAAATACGGAAACCGGAAGAAATTAGTAAGAACCTCGAACATTGGGGCAGATAAAATACTAATATATAGAGTCATAGAAAATTAAAAAATAAGAGTTATGGGCTTCTGAAATTTTCAGAGAAAAGTACGATAGTGCACCATTTTTTTAAGATATAAATATAGGTATCATTAAAAGCTTTTAAAGGATCTTTCAGGCAATACTCAAGTTTTAAAAAATGCTTAACCCATTAACAGCCGAAGACATTTTTATGCAAAATTTTGTATTACTTAATTTATTTTTCCTAATTTTTGAAGTCTCCTCCACCCCAATATTTTTTTTTTTTTTTTGGTTTTTTTTGGTTAGGCTTACTTCACTAAACTACATTTACATTGGTGGTGAAAGATGGATAAGAATTAATGCAAGTCTTTTTCTATAGGGAAATGCTACGAAAAATATTAAGAAGCAAAGGCAATTTGAAGAGATGCTCAACAAAAACAAGTGCTCGTTTTAAGATGGCAGGACTATTTGGATGTGAGTAACAACAACAGCTTTTTTTATCCCTGTAATTTCAGACTTGGCATAAAAGAAATTTTTGGCAGCTCGGTTTTCGTCTTCGCTCATGTCCAAATTTATGTGCTTGGGACACACCTTACCTATAGCATTACAAACTTCTTTGATGCAGTTTGACACAGTTCGTTGTTCCAAGCCAGCAAACCGGTCTTTGCCGCTTTGCTGTTGGACCTCCCTTGCCCAAGGCACTTAAGTGTAGCACCTAATTTGATTCATGCTGTTACAGAAAAAAATCTCAGTTTTGTTGGCAGCTGCGCCCTAATGCTCTCCAACACATATTTAAAAGCTTCCTTAAGCCGGAAATTTCGCACAAACCTACAAATAAAAATCTTTAGTTACATACAACACATATAATAAATTGTTACTTACATTACATTCGTTAAAAGCCAATTTCACAATAACGAATGAAAACTTAAGCGAAAGAAAGTCAGTCACTCACTTTCGAGTCTTTTTGGCTTTCTGTGTGTCACTCACTTTCGTTCGCTTATGCTATAAACATAATCATGTCCACCGACCATCGACTACAAGATGTCAAAAATAGAATACATGCGTGCTTATGAGAATAAATTTTTTGCAGCTACACGACTACCGACTACACGGCTACTTTTGTAGCCCGTAGCCAACTTAGGCTAATTTCTATTTTTCTTGGCTACAAAAAACAGATTAGTGGTGCCAATACAATAAATGCATGAAATGGTGTTTTTAAAAACGCAATACATTAAATATCGCTATTAAAAACGCGAAAAACTTTTATAGTGGCACCATTGAAAAATAATAATCATCTGTTAATTTGTTTACATTTTTCATCAGTTTATTACTTTATCTCGAAGGGGGAACATATGCGCGCGAGCAGATTTAAAAAAAAAGTGAAGTTATAATTGAAGTCGCAACGCGCACAGTTTTTATTCAACAGGATTTTCCACTTCCTATATGAAGGTATAGGTTGATGTGCAGTTCCTGGAGAGACTAGTAATATCAAAATACTTGTGGGATACCTTGGCGCTGTAGTTATATACCCCTGCCATTATTAAATTAAGATTTAAAAAAAAAAAAATACATTTTTCATTTACTTTTTGTTTGTGAAATTTTCCATTTAGTTCTTTTTTCATAAATTTCTAATTTGTTTCATTTATATTTATTTTTTGGGTTTTTTATTGAAATTGATAAGTATATAATAGTAATTTTTACTGTTTATATACATTTATTATATTGTTTAATGTAAATGTTTAGTTCAATTTACATGCAAATATGGACGTGGACACTTAATACACTGAAGTCTTTGTTTCCACAATTTTAGCAATAGTATTTATAAAGTTAATTGAATTTTCTTGAGACATTTAAATTTTTTTTTTACACAAATTCACTTAAAAAAATCAAGTTTGTTTTGGTTAACTTAAATACATACATGTATGTCAAAACACATGTTTTTTTTGTAGTTAGTGGTCGATGGTCGTTAAAAAAATTAAGTAGCTGGCAACTTGGCTATTTTTGTAGCCAGCTACTTTTGTAGTCGGTAGTCGATGGTCGGTAGCCTTTGATTGTGTTTATAGCATTACACTTACGTTTATAAATTTTTTTTTTTTACGTTTTAAGAAACCAAGGTAGTACCACATCGAAAGTTTCTGTACATTTTAGCGATTTTCTTTAACAGTATAAAAAATACTACGTAATTATTTGAATGCTAACACAACCGTGCGTAGCAGTGATCAGCTGCTTACAAATAAAAATAAAAGATACACCAATGGTTTTGTGTTATTATTTGTATTAAACAATTAAAAAAACAAACAAACAAATTAATTAGAAAAATTAAATTATATAAAAGTGTTACTCAATTCTTTAACCCACTCCAATTTTGAAATTATAATCGTGAGTATCATTTTATTTCTTAAAAGCAAGTGCTTGTATTATCATTTTCTTCGTCAGCACAGATGGATATAACAGTCGCTATTCATTTTTTGGACACTTCAGAGGATGAAGCAAACAATTTCCATTTAAAATGAAATCAATTATTGTATTTATTTTTACACTTACCATTTGTTATCCATTATTAATTTATAATTTTAAGTTAATTTTTAATACAAAAGTATTACTTTTTTTATAATGTTATTATTTACACGAACATAAAATAACAAGTGACCGATTTTGAAATTTGCGTTCGCAGTGTTGACAACACCTTCTTTACACAGAAATCGGCTTTTGTATGAAAACACTTACGTTTTCTTTCGAGTTGTCGTTCGTGCCATCGTTCGCATAAGAGTAAGATTGTGAAACTCAAATCAGTTTTCTTTCGCTTAAAATACGAAAGAACATATTCTTTCGTTACTGTGAAATTAGCTATAACTGCATAAAAGCTACACCATTGCGTAGTAGGATTTTACGTTTTAATGGCCCGTCTTCTTTTTCCATCCAAAGGGCAACCGCATCCATTTTTATAACGCAAAACTATTTCTTGCTAACTTTTTATATTTTTATTTTCATATTTTGCTACCAATGTTGTATAATACATTCTTCGAAAGTGGTGCCAAAACTATTTCAATAAGTGGCAGAACTTTTCACTTGATCGAATTCCACTTTCGAGCTGTTCATACCTTCGATTAGAGTTACATGGTAACCACTTAGAGCTGTTGTAGTGTTGTAACAAATATCTATATAAATATTAGCAACAACACTTGTACTACTATTGTGGAATCCGTGGGCTTAACACACTTACAGCCAGTATATATATATACATACATATGTATATCAGAAAATAGTATTCAACGCAAAATGTGTCTTATTTACCTTTACATTGAAATAACAAAAACGGAAAACCATACTGAATGAAAAAATTATGTTTAATTATGTCGGAAATAAAAACAGATATTAACTTCTTTTCAAATAATTATTTCTTTAGAACTGTAATAAATAAGTAAAAACGATAATGATGCTGATACAGTTAATGTTACTGTTCGCACTGATGTCGCTAATAATAATGATGGGAATATTGTAAGTTGTATTATTAAAACTCAAAGTAAATAATAAAACTACTGTTATGAATTATTGCGACAAATTGCTTCGAAGAACTGAAACAATAAAGTAATTAAGTTTATAAAGACTGTACAAAAAATATTTTTAAAATTCGTAGTTCAATTTTTTTAATTAGTTGATGACAAATGCTTTCTATTTACTTTGATGATTTCAATTTAAATTCATATATACTAGTTAGGTTACAATACCTACTACAGGGTGTGCGTCGCGAAGATATACTACTTTGTTTTGCCAAAATTTTAGTAGACATTTGACTCGGAAGTTTATATGTGGCAGTCGTATTTTTCATCATGGAAAAATAGTCGAAAAACCAGAGTGTATTAATTGTTAAAACATTTTATCAAAAATAATCATCGATTACTGTGACGATGAGAAAGTTACGTGAAAGTTTTTGGAGCAACAACTGGCCAACAAAACGCACAATTAATTGTGTCGTGAATGATCTCGAAGAAGGAGGGTCTATAGGTTATACTAGAGCTGCAAAACTATCGATGGCACAATCGATAGTATCGATTGTTTTGTTTTAAGCAGACTATCGATAATATTTATTCGATAGTGATACTATCGACAAAAAAAGGCTACTAAAAATAAAGTCAATAAAAACAGTAAGACGACGACTGTGAAATGCAAAATGTAGCATCCAAATTTCGCCACCTGTAAACCTTTTATAATAATGGTTATCATTACATACATACTTATGTATATAAAGTGAAAATCTATTAATTATTTGTTGCAGATTTTCACAATAAGCTAGCTAACATAGTTTATTATTATTTTTTATTTTTTTTTTGTTCTGACGCCTTTTCAGCAATTAAACAATATATAAATATGTACATAGGTAAATAATCAAATGTGATCTCCTTTTTAAATGACTTCAAAATAAAAGAAGGATGTCATCAATTCAACTGCAGTTTTTTTTTGGTGTTTGTGCCTCCAGAACTCAGTCATTTCAAAAACGATTTTGAAAATTTTTGGTAGTATGATTGAATATGCTTACAGACTGATTTCGTTTTAAAGACAGTTCAGGATCTTAAAAATTAAAGGGTGTCCCCATACAACATACATACTTTTTACTTGTATTTTGAACTGTAAAGGGAACTTCAGTAAAATTTAAAATGACTGCGTATTACTATAGCTCCCAATAACAAAAAGTAATACGAAAATAAGTCTAAAAATTAAAGGGTGACCTTAGATGGGCCTCTATTTTGAACCGTTATAGACATACGATTGAAAATTGGACGGACTGTCGATTGCCAAATTAAAGGGTGCGCCAATATTTCATTTAATTTGATATATATGGCCATACTTTTGAGCAGTTGTAGACAGACGCTTGAAATTTACAACGAGCCTGTATTGCTAAGTCTGCTATAAGACCAAGCATTGAATTTGGATTTGGAAGTTAAATGGTGTCCCAGTAGTTGATGTGATTTCAAGTATGCGGCGGAGCTTTTGAACCGTTATAGACAGTACGCTGAAACTTAAAGGCACTTGTATTGCTGAGCCAGCTATATCAACGAGTTTATAATTTGAATTTAGAAATTAAAAGGCGTCCCATAATTGGTGTAATTGGACAGAATGTCATTTGCTATGGCAGTTATAGTAATAAGTATTAATATTTAAAATTATAAATTAAAGGGTGCCCCATAAATAAATACCTTTAGAACCTGTATTACTAACTCCGCTATTACAACAAATTTGGATTTAGACATAAACGGGTGTTCCAATAGTCGATGTAATTTGGTGTATGTGGCCGAACTTTTAAACCGTTATATACAGACATCTGAAATTTACAAGGGACCTGTATTGCTAAGTCCGCTATAACAAAAAGCTTACAATTTGAATTTTGAAATTAAAGGGTGTTCCCAAAATTAATATAACTTGTTCTATATGGCTGTATTTTTTTAACCCTTGTACACAAACACCTTAATTTTAGACAGAATATCCACTACTTTATTTGGTATAATAAGAAGTATAAAAATTTTAAATTATAAATTAAAGGGTTTGACAATAGTTGATATAATCTGATGTATATGGCCAAACTGTAGAACCGTTATAGAAAGTCGGTTGAAATTTACACAGAACCTGATTTCTAAATCTGTAATTTGATGTATACTGCCATTTGAACAAGTACAAAATTTATGAATATAAGGCTGTTCCAATAGTTAATGGAATCTAATTTTTGTGGCCACTCTCTTGAACCGTTATAACCGACAGATGAAATCTGTTTTGAAGTCCGTTTTTTTTTTGTAAGAATTAAGTTAAATCAATTCTCTTTAGTTAACTACAGTAGTAGAAAGAATTTTTTATACCCTTCACCACAAAAAGTGAAAGTCCCATAAGTTATATATATATTCTGACTTCTTATGCATAACGGAGTCGATTGGGCGATGTCCGTCTGTCTGTCTGTCCGACCGTTTGAGTGTTTTGATTTCACATAAAAAAGTGTCAAAGTGTGCTATTGGAAATCAACATGATCGGTCCATGTCCTTCGAGGCAGCAGGCAAAACTCCACTCCTACCTCTAATTTTTTCATATCATTTGAAACAATGAAGTAACTCCAATAACAGAAAAATAAATATATAGCGCGATAGAGAATTAAAAAATAAGAAAAGTGAAAAACTAGCGCTCACCCATATTTTCCGAGTTACGGGGCTCTGAAATTTTCAAATTTCTTTAAATATCTATATGGGTATTATTTTAAAGCTTTTGAAGAGATCTATAAGGGAATACTAAAATTTTTTTAAAATGCTTTACCCATTAAAAAATTATATATATGCAGTACTATTTTTTTTTTATTTTTTAATTCTCTCTCAAACCCAACATTTGCTTTTGTTAATGGAGTAACTACACTAAACTAGATTTACATATATAGATGATGAAGTGTATATAAGATTCGGCATAGCCGAATAAAGCACTCTTACTTGTTTAATTTTTTGTCGTTTTAATTTATTTTTTATTATTCTATATGGTTTGTTTGCCATGTTATTTTCTACAGAATTATATTTGTTTTGTTTGTTTTTTTTATTAAATATTAATGTATGTAAACACATGTCTGTATATTAAAAACATTGATATCAGCTTTCTTTTTACTTTAAGGAATGTTTAAAGATATTATATAAGAAAAATACATAATTGACATTTTTCCAAGAATCAAAAACTATCGATAGTATCGATGGCATCAAAAAATACTATCGAAACTATCGAATGGCGCCACTATCGATAGTTTTGCAGCTCTAGGTTATACGTCCAAGCATGGACAACAACGTACTGCAAGATCGGATGAAAACAATACGAGTACTGCTGCTCAAGAAATGGTTAAAAACAATCCATCAACCTCAATTCGACGCCGTGGTCAGGAGCATGTTCTTTAAAGAACAACTTTGTCCCACAATTTTGCACAAGAAATTTAACTTATTTCTATTAGGAATTCTGTTGACACAAGAGTATCCAATAGCATGTTACAGCTCCCATGACAACCCTGATTTTCCAAGAATTTAATTCTTAATCTGTTCTTGGATTGATTTTTGCTGTAAATCAATAGAGCTTAATCACACCTAAGGTTTATGGAAAGATTCAGCTTAAGAAGAATGAATTTACTGCCATTTAGAAAGAGATTTTTTCATTCCATGAATTATTGATGGTCGCACACAGCATATTAAAGAAAATCCTGGATAATGTTAAATTCTGCACATGCGGCATTTATTATTATTTTTTTTTATTAAATATGGACAACAAATAAATGCAGCGGGGAGCTTTTTCATTTATAAGTGATTTATGAACATCATAAATGAAACTCTTAAAAAAATAAAAGTTTCTACAACAGAAAACCCAGCCAGGGTGGTCAAATCGAAAACGTGATTTTATAATAAATTTAAAATGAAGACATTGAAACTGAGATATGTTATGGATGAAATAGTTTTTCTTCACCGAAACTAGAAAAATTTAGTTTGTGATCCTCGAAGCTGAAAAGACACTGCTGGCCTGAATTAGACTAAGGAGTGCTGGCAACTATTCGCAAGATCTAGATGTCATCGAGCTCCTAGTATTAAATAAATTCTACTACACAGTTGTCGACAAATAATAACATAGTTATCAGAACATGGTTATCAGCAACGGGCATTAGGGTAGGGGATAAAAAATCCCCTATCTTCAGTTTTTCACTCTACACAATTGCTTCCACAAAATTTCTCGATCCCCTTATAATTTAATGCAGGATATTAAACAATTCTTACTTTCATGTCCCACTTTCTTGATGTTGAAATAAATAAAGTTTTATTACAAACATCTAAAGAAATCAACAATCAATTTCTTTATTTTTACAATATTTATTTCCTTTTCACTGCCATATCAAAAGTAAATTATTTTTAGCAATGTCAAATGACAGATGGCTGAATGGATAGATGGCTGGTAGATGAGCTTGACCCTGGAGTTAATGTCGACGTCGTTGACGGCGTCAAATGTCAAAAAAAAAGTTGAATCGTATGAAATTGTATGAGAGCAGTTAATCTCAACGCCTTGCAACGCCGTAAAAGTTCAATCTGTTTCAACTTTTTCGGCGTTGAAACGCCGTCAACGACGTCGACATTAACTCCAGGGTGAAGGATGATGGCATGGATGTGAAAAAGGAATAAAGGACTGACTGAATGGCTGCCTGTACGGTTGGTTAAATCACAACAAAAGCATTTTGCAAGAAAAAAATATAAAAGAAGAAAAAAAAAAAACAACTAAATGAATTATAATACCCGTAGGCTAACATGTGTGAACTTCCGCAACCATAGTTGGCAACTCTGAACAAAAAGCTAAAAAACAGACAGTTAAATAAAATAGAAATAAAAACCAAATGAAAAAGTTATATATGTTTCCCCTTTAGCTTTATGTAACTCATATAAATTGCATAAATTGCCGCTGGTAGTTAAACGAAATGACTGCTGTAATCCCAGACACATTCCCTGCCTGCTTGCCTTTCCGTTCACCAAAATCAAAAATATATTTAAAAGTAAAAAAAATAACTGTAACATTACTTAAATACAATTTTATGTTTTACGTGAACGATTAGCAATTGCAGAAGTGCGTTTAAGGTAACAACCCATCATTCATGACTGTCGGGGAATAATTTAAACGCGGCGCAAAAGGTATTTTGTAAAAATGAAAATATAAGAAAAAACTGAAGATAATTTGGCAGAATAATATCAGCATTCAAGAAGGATAATTACTTTTTAAAACACATTTGACACGAAATTAAAAACATTATTATTAAATCATGAGTTTTACACACACAACCAATTGAATAAGGTAAAGGACAGCTATTCAATTTATAAAAAAAAACTACAAAAAATATTAACTCTTTAAAAAAAATTGTTGAGCGGGCAGCTCGCATATAGACACTTAACATGGCTCGCATGACAGTACGTATGGACGATTATGATGCCTCGACGACAACTCAGCTCCGCAAATCATTATAGGATCTCCAGTTTTTAAGAACTAACTGAAGCTACTGAAGATAGTTCAGGTCCAGAAAGAATCTGGACCAAATAGTTGATACTACGTTCCTCCAAAGTCGAACAGTCGTAGAGAAGATTCTAACTTCTTACTTCTCATCCAAACAGCTTCTGCCACTCTCACCCTCTAGAGATTCCCATACGCTCCGACATATCACAAATAATACTGTGCCCGCTTATGCCTATTAGAAATTATATCAAATTTTTTCGAAGGACCAACATCCTATTCTTATTACCTCCAAAAAGGCAAGCCCAAGGGATTTTCAACAATCTACAATTGTTTATTGAAGATTTTCTTAGAGCCGTTTCCTTTAGCAATTCTCGTAACGTGTACAGCTAGTTTCAATGTGCATCTTTCACGTCTAGATTTGACTCATTCCTTGCACATTGATCGGTCATCTCGTTATCACAAATGTTCTCATCCTCCGGAACTCAAGCAACCCATACGCGATGCCGCTCAAGTAGGGTCACATATGGAATGCACGCCAGTAAACATCCCATCTTCACAACCTTTGTATCAACAAACTTAATAACAGCTTGATTATCTATCCGTCTATCCGTTATAAGTTTCCGAATTCTGGAAAACATTGCAATGTCAAGGTCAAGGTCTAGTTCAACGTTGTTGTTATTCTCCTTTTATTTGGAGGCAGCTGTTGTGTCAGTCATTATTACAAGGACTGCACTTGAATATCTAGAAGTAATAAGCATTGTAGGGTGCTTTTGAAATTAAAGAAATTAAGTTTCTGCAAGAAGGAATGGCCTATTTAGGCTTGTCCTAAAAAAGTTAAGTCGACCCCAAATCAAATTTAGACCATCCCCCGTAATTGTTTTTTTTTCGTAATTTTTAATACATGTCATTTTGGTTTTTACTCTTCAAAATTAACCACTAAAATACAAAAATCAATGATAGACAAAACGAAGTTTTCACTAACACTGTTAAGCGTTTCCCCATTAAAACCTTTCCGTTACGAACCCCATGAAATTCTTCGTCGATATAGAATAGCTGATGAAACATGCATGACCTTAGATGTCAAACAATAGCCAGTGTAATTGGGCTTAAAAAAGTGAATTCGCCCTAAAGAAATAAATCTTTTGTTTAAACTCATCGAAGTTAAGACGTTCTGGAAATATCTACCATTAATGAGCGAAACGAATAAATCATGAAAAAAACATCATTAAATAAATAAAAAAATAAATAAAAGTTTGACTCCACACTTTCGCAGTTGCAAGGGCAAAAATATATAACACGAGATGACTTTGGTTTAAAGATTTGGATCAGCTTAAATGAAATGAGTAGGAAGCTTCTGCAACCTATGTCTATTTTGCAAATATTATCCAATCTTATATTCCGGAGGGAAAACTTAAAGATCAGTGGATAACTTTCTTAAACTGTAAGAAGACATTCCCTAAACAATTAAAAAGAATAAGCTCTGTTTTTAATATACATATATATACATATTTTTTTTCATTAAATATTAAAATAGATTTGAAATATATTTTAGGACAAATTTCTATAGAAAATTTTTCATAATACACATTTCAAAGTTATTTTATTTTTTAATGAATATGACAGTTTTTATTTCTTTTATTATTTTAGAAAATCAAAACAGTAAAGATTGCTTTTTTATAAAATTTCATATTATACTGGCAAACGCCATTCTCATTCTTTTGTCACTGACTGTATTTCAAATAAAAGACAACATAATGACTTTTCATTACATTTTTAAACTCATTAAGCAACTAAACTGACATTTGGGGAGAAATGCCTCAAACGATTGGAATGAATAAATGATTTAATGACTGGCTCATGTAAGCAAAACAAGAAGAAAAAAACCCAACTGAGTGGTTGGGTGAAGGAATAAATGAATGAATGAATGCATATTTTTTAATCAACATTATAATGAATGGAATAAACGCTTGTGCACAAAAGGCTAACAAATATCAAAATGAATTTATATTATTTATCTAACTAAAGCAATAAGCAACCAAAAATGCAACCATGCATAAAAATGCTACTTATCACGATATAGCAAAAAACGGCAAATGCATTTGTAAAAATAATTTGAATTTTTCGTTTCTGTTGTTTGTGCCAAACAACAAATTCCATTTACAAATACTCGTACTTGAATCAACATTGTATTCAATCATTTTAAACGTGTCTACATACAACCTAACGAGTCTTTTATTTTCATTTTTTTTATCGTATAATAATGTTTTCGAATGTTTGACTGGCTGCCTAAATGTCAGTCCGTCTATTTGTTGGCTTTTATATGTGTTTCTTACACTGTCAGCGACTGTTATTTGTATATCTCTTTTATATATTTTCTTTTTCAAATATTTTTACACACATTTGCCCCGCATCTATTTTTCACACTTTTTGCATTTAGCAAAAAATAAAACGAGTATGAAAAAGTTGCAGGAAAAATGTAGCTGTTAGTATTATGACATTAATAAACGATTACATATGATTTTTAAAGCAAAACAGACACAAAAAAATTTCACTACATTGAATGCATGCATCCTCAAAAACTTGAACAAAAAACATTCAAATTATCATTAAAACAATAAAATTCAGCAATGTCGACAAGAAAATGTGCTATTAAGTGGTGAGAAAATGTTTCAGTGTAAAATTTTGATTTTTATATTGAAAATTCAAAACATCCAAAGGACTTAAATTGGACATTACTTAAAGTAGACATCTCTGAAACCTTAACAGACATGAAACGCATCCAAGCCTTAAAACATGAAAATAAATTTTTATTTCACGATCGTCGTTTGGGAGGCAAAGATTCGGTTTTAATCATTTCACAGTGGCGGTTTCAGTCTCCTGCTTAAGTGTAATCTCTGCTACGAAGCTGGCTAAATAAAGCCGAGCGAACTGTTGATATCTGCCGACCTTTGGTGTGTTTAAAACTCTGTTTTAGTGGACATTTTTTCTTCGTTAATGTAAACATTGGGAATTGGAATTTTCAAAGATTCTTGAGAGTTCGGCAGAGATTGACAAGGGATCTTCGCAAGGGGTGGAAAGGTTAGTCTTTAAAAGAACTCGCTTTTTATACATCACTAAAGAACCCGGATGAAAGGAATAAAAACACCTCAAAAGTGGTAGACGAGTTGAGCTGTAAAATCTCCCTTAACGCAATAGAAAATTCGGCAGGATAGAATTGAACTTATGATGACTGCGTTGGGTGCAGGCCTTCATAACTTAAGCATTGTGTCCGGAAAGTCAACCGCAATTTGTATAAGCGTTAAGCACTGGCTAGCATTAAATATAGAACCACTTTACCCTTATTAATATTGATAATATGGGAAACCTCTACAGTTGCGAGTAAAGGATGGTGACAGCAGCACACTAAATAAAAGTTAGACCGTTGTAAACTACCACCTGGGTACCAAAAATAATTTTGGGATGAAGAGTGTCAAAAATAACTTATAATATTAGTTGCCTTCGGTAAAAAAAATACGTTTAAAATTTTAAGGCAGTATATGAAAACGAACAAAATGTTTCTTAAATTTTCAACGTTTTTATACCTGTGCAAAACTAAAACAAATTCTATACTTGATTCGATATATTAATATAATCGTGTAGTTCACTTAGAAACATGTATTTTGAAGCGTTAATGCTTCCTCTACTTGCTCGTTAGGAAATTTTGTTTTTCCAAAACGTGTCAAGTTTGTTTTTCAATGGTTTCTTTTCTGCCTGTGTAGGTTAAATTTCTTGTACATTTTTTGCACACGAGTAAAATCAATACAAACTATTGTACTTTTTTTCGTGTTTGTTTAACTTACTACAAAAAGCAAAACATAACGAAAGCACACGTTTCGTTTTGTGTATTTTCGTACCCTGGCTTTAAAACTGTTTGAACACTTTGAAGATCGTGGAGACATTTAGATAACGTTGAAGATTGAATTATAACTCATTTTAGAAGGCAAGCATTACAATGGAGGGAATATTTGTGCAGTTCCCACTCATTAATTTTGAGTTATGACATTCATGCAGTAAAGGCTTAATTAGTACATTTTTGTCAGTAAACGCTTAAGCTATTGTGGAAAATATTAAAGCAGTTAATTACATATTTAAAACGTTCTTGTTTTCTAAAGTTTTTCTTTTGATAGTACGTATTAGACATGTAAACCTGCTTCCTTCTCGAGTTGTTTTTAGGGTTCCGAACACAGAGCCTAAAAACGAAAAACCATTATTTTTGCAACAATGTCTATTCATCTGTCACAAACCGTAAAAGGAAGACTCCTTTAGTTTTCACAGAAAATGTATTAAGATAGCTGCTATAATAACAAATAATAAAAATGACATGGTGTTCCGAAAGTTTTGTGATATTCATAAATATATTGTTTTTTTTTAAACTGCGAAAGCAGACACGACAAATTTGCACAGAATAAACTGTAAACAATAAATTTGGAAATTAAACGGTGATTCTTTTAAACCGTTCTAGCCAGTCACTTAAACTTTGTACAGTGAATGAACTGCAATGTCTAATACAAGAAAACATTTAATATAAAATTAAGGGTATACCGATAGTAATGCAATTTTTATATTCATGTCCTTATTTTTATGAAACAAAATAGACTGAGAATATGAACTTATGCAGGATATATATTGCTAAGGCGGTATAAAAAAAAGTAAGAGAAAAGAAATTCGTTATAAGAACCGAATTTGTTGCGAATCGAATTTTGCCGGCTGTGTGTATTATCTTGAATTCGGTTGTAATAACTGAATGGATTTAGCACTATTTAAAAAAAAAAGATTTTTGGGTGACTATAAAATTTTATTATGAATTAAATAAAACAATAAAATATTTTAACATTTACTTTGGTATTTTTTCAACTGAAATATTGTTGATTTTTTGTGTCATGTGTACAATTTTTATTTTTATTAAGTCGAACATTTTTCGATTTTACAATATACAATCGAGTTTTTTGATTCTTACTACCTAAATTTGGTTTTCATTAGTAATGTGCTGAATAAGTTTAGTTGCATCTTCCATTTAATAAAATAGATTTTAGTAAAGACACAAATTGGTCATGTTAACTTTTTTAAGAGGTGTTACAACTAACATTTAGAGTAAAATATCATTTGTTAGCTCCTAATATAAAAAATAAATCAAGATTATAAATTGTTAATAATAAAAATCAAATTATTACATTAGTAATTAAAATTTTAACATATCAAGCGAATTTTTACCAATCTTTTTTCTGTTTGCTGATAATATAAAACAACTTCCTTAAGACAGAACTGTTTCAGAAATGCTGTATTGCTTATAAATTGAAAAGTCAGCTATCGTCAAACTAATACTTCAATAAACTCGTTTTTTTTGCGTTACACTAATGGCGCCTCAATTTAAAGACAGAAGGTCCATGCTACAAAAGAATACTTTTTTTATAGCCCTTAAAAGCGCCGCTTTGCCTAAAAAAACAACCCCACATTTAGCTTTTAGAATATTTAAAAATTTTTCAACTCCTTTAGTGAACTTAAATCTATGAAAACGATAAATTTTAATTTAATTGTTGTATTGTATATGAATACATACGGTCAAGTTGTTTAATCTACTTTGTACATTTGAACTTTTACACTATCACTTCCTGTAGTGTGTTTCACGAGCATTAATAAATTTTATGATGTTTTTTTTTTATTGTACATTTACATGCAAACATCATATTATTTCTGATTTGGTGGTTGTTTTTGGGCTTTTGAAATAATTAAGATATGATTGCGGCCAGCCTACAAAACAAAAGAAACATGTTCATAATGTATGATTGATGAATTATAATATACAAAGTTGCATTCATTCACTCAGCTGTTTTAGTGAGCAGAGTTTAATGGAAATTAAATATTTAAAAATGCTGAGTGGATTGAAACATTCTTTAGTTGGTTGGGGATACAATAATAATACAATGGGAATATAATAGAACAATTAGGGTGTGAAACTACACGCAAACTGCAATCCAATCTACGGTTAGACGTTATTTTCTTCACTTCACTTCACTTTACTTTGTCTAGTCAAGCATTTGATATTGTATCTTTGAAATAGAGCACAACTTGATCATTTACAACTTGGCATTCTTTAATCGATTTTAATTTTGTTTTATTTGCAAGTCTAATTTTTGGGCCATCTCTAAATATTTTTATTATTGTAAATTCCTATTTTGATGTTTGGGCTCTAAATCACTATTGTTTATTTCAATAAAATTCTTTGTTGTTTTATAAAGAAATAGTTATAAATATTTTAATTAAAATTAAAATTCTTAAAGGTCGAATTAAATAACCGAAATAAAGTAATTTTTATAAATTCAGAAAATAAAGGGTATCCCCATATATAATTAAAGTTGTCTTAACGTATCTTTTGAGCAGTAATGAGCACTAAGTTTATAGCGCTTCAGCGTTCAGTAAAATAAACTTCTTATCGATTATATACACAGTCGCTTGAAATTTTTATAAAATAGGCCGACTTCCTAAACGCCTGTTGCAATGCATAATTTAAAAAAATGCGTATGCAATGCTTAACATGTCTTAAGTGCAGACAGATTTTTAAGTGCAGAGACATTTTTAGCATTTTATGGGCATTTAGGAACGTCCCTATGCAACTCATACATAAAACAAATGTCAAAAATGGTATAAAGTTGAATAATTTTTTTTAGAAAAATAGAGGTTACACAAAATTATTTATCCATTTTTTTGGCAATTGCTGAGGAATTATCTCAGGTCAAATCTTCAAAAAATTATTGATTTGCCATAAAAACCTATTAACAAGAAAAAAAAAGAAGAGACAACTTTGTTAAGGACAATATAAATCCCGGGAACAAGTGATGAAAAATAAATATTTTTTTAAGAATTCATTGAATTAATGGATGATGACATTTTTTATTCACATTTCATTTTAAAAATAAACAAGAAAATACTTAGCCATTACAGCTCAAATGTTTGCATACAAAATTAAAATGATGCGTGATTTTGACTTCTGATACTCATTAAAGTGAGTTGCCAAACGATTAGGAACATTGTACGTTGTCAGAAAGTTTACATATGCATTTACGAAGTGTATGCATTGTAAATATGCATTGCAACTTGCGTTTAGGAAGTCGGCCATATTTGTTGTTATTAGCTTTAAATAAAAAATTAGAAGCAAAAGGGTGTGCCTTTATATGCGTTTATTTTATGTGTGTGGCCTTATCTTCTAAACTTTGCTTTTCATATAAAAGGATATGTTTACAGTTTGGTACCATTAAAAAAGCATTTTGTACATTTTTGAAATAAAGGGTGTCCCCATATAATACACGTAATTTGGACATTAAGGGTCAAAGATAAAATATATTCTACAAAATGCTCAGCGCTATAGCTCCGAACTACAAAAATTTATAAAAAAATAAACTCAAAAATTAAAGTGTGTTTCAAAGGGGTGATGTTATCTAATATATTCGACCTAAATTCTTGAACATTAGAGGCAGACATTTGAAATACATATATACAGAATATGTGTTACTATATCGGATAAAAAAAAAGTTTGAAATTAAAGGGTGTCCTCATAGAAAACGGGAATCTAACGTACACATGTGTTCCTTATCGTTATAGACAAACTTGAAATTTCCTTAAGTTAACTAAGCCCACTATAACAGCAAAAATAAGTTTTAAAGGGTGCCCCATCGGTAACGCAAATCCATGGGTATGGCAAATATTAAGTGGAGAGTGAAAAACATGTGTAAATAAAAACCATAAAAACTTTTATTTAACATTTTTTTTAAATGTAGTTAAGAATTGAAGTCAAAATATTAATATGCATGATGGTGTCTATTGAAAATCTGATGGCAAGTTACTTTCTGCACTTTCTGCACTTTTTTCATTTTCTTCACTTTCTTCATTTTCTTCAGTTTCTTTACTTTCTTCTTTTTCTTCATTTTTTTCATAAAATTTTTGAATTGCATTAAATTGCTCTTGAAAAATAAACTGTTGATACTGATTTGCTAGATCTGCGCAGCCCAAAGTTTGTTTTGGATGTTCTTGATAACATTTTATTAAACCATGCCTTAAAATTGTTATTTTTTCGTTAACGTCCTCATCCCATGCTAACGGCTTACCAATCAAGGATTTAACTTTCTCAAACGATTCTTCGAAATGAGATGATTCCAATTCAAGGTATCTCCTTTGAAACGGATCTTGAGTTTTTTTCCAATTGTAGGAATCCTCTTGATGTTTTTTGTTGGGACTTTCCTTATATTTTGAAGCTTCGTTTTTCTTTTGTGCTTCAGCTTCACTGCCTACCAAACGTGAAACTACTGAAGGCGTCACTTGCACTGCTAAGCCACGTTCTGGATTTTCTATTCGAACTGTTGTTGGAGTAGAATTTCGAGCTCCCATTTTTAATTGTATTTTTGAAATACATAAAATTATGACGTGTAAAATGACACTTGGTTAAAATTGTATTTTTTGTATATATTTACAGTGGCTTAAAAAAACAATTATTTCATAAAAACTTTAGTTCTGATAACAATAGAATTGTGTATGTTCAATATGATTGTAAATTTTGAACTGCGTAAATCCGCGTCTACACATCGCAAATTTTGTTGTGGAAATAATTAATAAACATTGTTTTCAATTTTTATTTTTTTTTTTCATTTCATTCAATTTGTAGTTTTCAATAAAAAATATTTCATGAGAATATCATGAAATATTGATATTTGAAGGAACCAAGCACGAATAAAGTAAATTAAAATAATATATTTAATATTGTTTTGAACAGGGTTAAGGTAAGACATTACAGGTAGAGGATGTTAAAAGACCTCCTCGTAAATAGGCAAAGCAACTTCTGAACTGTTGTAGCTTTCCACAGACCAGTAAAGAGATAATGTCTCGGAAGATGCTTAGCTTTTGTAAGTCCAGATTGGTTACATGTTTATTAGGTAAACTGGATAGTGCTGGTTTAAAACAATTGCTTTAAAAGTCTTTTGACCGCAATGACAATTTTAGCCTGGTAGAGGCTAAAATTAAAAGCACAGGCAACGTCCACCATCATTAGCATTTTGCCAGAAAACTCAATCTTAGATAAGTACTTAGGGCTGCGGTAAATAATATAACGCTAAAGGCAACGTAATTTAATTTTTCTAGAAACATATAAATGAAATAACAGAAACATTTATTTTATATCAGAAAGATCTCTATTACATTTGTCTTTTAGTGAAATAAATTACAAAATACGGTAAGCAGTAAAAATGTTGATGCTAAAAATAATAACACTATTCAGATTCAATAACAAAAAAAAGTACTCTATTTATATCAAAATAAGCTGTCCACTGTCCGTGAGTTTATAACTCGAGAACCACTCAACGAGTGGTTGGAAAGGTCTACTTTCACTGATGGTTTATTAAAAAAAAAATATCAAAAAATTTCTACGAATATGCGTTATTCTTGCACTTTTATGATGGTGTGTTTTCCGTATATAAAATGTATTTTTTTTTAAGAGAATTACATTTTGTCGGACTAAGGCTCTGCTTGATCGCTAAATTTGACTTATTTAACTTTTGTGTGTTTATTGATTGTCATTTAAGCTTGCAGTGCGAGCATTGCCATTTTTTAATTATTTATTTGTAATCTTTCAGTTAAACTTAAAATCTTTTGCATCAAAAAAAAAAAAAAATATATTAAAAAATATTATTCAAAAATGCCGCGAAGAAGATGTTCATAAAAAACTTGCTTGAAACAACAAGCACAACTAGTTATATTTAAAATATACACTAAAAAAATATTTTTACTATATTAATATTTTGTTGCAGGGATTTTTGTTTGCAAATACCGCGTCTTTACATGGCTTCTTAAGTACAGCCCAAGTTAACTTACTAGGTTTTGATTTACAGACCTTTTTCTTTACTGCTTGTGTTAGGCGACTGTACAGACCATTTTATGCTTTAATATTATAGCTTGTGCCTTCATACTTTATGTTCTTGCACACAAGTCTTGGATCATTATCTGCAATTGGAGATCGTCCAACATTTGCTCAAGACAAAACCATTTTTATCCCATCCGGCGAACTTATAAAGTCTAACTAATTACAGTGCTTTATTTTTTCTGGCGGTAGAGAGGCACAAATTTTTAAAGCTAATTGGTATTTATTTATGATTTCACAGCTCCAACGATGAGTAAGACGCTTAGCAGCATAAAGCCAACTAATGAAAATACATTATGGTATGAAAAAACAACCTGTGTTTGAGGAAAACCGACTTTCCTTAATTATTCGATTAATATTCTTTGAATAATTTTAGATATTAAGAAAAAAAATAATTTTTTTGCTCTCTGAAATTATTTTAATTAAAATTGGATTTCGGACTACATTTTATTTCATTGTAGACTTTTTTTTAAACTATTTAGTTGTATCAGCCGTTATCAAGACCAGTTTTAATTAAATACAGAAAAAATTCTAATGTTGCATGTTAAAAATTTTGCAACTTTGTTATATAAAGAATTTATATAGACAGACCTGTTACACCTTTTTTTAAAATTAAATACTCATAATTTGTATTTTTAATATTTATAAATACACACATATGCACAAACATAGCTGCAATTAGAAAAGATTCAAACTCTTCTCGGAAATTTCCACATACTAGTGCGGCTTAGTTGCCTGCAACAATGTCTTTGGACACAGATGCTAATTACAACCATAAAGATTTAAAAATGACATTTCATATTAATTTCATAAAAATAAACACCTATTTAACTATATGTACGTATGTGTGTGTAATAAACACTTTTTATAGCTTTATGTACACCTACAGAAAAAATTACAACTAAGTTTTGCGATTAAAACGTGTCCGCGTCACATTAAAAAAAAAATAAATTTTGCACTCGTATAAAATGAAATCAATTTCTGTGATGCAATTGACAGATTTTAACAAAAAGGATAAAAAATAAACATCAAAAACTTTTAAAAATTTCGATGTTAAATCCCAGATAATAACTGAAAGATCAGTAAAAAAATAACACAATTTAACAATTTAAATAAAAAAGTGTTTTACATGATTTTATTAACTGCAATACTAAAGGCGAGATGTTTACCTAAACATACTAGGAGTGTAGAAGAAGATATTAGTCAGAAAACTAGATGGGTAACATAGCAAGATGAAGTCAAACAAAACCAGTTCCACTCCATAAAAATACTAGACACAGTGAACAAGTTACAAAAAAAAAAAAAAAAAATGTTCATGAAAAATTCTGCAGAAAAAAAAAAATAATCATTAATGAAAGGAAAACAGCGCAAAAACATTGATGTCTACTAGAAATAAAATGCCAGCTAAGAGCAATAGGGTTTCCTTAATGAACATTTTATATATAAAAAATTCCAGATAATTATTTTAGTGAAATGGAAAACAAGTTCGCCTTATCGATTTCGAATAAAAATATACAGGGTGTCTGCCGGGAAGGTATACTACTTTGTTGGTTTACAATTTTTAGTTAAATGAAAGAAGGTGGATCTTATATTGATAAATATTTTATTTAATGTCGGCAATTATATCTGGAACACAATATCAGATAAGTGTCCGCCTCTGTTAGCCTAAGAAATGCGAGCCAAATCAAGCGACCGTGGAGGTCAATCAACATTACTATTTCTTGAAATAACTTGTTGTTGAAAGAGGTCTCGCAGCAATTACATTGTAATCCTGGCTGTATGCGATATGTCACTGTCTTGTTGATACCACATGTTAATCAAGGCCAAAGCATGCAGTTGTGGCGCTAAAAAGTTTTCAATCATATCATGATATAGCTCCCTTTTCACAGTTACCGGTACGCTCTTTTCATTTTCAAAGAAGTAAGGTCCAATGATTCCTTCTGACTAAATTGTGCCTCGCCACTCATTATAATTTTTCATGAAAATCGGGGTTGATATGGGCGACCTGTTGTAACATTATATGTACATTGATGGATTGTTTTGAACATTTTCTTGAGCAGCAGTAATATTTTCTGTCGATCTTTCAGTACGTTTTGCATTGTGCAAATATTACATTACAGTAAATAACAGCTAAGAAAAAATTAAATCATTTTTAAAGCGTTTAATACACGATCAAAATATTCATCCACTATTGTGGTAGTATTTGTATGCTGGATGTCACAGTTTCCAAAAATGTCCTACAAAGGAAGAATTAGTGAACCTTTAGTGTATTTGTAATTTGGGACGTTAGAAGTGCAGAATATGATGAAAAATGGGCAGTTTTTAAAATGCTACTAAAAAAATTCCTGAGGGAAACTTTAAGATTAAAGCACCCAGCAAACGCATTTGACTTTGCATAACAATATTTTGATTGTGTATATACCGCTTAATAAAACGAACACCTTTTTTATACGTATGCAAAAGCAAAATTATATTTTTCAGTTAAAGTTATAATGTAGATATTGTAAAGCTCCTAATACACGACATTCTTTTTTGGCATCTGACACTGTTGAAACATTGCCTCTGTCAATGTCATGCGCAAAGTTATCTGACATAATTTCTATAAGAACATGTTCTATTTTGATCTGACAAATCCGCTGATATCAGAATTGTTTTTATAATGCCAAAGTCCAAGGTTCACTATCATACTCAGACGTTCGATCTGTCAAAAATATATAATATAATATATAATGACGTATATTAAAAGTGTGTGTTTTCGACGAATTTTATAATATTTTCAAATGCAATCAGTGTATTTTTTTAAGATGAGGAGAAAAAAACAACAAAATATTGAAACCATATGTGTTTTGCAAAATTTTTGTATAATAGTTTGACACCAATGGCGCCATTTTGAAACGATTCTTAAAGTAGGATAGAATTCTTTCACATTTTTGTGTGATTAGATCACATGGTTATGTATGATAGAGAGTTGTGGCCTTTAAACATTTTACCAGAAATCTATGCCGCATGAAAACTCTTACGGCGGTTGAACATTGGTGGTACTCTTAGTCGGCTGAAGATTATATATTTTACCAAAGTAATATATAAATATGCTTTTAACTAGATATAGATCTTATATTATTATATACAAAGTTGCAATCAACACTTATCGGGTTGAATATAGTTCAGTCGTTAATACTTCTACAGCGCTCAAAACATTATTTTATTGCGGCAGTAGGATATTTTGCAATCGACCGACTTGAATATCTATCAAAACAGCTTTTGGTAAAAACCAGGATTATGACAGACGCAATTTTACATGTTCATTTGCAACCAAATATTCTGTAAAATAAAAATTTTGTGAGTCATGCAGAATTACATATGAGCAGGGGTGCCAAAAAATTTTGACCAGAAAGCAGCACGTTTGCACAAAAAAATCGGCGTTATCGGCACTTTAATTTTAAAAAATCGGCGAGTTAATAAACATATTTTGAATACAATATTTTGAATATAGATTTTTGTTAACAAAAACTGTCAAATAATTTATAAATTTTAAAGATTTGCAAGATTTATGTTTTTCTTGTTTTCTTTGAGAAACTTCCGCATACATTTAATAATTTTTCTATCTAAAAAAATGTTTAGAAATTAAATTAAAAAATAAACCAAAGCAGAAAATAATTCAATTTTAATTTTAATACTATAAACAATTTCAAGAATATATTTAAAGAGGGTAAATACATATGTACATTTCATTAGGTTCGTTTAAATTTTTCAGAATTGTTGTTGCTGTATCGATTTGATCAACAGTAGCAGCAAATGAAAAGTAAATTTTCAAGGCCTCATACAAATCTAGTGTTCAAACAACTACTGCTTCATGCGACAGGCATCTGATTTGACTTGGGTGCAGAAGTTTTTTGATATTATATCCAGTAATTTTTGAATGTTTTGAATTTGATAAAGACTTTCTGAACTATTTAATACGTAATTTTAAATATTTCTGAGTAGAGTTTTAAATTCAGAAGGTACTTAACGACAAGCATATAATGCAAGTGAGCGCCAAATACATTTTATAAATATAATAAATCAATCTGGAATATCGTTTTTTTTAAGTTTTGCAATTAAATTATTATTGCCTGTCGTAACGGCAGCATCGAATCCTATCAAATTGGACTTGAAGTTTGCGTAGTTTCATGTAAAATAATCTACAATTAACTTCTACAAACCTTTGGCATAACATTGATCTACGATTTATCAATCGGAAGAAATAGTGCTGTATTTTAAATTAAATTGTACACATTACATATATAAGTACAACCAAACACAATTACTTGCATAGATCGGTTGATTCACTCACGCCAGCGAAAACTTATTAGCAACTCTTTTATAACAGCAAATAAGCCTTTTCCCCTTAGTAGAAGTGACTTATTGACAGTTGCCTCTGTCTAATGTTACAAGTGTTCTAGAGATGCCCAAACAAAGTTACCTTGTAACAGTGTTTATAAAAAAAAATCGGCATTTTTGGAGCCAAAATCGGCAAATCCGCACTTTGATAAATTTGGGGTGAAAAATTTGGCAAATATAGCAGGCCTGCATTCATACATAAGTGCAGTCCATCTGATAAACATATTTTTAACGTTTAGGTTTTGAGATATCACGGCTTTTCTTAAGAAAATACCAGATATATATATATATTTTTTTCGTTATGTATTTATCGGTCTTTTTGCATTGAATGCCACAAAGAGTTTAAACAATCTCCTCGCTTCATTAAGGCTAAGACGAAAGATATTACATTGCTTCTCGGAAAAAGCCCCACAAGCAGCTAATGTTATCGTGGGCTTGCCAAGGCATCAGCGTGTTAACTAATTGATCGAAATAAAGCAAAACAAAATTTCTTGTATGATCATTAAATACGAAATGTACTAGATGTTTCAGTAAAGGACATAAGTAATATGATCAAGAACCTTAGGGGAATACACAAGCAGACTACGGGCAGTGGTAAAAACTGTTTACCCATTGTAAGGGAAGAAACGTAAGTTTATATTTATGTGCAGGTCGACAGATGTCCCTTATTCGACAGTAAGGACAGCTTCTTTGATTAACAATTACAGCGCAAAAGCATAGAGTTTTATTTAGAATAGCACATCGAACAAAAACCTGTACAGCCTTGCAGTCCTCCTTTACCAAGACAGGAGATTGTCTACTTCTTTTGCTAAAGTCGTTATTAAAAAGATTAACTTTTTCTGGAAAATTTTCCCTTTTATGATAAACTGCAAATATGTTGCCACGGCAAACCCTAACATATACAAAACTTCAACTTAAAAAATTGTTGTACTTGGTTACTTTTTTATAAACTGTCTACTCGTAGTTACTGCAATAGTCAGAGTCGTTTATAAGTTTTTTTTTATGATTGCCATTGTAAAGGATTTAGTTGTCTTTGATGCTCTTGTAACTTTAGCTTTAGCTTCTGGTTTTTATTTTTTCCTCGCAATTTTTTTCTTCTTTCAGTAGTAGTAGTAGTATTCAGTCGAATATTTAAGAACGTTCTGGGCAAAAGAAAACACCGACAAATAAATAAATGAATGTTTGAATGAATGAAGGTATGACTGGACATAAACGCGCATTCGTATGGCTGTATAGATGGATGGATGGATGGCTGGCTGCCTGGTTGACTGGCATTTTTTATGACCCTCTTATTGGATTTTATGTGCAAACTGCTTCTTTATATTCCTGCTCGTCTTCTAAAGAGTTAAGTAACTTTGGATGGTGTCAAACATAAACTGGTTTTGTGAATACTTAACACACTGACATCATCACCATCAACATACATAAAGGACAAAAAAAAGAAAAAAAAAGCGAAATTCAAGTTGAAATCTGAAAGTTCTACGTAATGAAAAACTTTTGCTTTTAAATGGTGATAAAAACAAAAAACATCAGGTTTTTTTATTTTTTGCCTAACACTGCGGAAGAGTTGATACTCGTATGTGTACAAAAGTAAAAGAATTTATAGTTTATTTATTTTTTTTTTTCGTTGAGTTTTAAGTTGTTGGTTTAAGTAGCGTAACCTATTTAAAAAGGAAGTTTACTAGACACTTTTATAGACTCTGACAGACTGTTATTTTCTTTGTTAATGTTGCCTTATTGCCTTAAAATTAATTAAAATTTGCTGGGTAAAAAAAAAAATCTATAAAATATCGTAATGGATTTTAGATTATAATCGCCACAACCTATAAATGTTTTACAAAAAATATACACACACGTATACATACATACGGGTATTGAAATAAATGTCATTAAAATGTTTAAACATTTTCTAATTTCCATAAACTAATAATAGTTTTAAAAGATTATTTATTACTTTTAAAAATTGTTCACGCCTGAGAAAAAAAAACACAATAATAAAGAAATATTAATTTGGCAACAAAGTTATTACAAACATTAGTCAAACTTCTTTAATAACAGTTGCTAAAATATATTCTAGAAACTTTTTTTAAAGAATTGTTTTATTATCTTAAAACAAAACATATATTTACAAATATTCATTTAAAAAAAATTACACACTTTAAAAAATTAAATTAAAAAAACAAATGTTAAAATTTAAATAAAAAAACCAAGATTGATCATTTATAGATTCATAGATAGATAAATAATTATATAGTCTCACAAATAATACACATGTTAAAAAATTATTCTTACAAAAAAAACCGACTTAAAAACAGCAGACTTAAAATCAGGTTTCCTAAAGACAAATTACTTTAATTCAAATTGCAAACTTATTGTTAAAGTGGACTTAGCGATACAGATTCCTTGTAAAGTTAACTCTCTTTCTATAACAATTCAAATATTGGCCACAAACATTAAGTTACATCAACAATTTTGACACCCTTTAATTTCAAAATCCAAATTTTATTCTTGTTGGTGTAGCGGACTTAGCAATACAGTTTCTTTGAAAATTTCAACCGTCTGTTTACAACAACAACATTTCCTTCTGTTTTGAAGTCGGTTAAAATTTATTTTTCTCAAGATAACTCTGCAACTCATGTAAGAAGATCAATTAAAATCTGGTGTGTAAAAGCATTTAGTGTCTGTTAGAAAATTTTTAACAGTATCATTAAATCTTTGAGTGATGAAGAACATATGAGGATTGCTTGGTGGCGCAAATAAGAAATCCGAGAACCTAATTTTGCAGAAGAGCTAAATGCTCTTTTCATAACTCGCATTTAAACCAGGGTACGGATATAAACAAAACGAACCGTAATATTTCGTTTTGTTTTGTTCTTTGCAGTGAGTTAAACAAATACAAAATGCACATTTTGTTAAGCGTACGTAGCTAGAAATGATAACAATTGAAACCTTTGAAAATAATTTCAAAAATGTTATATGATTGATTTACTGGTTGTAACAGCAAATGCACTAGCGCTTCGAAAGAAAAATTTCTTTTATAGAGAACTAGATAATGCAATTGTAGGATTGTATGGGTATAACTAAGTTTGTCATTCCGATCCCATAAAGTGTTTATATTCTTACTTCTTATGCAAAGCGAATTCGTTCGTCCGTGTTAAGGATTTATAAAAAAAATATGTCAATCGATCATGTCATTCGAGGCAGCAGGCACAACACCACCCCTACCGATAATTTGTTCATGTCATTTGGAACAATAAAGTAACTCCAGTCCAAAAAATATATACATATATGGGGAAATAGAGTATTAAAAAATAAGAAAAAAAATCAAGAGAAAAAATTGGACTCGCCCATATTTTCGGGGATCTGAAATTTTCTAATTTTTTAAAATATCTGTATGGGTATAATTTTTAAGCTTTTGAAGAGATCTTTAAGGAAATACTATCATATTATAAAAATGCTTAACCCATTAAGAGCCAATGACATTTTTATGTAAAATTAAATACAAGTAGTACTTAATTTTTTTTTCTTATATTTTAATTCTCTGTCACCCCAATATTAATTTTTTTAATGGAGTTACTCCACTAAACTAGATTTACATATATGGTAAATAAGATTCGGCATAGCCGAATATAGCACTCTTACTTATTTTCGTTTACGCTCGTTGTCGCACAAAGTGTTTGTTTGGATTTTGCTCATGTTACAGAACTGTTGAAAATTCTTAAAAGTGTATGTCGTTCGATGAAACGTTTACGAAACGTTTCGTTTATTTTTACACTCTGATTAAAACAGCCATAAATAAAAATGGTAAATTTATAATTTCTGGGCGAATAAATCTTGTTGTTTAATCATCTAAACTTTGATATGTTTGTTTACAGTTTTCATATGATCAATTTTTATACATTAAGACAGTTTAAGCTTATGGATAATATATTTAAGATATACATGATGAGCATTACCACACCATACGCAAAGAAAAAACAAGGTTGAGGTAATCATAATCTAAGAGCAACATACTATGGTTGTATTATATAGTTGTAAACAAAATATAGTATTGTTACATTTAATAATAATATAGTTGGTCGTGCAACCATATTGTTGTCTAGCTTAACAATAACATGGTAAAGCATAAACATAATTATGTTTAAATATAAACTTTAAATGGTTAAATTAAAACATCATAAAATGGTTGAAAATGTCATGTTATATAATTGAATGTAAATACTTTCTGATATAATAGACTTATTGTTTCATTTACTAATGATTTATTAAAAAAAAATTATCTATTTGTTTGCTATATTTGAGGCATTAACGAATAGGGTATAAGAATCATTTATACAAAAAATATAGTTCATAAGCCCAAATAATGGCACCTTATTTTCATACACTTCTATGTGAACATCCATCTATGACAGCTTTAATTGAAAAATATGTAAACAGTTTCACAATTGTGACTAAAACTTAAAACTTATATTTATTTTAACTATTTTGAGATATTGCGCTTACCTTTTTATTTGTTTTCATATTTTCTATATTATTTTTTTTTTTATATATTTTGTACATAAATTTTTATGTTTTTTATTTTCTCTAACAGTGAAAGACATTTGAAATTGAAGCTAACAAAAAATTCTGTCAAGACATAGAACAAAACATTATTATGTTTGCTTTTAATCATACTTTGGTAAATAATAATATATTTCCGTTAAATATATTATATTATTTTTAACAAGTGATAAAACTTTGGTTGTGGTTCGAATTTTTTAAAGTTAAAACTAACCATGTTACATTATTGTGCACAGTAACCACATAATGGTTAAATGTTAACAAAAAAAGTTTGTTGTGACTGAAGTTTTGTTGAAAACAACTACAATTTGTTCTCCGTAACTATGCATTGTTGCAAGGAACATAATATGGTTATTAGGACCATATCACAACCATATTGTTTTTCTACGTGCAGTAAGCAATTTTAGTGAGTGGTAAATAAATATTAAATAATTATTCGGCCAAAATCTTTTTTAACGGAAATAATTTACTCTTGTCATTTTGACACATTGAAAAAGGCTTATTTCTAGCATTTGCATTAAAAATAGAATGAGAAGAATAGAAATAAAGAAAGCTGATTAATGTATACTTATTATAGGTTGCATTCTTCTACAACACTCTTTCAAGATTGTTATAAACAGAACAATATTCTAGTAACTTTATTAAGTTTTATAAAAATATGTTTGACAAATCATTGTGAAGTGTATATGAAATACGGGAGAATACCGCACCCTGACTTTATTTTTACTTTTATGCTCAAATATGTTAAAGAAAAAGTGATGTAATAAATATTTATTTCAGCCTTTTTTTAATTTTTTTGTTTTTGCTTTTTAAACGAGTAAAATAATTTACTAAAGCCTTAACATTTTTGTATTGGCTTCTTAAATAACTCTTATGTTGTTTTTGAAGTTTTTATACTTAAAGGAAATGTATTTGGTTTTTCTAAAAGTTTGATTAAAGGTTTCCCGATGAGCTGGCTTAAGTAACCGGCAAAATACATATAGATAGCTGCTTTTCCAACCAACGAATAAATTGCATTTTTATTTTAAAATGTTATGGGATCTTAGCATAGTATAATAAATAATCGATTATTTTTTTGAAGATAAAATGTTGAACTACTAAATAATTCTAAGAATGAGTTAAAACTGTTGAACTTTTTACAATATGTTATAATAGCTATTCTCATCTTTTGTAATATAATTAAATAAAGCAATTATTTTCTAATGAATAATATTTTTTCAATTGAAAAAAAAAATAACACACGATTAATATTTTTCACAGAATTTAATAGCCAACTAAATACTATTTTTTTACTGTGATTGGTTTTTTCCTATTTAAAGATTCAAAGGTTTTAATTGAACAAACAAATTATTCAGTTGACTATGATGTTGTAATTATATAAAGAAAAAAAACCTTTTTTAACATTAAACAATTCAAATCTTTGTATTTCTCTTTTTTTCAGAAAAAAATTAATTGCAAATCACATTTAAAACTCATCCCCGACACTTTAGCATTTCGAGGAATTTTCTATATAAATGAATAATAATTTTTTGTTGTGTATTTTAAGGCCAGTAGTTGCCAAAGAAACGTCTACATCCCAAATAGGTATTCAAATCCCCCCTGAAAACAAAATATGAAAAGTTAATTACAATATTTAAGATCTCGTCAAACAGACATGACAACAGAAACAACAACCTCTTAAGAAGACAAATATAAGAAGCGGATGACATCGGTACATTCAAAAAAAGAAAAAAACATAAAACGTAAAGATGAAGAACATAATTATAATGTAATCCATATGAACAGATTATATTTATACTTCATATCGTTTTATATCTAGAGAATATGTTTCTTAAGAATTCAAACAAACATGTCAAATACTTAAAACATACTTAAAAATACCAGTAATATGCAAATGACCCTGTTAAATTTTATTTTATATTTTTCTTTGCACAACCAGAAAAAAAGAACATCTCCGATTACTTAAAATATCTTGTTGTACCATAAATGTATGCACGTTGTGGTCATAAAGATAAAGAAGAACAACGCAAGCAATTGAGCACAAGAAAAGGCAGAAAAAAATATCAATTTACCCAGGTACTAAATACCTGTCTACAAGAAATATCAGCCTGAGTGTGTGTGTTTGTACCTTAAATCTTAATCTTTACTTTAAAATGCATTAAAAACAAGCTTTAAAACTTAATGATCAGTTGAAGCAGGAGGTGGTGGAGGATTATTTCTTGTTATAATTTATTATAAGAAAGGATTTTGAAATATAGAAAACTTTTACAATTTTATTCTTGGAAAAATTTTGGAATTTGGAAATTTAATCAACCAAAGGGGGATCTATTTATTTACCTACGATGTTGTTTCGAGAATCTCAGTTCAGACAAATAGTTGGTTCAAGTATTTTATTTTCTAATTTTAGTTATTGTAAAAATAGATTTTTAATTTATTTTATTATATTTAATTTCTAATCTATTAATTTTGTTTCAAATTTGAGGGTTAATTTTTTGGTTTTTTAGTTTTCTCAGTGAAATTTTTATTTTTATACATTTCCGTTATTTTTTGTTGAACTTTTATTTTAAGCAACATTTTAGTGCAGCCTTGAGTTATTGTTTTTTTAAATATGATTTTGAGGAGAATAATAAATTTGTATTAAAATTCTTTTTCTTTGTATTTATTTATTTCAATTTCCATTTTTCACTGTTGTTAATTTTGTCGTTTGACAGTTAAACTTTTCGATTTTTGCTATTGTTCGATACTTCTAATTTTGTACTTGATTTATTTGTAATACAATGACCAACCAACATGCTCGTTAAGATAAAAATCTACTACAAACAAATATTTATTATAGATACAATTTAAAAGCCGTAAATTAAAAAAAGTTTAACTCAAATAAAATTTCAAAATAATTGTTATTATTATTTATTAATTAAAATTTAGCTTACAATTAATAAAAAAAAAATAAAAAATAAAATATATTTAACAATTTACAAAACAGTTAGGCGTTAAATAAATTCTGTAGTTCAAATAGATTTAAGATTTTTTGTAAAAAAAATTTTTTTTAAACTCAGAGTTTTTATTTTGTGTCAATTTTTTGATTATTATAATTTGGTGTAGTTTTTAAGATTTTATTAAGTTTAATTTGAACCGTTTGATATTATAACAAGTAAATTAATAATTTCGGCTTAGCAGCATTGTGTACATTTTAAAAATCATCTATTAAACCAACTAATTTTGTGACTAAGAATACGAGGAGTATTTAGAATCAATCAATATTAAATTGGGTAGAACACGCAAACAGGGGTATTTTGAAAGTCTAGCCGGAGATTTATGGTTTTGAGAAATGTAAAAATTTAAGTACGTAGCTTAACATACAACAAAATACTGCTTTATAAATTTCCAAGGCTTTTTCTTGAGATTTGTCGTTTTGAGAAACTGTCAAAATCAGGAAATTTGAGCAAATCGCACACGTTTTTTTTTTAATTTTATACGGTTTTGAGAAGTTTGTAAAATATTTTTTGTGGCTAAGCGAATAAACTTTTTGTGTTGTTTTTTTTTCTGTGAAAAGCTATACTACCAGCTACTTACATTAATTTTTAGAAAATTTCATTTAGACTTGTATAATTAAAAATTTTGTTTGAAATTAAAAAAGAACTTTTTTTTGTTAAATTTTTTGGTAAAAAATGAAAAAGATTTTGAGAGTGATCTCCATTGGGATCCTAAAAATGTTATATGTCACTATTAAAAATTTACGACGATCTTTACTTTTATACTTTAAAAAACGTTACTTGTTTTTGCGCCCTCTTTTGTGATTTTTTACGAACAAGAAACCTTTTTATATTCATAAAATGTTTTGGTTTTTTATTTAAATCATTACATCTAACTCTGTTTTTATTATTGTCTATTGGACTTTTAGCAAAAAAAAAAAAAAAGCAAAAGAGGCACGAAACAAACAATTCGGAAAAGAAAGCTTTTAAGAGGTTAATAGGCTTTTGCTAAGTTCTGACTAGTAAAAAAGTTTATTGCCTTTTACGAAAGAAGCAATTTCTTTCCTGCTTCTACCTGTACTTAACGCTGAAAGGGGTTCACATTTTCTTTGAAGAATCAGACGAAGAAGAACTATGACACTTATCATAATCTTGGTTCAAGGGAGAAGTTGTTTGAAATAAAATTCATCGTTACATTTATAAATATGTTATTAATACGAATAAATTCATTATTTTTAGATAAATAAAATGCTATAAAGTAACAAATTACAAAAATATCTTTTTTAAAAATATTTTTAGGATATTGTCAAAAAAAAATTTATTTTTACAAGGACTGGATTGGAGCGTTATCCCCCTGCCTGCATTTTTGGTGGTTAGATTAGTTCTTCTAAGGGGAAATTTTTTCTCCTAGGAAAGATTTTTCTTATTTTATGGCTTTAATATCCCAATACCATAGTATATTTTTCTACCACGTTTGATTAATTTAGGCGCACTCAGTAAATTTTTAAAGACAATATAAACTAAAAAAATTAATGTCCGACTAGATTGCCAAAATACCCGTATTTGTCGCACATTCTTTATGCGTTTAAGTTTTTCTTATGATATATAAATTTACAGCTTTGTTTTAAAAACCTCACAGTTTTTACTTTGGCCCAAGTTCGCGTTTATTTAATTCCCAAAGAAATATTTTTTTTACAAAATTTTGTTTTAATTTATGAAGGAACACAAAAAAATTAGGCTCTAGCTAAACATAATGCAGCTTTTTCTGGATTATGTATTTAACTTATTTTAATTTTTTTATTTTTGTTTATTTTTTTAGTTTTTACTTTTGCAAGCAAAACTGGAAAAATTTATAAAAAAAAAATTGTAAGTTTTGTCCCTAATTTAGAGCTTTTTTTTATTTTGCTAATTTCTTCATAAATGATAAAAAAAAAGGTAAAGAAATTTAATTTTAATTTTTTTTGTTGTTGTAATGTTTAGCTTTGAAGATCCATAAAATATAAATTAATTAAATATTATACAAGATATAAACGTAATGAAAAACTTTTATCTTGAAAACACTAACTCGTACAAAAACATACTTTAAAAAGGATGAGCAGAAATATTTACCTTTCTCATGCTCTAATTTTAATTTGAATAAGTTTGCAAACTCATTTTGTAAATATTAGTGAACAAAAGAAAAAATAAAGATAAAGTTTCCAACATCTGAATAGCTCAAGAGAAACTTTATTCTACTTTATAAAGGCTGTCTAAGAGACGTTTTAATAAATTGTACATAAGTATCCCTTTTTAACAATTGTCCAGATAATCTTTGATGGTGAACTTCATATAATTCGGCTCTTTGGATTTTCATGTCAAAAATATGTTTTTATAACAACAATAAATTTTAATCAAAACTTTCAAGTCAATGCCTGTAATCGGTCAACCAACCATTCAATCCATTCGCCCTTGGTTAATGTCAACATGTGACTATAAAATTTTTATGACATAAAAGTAACAATGACATGTGCGTTTGATTTTCATTTGGAAATTTAAACAAAAAGCGTATAGACAAACGACTTGAAACAAAAGCGTACAACGAGTGTGCGAGTGAGTACCTGCAACAAAGAAAATGTCACGTTTTATAATTGATGCCTTTTCACATTGTGTTGCTGAGGTTGCAAACAACATCAAGCAGGCAGGCAGGCAGCCAGGCATGAATGCATCATACAAGACATGAGCAACTATTATCATAATCTTCTTTTAAAATTTTACTAAGCAACGTTTAAATTGGTACCTTAAAATTCATCCAAACGACTGTTATATTAAAGATATTAAGCAGCATATGAAGATTAAAATGAAAAAGAAAAATATTATTAAAAAAAAAACAAACACACACACACAGCATGATGTTATTATTCCTCCCATTATTTGTTTTCTTAATATTTGTATTGAATTCAATTGTTGTTGGGTAAAAACGGAGATGCTCAAATAGTTGCAATGAAAAAGCCAGTTACTTGTATGCTGTTGTTTAAAAGTATTGTCTAGATATTCGTACATTTTGTATAATTCAGTCGTTTTAGAATAATTTACATTTAAATGCGTTTAAAAAGCCGGAGTTTTTATGTTGTTCCTTTTTTTTTTTTGTTGAATCATAGTCGTTGTTATTTACATTTAACGACTGATTTTAATGTTATTGTACGATTTTTGTAGAAGATTTTTGTTAGACATTATTCCAACAACATTAAAGTACCCAAACAATTAAAGTTTTAATGGCAACAACCAGAATAAAAAAGAAACAAAATTTAAAAGATATTTTTGGAAAGATTAGATAGTCGTCGTTCTACTAAATTCTACAACGTTCTTGTAGAATGATGATATTGATATTTGTTTGTGTGTATGTGTATATTGAAATACAAAAACCAAACAAATTTGATGACGACCATAAAAATGTTATGGTCTTACTTGTATGCAACAAGAAAAAGGAGGGGAGATTTTAAATAGGATGTTATTTTGCTGTTTCAAAGTTGAGTAAATAAAATCCTTTTGAAATTATTTTTTTTTTAATTAAAATTTTTGTAGCCTTTTATATTTTATATAATAATAATTAATTAATTAAGACATGGTCTTATGTCTGTTGAAAACAGAGGACATCGTTGCTTTAAAAAACATACTGTTTGATAATAAAATTTGTACATATCGTTCGATATTTTAATTAGTTATTCCTTTTTTGGGCTAAAAAATAAACAAAAAGTTTACTTTTTAATTTTAAAATATATGTATTTTTTGAATTTTTATGGCCGCTACATGCTCAAAGAGTACATTTTAAAATAAGTGTTTCACTATAAGGAAGCATAGGTTTTCTTTAAATATACTTTGATAGAAGAATAGACTCTAAGATGTTTTCGAAACTTATAAATGACCAGTTGTATAAAAATTTAATACTATATAATATAAAAGTTGCTGTCAGTTAAAAAAACACACACACAAACAATTGTTGTTGTTGTATTTAAACCTTCAACACAGCAAAAGGCTCTTTTGGAAGGTACCGATTTTAAATTACACCTTATTTATTTTCTAAAACCTCTATAAAAATAAAAATTGTAAAAACACGTACCTCAACTAACAACTAAGTAGGCAGGCGAACAACAACTTTTTAATCAGGCCATCAATCTGCACCACCAAAAGCAGCCAGCCAGCCTATTTTTTATTTTTTTTTGTTGAAAATCATCAGCAGGATTGGAAAATAAATCTTTAAAATTTATTTTAGTTTAAGCTACCATCCTACTAAATGCCTAAAAGTTTATGCTGTCCAACCAAGCATCATCTGTCTGTCTGTCTGTCTGTTAAGAATTTAAAGAAAATTGCTAAAAATCCTAAAACAAAAGATTTTTATTGTCGACAACAGTGTTTTTATTTTTTGCTTTGTGTTTTGTATTTTGACGAATAATTTAAAAGTTGTTTTATTTTGTATGAATTGTTATTATTTGGCTTTTGGGCAGGGAGGAAACCGACTCACACACGCAGCCACACTCAGTAAACCTTTTAAGGAATTCCAAAAAAAAAAAACACATACATACATACCTACATTCATATGTACAGAGATACTGGTTCTTAGATTTTTTGTTTTGTTTAAGAATTGTTTAAATGGCAACATGCTTTTCAATAGAATAAATCTATCAAGGAGGATGATAAACTACAATAACAAAAACATCAAAAGAAGATTATTTCTACAGTAAATGTTTTTTCTTTTCTTTTTTAATTTTAGTTACAAAGCAATGTTTTAATGATGCATTTAATTTGGGTAGATATTTTAACTGGTTTTATGTTTAAGGGATTCTTTAATTTTTATTTTTTTTTTTAATTTTAAAAATGTTCAAAAACATATTAATATATTTCTCCTCATTACTTACACAAAAACTTTTGCAATTTTGTTACCTAAAATATAAAATATGACAGAGTACATGTAATAAAAAAAAGTTCCTGATTTTTCTAAAGGGGCTGTTGTTTGTGGTTAACAGTTTTTTGATTTATAAGGAATTGCTTTTTATTTTGTAGCTGGCTATTGTAACAAAATTTTTTTTTATATCTCTCTTATAGTCCCTGTCTTACTGCTAAGTTCTCTAAATCGTATGAACACTTCTTTCGCATACTTGTATTGAAAACAATAAAAAAATATAAAATTTAATTTCGTTTTAAATTTCATTTGCATTTAGTAAAATCGGCAGTTAAATAAGTACCTTTTGCCGCTTAATTACCCTTTTTTACCTAAAGATTTAAAAAAACTCATCGGGTGTTCTTTTTTTTAAGGTAAATTTTGGGACTTTAAAAAAGTACTTTCTTCAGAAGTACTTCTATAAATATGTTTTTTCAAAGAACACTTTGCTACCCTTTTAAGTAGAACAAATTTAAAGGATGATATGTCCATTGTTTAAGCCTAATATTTTTAAATTGTTTTTCACAAAAATTAATTATTTAAAATCTCTTAAGTATCTTTGCAAAAGGTGCGTTTAAAAAAAGAGAATTTTCAAAAAATAAACCATTTTGTAAAAAAAATTAATCGTACAATTGTATGAAAATAGGTTTCTGTGAGAAAGTAGTGTCTGTGTAGAAATTAAGTACAAATTTACACTTTGTAAGCAAAATGGATTTTAGAAGTGCTTTTTTGAAACTGTGTCTTCAAAAAAAGGACTATTTAAAAATACTAAATTTATACAAATTACTTCCACAATTGTTCCTTTTATTTTCTTACATCATATTTTGTACGCTTTATCGCGAATGCAAGTACTTTGAGTATTCATACTTATAAAATTTCTTCCAGTCTCATGTATTAGCAAGTGGCGAATTCAATTATTTTGGCCGATACTGGAAATGTCAAACTCAATATATAAAAAATCTGCCTTACATTTTATATATAATGAGCAATGCTTTGAAAGATTTTTTTTGATAATACAACTTTTTTAAAATGTTCCCTAAAAAATTCAATTTAAATTTTAATGGTGGCACCGGTTCGATTTAGAAATTGAATCCCCTTATTATTATTTAGAAACGTAACTCAAATTTTGACTCAGTTTAATTACAGATGCCACTGAAAGGCACTTTTATCATAAATTTTATTTTTTGAAGTCCTTTTTTTAAGACCTCCTTTGTTTAATGTACCTTTTTAAAGTAGGTTTAATATAAGCCAACGTTTCCCACTCCGATCATCCCAGAGTGCACTAAAGGTCACTTTTATCAGAAATTTTATTTTTTCAGGTACTTTTATCAAAGCATACTTTTGATTAATAGTACATTCTCAAAATGTACCTTTTAAAATTAAATTTTATTTAAGGTAATGTTTCCGAATCCGATTAATCCCAAAGGGGACTAAAGGTCAGATTTATACGAAAATTTTTTCTTTAAAGTAAATTTTTTTAAAGGTTCTTTTGATTGATAGGACCTTTTAAAAAATAAGTATTATAAGGCTATTTCCCTAGAAGTTGAAATGAGTGATTGCTTTTACTTTTTTGCAACAACGCCGCACTCGTTTTGACTTGATGTCTGTTAGTTACTGAACAAGAGATGGTGTAGAGATAGAACAGCCTTTCAACTTTTAAACTTCTAAGATGCAAAGGCTCTTGTAAAGTTACACGTATTTATTTGTAACCGAATTTTTAGGTATATTTTTAATAGTTCAGCCAGAATCACAATGGAAACAAACAAAGTAATATATCTTCCCGGCGTGCACCCTGTACTTATTTTACAAATACCGTTATAAAAATTTCTTACATTTAAATATTTAGCATATTTAAGCGTTAAAATTGTATAGCACAAATGCAAAAAATAAATAACAATTTCATTTATTTATTAAAAAAAAAAAAAACAATAAAAGAAAACCTTTTAATAATTTATAAGACCACCTTTCGATCTAATGCAATTAAATATTCATAACATAGAACTTGTTAATTTTTTCAGAAGATCCTGATCTAGTGCCTCCCATTCCTTGAAAATTGCATTTTTAAGCTCATTAACTCTCATGAATTGACGATTGCCAGCATATATTCTCCTGACGAGAATTGTTTTCTATAGGGTTCATATCTGGAGAGCAAGAAGGCCATTCCAAAACATCGACATTATTTGAGCTTAACCATTCTTTTGTAAATTTGCTGGCATGGCAGGCTGCATTGTCTTGCTGGAAAATATATTTCTTATTTATATTATTATGTAAAAATGGCAATAAACTGCACTTAAGCAATTCACAATATTTTTCACTATTCATTTTTATTAGTACGATTTGCAACTCCAAACAACATTCTTCAGTAAATGCACCCCAAATATTAACAGAACCACCACCAAAGTTTCTTCGTGAGAAACATTGCCGTCAGGGCCATCTCAATAAATTTTTTTTTCATCTGAAAAAATTATCTTTAAAAAGAAATAAATATGTTAACTTATAACTCAAAGGTGTTAAATAACTTACATTGACCAATTTGTATTCATATTATTTTTGCAAAACTCCAAACGTGCATTGATATGACGTTTCGAAAGGCGAGGAGCTTTTTTCATTCTCTGTCTTTGAATATGTTTAGAAGAGTTTAGAACATTCCAAATGGTCGTTTTGCACACTTTGTTGGAAACGCATGCAGCAAATTGGGTACAGCTTTTGGTACTGTTGCTTGCTGTCTTTAGAATAAGTCTGTGCTCACGTTCGTTCAACTTTTTTTTCTACCACTACTTTTATTTTTGCCACAATTTTCAATATTTGCCAAATAAATATAAACAATCTTTCGACTTCTGTTGATTTGAATTGCAATTTCAGCTTTCGACGCACCATTTTCTGTTAATGTTAAAATTTGACCTTTTTCAAATTCACTAAGTACTTTTCCGCGTGGCATTTTATTTATTACTAATATTTTTAATAAAACTTAATGCAATACGTTGTTTTAAAACGGTAGTTTTTTTCATACAAAATTTTTATTGCATTTGTGCTATACAATTTGAACGCTTAAATATGCTAAATTTTTAAATGCAAGAAATTTTTATAACGGTATTTGTAATTCATAAGAGTTTTGTGTAAAATGAGCTCAATTTTGAAAATAGAACATATTAAAAAAGTTTACACAAATAGCAAATGTGCTATTATTTATGAACGCACTGTATTTGCACAAGAAAATGTTGACCCTAGTTGTTTTGGGTTAGAAAAAAATAAATCACTGTTTTTATTTTTGATAAATATAAAAAATATAATTATTAATATGTGAAAGCAGATTTTACGACCAATAACATCCTTAGTCATACAGCAAAAAAAAAAGTAATCTTAAGATGAAAAATTAACTTCTGAAATGGAGAAGGCGGATAAATTGATTCCTTTTGAAATGATACTATAAAAGTTATTTTTTAACATTATTTGTTTTACATTTTGTTCATTTTTCAACTTTACTTTATTTCATTCAAAAATACTCAGCAATTTTTCAGAAAAAATCCACCACTTAAATTTAAACAAGTATCTACTTCAGAGAAAAAAAACTTTGATACTTCAATAAAGCGCTTGATATTACGGCGTCCAACCAAAAGCTTCTCAAAAAACTTTAATCCTGTTATCAAAAATCTTGGTTTCATAAAGCACCAAAAAAAAACTTTTCCCTTAAAAGAACTTAGTTTTTCAAGTAAATTTTCAAAATGCAGCAAAAAAATCTAAAAAACCAAGTTCTTAGAAAACAGCAAAAAAATGCCAAAAAGAAACTTTTTCCTCATAAATTATTACAAACAAAGACACAAGGCGACAATAATCACATTAAAGAACGCAAATTTTAAAATGTATAAATTTTAAAAATGTTTTAGGGTGGATGACGTTTAAGATGCTAAATAATAAATTTTAAATAACAAAATTTTCCTGGTTTTTAAATATTAAAAAATCTTTACTTAAAAAATAAATTTAATTTCTTTGGCCAGTAAGAAAAACTCTCTCCCACAACCAAATTTGGAAAATAATAACATTAAAATGAAGATTAATTATTTCTTGAGCGATGTATTTTTAATAAAATTTTAATTTTCATACTTAATTATGAAGTATTAAACGGCACTTTTTCCTTAAAAAAATATTAAGGAAAGTTATAGCAGTAAGAGTAAAAATTGTTTTCATTAGGAAAATTATCGAAAAAAAAAACATATAAAATAATTACGACCGAGAGCAAAAAATTATTTTTCATGCGCATGAAATGTATGGATCGACAATTTCTAAGCCTTAAAGGAAAGCGTTCAAAATCGTGGTGGCGTACAGATTGCCATTCAATTCAAAAAGTTAATATAACAGAAAGGGAAAACTTTCGATAAGAAGTAATAAAATTGTTTCAAAAATTTAAATCACATTTGATGTTCATTGATTTGTGCTCCTTTTTTTTGAGTAATTCGTTTATAAAAAAAAAAATATTTATTTCAAAAATAGTTTCTTTAATGATTGAAAATGTAGACCAAATGCCTTTCAAATTTCAAACGTTGAAAAAATACCTATTAATAAAAAGTAACACTAACAGTTAACGAGAAAGTATTTCTAATTAGTTGCCAACAGTTGCAAGAATAAAATTTACAAGATTAAAAATGTTTGATTTACCAAATCCTTGCGCATACAGCGTACTGCGGTGTTTCAGCGTATTGAAGACTCGCACTTTTGGCTTATTTTTCACTATTTCAACTCTTAAATGAAAAACAAACAATTAAAACGAGTAAGAGTACTATATTCGGCTATGCCGAATCTTAGTTACCCTTCAACATTATTGATATTTGAAAAAAAAAAAATTAAAAAGTTCAGAGGTTCGAAAATATAAGCGAGCGCCAATTTTTTCGCTTGATATTTTTATTTTTTGTTTTTTAAGTCCCTCAAATAGTTGTTTTCTTTTTTTTTTTGGTTGGAGTAACTTCATTATTTCAAATCATATGGTAAAACTACAGGTGGGCGTGGTGCTCGCTGCCTCTAAGGACATAAATCAATCTTGCTGATTACCAATAGCACTTCTTTTGACACTATGGCTAAACGATTGGCGTGTTTAAATTTTCTCCAATTGATATTGGCCAACTTGATTTTAACCCTAACTAAGACGGACAGACAGGCAGCGCTTAATCGACTTCGCTATGCATTAGACCTCAGAATGCATATACTTTATGGGGTCGAAAATGGATATTATAGAAATTACAAACGGAATGACAAACATGGTTATACCCTCTTTCCACTTTTTTTATGACCCCCTTAAGCATTTAACACAGAGAAAGAAGCCATCTCGTCTAAAGTAAGCTTTTTTGTTTTTGTTTTAAGCGTAATTCTGCCACACTCTTCGATTTGTGCCCCTACAGTGCTGTAAGCGTCGTGCTGTGACGATTTTTTGCATCGCAATTAAAATTGTCCCATAAATGCCTAATTTTATTACTTTAGTAGATTTTCCAGTTTGTGCTTAGTATTACAAAGAAGTCATTCTTTTAAAATCTTAGATAAATGCTTGCAATGTTATCGTGAAAAATGTCACAGTGTTTTTCAGATCCATCATTTTAACTATTCTTTAAAATTCATTGGTATATAGCATTGATCAAGCAAAGTATCAAAACATAATTTGTTGTCATACATTCCTAGAACATAACTGATCTTTACCAGTGCTTAGCTATGGGATTAATATTTTGTGGCAACAGCCAACGAACAACCCCTCGAACGGATATTCGTTGAAGACCGTCAAACTTTTCTAAAACTTAAGATCGTTTGCGTGAACATTATCATACTTCTTTCTACATGTTTTTTCCGCAACTTTGCTATTGTATACATTTCCTTTGATGCTTCTGCAAGCCTTCTATTGAAAAGCAATAACTGCCAGATCTGTATTTTGCATTGGATTTTCTTGGACACACGGAATAACAGTCTGCTCTGTTGGTTTATTGTAAAAAAGAGAAAGAACAGAACGAATAGCTCACCACTGCTTTAAATAATTTTTAAACCTTATCATCATTATGTTGTTAATATTTTCTAAAACTTCTGAAATTTATTTATTCCTTTTTAATTTATTGCACACGTGATATTATTAAATATTATTTAAAAATATGAAAGGAAAACATTAAGAAAATTATATCGTTACTAGCGGCGTTGCCAGGGTCTCATTATAGCCTTTTTGTCTATTGGGCTCCACTCCGAACACGTAATAAACAATATATTGTAATCCAAATGGGCCTCTGTGTTTTTCATAGAAAAGTACGATTGTGCATGATATTTTTTAAGATATCAATACGGGTATCATTTTAAAGCTTTTGCAGAGATCTTTAATGAAATACTAAAACTTTTTAAAACTGCTTAACCCATTAAGAGCCAATGACATTGTAATTCTCTATCACCCCAATATATGTTTTTTTTTTAATTGGAGTTTCTTCACTAAACTAGATTTACATATATGGTGAAGAGTATTTGAGATTCGGCATAGCCAGTTACAGCACTCTTTCTTGTTTTTTGTTTATTGGGAACTAATATTATATGTGGGATTTGATAGCATTTGCAAGTGTGTAAGCTTTGTTATTAACTATCGAGTTGAAATGTTAAGAGAGGTTCTTACCTCAAATAATGAAAAAAATATTTTTTCAGTAAAATTACTTTATTTCGTGTCTGTACCAAAAGCTATGATGTGTTGGCCGATTATAACAGAATTATATAGGTATGTTACGTGGAGCGTTTAAAAGTTACAAAAATTGTATCCAAATGGCAATACTCATGTATTTATGTAAACTTCGTTACTTAAGTTACTACGAATTGTAGGCATAATTATTCTACAATATCGCAAAAATGTATTTTACTATTCGATTAAGAAAAATTCAAGTAAGACATACCTACATATATTTTAGAAATCTGTTTAGGTATCGTATCACATACATACAACTTTTCTCTGAAAAAGAAATTTTTTTATAACAATCGAATATTTTTATAGCTGCTCTAATTTTCAGAGTTGTTAAAATTTCGTGTAATGACTTTAAACTTGTTATGTAAGTGTAAACAGGCACAAAACTATTTTAAAAAAGCTTAAAATAGTTATGGATTTAAGTATGAATTTTATGATAACTTTCGACTTTAGATCAATAATTAATATTGCTATTTTTAGCTTCAAAGATGTCAAAAAGATCAAACTGGCAGTAGTATTCTAAATTGTTGTTTTTTTTTAAGTTGGTGTTAACAAAAATAAATGATAAACAACAATTTTTTGCATGGATTTTAGAAGGCAGCAATGAAACACATGTTATTCATCACCAGCGTTGCCGCTCTGGTCCAATCGGACCAAACTTGGTAGTTTTTCGACTCTAAAAAACGGTTTGGTAGTTTGGTTGGTTTGTTGCATTTTTTTTAAATTTTTGGTAGGATTTCCTCCTGTAGCAATAGTAAATAGTAATAGTAAATTTTTCTCCTTAGAAATTCAGTACATATAATTAAAAAAAAAAAATGTAACTTTGAATTAAATAAACAATAACTTTGAATAGTGCTACCACTGTTTTCAAAAACTATCTTAGGTGAAATAAAAAACATCTCTGCTTTTTGCATAGAGATGATTAAAGCTATAACCATGGCTTAAGAAATCCGAACAATATTATGAAATTGAAATTAACAATATTTTTGAGTGAAGGTTTATTTTCAGAAGACGACATACCATCAACCAGGTAAAACCACTCTTAAAATTTTTGTTTTAAAACATTTTTAAATAATATAATACTCTTAGTGATCATTGTAAAGAAACAGTCAAAAGAAAATTTAGAACCGAATGGTTGAGCGAATTTGATTGGCTTCAGGAAAGGGAGGGGTGTTCATTCTAAAAAGATAAACTTCCATCTCAACAATTACGGAAAAAAACCAAATGAGTATAACAGAGTTTATGTGCAAGAAATGCATTTTTAAATTTTTGGTAGGCTGTGAACGATTTTGGTAGGATTTTTGAAAATTATTGGTAGGAAGTCAATTTCTTGTGTGGCAACTCTGTTCATCACCCTCTTAAAAAACTCATTATAGAGAGTTTGCTTTATCTCCTACTCTCTTTAAAATGAGATATCATTCTATCCGTTTAACTCAACTCTGAGTTAGGTGTCTATGGCTCTCACTTCAATTGCGCAAGCTCCAGAGAAACACACCTCCTTTATACTAACACTCTTTGTACGTTATACTAAAGTTTTTTTTTTTTTTGAAAACAGCTGTTTTCTTGTCCCAAGAAAATTAAACTTGTTTTACTTTCAGCGTACACATTACACGAACAACATGTTATTATTAACATTCAATGTTGAAAACAAAAAACAGCTGGGCTTAATGTGAAAGAGAAAATGAGAGTTAACTTTACGATAGAGAAGTGATTGGAAATGAGTATGCGTTTTTTGTTCCAATTTAATTTATTGTTGTAGAGGAAGTCCGGTATTTGGTGTTGTTTTTTCTTTCTTTGAAATTGTAAATGAGAACATAATATGAGTTATTTCATATGGGCTCTTTCTACAACAATAAATACAACAAAAATGTGCAGACGGCTTGAATTAGTTTATTTTTTTGTATATATTGGTTTTGTAGTATTTGTAATGGCTGTTATGCCAACGACCTTCATAATATTTTAAACAGTTGTTTTTATTGTTGTTGCTGTTTTTAAGTATGCAGCCTGTGTAATTGTTGCTTTGCTTAACGTTTAAATAATTGATCCTTTTTTTTGGGAGAAAATTTAGTTATTAAAAATATCATATTTTTAAGCACTGTTTTGTAAAATACACAAACATACGTACATACATATTTATGTATAAATTATTATTATTATTTAAATAAAATGGGTAAAAAAATAATTTTAAATACCTACAGTGCGTTACAAAAGTGCCGATAGCCAACTATTTAGTAATTAAAATATTTTGTACCTTAATAAGCCATTGCAAATTTTAAAGTAAAAACAGGCCATCACGTACCTATGAGCAGCTATATCATTTTTGTTACAAATAACAATATTATTATTTATGATTTTTTTTATATAAATCAACACTTAAGTATATATGTAGGTAGGTTTGGGACGTACTAAACTGTAACTATTTGCTAAACCTTCCTTATTGTTTATTGAAGATTTCTTTTTTAAATCTATCAAGCCCAAAAAAAGCGATTTAAGGTCCTTTGCAAGTTTTCAATTTTTTTTTCGTATAGATTCATTCCACTTTAGAAGGGCATAAAAATCACATAAGCACTAAAAAGAGACGACTATTGGCTTGTTGGCAGCCATTTATATACTTTCCGAGTAACAATAAAAACAGCAAATATATTGTGTAATAAAACTACACATACTACTAGTGACACTAATTTGAAAGCAACAACAAAAAATTAAATTAAATAAACTAAATTTAAGCTCCATACATTCTGAAACCCATAACACCGTGTTTTTAGTTCTCACCCCCACTAAGTAAAAGTTACAACAAATACAACATTAGGAGGCTAACAATTTAAAATTGAGCTAAAAATGTTAGAAAGAGAGCACTGTGACAAAACATATGATTCTTGTTACTATTTCAACTCTTTAAACAAAAACAAACAACCAACAACAATATTAACAAAAAGTAGAAAAATAAGCCTAAAATCTATGGATGCCCTAAAAGAAAATAAATTAAACTCAAATATAAAGATGGCCGCCGCACAATGGCTGAATATTTTTTTACACAGTCACAACAACAAAATAAAACATGGCATACAAAATACAACCAACTCATTGTTGTCGGCATATATGCATGAGTATGGAAGTCAGGTTACATGTTACCAGAAAAAATAAACACTCAAAGAGCGAGAGAAGTTGAAATGAGTGATAAAGTGTTGTAATAAGTATGAATGAAACGTTTGCGGTGATGACAAAGTTGACGTAAAAATGTACTTTATGCTATTAGAAGGGTAGACAACCCAAAGGTGCCAAGCAGTTATAGAAGTATGTGTATATGTATAGAAAAAAGTTCACCTTAATGCAAAATGTAAAACAAAACTGGATTATCGGTATAAAAGCATACACAACACCATAATTTTCGGCTATTATATCTTTCTTTTGAGATGTTTAAAAGTACCGGTAATAATATTGTTTTTTTATTTTAAGAAACAAAGCTAATTTGCTTAAAAATCAAGGAGAATTTGGTATGAAATATTTAAGCTGTCCTGTTTTATACGATTTTGATTATTGCAGATAAAAACACTTTCCGATGGCCGTTTTAATACCACTTACATAGATCTTTAGGAAACTTCTTACAAATTTGTAATTAATGTATTTTTCATCAAATTGCTTCTTAATGTATTATGTAGCAAGAGCTTTAGCATTCCTTACACTTACATAAATACATTAAAATAGCATTGCTAAGCAATTAATTAAAGGCTCGTGAAAGTGCCTAGAAAATATATAGGTTTCTTATGTAATAATATTTTGCTTTTCTGGCTCATTTTAAACACTTTTTTGACCAACCATCACTGTTTCCTAAAAATGTATTTGGTACAACGCAACAACAACAAAAAACTAATGGTAAAAAAGAGCAATAAAATTAGTTCAATATAGTGAGTAGGCATAATAAAAAACTGACTCATTTATAAACGAGCAAGAGAGCAAAGATTTTAATTTGTAATACTTTGTAATTGGTTGTTGAATAAACATAAATGAGTGTATTGAGTCATTATTGTTTTTTTTTTGTGACAAGTTTATGTTGTTGTAACAACAGCTGTTTCAAAAACTCATATTTCAAAGTAATTGTAAACATATGTTGAGTTTCTTATAAGGTTTGTTAGTAGAAGAGAGAGAGAGCGAGAGAGTTGCAAAGAAATGATAATTATAAGATAAATTTAAGCTACAAAAACAGGTAAAGTAGAATGCAAAACAAAAATGAAAAAAAAAATACACAAAGTCATATGCGGCAAATTGTATTGCAAAGCAGCTCAGTCGATTGAGAGAGCTTGTGTGATAAAGACGTTAATAACGTTGCAAAGAACGCGAAATTATTTGAGATAAATTTTTAAAGAAAAACAAACAATTGAAAACCCCCGCAAAAACATGACTAGAGCTCAGCTTAATTATTATTAATTTAATATAAATTTTTGAATTAAAAAACTATTACGAAAATTTGAATGTGATATTTAATAAATGAAATAGCAAAGAATGTTCAAGGAGAGACAAGACCTTTAAAAGAGTCTTAAAAAATTTTAAAAGTGATGAATTTAAATATAAAATAAATTAGCAAATAAAAGAAAAGTAGAAGAATTAAATATAGAGTGCAATAAAAACACTCTTTTTAATAGAATTGTGTAAGAGAATGTATAAGAATTTACTGCTCATTTAAAACCAGTGAGAGTTAAAAATAAAATAACTCATTTATAACTAAAGAGTTGATTTTACCGTTGAGAAGTTCTCATTGTAGCAGTAAAAAAAAAAACAGAAAACCTAATCATAACGCAATTTTATGTTAAACGTTTACAACGTATGGCATTCACTTCAAGAATTTGTTACTTCTCACTTTCTTATAATATTTAAGCTGCTCGTGCTATCCGGACGGACAATAAACAATGTTTACCGTAATTTAAAAACCAAAAAACCCTGTAATAAAATAAACCGTCGATGCAGCTTTAAAAAAAAATTAAAACAAGACTGAGAAAAATTTGAAAATTTAAATAAAACCATTTTTATAATAAATAAAACCTAACAAAGACTGATTAAAACTATTAAATTCATATAAAAATTAAATAAGCAAATTTGCTAAACTAGTTATATACGGGTCTTAACATAAATTATTTATATAAAGAAAAAACTAAAATTACTAAATACCTGCTATAAATTAAAGAAAAGATTATAATAGCATTAATGTTATATTTTACACTCAATACATGGATTAACGTTCCTGCAAAATAGTTTAACAAATCAAATTATTCAAAATTTCGTAACAAAAATAACCAAAAATATATATAATAGCCCTGTGGATTACGTATATTATATATATTTTTCATTTAAACCGACAAAAAAACAAGCTTGGATTACCAGTGCCAATTAAAATTAATAAAATTAAAGCTTATAAAGAATATAACCTCAAAACAAAATAATTATCCTTACCTTAAGTGAAAAATTAAAAAAAAAAAGTTGCTTAAAGAATGTGTTTATTTTTACCAAAAAATTAATTGAAACAAATTTTAAGTCTTGTGCTTTACACACTCATACACAATAACACATACAAATATTACTTTGTGTAACGGCATAGGAAAAAGGATATTTGATCCTTTTTTTCCAAACCGTCAAACACTTGAAAAAAACGCCAACATGACTATGGCCGCTTGTTATGCCAACTATGATATGGCCTCTTTGGCCTCTCATAGCATGGCTCAAACACAATCAGCAGCCCTAATGCAACATCACCATCATCAGCAGCAGCAACATCAGCTTTATCAACAACAGCAACAACAACATACACACCATCACCAGCAACAACATACATACCACAGCAATCAACAACAGCAGCAACAGTCCAGCAATAGAATGTCAACACTGGCGGCGTCGGTTTCCCAAAACGCCATGAACTCAAATAGCTCAGCTGTTGCCGCCGCCGCCATTTTGCTAAACTCTACTTCATCTTCATCATCAGTTTCCAATACTGCAGCCACAAACACCTCTTCAAATACCGGAGCCGTTTCAACGGTCAGCCAACAACAACAACGTAACCAAAATGCCTCTGTAACAGCTTTAACACCCGCCTCACAACAACAACAACTAAGTACAGCCGTTTCCCAAACAGCGACGGCAAAGGACTACTCAATACCGCTACACGTAGATTGTAGCGTTGAATACGAATTGCCAAATCAGCCAAAGCCTCCTGCAGGTCAAAGAGTTGAGCCGCTGTTGATGATACACCCATGCTATTTTCGCAAAATGGAATCACAACGGCGGAGTCCTTTTGTTAACAATATGCCTACAGCAGCGGCCGCTCGCAATACAGCATCTTTGGCCAGTACACAAACACACAATAATACACAACAAAATGTGGCCACTTCCTCTAGAAGAGCCCGGCAATCTCAGGTGATACAACAGCAACAACAGCAGCAGCAGCAACAACAGCAACACCATCAGCAACAGCAACAAAGGCAAGCAGCTGTAGCTGCTCAACAATATCAACAACACTTACAGCAGCAACAACTTAGGCATAACCAACAACAGCAACAATCTCAGCAAATGTCACAAATGTCGCAGCAGGCTCACTACCCGGTACAACATCACCTCCAGCAGCAAAACGCCTCTTCAAATTCAACTATACTGAACAACGCCTCAACCTCCTCCTCTTCGAATAATGCCAATCAAACAAATGCCACTTATCTACGGTCGAACCAAAGATCCTCACAAACAACCGGACAAAACCCACAAAGAACAAGCCAAAATCACCTACTAGTACAACAACAGCAGCAGCAACAACAACAACAACAGCAAACGCAGCAATGGGATCATTTGGCGGCTGCAGCAGCTATAGCCGCTCGTACTTCAATGACACCAGCCTATACAGGTAGTAACAACAGCAGCATCCCCAACAAGGCTCAAAATGCCAATGTGGGCAAACGAGATGCCATGATTTCTGGCAGTGGTATATATGGAAGCAAATCTCAGCAGCAGCAATTATTGTGGAATTCTACAGGACAAGCGGATAATAATATAACTTCTGCTGCCACGGCTGCCACATCGGCCGCAAACATTTTAAGTAATTCTCAAGCCAATATAACAAGTCTTATGATGGATCGCAGTCCTATGGCTACAGTTCCTAGTAATTATCAGGCTGGTCCTGAGGCCACGCCCATACTAAACCAAAGTTCAAATGCTAACAATAGCCACAACCAACAGACACGAACCAGTACCAGCCATTACACATCTACGCCGTCAAGCACGGCTTCTGCAGCTGCAGCGGCAGCAGCTGCTGCGGCGGCTATGACCTCCCACCACCACCATCATGTAGCCGCCGTTGCCGCCGCTCATCACTCGCAACACTATCCCGAAAAGATAAGTGGCAAATATCGCCAATATTTAAGATCTCAGCGTATGCATCCCTATTTAGCGGCTGCCACTTCAAGTGCAGCCGCCGTGGCCGCTGCGGCCAATTTACAACAAAATTTTCCACAATTCACTGCCGCCACGGCTGCGGCGGCTGCTGTAGCAGCCACACCATCATTCCAACATTTGCAACAAATTTCCTGTTATAATGTGTGATAAACCCAATTTTAAAAAGAAAAAATCCAAAGAAATTTTAAAATTTAATACGGCAGCATAAAAGTGATAAAAAAAATGTTAAAGGAAAAAGTAACGGTAAATAAAATATGTTGGTGGGAAAGGAGTGAAAAGAAGGCTTTAGAAGTTTTAAGAGTTTGTTTTAGGAATGATGCCACAAAAAGTAAAAAAGGTTTTAAGGTTAAAACTTAAAATTATAAAAATATACATATTGTTCATACAAAAGCAACAGCAAATAATAAAAATGAAACCTTTTCTATATATAAAGCTTTAATTAGTAACAAACAAAAAATAAAATAAAACATAAAATTGTATAACAAAATATTAAACTAGCCATAGTTGTAGAGTCCAAACCTTAAACCTCAAAGAAGACAGCAAAGAAAAAAACTAAATTCTAAAATGAACAAATAAACTCTTGGAGAACTCAAGCGGAATGTGGAAAATAGTAAAGCTATTGAAAGCCAGGAGTAGAGTTAAATAAAAATGATTTTTCCTAAAGTTTGAATTGTTGTAATGCTTCGATATGCCTGATCATGTGCTAAAATTATTAATCTATTAATATAACTACACCCACACTACTCTCACTCTCTCACCTAAAATAAATATATGCATGTGTAAATTTGTACATACATAAGTATATTGCATGAATGATAGATGAAAGGATGGAAACAGAAAAAAGAAATGCAAAAGTATAACGAAAAAATCGTCTTTATAAAAGTAAATCAGATTATAATAAAAATACATAACGGTTTTTACATTAAATTTGTTTCTATATTTTTTTCTTTCTGTTGTTTAATACCCCAGCAAACAATTTGGTGAGAGATTATATTATACAAATATTTATCAAAATAAAAGAAAAAAAAACAAAAATCTAACAAAACATATTTAAAATTATACAAGGGAATCTATATATAAATACATTAAAAAATAAAATAATTATAATTTATAACTAATAACAATTACCTATAATACGAAATTATAATGGAAAAAACAAAGATGTATATTGTTTAAACTCTATAAGCTAAACTTAATTATAATAACATCATATTAGTCAGTTTAAAAATATATGAAAATATATAAGTACATATTTACATAAAATAAAACTACATACAAAGATATGTACAATATGTACATTTGAATTGTTCAAGTTGTAAATGATGTAACTGCATTTTATTTATTTATTTTTATTTTTGCTTATTTGAGTAATTAAATGAATTGTAAATTATTTTCTTCCTTTTTATTTTCTTGTTGTTTAAAACACATAATATTGACTAAATGCAGTTTTTTCTACATTTTGGCTTAAATTGTAAAATATGTAAAATATTTAATCTGGGAAAATATAAAAAAAAAAATTTTCGAAAAACAAGCAAGTGATTTTTTTTTAACGAAAAGGAATTTTATTTTATATGAATTGAAGTGTAGATTATGATTAAAGTACCTTTTGAATAAAACTTTCTTAGTTTTGCAAATACTTGTAAAATTTTGAATACTGCATGACATATAAATCTAAATTATAATAAAGACAGTCAGTCGCACCTGTTCTGTATTTAACTCGAAATCAATACGTTCGGAATTTACAAACCTTTGTTGTTATAAATAAAATGTTAAATTTAGAACAGAGGCCATTCCCTACACCATAGATTCGTTTTTGGCCATTGTTAGCCTCACATTCATTTATTTATTCTTTGCAAAAATATAAGATAAGATCACTTTCAACACTAATTTGCAGAAGACTTAAAAACTTTATTCAATCGTCAAATAAATAGATCTAGGGTTTTACTCAGGGGGCAAATTACTGCATTCGGTATCGATTTAAATTCTATTGAAATTTGATATCGAATGCCGTAATTTGTCCCCAGATTTTATTAAAATAATGGGAAAAAAGGAAATACCAACTAGATCTGTGTAGCTTAGAATCTGCATTTTTTATTTCGAAGGGAATACAAAATCATCAAAATAATCTAAAGCCCAATATACACTTAATTCTGTCGTAAATTAAACAACACTTTTTAATAAAAAATTTTCTAGAATCGGCAAATTAAAAAATGGAATTATTTAATTATATAATACTTTTAGTTAGCTGGACTCGGCCCGTTGATGTGACACAAGGTTAAAAGAAAATTTCGCCGAATTCAAACGATAAAAAATTTTAATTAAAGTTACAGAAACTTTGCAGTAAAAAGTATTTCAACTCGTACACAAATTTAATAAGTTTTTAATTGATTAAATTATTTATTTAATTAAAAAAGTAGTAAGTTATTTTTTTTAATAGATTAATAATTGATTCATTTAAAACAGTAATTGTTTTTTATTTTGAATTCAAATAATGCCTTTAATAGTTGCAAGAATTTTTCTGTGGTATGATAGCCGATTCTTAATGTTTAAAATAAAGGCAACAAAATTTGTTGTTATATGGACGAACCAAATTTTTTTTCATGCCTCTTACAACACAGTCGCCAGAAAGTTAAGTTTTTAAAGAGAATTTAATTTTGAAATCAGCAATAAAATTGGAAAAGAAAAAATGGATTCCACTGCTTTGTAGACAGTAATAATTTTTTGAAAATTCTCTAAATCTTTTTTAAGGGATATAATAGTCACGACAGAATCAGCTATATTTTCATATGTATAGTATACAACTTTTGAGGAAAAATCAATCATCGGTTTGCCCTACAGTTTAAAAGTTACGACGAGTGTTGTTATATTTTTTGCAGTCATGTTCATGGAGGTATAGCGTTGTTTGATATATAAATATGTCAAGAAGATGCCACCAGCAACTCGGCTTTTTTTAAACAAATAGGAATACAATCCTTTCTTCCATAGTACTCCACTTAAATTGTACAGACATCATATTCGTCTGGAAGTCATACTTACTATAGCTTGTTTTTTAAGCCCCTTTCACACTATAATACTATATACACTATAAAAAAGGAGAATCGTTGTGATTGTCAAGAAGTCTAACGTAACATTACATTTTGTTTTCACATTACCACACTTCAAATAAAATGTAATTTAAGTAACGGCGACTGTAGAATATTATTTATGGTGCTGAAGTGCCGCCTCATGGCAATTTTTGGCCGTTCAGTTTCTTGGTAAAAAAAAAACACAAAATAAAAAAGTTATAAAAAACTGCAGCTATTTGTACTTTATTGTAAACAAAATCCATATGTAAGCGACAAGTATAAGGGCAATTTTTAGCAGTTGCAAGTCGACAGGTTTCTTTGCTCAAATAATGAAATACAAATTGTTAGCGTTTATAAAAATTTCTAAAAATGGTTCGGTATTATGGGATATCAAATTTCTTTCCGTATTGTTTCATACTTTCATAACATATTGCTTTCAGTCCATAACAATTTCTCATAAGATTTAATTTTTGGACAAGTATTAGTATTAATACTCAGTATTTTAGTGTTAAAAAGGCTTTAGCAATATTTTCATCCTTATTTTGAAAAAAAATTATGGACTTATACACGCCGCGGCCGGAATTTGGCAAATGTTTTAACAATATTTGTAAAGCAAAGTGACGTGTGTGGAATAATATGGTTTGCATAATGTCTCTTACATTATAGTATTCTTCGTAAAATAATTCTGAATTTCTTTAAACAGTAGATAATACTTAAATAGTAAAAAAAATAATAATACTGAATATTGCTATGAGGATTTTGTGCTACATCGCCGCGGGTGAAATAGGTCCATTCTTTTTATTGACACAATGAGTCACGACACACAAAAAAAAATCTAAAAGACTGCACGACTAATGGCCACATAATGACTAAACATTTGTATCTAGTGTAAGGGGTCAAGGTTTAACTGCTGTCAGTTAATCATATAGGCAACGACGGTATAGATGTTAAAAATCTGCGATTTTAACAGAATAGTGCAACCATTTTGATATTATTACCCAAGATCTTGCTGTTTCTTATCAGTGCATATTTTTGTAAAGTTACACAAAGAATAGAATCGTTATTTTAAAATTTTTCGGTTATGCAACCTCAAAAGAATTCAAAAGAAGATTTGTATATAAATATTGAATGTTCTAATTTAGGTTTATATATGTGATATTTTTTTTTTTTGGTTTTTCTAGATTAAATTGTACTAAAAAATTGTGTCTCGAAACAAATTGTTTTTAAGCTGGGATTCTATTAAAATGTTTTTCATTCAAATTTGTTAAATAGCCATTAGAAAATTAAACTATTAAAAAATATTCAAAATTTTTATATTATTTTTTAATGTATCAAAATTTGTATTGCCATCCTCCCCTCTCAAAAAAAAAAAAAAAAAATTAAAAATAATGCCGTTAAAAAAATATTTATGCTTAAAAATATTAATAAACAAATTCTCAACAATAAAAAAAAAATTAAGAAATACTTATTTGTAAATTTATTAATAGTTTTTACATTAATCATAACAATGGCAAAAGAAACAGAAATAACAAAAATATCTGTGTAGCTCAAGATCTGCATTGTTTATTTGAGAGAAATTGGCATGTCTTAAAGAAAAAAACAAAAGAATTTAAAACATACAAGATATGTAAGTAACTTCCTGTTTATTTTGTGTACAATTGTCATATTGTCACTACCTTTTTGTAGAAAAAAGTCCTGTAGTAAACAATGTGGCTCATGAGTTGCAGATTTCAAAAAATAATATTTAAGCATTAATTAAAAAACAAAGTTTAAGACAAACAAATATGAAAGTTATTGAAAGCTATAAAACATAAAATAGCATATTTATGCATGCAACAACAAAATAGTGGCAGAATAAAAAACTTTGTATTTATATAAAGAAAATAATGTTTAACAAAAACGTATGGTAGTGATATTTGTTATAAAATAATTAATTTTTTAGCATTTAATTTAATTTAAAAACAAATTAACTATATATTCATAATATAAAAAAAGTAAAATTAAAGACACGTTGCCGTATTTGCATAAAAAAAAAGAACGCTAAGTTTTTTTATAAATCAAGAAAAGATTTTGTTGAGTACGGCAGATAAAAAATAAATATTTAAATAATATCAGCAAATTCTACAAAGGCTAAGACTTTTTATAAGTCTAATAAATATTAGGTGTCGAAATTTGCTTCCACCATTTTTGTTCCAAGATTTGAGGCTTTTTGCTTACATCCTACTTAAGTTAGCATCTCAATTTGAATAAAAAAATAGTATATTTATATATAAAGCGATTCGTATTAAACCAGATTATTTTTATTTCGAAAATGGTACTAAACACTAATCAATATAAAGAGGAAAAATGCTCGAAGTGAGATGTCATGCTGCATATTGCCACACTTTTCGCAAGTGTGTTTTCTATTTATAGGCGAGTAAAAACATCTACATTTTTCAAATATGAAAAGATCTGGTAGCTTATTCTGGTTGTTTTTAAGCGTTTACCTAATAGTTTCGCCTTGTTTATTAAATTTTGTTTTTACAATAAAAACTTATTTATGTATATACTTTGTATAGAATTATTTTTCTTTTACCCCCAAAGTAAGGAATTCTCTAATTTGCAAAGCAATATCGTTATTGTAGAGTAAAGAGAACTGGTCTCTTAATGTTAAAAGGACCTTTCACTTTAGATTAGCATCTGAAAAACAAATTTATAGAGCGGAACCATAAAATTTTCCATAACACATTTTCTATAATTTTAGCACATAGTTACAGATTTTAGCATAGAACTGCAAAAAAAACAACTAAAAAATTATCATTGATGACGGGAATTTAGTTGATAGTTTAAAAGCCAAAATTGAAAAAAATAATGATGCAGATACGAATCAAAAATGTATTTAGAAATAATGTTGTCAAATGGCAATATTAATTAAATGAGAAACTGGTGTCAGCAAATTTCTTCACCTAATAATAGATTAAACAAAAAGTAGTAAAAAAATAAGTATATTTCTCCCCTAAAAATTACCATAAACAATTCATTGTAAAAATTATATTAAATAAGAAAAATGCCTCATTATTCCTAGAGAATTTCACTTAAACAATGTAAACAATATTTCATTTTTTTAAAAACATTCTAAATAATAATTTCTTAATCTATTTTTTTTTCTTATTTCAACAATAAATTTTCCAACCACAATAACAACAACAAAAGAACAAGTATAGTATTGTATAGTAAATATTTATATATATTTAATATTATTACTATTATTATTATAATTAAAAGAATAATAACAACAACAATATAAAAAAATTGTTTGGCATATATCTCAAAAATATTAGAAAACAAATTATGAAGAAAAAAGCAAAACAACAACAACTACAAAAGAAAAAAAAACTAAATTATGAAAACAATACAAAAATGATACTAAAAATAATGAATAAATAAAAAGAAAATCATGTTAAATGCCATAAATTTCGATTTATGTGCAACAAAAAATGTTACCAAAAATTAAAAAAAAATTGCGTTTTTATTTACCAAGGAAATGATATCAATTATTTTTTAACCGAATTTAAAAAATAGGTTCTCAATTCGTCTGAATGTTGCTTTTTTTGTGCCTGCAGAACTCAGTCATTTTAGAACCGAGTTTGAAAAAAGTTTCTTTATTTAAAAGGTTATGCTTACAAATTGGGCCTATTTGAAAAACAGTTCATAATCTGAAACAATTAAAGGGTGTCCCCATATAACATACATGTTTTTTAGTGTACTATGAATAGTAAGGAATGCCACTTTAAAATTAAAAAAACTGCGCAACACTATAGCTCCCAATAGCACAGAACTAATACAAAAATAAACCTAAAAAATAAAGGGTGCCATATAGGTGACATGAGTTGAACTACATGGGCGCATCTTTTAAAACCTTATAGACAAACGCTTAAAACTTGGACAGAAGGTCGATTTATATGATTGTTAAAATAACAAGTATGAATATTGAAAATTCTAAATTAAAGGGTGCCCCAATAGTTCATTTAATTTGAAGTATATGGCCATACGATTGAACAGTTGTAGACAGACGGTTTAAATTTATAAAGAACCTGTATTGCTTAGTCCGCTATACCAACAACTGTCAAATTAGAATTTGAAAATTATAGGGTGTCCCAAAAGTTTATGTAATTTGATTTATGTTGCCAAACTTTTGAACTTTTATAGATACACGGCTGAAATTTGCAAGGAATCTGTATTGTTATGTCCGCTAACAACAACAAATTTACGATTTCGATTTAGAAATTTAAGGGTGTTCCCAAATTTGATGTAATTTAATCTTTATGGCTCTATCGTATATGCACACACTTGAAAATTAGAAATAAGTTTTCTCAGTCTGCTAAACCAACAAGTGTAAAATTTGCATTTAAAAATTTAAGGGGGTCCCAATAGTAAATACAACTTGATGCATATGGCCAAACTTTTCAATCGTTATAGACAGATAGCTGAAGTCGCGTGTTTTTAGCAAGAACTTTCTATTTCGTATTAATCTGAAATGTTTGTTCCTCCTTGCTAGACTATTTGCTATACATGGTTGTATTAAAAGAGCATACGTAAGAGGTGATTCGTTTCGAGGTACTATTTATATTTCATACTTCAAGTTGATCCGATTATTTTTATAATTTAATTAAATTTAAGTAATTATTTTGAATTGACCTCCCTTAAATGTTCCTTTTTTACTCAAGGCCACGATAGACTATTAAGGTGCCAATCTGTCACCCTGTCACACAAGAAATGTAATAAAATGAAAATGCAACTCTGATCGCACGAAAACTATTATTTTATGACATTTTTTAAAAGCTCCGAAAATTGGACAGAAAAATATCGAAAAATCTATCACACATTTTATTTTAATACGCACTAACCAACTTTTTGGCATTTTAACCGATTAAACGACTAAATCTCATAGTGTGTCATGCCCTCTACAATTACTGTGAGCCACAAATGAACTTGAAAAAATTAATTTCTTGAAGTTTCTGCAGGAAGTTTTGTTAATCATTTTCAAAACAATCTTTTAATCATAAATCGTACTCAAAAACACATTTGCCTTTGCCAATCTCTATAATTGTACGAACGGAATATATAACATATTTATCTACAAATACATACATACATACATATGTACATATGAATAACATAATTTATATTCCATTGTTTTGTTTTTTCATTAATTATACTTTAGAATATTTTGTTTTTATATTCAATTTATAATGAAAAACTTCCACTATTTATTTAACAAACGGAGTCTTAAACTCTTGCTGTGTTTTCAATTGAGTGACCTTTTTATATTTAATCACTATTATTTGATAACATAGAAGAAACTAAACGAGAAGGGATCATGGAATTTAATAAGCTTGTACATATTTTATTTCTACCTACTTTTTTAGGTCTTGTTTTCTACGTTTAGAATTTATTTGTTTAGTTTCTGGAAAAAGGAATGAATACCACAGCAGGGATTAATAAAATTCCTACCTGTCACCCTTAAACGAATGACCAAGTAAAAAGTTTTCATTTCACTAACAATGCATTGTTCGGCCTATGAAATTTGAATCAGATTAAAATATAAAAAATAGCATTTAGTATTTAAAGTTAAAAAAGAAGTAATTTTATCCCCGGGATATAATGCAAATGTTATAAAGATTCATGACTGTTTTTCTCAAGGAAAACTTTTACGTTTATGTTCTGTTATCTTGCATTTATTAATCATGGGCTTTTGCATCATAATTTAATTTTAACCACGTTATCAGTTCAAAGAATTTAATTTTACAATTTTTGTTTTAAAGCAAAAACTATGTTGTATTATTAAAATCCAACATTTTGGAAACAAAATATTGGAAACAGTAATTTCATTTAAATATAAAAAAGATATTAAAAAATTAAATTTATTTAATTAAAACAATTATTGCTGTGCAATGTTGCTTCTTTCATCCCATTACACCTCGTTTCATATTTGATGGTCATTTACTGCAGGGTATTGTTTTAGATCTTATACTTTTGATCTTTGTGTTTAATACTGTCTTTTTTTTAAATATGTGGTTTTAGGGAGTATATTAGAAGGTGATTTTGACAATTTAATCCAAAGTTTAATATATGTAATCTATGAAGTCTATTAATAATATTAGGAAAGCAAAAAAACTATTAAACGATAATATTAGTGGTAGGGGGTAGGGACTCTAAACCTCATTATGTAGTGGGATTAAAGCTTGAAAACAATATCGGTTGCTAAGAATGTAACAGTAACAAGTTTGATTTTCAAAATTATAACTAAAGGTTGCCCCAATAGTTCTTTTAATTTGATGTGTATGGCCAATGTAAATTGATGTATGTAGCCATGCCTTTCAACCGTTGTAGACAGACAGATAAAATCGCTTTTAAAGTCTTTTATTTTCCCTATAATAAATGTTATGTAAACATTTTGCGTTGATAATCGCAAGGCCCGCGGCACCCGCATTTACAGAATGTCTGCCTATGGTCCTCTAAGCGCAAGTCGTTGCTTGATTTATACAAAAACTTGCATTGTGATGTTAGCCTCTACTATGTACACCCAGCGGACATTAGATACCTAGATTGTCATTACAGACAGATGATATTTGAAGTTGTTAACATTCGAGTTTCTTCAGTTTTTTTAATTTGCTTTATATTTTGCCATCTCAGCTTAGATACGTACCTTAACCGAGTTTGTGCCCGCATACGTCGCCCCACACTGTTTTAGGTATAACAGGTTATTTTATAAATCATCTTGTTCAATTGAACGATTAATTGATTGAACTAAACGAAATGATTTAAATTTATGAAACTACTGAAGACTAGTCTAGTTTTTTCGTTAAAACCAGAGGTGCCAGATGAATTTGGTAGTAATTCAGCATATTTAAAAAAAGTCTACTTCAGCGACAAATAAAAAAATCTGCAAAAAAATCAGCAAATTAAAAATACTAATTTTAAAGACACTTAAAAATATTTTTATTAACAGGAAATTATAATAACAATAATAATGTTTATAACATATAAAATATTGTACTATTGGTCGTGTGTGGTGGAAAGAATTCAATATTTCCATTTATTTTTGGTCATTAGATTTACTTAAAGCAGTTTTATAAAACATCTCATAAGGTTCATTGTTCTGTAATCTCTTTACTGTGTTTAGAGCCAAGAGACAGATTCACTAGCGGTATCTTTCATTCTTTTGTTGGAATAAAATACTGCCGCGACAAAATGCAAAAAAATATGTCTCTCGCTGCTCAATCAAAGTTGCGTAAGTTATACTTTTTTCATTTTAATTTCTATTTATTCAAAATCACACTCACATGTTAAAACCGAATGACTAGATATCATAAATTTGTGATCTATTATTTTAATATTATTTGACGATTTTAATAATTTATAAAATCAATTTCTTAATTTTCTTGCTTATTGAACTAAGACATTGAACTAATTTAGTTTAAAACAATTAATTAACGTTTTTTTTAATGTATCAAGGATTCTAGTGATATGCAAAAGTAATATTTTACACCAAAACAAATTAAATTAAGTTTAAGATTTTATCTTAAAAATTTAGTATAACGCCAATAAATTGGAAAATATGGTAGGCCTGGTTAAAACCGCAGTGTTGACATCCGACATTAATATAACCGGCTGATGCGCGCCGACCGTGCCATTGTTTCCATAGTCGTCACCCCTTTACCACTTTCGACTCAGTCTAAGTCGCCAAAGTCAATGCTTTTGAATATTTTGTTTTTTTTTCTTTTTCAAAGTTCCTTTTCATAATTTTTTTCACTGTGATTACCTTTTAGAGAAATCTTCATTCCAGCAATGCAAAAAATAATAACTGAAACGCTTAAGTCTCCTGATCGGTATCTTCGAATTAATTTTTTTATTTTTTATTTACAATTTTTATATATTTGCAATATTATATATAAAAAAATTGAATAAAAAATTTTTAACTTTTAAAACAGAAGAAACATAATTTGTTAAAAGCCTTTTTGGTCAAACTTTCACTTCCAAACTTTCAAGAAGAGTTTTATACACAGGCTCGGACAGAATAATCTTATTTTTTTTATTGTAAAATGTGAAAAAGTTTGAGCTCGACATAAATATGAATTTACTTGTGAAAAGTACATAAATTATATATTAATCAATATTAATATGTCAGTAATGGATAATATTCCCTCCTCGTTTTTGCATCTTTGTTAATTATTAGATATGAGCAAAAATTAATTTTTCCATTGTTTCTATATTTTGCAGACAAAAGATAAAACAAGAAATTCAGATCGGACTGCTATTGAGAGAGAAGCCAACCGAACGAGGCTGCAGGTAGCAGAATTCAAAATACGTTTAAATAATGATGGATAAAGACCAAAAAAAAAAATTTAAATGGTGTTTTAAACACGTTTTAATCAGCTGATATTTGTGAAAAGGAGCTTAAGCCTGCATAATGTTAACAGATAGATTTTTAAAATAAATTTGGATTTGCTTGCGATTCTAAAAAGAATCGCGTCACAAAATCGACGATTAAGAAATAAAAAATGAGATAATTTTTTTACGGTGACCCTTTTTTTAAAGGAATGTGTGTGTGTAGCTTATCCTCTAAAGGCTTAAGGATCTAAACTCTAAAACTAGAGTTTACCTACAATTCTTCTGGAGCCTAGTGTAGTTTCGTTGAAACTGGACTAAAACTGATTTCAAATTTGTTTTAATTAATTTTTATTTTTTTTTTCCAAATTCTTCTTTTCTGCTACCAGTTCTGTTGCGTACTCTAGCGACTGTTTTTGTCAAGTGTTGTTTTTGTTTTCCCAATTTATAGTTTGATTGTTGACTGTTTAATGGTAATTGGGTAGAACTTCCATGTAAAATCAAAGCTAAAATCTTAAAATGCTTTTTTATCTTTATAAACAAAAATAAAAAGGCCAAGAACTAATTTATCACGAGATAAAAATAACTTCATTTTTATATTAGATAATTTTTTAGAATTTTTATTTTTTATTTCAAAGTTGACAAAAACATAAGTGTCAACATTAATTTGTTTTTCTTTTTTTGTATTATTATTTATATTTTTTTTGTTATTATTATTTAAAAATTTAAATACGTGAATGTGAATATATTTTTGCAATAACAAGGCAGTAATTATATATTAGTTTTTATTTATTACTTTTTTTTATACGACCCGTACATGTACATTTTATTTCTTTATTATTTTTTTTCTTTTCTTTTTTATAAACATCTACATTTTGTTCATTGTATATAAAGCGTCTCTGACCCAAATGCCTTCATTTAGAAACAATAAAACAAAAAAATATTTTTCCACAAACTGAGCAATTTATACACGCACAAACTCACAGTCACTTCTTAATCATGTACGGGCACGAGTTCTTTTTGTAGGAAAAATTTAAATGTTTAAAACAGACTTTTTTTTTTGAAATTATAAAAACTGATTACTTAAAACTCATAAATAATAAGCTAAATTAACAAACGAAAAAAAAAAATAATAATAAGAAATAAAAAACATGCTAGAGTCGCATGAATACAATAGTCTTGAAAAATAAATATTAATAAATTCAGCTTAATGTGTTAAAAACAAAACTTTTAATTATTGTGAATATTTCTGTTGTAAATAGTAAGTTTTAAATAAATTCATCACTTTTGATAATAAAAAATATTACAATAAAAATAATAAATTTGCAACATATTAAAAAATTTCCGTTTGAAATCTGGACTTGTTTTATAGAATAGCAAACTTTTGTTAAAGAATTGATTAAGTTCAGTAGAAATAAGTTGCAAATTATTGGATAAAATTTTTTACCATTTTTAGAGTTCTTCTGAAGTGAATTATTTAAATCAACATAATATTAACACGCATGAAATTTTAAAATTGTATACAACTGCCAAATTTGCACTATTAGAGCCTTTAGCAGGGATGCCAACTTTGCGCTTTTCGGGGTAGATTTAGCCCACTTGTAGTTACTCTAAGCAGAACTCGCAAATCCAGTATTTTTTCCAAATATTTTTATTCCTTTCTATTTTTTTTTTTTTTTGGTTCAAAGATATTTATTGTATATTTCAACTTATTGAACTAACAAGTAATATTCGAATTCTTAATCAAATAATTATAATATTTAATCATAGAATCTTTAACAATGGCCCAAAATCATAGTCATTAATAAAATATACTTTACGATTTTTAAAGTACAGTTTTCTTTTAAATGCCCTTTTTCTGTACTATAGACACGTAAAAGTACATTTTATAGGTAAAATTCGGTTTTAAATTTAAGACCAACAAAAGTTTAATTTTCATAAATACTTCGTGCTATCTTTTATTTAATTATCCCGATTAAATTAATTACCAATAATGATTAATGAGGGTCAAAGCTCGTCTCGATGGCCATTAACTCTTCAGGAAACTTCTGGCAAACATTTTAAATAAGCTAAAGATTTTTGTCCAAACAATAAAGCAAAGACAAAAATCAAAGCAAAAACAACAATAACCAACAGTAATTCTATTTTTCTTTCTCAACTGTATACGGCCGACTATTTTAGGCTCTTTATATGTAGTTGAAAGAGGATTAAAAATAAACAGACAGAGATTAAAAAAAAAATACATAAAAATGACATCGGCTCTTAATGGGTTAAGTATTTTTAAAAAATTTTAGTATTCCAATTTTTTCACTTGATGTTCTTTTCTTATTTCTCTATCGCCCTATATATTTATTTTTTGATTGTAGTTACTCTATTGTTCCAAATGACATGAAAAAAATAGAGGTAGGTGTGGTGTTTTGCCTACTGCCTCGAAGGACGTGGACCGAACATGCTGATTTCCAGTAGCATCTCTTTCGAAGCTATGTCTGATCGATTGGCATATTTAAATTTTCTCTAGCTGATGTAGTACCTTGGCACTCTTGATTTCAACACTAATACGGATGGACAGACGGACATCGCTCTATCGACTTCGCTATGCCTAAAAAATAAAAATATATACACTTTAGGAGTCGAAAATGGATATTGTAGAAATTACACACGGAATGACAAACTTATATACAAATACCCTTTTTCACTGAAAATTCACTGTTGATTATTGTTGTTGTTTGTTTAAACTTTGATTTTTGTTTTTACTTTATTGTAATTGGACAAAAATCTTTAGTTTATTTAAAATGTATTTAAGAAGTTTTTTTGAGAGCTAAGTAAGCGGTAGCGAAATGGCCACAGAGACATGTTTTCGCCCTCAGTAACATGTGGTAATAATCAATATCGATGATTTAATAATTTAATCGTGATAAAAATAGCACGATATTGTTTAAAAATTAATTAAGGAAAAATTCCAATTTTGGAAATTTTTGAAATTCTTGTGGGAGTTGTGGGATTGTATTAGTCAATACCTAATTATTTTTTTATATAAATAAGAATCTAATGAAATATTTTATGGCATTAAAGTTATTTTAATTTCCAAAATATTTCATTGAAAAGTATATCTTCACCTTTTTGGAAAAAGTCTTCTAAAGTTTTTTTTTAAATCCATAAAAATTGTAAATGCCTGTCAGCTAGTTTATGAGTCGAATTAATGTTTTAAAATATAACACCTTCTAGATAAATTGTTAAGACATTTGTATCCAACATACATAAGCATGAAGTGTACAAATAAACTTCGGATTTATTTACATTTTATTCCCAATGAGGGAATATAACGAGATTTTAGAATCTCGTTATAAAGTAGAAGCTTGTAATCAATCCACTTTATGGTGAAAGGCTAATGCAAGCGGCATGAGGCAACAATATTACCTATTTGAAAAAAATTATTTTGTTTCTAAAAACACTCAAACAAAACTTTTAACACATTGAATTTAATTTAACTTGGCAATGCCGTCAAAAGCGGCCGAGCGGCAATGTTAAATTAAGTTCAACTTTTCTTTTTGACGCTTTAATTTGTCAAATTATCCAGTCTTCTTTTTGCGTTTCTATTTTCACTAAATTGTTGCTTATTTTATTTATTTTTCCTTTTAAAATTTTTAGCACTAAATTTATTTATTCCTGCATCAAAAAACTATTATATTTTACCCAAGTTTCTACTTCAAGAAGCCGCGTTCATTTGCCTATGTAAATTAAATTCAAGCGGCAAAAAGAACAGCTGATTGCCGCTCGCGTCCGCATGCCGCTTTCATTGGCCTTTCACTATTAAGTGTAGAGTTTCTAACAATGATTCAGATCATTTAATTTGTTGTTAATTTCGTTTGCGGCACTTTCACTTCTTCATATATGGTCCTTCCAAATCAAATTGCCTTTGCAAAAAAATGAAGAGATATTTAACTGCTGAGAGTTTAGGTTATTTAAATTTATTCAATGCCTCTGAAGAGAGTAAATATAATATGCATATATTTTTGCTCATGTACCTTAATTCTCCATTTCATTCTTCTAAAGAAGGTGTAAAGTCTTGCAAATATTTGGATGCTTAACGGGCAGTGTTCCCTAAACCAAAAATATTTCAGACACAAACTTCCCTAAATAAAGTAACCAAAACGAGAGAAAAATAACCAAAATTAAAATATATTTATATTTATTTCAACGGTTTTATTATTTTGAAATAAAATTTTACATTTAAAAATCAGAAAAAATATTATTAGTTTTAATTAAAGTTAACCAAAACGGCAACGCTGTTCCTGCGGGCTTTCATATTTCATATTTAGAAAGTCGTCGATAAAAGTCAGTGTGTGGACCCCAATGTTGGTTGGTCTGTCAGATAAATACCCCTTGCACGCGTTTTGCCTCATTTATGAATTATTTTCACGCTTTTTTCTTTTGTCTCAAAGCGTTCTCAATGGCATTCAGATAGCATTTGTCATCTCTTTAGCTTCAATAGCGTTTTTCCCCATTAATTAAAAAAAGCTTAAAAATAACGCATTTCACCTTGCAAACTTGACATCTTGCCGTAATAATTCATCAGGTAAGTCCAGTAAATTTTATGTGTTTTAATATGTAGTTAGATATTAAAAAACAAAAAAAAAGTTCATATATAAGAAATTAAATTAAATGTTGAACCTGATAAAATACTAAGCTTTCCCAAAATTATACGTTGATGTCAACAGTGGTGACATTTATATGTCAAGTCTTTGACTTAAATATTTTGCAAATTTAATTACATGTGGTGGGTTGTTTAATTATATGCCTGGGTATTTCAATTATGGGCTCAAGTTTAAAATACCAGCTCTTTAGTTAAATTATTTAAAGTCAAATAATTTCAAAAATCATTGTTTTTTTTTAATCTATAAAAAAATTTTACTTTATTTGGAAAATATATTTAAGCAGGCATCAAAAACAATAAAAAACTGTAGAGGATCAATGGAAGATTTTAAGGCGTAATACAGCTTATGTGGTGGCTTTTTAATGGCCATATATTCACAAGATCGACGTTGTTAAAAATTATTTTTAAATTTCCTAAAAACAAAGTGTTTTAGTACTTTTTTATTATTATTTTTTTTTTGTTGATAATTTTATTAAGTGACAAATGAATTGTTGCTGCTGCTTGTCTTACTGTTGCTGGTTGCGTTTTTTTTTAATCTTAAACATCCAGTTCATAAGGCCTGTTTAATTGTTTTTTTTTCTTCTTTTTTATTATTAAAACATTTTTTCATGATTTAATTAAAGTGTTTACTTTCAATGAGACTTTTGTTGTTACTTTTTTGTTGTTGTAAAAGTATAGCAAAAAAAAATTGTTATTGTTGTTGTTTAGTGTTATAAATTTTTGTTTGTTGAGCATGTTTAATGTAAAACAAAATACACATATTTTTAAAATTTATTTATAATTGGCTTTATGACTCTAACTTTAAATTGAGTTTTTATTTTGCTTTTGCAGCGCGAAATCTTAATATTTTTGACATTGACACTAAACATAAGACAACAACTTTTTTGTCTCTGAGTGCTTTTAATAATAAATAATCAAGTTGTTCTGTGTGTTGTTGCTTTTTTTTCGGCGATTTTGTTCGTTAAATATATTGAATTAAAATTAAATAATAAATAAAATTTATTATGAAATAACATTGACATGCAATTAACGAAAATTGAGTTTTTTTCGGCCGTCGTGATTGTTGGAAACAAAAGGTTGCATAAATTTGCATAAATATTAAAATGAATTTTATAAATTAATTATTTATAATTTTAAATTTTAAATAAATTCTTGGCCCAAATCTACATACACAAATGTTAAAATCAATTTCAACTAAGACAAGGTGTAAGTATTGTATAGAGTTCTTAATTATTGATCGAATAAATAGTTATTCTTGTTTCACCGGTAACTAATGCCAGTTACTGGAGAAACCTTAATCGGTATTTTAATAATTTATCTAAAAATATATTATTGTATTAAAAGTTTAATAGAATTTAGTTAAACTTTGTTTGCACCCAGTGAAATTTTTTTGAACGTCCAATAACAAATATTTATCTAAAAATCTATCAGTTTTAAACACTTAAGATTTTTATTTACTTTAATCATCATCAGTTGTTTTTGTTTATGGAAAAATATTCAATAAACCAACGTGTTTTAACCATTAACATACATATTATCAAAATTAATTATCGATTACTGTGACGATTAAAAGGATTCCTGAAATTTTTGCTAGAAACAACGTGCCAATAAAACACTCAATTTATCGTGTAATAAATAAGTTCGCAGAAAGGTGATAGGCCTAAGCATGTATCACAACGTACTGCGAGGTTGGCTGAAAACATTACTGGTGCTTAAGAAAGTGTCCGACGCCATTCTTAGGAACTTGATCGTCGAAGAACAACTTTGGCCACAATTTTGCCCAAGAGTTTCAATTTTCTTTTCATTTAAGATTCAGTTGACACAAAAGCTGCTTCCATAAGACCATTAACGCCGTCGTACATATGACAATAAGATGTCACAGCTCGCCCACGACAAACCCGATTTCCATGAAAAATCATAATGAGTGACTAGCCACATTTTCATTTAGATGGATATGCGAATAAATAGAATAATTGGTTCTGGGCAACGAAAAACCCTCAAATTATTCATCAGTCATCTTTGCATCCATTAAACGTGAAAGTCTGGTGTGCAATTTTGTCAGGAAGAATCAATGGGCCTTACTTCTTTGAAAATCAAAACGGCGTAATGCTAGCTGTGAATAGAGAGCGATATGATGATATGATTAAAAGATTTTTAACGCCACAACTGCATGTTGTATCGACAAGTAAGTGCCACATCGAATACAGCTAGTATTACAATGGAATTGCTTCTCTTTCCAAAAGAAGTTATTTCAAGAAATGATGATGTTGATTGGCCTTTACGGTCGCCTGACATGAATGCTCCGGACTTCTTTTTGTGGGGGGATGTCTGAAGAGCAAGATTTATGCAAACAAACCAGAGGAGCTTCAGCAACTCAAACAAAATTTTCGCGATGGAATTAATGAAATACAGCGTTAAATGTGGGAGAATGTAATGAAAAATTTGCTCAAAAGTGCTCGCAATTGTGAGGGTAAAAGAGGCGGACATTTATCTGAAATTGTATTCTAAACGTAATTGTCGACATTAAATAAAACGTTTATCAATATAAGATCCACTCTCTTTCATTTAATCAAAAATTTTAAACAAACAAAGTAGTATACCTTCCCGACGGACACCGGAACAATGACCCGGATAGAAAACTAATTTTTGTGTATAAAAACAGGTCGCACAGCTTTAAAACTTTTCTATATTCGATAAAATGTTCGCATTAAAATTTAGTTTTCTTTTTGTTAAATAAAAATCGAAAGCATAATTAAAAGTGTTTATTTATTTTTTTATAAAATAGTTAGCCAAATCACAAAAGAGAGATTGATAAAATATAAAAAAAAAACAAAAAATAAACTTTTTCGTCGAAAATCAAGATGAACATAAAAATATTTTTTAAGAAAATCAAAACTCTTCTTATTTTGTAACATTCAGGGTCATATGATGTAAAAAATAATCTAATTAATAAAATTTTTGTTTTCAACTTCATAATTAACATACAAAAAAAAAATCGTGGTCATGAGTTCAATCGAAATCGTGATTACTTGTTGTATTCTTCATAATAATTTTGAATCATTTTGAAAATTTCCATTTTATAATTAACAATTTTGCTAAAAAAAATAGTAAGATTTCAAATTTTTTTTAATAAATATTCTTATTGGCTGATTTCTGGTTTTTAACCTAGCAGAATAAGGCCCATTATGGAATCAATAGAAAAAAGTGCCGCGTAAAAACTTGAGCTTGATGACAGGACTGTAATCAAAAATTATGCCATTCAACTCCATGAACTTTTGCATATCTGACTTGTTGATATTTGCAGAATATAGGGAAACTAATCACTGAACCTTTCGGTTTCACATAAGCTGCGCGTGGAGCCACGAGAACACTGTACACTGAAACTGACACTAAATTTTCTTTTCAAAATACATTCGCGAGCAATTTCCGGTTTTACAAAAGTGCGAGTAGAATGACGAGGAATATAAGGTTTCTCATCATTGACGCTTGTTTGTCAAATGAAACTGGAAGATCAGGAATTTCGCGATTTAAAAAGTAGTTTAACGTTGCAGTACCACGGAGACTCTTAATTTCTAAAAATAAAAATTTAGTCCAAATTTTGATGCTCTACTCTGGGATAGCAATTAAGTGGTGTTTCTTAAAATAGATGGGCTGTTCTGTTAAACAAAAGCTGCTGAATTTGACTTCCACACCTCAGCGAAATTCATAAATTTCGCGAAAGCAACAAAAGATCGATTATATTTATCAGTTGTAGAGTGAAAAAAATATTTATTACACTTAACCCTGTTTACAACCACCTGTAGCCTCCCGACAAAAACTCGAATTTAGCTAAATCTACGACTAAGAGTTATTAAAATTAAGAGCTGTAGAACGTGAGCTAACAGGTAAAATAAAAATAATATGATTGTGGTATTGTTACAAGTACTATATTATATTCTCTGTAACAATGTGTATGTGCGGCGAATAAATTTAAACAACACTGTCACCATAGTTGTTTCCAAAAACAAGTCTGTGAAAAATCTTTTAAAGTGCAACATAGTTACTATGTTTTGTTCTTGTATAATCAAATCAAATATGAACAAATAAATTGTGGTTTAACTATTATTTTGGTTGCTCTCTTAGCTCAATATTTCTCTGTCAGTTCAGTCATTTGTTTGAAAGCGGTCAGTATAAAAATAACAAAAAATAATTTCTCTTGAACAAAACATAATTAAAAATATAAATTAACAAATTGATAAGAAAACCTGAGTAATGAAAAGAAAGAATAAAGAATAGTTTAGTCAATGAAAGTAATAAGAAACAAATGAAAGTTATAAAAATTAGTTTAATGGTTCGAATCAATTTATAATCGCAAAATATTGTAATATAATTAAACCAAACAATATTATGTTAATGTCATACAAAAATATAGTCTAAATAACAACAATGTTATGTTAATGATTATTACATTCGACTACAACTTTATAATTAATTCATAACGCTTTTAGATTATGGTTACATGGTTCATATTCCATCCATAAAGACACAAAACAAAAAGTTTTTTATGTTATCACATCTTTTTATTTAAGTCTTACATCAAATCAGTCCCTATTTAAAACCCCTACAGTTGTGCTTCTATTAGCATTAATTTCAAATTTGTTTAAATTAAAAAAAATATGTTATTAAAACAAATAACAACAAAACCTACCTTTACGAAAGGTGTTAATTATGCTAATGAATATTTATCTCTATTTAAGTTAAAAAATATATTTTCTTGTTTTAATTGATGATGAAACTGATGAGAAAACAAGAATTTTGTTTTTAATTAAACTTGCAATAAAATTAAAGATATTAATTTTTAATTACACTACGAGATTAAAGTAATTAAATTTGCACACCAAAATTAGTCAGATACGAAAAATATCAAAGATTCATTGATCTTTTTAATCATAACAAAATTGAAGATACAGTGGGATTGTGTTAGCAATGTTGCTGATCAGTTGGTAGTTACCCAGCAAAAAATTTTTGAAAAGGTAATTGAGTGTGGAATTAAGCATTTTTGGCAGAAGTACTTCCCAACTAGATTGCCGACTTAATGATTTTAACAAGACATGAGACTTTTATAAACAATTTTTGAGAATCGATTACATTAATAATTGTAGGAAATAATGAGTACCATTAGTACGGTAGTCTCTTTTAACATAAAGAACTAGTTCCATTGCTACTTCTTTTTTTGGAAACTAATGTAATGTGTTTTGTAAGCGAGTAACAAAATATGGTAATCACAAAAGTAAGTCATTATATGGCAAGTACTTTTTAAGGTAATGTCTAACTTTTTGCTGGGTAGAAACCAAGATGACATAAAAACTTGCTTGATTTTCACTTGATTCATATTTTGTATTAAGAATAAACGGATTAAAAATAGAAACTAAACTTTATAAAGGTATTAGATATACCCCGTGCGCTTCACTACCCTGCTAGATATAATAGCTATAATAAAAATTATTCATCATAATAAAATTTCAACACTCTGCCTAAAATAGTTCTCTAGGTAAATGACAATAATTTTTCACTTTTTATTAAATTATTATTTGAACTGTGAATATTATAAATGAATTGAAATTATTTTTGGCTTATTATATTTTTAAAAAATATTTTTAGAAATTAAAAATAAAATGAACTTAAGCCAAGTAATTTAGTCACTTTGTATCGGAGGTACCAATCTCGCTTTTCGTTACTAAGCTGTGTTTTGCCAGACTATAAAAACTAAATATGAGTTAACTGTGCAAACTTTCAAGACTCTACGACAGTAGACTGAATGTTATATGAGGATGGATCCAAAGATCATAGGGACATGCTAAGTACTACGGATCACGGATGTTACTCCTGATATTGTGGATTACTGCACCGCAGAACCCTCCGTTACAAGGAGATTTCTTTTTGACCTGACGGAGGTACACTCTCTTTCATGTCGAGAACTCTGTGTATATACGGATGGCTCCAAGAGAGGGACGAGAGTTGGGGGTTGGGTATACATTGAGGAACTTGGGTAAAGGATGATTTTAAGACTCCTAAATGACTGTTGTATTTTACAAACGGAAATATCTGCTAATAGAAAGGCGGTTTGCTCGTTGAGGTACAATAACATATCCAACAGGGATATTTTCATCTCTACCGACAGCAAAGCCGCAATTACGTCCTTCAAAGGTGTGTTCACCACATTTGAACTTGTCTTTAAATGCCGGACATCTCTTAACGGGATGGCGGGGGTTTCGTCAGTCAGGATTAGTTACTTCTTAAGGTATAGTGGGTGGTTGCCGGCCCACAACCGGACATCGCGTTTCTTACAGGGGGATGAGCGCACATTTTTGTCGACTGGCCTCACTTAGTGGATTCTTCTCTGAATTTTTCTCGGACCTTCTCTTTATTCTTAAACCCGGGGTTTTTCTTTTTTTCCTCTCTATCTTTCTATCTTAATCAGGGAGTTATTGAAACAAAAAGGTGCTACCTGTTACAGTTACTAAGTAACATGATGATAAATATTAACGAGAATTATGAGAAAAATAAGTACCATATTTTATGAACTGCATATCTAATAAAAAACTGTGAAAATTCCAGGAGGATCGGTCCACTGGTGTAGGCAGCTTAAGCTTTACGACAGACAAAAAACCACATTTACACTTTATAAACAACTAATATATGTAATGATAATTAAAAAGATTCTTATTCCTGCTTTAATCAAAGTTATATTCAGTACCGAATTTCGGCTTTTTAAAAAGTGAAGAATTTATCTGTACATATAATACTTTAATATAATCATTTCTGTATGTGAAACATTTTTTAAAATTTTTTGTTTGGTGTAGGTAGTAATCGATATGGAATACAAAACACCTATTTTTAAAATTTTTGTGTCTGTCTGCCTACACATCAAGTAAAAACTGTTAGATGGATTTAAACACAATTTTGGTTTAAATATAGAATAATTTTTTTTCGTAAAAATATTTCACTTTATAGAGAAAATAGAGATACAAATGCGTAAGCACTCAATGTCATCGGTAAAGTGGTAATAAAACAGTTGTTATCTCATTATATTTTTTTAGATGGCAAACTTTAAACACTGTTTACAGAACTCTACAATAAATGACCTGATTTTTTTGAAAGTGGTATAAGTCCACTGTGGGGCTTTTGAGATGATTCGGGTGGTATTGACCGCTCCCGTGGAGTTCTTAAATAAACGGTATACATCTCCTGCTCCAAAGCCTTAACTGCCTGATCTGCATTTAAAACCGACTTAAAACCATCCTTTTTAAATCGAGTATCTATTAGGGTTGATATGCGAGGAACAGTCCTTGTTTCATAGTGTACAAATATATCACTTAAACGGCTACTTAAAATTTCGAAGGTACAGACAACTTCTGCAGTTTAAAGATTAGGTCTGAAGTTTTGCAATTTTTGATGCAGCTCTCATTTTCGAGGAATAAATAGAGAAATTGTTGCATTTTTGCTGCCAGAAATAGCCTCAGTTGCATCTTAGAATGGAGTAAGAAGTTCCGCAAGCTCCTTTAAAGTATCGATTTTATCTGTGGAAAATGGAACCGGAGCCTTAGATGTACATAATAAAACAGATGATAGTGCTTCCTTCTTTTCTAAAAGTCTTTTTGTCATATGGAAAGCACTGTTACATCGAGTTGGCACTTCCTGAATCAGGCCAGGTGGGGTTTCAATAGTCTGGGCCTTTTTTAATTTGGCCATTGTAATTGCGTCGCGTTTCATAAAGGAAACAATGGACTTACATTAAGCCAAAATGGGCACAAGTACTTCAAGTTTAAGGACATCTTGAACTAGCGAGTTTATGGTGTGTGCGATACATGGAAAATGCTTAATGTTCAGAAGCTCGCATGCTTTCTTCGTAGTGCAGCCGTTGTCGGTCACTATAGAAACAATTTTTTGCTTCAGACCCCACTCCGTCAAAACCTCGCGAATTGAGGCTGCAATATTCGCAGCAGTGTGGTTAAAGGCGTAGTTGTTGACTAAAAGGCTAAGTTAAGCTTGAACTCAGAATTAATAAAATGGCAAGGTATAGTCAAATAGCCCAACCGTCTGTTGTGGGTGCGACATACTGCACACATTCCAATGCAGACCGAAGTTGGTCTCTTAAAGCCTCGTAAACTTTGTGAAGCGATATATCTTGTAGGTGTAGGTAATCTATACCGTGGATCCATTTTCTGCATCAACGCATGAAATCTATTGTCATTGACAATACAAAATGGTTGCACGTCTAGTGCAATCATACGCATTACATATTCATCTAGTTCTACCTAACGCTTTGAAGCAGCTGGATATTGCACATCTTGGAGTAAAAATGCATCCAATATCGTTGGTGCATCAGGATTTTTTGAATTTAAATAATTAATTTGCATGCGTTTCAGATGATTCGTAAGGTTCGTCGTGTTGCCAGCCTTTTGTAACATTTTTCCGCAATGAGTACATGAAGCCTTTGTCCTTTCCTTCGTTCGCTGCCTTCGAACCTTCCCGATTGAGTTTTGAGAAATCAGCTTCACTGACTTCCTCTGACGTTCCTGTAAAGAAGAAAAAATAGCATTATAGCCACAATTTGACGGCTTAAAAAGTAAATTCCTGCGCACCACTCTGCAGCACACACCTTTGCATTATCTTGTACATACTTTTAAGATGTTTCTCCACTCTTAATAGATAACGAATCAAATTCCTGTATTTTAAATAAAAGTAGTAAACTAAAAATAAATAAATTTCAGTTAATCGTCACCTTTTGCGTGTTTTCTTTCAACTTGTCGATTTTTTTAGAGATGACAAAGAAAACATCGATAGTCGTCATTAAAAACAAAAATACAAAAACGTCGATACATCGATAGTACCATCGATGTTTTCTTTACCTCTATTTGAAATGTGTCTTATGACAAAGTTTCCATACAAATACAAACAAACTAAAATACATTTTAAATCTATTTTAATTTTTCATAAATACGGCAGTTAGAAAATAAGAAATGACACGCTGGCGGCGTCATAGGCACTGGTGGTAAGAAGTAAGTAATAAGTAAGTTTCGAGTACATAGAATGATCGTTAAATTAATTAATTAAATTAATTAAGCTTGTCGAGTGTGAGAAAAAGCGAAAAAGTGACGATTATCATTCTGTAAACGATTTTCGAGGCGTTCAGTTCCTCTTACTTAAAAAACGTGTGTTTTACTTAAACTTTTTTAGATGTAAAAGTTATTTTGGGTGCCAATGTTTTGACAACTACTAAATACATTTTTATTTTGTTTGAAATTTTATTAAATAATTTTAAATCCTATTTCTAAATTATGTTAAGCATTTAATTAAATAAAATATTTTTGCTTGATGTTTTTAAAATACACTTAACTTCTGCATAAATTTGTTTGAAGCTCTGGCTTTTTACCACTTACAGTTTTTTCAGTCATAATAAATTTTAAAATGGCGCTTTTATGTTAAATATTTAGTAAAACAACAATTTCGTTAATATTTTATTCAATATGTAAATGAGTAGTTTTACAACGATAACAAATATTAAACAGAATTAACTAATGGAATTAATACCCTACAATCGGTGCACGTTTAATAAGTGTTGTTAAATGTTATTAAAAGAAGTAATAATTAATTTTAAGAAAAAAAAACTGCAAAAAAGTTTTATAAAATAAAAAAAGTTAAAGTATTTAAAAACAAGATAAGATTTTAGGAGTTGGAAAGTTTTTTTTTTATAAATTTCTACAGCAAATAAAAAAGACTGCCGTAAATAAAGTATAAATTTATTTTTTTCCAGGACCTTTTTAGAAATATTTCAAGTTGACCTGTTGAAATCATTTCATTTCACAATAATCATTTTCACATTAACAAAATTGCACAAATTTACTTAACTTTTGTTTTTTCAAATTAACAAATTTCCTTTTTTTATTTGTTTTTAGTTTAAACAAAAAATACTTGCAGCTGATCAGAGATGGATAATCCATTTAGTTTTATTTTGTTACAAATTATGGGGAAACCTTTTCTTCATTTGATGTGTTACCCAGTTAAAGCCGGTTTAACTTAAAATATACTATATTTTTAACTAGAATATCATAAAAGTTAATAACAGGTTTTAAATTGACTTTAGTGTGATTATGGGCCATTAAAATATATTTGCCTTTTAAATATTTGTTTATTAAATTCATATTCCGAATTCTCATTTAGTTATTGATTTGTTTTCTTGAATTTATTAATGTTATAACTGGGAATTGTAAGTGAATTTTGCAGTTGTTTTTATTAAATTTATATTATAAATTTTTTTCAATTTAAAAATAAAATTTTTTAATATCACTTAAAATGTTAATATGTTGCTTAATTCGTCTGCCCGTTTTAACATTGATAGTAACAGAGAAAAGGCCCATGTCAAAGTTTTAAGTTATCCAGTTTTCAAATTAGAAAAGTTAGTCTACATTTGTCGACAAGGTGAAGTCCAAAACGGCGTGTGTTTCTATTTTCGTTATTTTTTGTATTCTTTTTTGTGTTGTTTTTTCAAATCACTTTTATAAGAAAAAAACTATCAAAAGTTTAAAGAGTAAAAAATTATAATTTTAATACAAATAAAAAATAAGACTCCTAATATTTGGGAAAATTTTTACTGCTGTATTCATAAAATATTAATATAGATTTAAAACGTATTTTAGGACAAATTTGTACGGAAAATTTTTCATAAAACACATTTTAAAATTTATGGATGTGGCAGTTTAATTAAAAAAAAAATTAAAATTTGGTGTAAGTAAAATCAAAAATTTACCAAAAAATATGTATTAATTTTACAAAAAATTCATAATTTAATTTTAATTAAAATTTCATTATCAACAAAATAATCTAAACCTAACTAAAAATCGAAAATCCACTACAAAATGCAAATTTAATCCAAAATCAGAGCAAATCTAAATTTCCTTTTGATGTTTGTTCAATTCACAAGTCCCCGTTTTCATGTTTATCATTAAATTTTTAATAGATTTCAATTGTAAGGTGATTATTACGTTAAAAACTTAATTTTAATTGACCCATTACGATTTACTTATATAAAATTTTAACAAATTAGTATCACACTATAGTTCCCAATAACAGAAAGTAATAAATAAACTTAGATAATAAGGGGTGTCTCCATAGGTCACGTAATTTGACTTATATGAAAATTGCGCAGATTGTGGATTTCTGTTGTATAAATTGATTTTGTATTAAGGGCCCCATAATCTAAAAAACTGTGTTAATATGGCATTATCTGTTTACCTTAGTCTTAGTATTTTTAAGTGACATATAACAAGTATAAAAGCTATAAAGAGTTTTGGACCTGCACTTGAAGTTAAAATAAAGTGTGTATTACTTAATCCACAATAAAAAGTCTTACAAGTAAGAGTGCTATATTCGGCTATTCCGAATCTTATATACCCTCACCATTTATGTAAAACTAGTTTAGTGAAGTAACTCCAATCAATTATTAAAAAAAAAAAAAAATAAGTACTACATATATAGAATTTCACGTAAAAATGTCATCGGCTCTAAATGGGTTTAGCATTTTTTAAAAATTTAGCCTTTTCTTAAGTATTTCTTCAAAAGCTTTTAACTGATACCAATAATGAAATTTAAAAAAATAAGATGCACAGACTTAGTTTTCTATAAAAAGTTTAGGGGCCCATAACTGGGATAATATGGACGAGCGGGGGCTTTGTTACGCTGCCTCGAAGGACATGGACCAATATTGCTGTTTTGAATAGAACTCTTGCGAAACTATGTCTAATCGATTGGCGTATTGGAGAGACAGATGGACATCGATCGACTTCGCTATGCTTAAGAATTTAAAATATATACTATATGCGGTCGGAAATGGATATTGTAGAAATTAAAAACGGAATGACAAACTTATATATACGCTTTTTTCATTTTTTTAATTCATGTAATTTACAAAAAGTTAAAAAAAATGATGTACTTTTTTTGCAGAACACTAGTTTTTGCGCGTAACAACTGCAATACTCGTAATAACAACGTAAGTCTGGCAACATGATTTAATAATTTATTTTTAAACACTTTAAGCACTTTTTGATATTTTTGAATTAAAAAGTTGTATATTCAAATCTTATTGCGGATACCTAGAATAAATTTGTATGTACTCGTACATACCTGTATGTCAGGGTTTAAATTGCTTGCTTAAAAATAGCAACAGAACTAAAATTTTTGCTAACATGTTTTTAAGCAAATAAAAAGCTAAATGTAGCAGCATTTCCAAAACATTTCATTAAAAACGAAGCAAAAGTAAAAAGCAAATGCAAAAAAAGAGAAAGAAACGCATATTCTTAAGCTGACTATGTGTTTGTTTCTGCAGCAAAGCAATCAGCAAAGAATTTATTTTGAAAATGCTTGCTGTTGTTTAAGCAATAAGTTGATGTTTGTTTCTTCTTTTGCTGCTGCATGCTGTTATAATGGTGTTATAAAAACAACTTCTTAAAAATGTATTTTCTTATGTATTGTAAGTAATAAATAAGCAATCGTAGTTAGCCACAACTTCATAGTAAAGAGTTAAGCAATAGCAAAAATAAAGAACAACTGACTGCTTAATCAGCAGCAAACGTTTTCAAAGTAATTGCTTTGCTGATTGCTTTGCTGCAGAAACAAACACATAGTCAACTAAAGCAAATGCGTTTCTTTCTTTTTTTTTTTGCAGTGGCTTTTGCTGCACATTTTTCCGCAGCTACTTTTAAGCAAATACATATGCATTTAAAATAAATAATTTATTGATGTAAGAAATTTGGTTTTTTTCAATGAAAATAAATATTTTTAAGGCAACATAAGCATAAATGATAAAATTATGAACTCTCCAAGAAAAAATTTGGCTAAAACTAAGACATTTAAATTTTGGCACTACGTTTTAGCGCTTAAAAATTTTTTAACCACTTTATAGCACTTTTTTGATGCCAATTTAGATCCAAAATTTTTTAGATCTGGTCACAGGCTATATGTTTATTATATAAACCATGGCGAAATATTAATAGTTGGTTGCGAGGGCAAATTCATCAAATTTCGCCGTAAACGCCAAACTCTATATATAAAAAATATGTATATATTTTTTTCATTTACTACTCAAAATTGCATTGTAACTCATTAAATTGTTAAAAAACCTGAGATATTAAAAAAAAAGTTATAAAAAATTATAATATAATCATAAATAAAATTTAACCATAAAATGGAAATTTCAACAATAAGTGGCCTTAAATCACTATAATGAAGGGTGTACATATAAGATTTGAAATGGCCGATTACAGTGCTGTTGCGTGTCATAAAACACTTGGACATTGACTGTTAACCCCTTTATAAAGTACTCTTTTACTAATAAGAAGTTCACTTGTGGTTAATTATAACAAATTCTTTTTTATTACTCAATATTATTTTCTGGCCGATAGTGATTTTTTATAATCAAAAATTTTTACCAATTTACTCTTCTTTATTTTTTTATTTTGTTAAAGTTTCACGACATTCTGTTTAGTTTTTTGTTTTTTAATTATCAACATCAATAATTTTTTTGTGCTGTCAAGTTAAATAAGTTCATCGAATTGAAATTAATATATAAATGCAAATTTAATCTCAATTTTAATTCGCTGTTATTAATAATTATAGCGGTGTTTGAGATTTTTTGTTTTAAATTCAAGGAATTTGTAATTAAATTATTTATGCAGGTCTTTGTTTTTGTTTTGTTTCATTAAAAATGCAAATAAAAATAATTATCAAAATGCATAAAATGTGTGAAATTACCGCCTTAATGTAAAACGATATGAGTTATAAGCAACATATTTGCACGATTTTTTTATTGTTACAATTTTCATTGCTTGAAATTTTGTAATATTTATATATTAAAGCCGTCAGAGTTAAGGCCTGTGTTAAATACTATCTGCCGTATTCATAAAAATTTGAAATATATTTGAAATATATTTTAGAACAAATTTGTATGAAAAATTTGTCATAAAACACGTTTCAAATTTATTTTAATTTTTATGAATATGGCAGTATATATTTATCTGTTGATTCAATTTAGAAATGTTTTTCATTTATAATTATTGCTTTTTATTTAACAATAATTTAAAATGATTTGTCGATCGAATTTTCTAGCTGCACATCTTGAGTGATAGGGACGTAGGATCTGTTTTAGGTTTAAAAGCACCATTTTAGAGGCCGGTTTTTAATTTAGAAAATATCATAAAATTTTGATATACTTCCTCTTTTATGTTATTTGCTACATGTTGTAGTCATACGTCTTCAATAATAAGAAATACTTTTGCAAAACATTACACAAATTTCCTCTTCGTTAGAGGGCTGCAGTTAGACTAAGAAGTGTCCTATCAGCACCATATTTCATGTTATAGTCAAAAAGTCTAGAAGTAGAACCAGCGCACAGTGCGTCGTCCCATACCCAAAAAATCAGCAGGATTTGGTTAAAATATAAGTTTATTTTTTTATAGCTTATTATATGCCAATTACAAAAATTAACGACATTTTTTCGATTAGTTCATGTTGTCACAAGAGGGCGCTTAACTCAACTAAATAATAACAAAAATATTTTGAAGAAAACTATATTTTGTTGCTTTAGAAACTGGCTGTCAAAACCCTAATTATTTAAAAAATTCTTTTGATTCGTGATTGGATTTTCTATTACAAAATTTTGTAAGTTCATTATTATTTCGATTAATACGTCATTTACACTATGCAAGGAGGAGTAAACAATATGGTATTGCTTGAGTTTTGAGGGGATGTTACTGTGGCTAATGTTTATTTTTAGAAATTTTAGAAAAAAATGCCTCAAAAAATTGCATAGTGTAAATCTGTACTTAATTTATTACAAGCAGCACCCACGACTTCTGCCTGTCAAAATGTGTTTTTCAATATTTATTTCAGAGTTTTGTGGACAAAGTTAAAAATTTTCCATTTACAAAGATAAACTGCCATATTCATAGAAAATCAAAATGGATTTGAAGCACATTTCAAAGTTATATTTTTTTCTATGAATATGGCAGTTTATCTTTGTAAATGGAAAATTTTTTTATTACTATTACCAACATCAAAGTTTTCAAAAAATATGTATTTAATGTACAGATGATAACATGACTGTTTGGCTTTAAGCAATATTTATTGGTGATTATTTTACAACAATAATAAGAGTTTTTTTACCTTCTTACCTTTAATTTCTACTTGGAGCGAAGAATAGTCTTCTGAAGAGTAGCATGTTGTTAAATTAATTTTGTTTTTTTTACTTTATTACGCATTTTTCATTAATTTTATACGTATTTTTGTATCACAAAGTTAGCTTCTAAAAAAACCTTTTTTACTAAAAAATGCAAATAAAACGATATATATCGGAAGACAGTTTCTTTTTTGGCCGATATGTGGGCGGTGAGTGTGTGCGTGTGTGAGTGTGATTCTAGTAGAAACAACTAGCTGCTCTAGAAAATATGCTTTACCTTAATCGAAAAGAAATCTAACAAGCTGGTCTAACACTCGACGTCAGCAGTTATATTTGCTTTTACTTTCATATAGCGCAACATCATGCCGAGCTGATGTTGGAAAGGTACGGCAGGTACGACCACAATTTGACCGAAGCCTCTTTTAATGGCTGATATTTTTATTTAAATAGAATTATTATAAAAGTCTCATACATAATCATGCGCCTATTAATGATAACAAATTTATCCCATCTTATTACATTGAATAATCAGAGTGCAGGCAAGCGTGAAAATGCGTGAGAATATCGCTTAGAGAGTACGCATACAACCAGCAAACAACTTCGATTTCTTATTATATTAGACAATTCACATAATGCAAGGCCATTTTAAAAACTTTCATTTATCTTTAGCTTTATTTATTTATTTATTTTTTTTTTGTTTTTTTTAATAATTAAGAAAACGCTTAACGATATTTTTGTATCTTTTAAGTTATTAACTTTAATCTTCAACACTGTTTTAAAATCCCATAAGTTTTAAATATATATTATTATAGTATTGTATTTCATTTCATTTATATACAAAATTTCCATAAATTTTAAAGTTATAAATCACACAAAAAATTACATATAAATCCATAAAATAATAAAACAAACCGCCATATATGTATATAAATTGCACCAGAATATATAAATAGATAACAATAACAAAACAAGGTAAAATAAACTTAAAATATACTACACAAACCAACAGTACAAAATTTACAAAATAAAAAAAAATTTTGTATAAAATACAATTCTACCATTATATTTAATTTTAACCACGAAATATTGCAGTGCTGCTTTTGATTAAGCCTACAAATAAATCAAATTAAAAAAATAAATAAAAACGAAATATAATGAAAAATACAATAAAATAAACCTAGAGAGAATAGTAATCATTGGCTAATGCTAATAATTTTTATATACCTGCATAATAAAACCACATTTTTAAATTAAATTATACACTCATAAAATACCATGAATAATATGGCAACAAAATTTATTGTAATCAATTTTGGTTTATTACACTACACCATTAATTTAAATCCATTTTCGGAGAAGTTTCAAATGATTTTGTTAACATATAGCGTAAAATATTAGTAAGTGCAGAAAAAAATTGCATCACTTTAAGTTCCAAAAAATACTTTAAAAAATTAAAGCAAAAACCTGCCCCGTTTTACAACGACAAAATTTGGGTTGTATGAAATTTTTAGCAAATCAATGAAATTTTTGACACATTATTTTCAAAATAAATAAATAAAACCATTTCAAGGCTCTGTTTTGCCTGCGATCAATATGTGCCCCAAAGATGCAGTAATCAGTAAATTTTTGATGATAATGATGTTGGAATACCAGTAAAATCTTATTGACTAATATAATAACAATGATAGTTTGTGTTATTAATGACTTGTTAATTAATCGTACATTTATAAACGAAAAGTTTTTTTTCGGCTAAAGTCTGGTACTCTGTTCAGTTTTTCATGCGGAATGCTGTCAAACAACATACATAAAAAATTTGTTTGAAAAAGGTATGAAAAAATGTTGCAGTAGTATTATTATGTTTTTACTGTGGAAAAACATATGAAATGTTTCTGGCAACATTTTATCGAAGCTGTGAAATAAAGCAAGTAGGCATTATCTCACGTGAAATTTTTCAAACAGCAGCTGATCATATGTCTTTTGCTTACATTTTTAAAACAATGTACACGTGAAACCAATAAAACGTTAAATTCTTCTAAATTGCGAGATAGAAACCACATTTTAAATGTAAAATTTTCCACATATAATAATCAATGTTGCTCAACAATTTTCACAAAATCGGACAGAGTACCAGGCTTAATGCTAATAAACTTATATTTAATTTTAATTTTTTAATTTTTTACTGATTATTAAAAAAAATTAATAATCACTAAAAAATTTACTGGCAATTAAAACTAATTTACACTGCATTTTATTGTGTAGTAATCAACAAAGAATTACTGCTAATAGGTAGTGAATTTCATTATCAGTAATAAGTTACCAGTTGCTGCAGTGGTGCCAGACATTTTCATGAAAAATTATATATTTGTTGACTAATTATTCTCGCAAAAAAAAATCAACTTCAAAACCATTTCTATCTGCTTGTTTATAACGGTTCAAAAGTACGCCCATATACATCAAATTACATCAACTATAGTGACACCCTTTAATTTATAAATTTGCAATCGGCATTCTGTCGAATTTGCAAGCGTTTGTCAACACGGTTCAAACGATAGGCATATATAGTTCAACTAACATCAATTATGGGAACACCCTTTAAACTCTAAACTCAAGTTGTAAACTTCTTGATATAGCAGGCTAAGCAATGCATGTCGTTTATGACTTTCACCTGTCTGACTATTACGGTTTAAAACTTTGTTAATGTACAGCATATTACATTAACTATAGGAACACCCTTGAATTTCCAAATCCAGTATACGAGTATACTTGTTTTTATAGCCGAGTTAGCAATACAGTTTCGTTGCAAACATCAAGCGTCTATCTAAAACTGTTTAAAAGTATGACCATATACATTAAATTAAATTAACTATTGGGGCACCCTTTATTTTAAAAGTTTTAAAATCAATTGACATTTTCTCCAATTTCCAGGAGATTATCTATAGCGGTTCAAAAGATAGGTCCATATAGGCCAATTTTCGTTACCTATGGGGACACCCTTTAATTTTATGATTTACTTTTGTAGTACCTTTTGCTATTGGGAGCGATACGCAGTTTTTTTTACATTTTAAAGCGGTGACCTTAATGGGTCATGGTGCACCTTACAAAACACGTATGTTATATGGGGACACCCTTTAATTTTATAGTTTGTTTTAAGGTTGCGAAGTTAAATTCAAATCGAACTCAATGTAAAGGGCAACATAATTTTCAATGAATTCATTAATTTAAAAGCATTAAACTTTTTATGAGTATTAATTTACAAAAAAAGTATGTGATACTTAGGTACTTCAATAAATTTTAACAATAAGTTGCAATATTAGGTGCCAAGCAACTAAATAAAAAAACCCTAATTTTGGGAAAAAGATTTTTAATGTGACTTAATGTTGTCATAATAACGAAATAGCAATAGTTTCAACACTAAGCGGCTATGCCCCGAAAATACATAAAATAAAACTAAACGACAATACCCAAAAAAAATCAGAATAACCATATTACATGCGTTTCTTGTAAAATTTAAGGTCTTGTAATTATACTAATAATGTGCCTTCAATATGTGCATTTATTAGCCTCTTTCACACCAGACGTTTTTTTACATATGACTTGTCAAATTTCACACTGCTGATGAGTTTCAATTAGAGCGCAGTTTTCATCTTACATTATATTGAAATTGACAATTTTGGTAGACATGCGAAATAATATAAAGATGTATGTATGTATTTTCAAACTGACAAGTCATGTGAAGAAAGCCAAAAAAGCAGCTTAATTCAAAGAAAAAAAAATGTTAACATTCTAATTGTGAGATCTCTGGCACTGTCACTAATCTTGCCACCCAAGAAATATGCGTTTTTAATTTGTAAGTTACAAATAACTATGACACATTTAAAATTCTCAAAAAATATAAAATAAAACCACATAGTAATATATTTTAAATTTTATGCAGTCATTTATCATAAATGGCTTATACTAGTCCCCATATGGAGTCTAACTAATAAACTCATCATTGTTTGCTTATTTTTTGTAGGCGTATTTTTTACATTATAAACGACAGCAATTTATTAAAGTAAAAAAATATAATTAATAAAAAAAACGTAAAATTAATTTTGATAATCTCATTTAAAACAATGACTAATAAATGAACTAACAAACTAAAGACAGGCAGGCCGGCAGAGAGACAGACCAAGCGACAGAACGAATGAATTTTATGTCATTTCATTCCAGTTCGCAATTAAAATTATGCGCACAAGTATAATCAAAAATGCTATAAAAAGATACGTTTGTTATTTATTACACTGTACAACAAAATCAAATTTTTTCAAAAATTACAAGATCCGGGCTATAAATTCTGATAGAGGAGACAAAAAAAAGATATACGTGTATCGGCGTTTTGAAAGTTTACATCTGGATTTCATTTGAGAGGGGGTTAAATTTTCCCAGCTCTGGCACATTCTTATTGTTAAACGGCATAAGAAACCATGTGACCCTTACATTTTAGGTAAAAAATATGTTCAGCAGATTTATGTAAAATGTTACGGAGAACATTTTTGTAGAAATGTTAACCCTCTAACTCCTCAAGATGTGGGTCTTTTTTGTCCTTCTTTTAAGAAATAGCAAAAAACAACATTAAAGCAGGGTTTTAGAGGGTTAAAATGTTCCACAAAAATGTTACCCGTTAAATTTTACTATAAGTCCCTTAATACACCAAAAAGGAAAATTCAACCATTAAGTCAGAAATAAGACCCAACAAAAGACAGCTTAGGGTTAATTTCGCATTTATTAAGAATTTGGTTTTAAATCAAATTTGGATAGCATTAATTACATTTTTTTAGCTCTAGGCAATTCCACTTCATTATCATACAATGTCCAGCATATTTCAGCGATAAGCGAATGAATGAATGCTTTTACCTTTATCTTACGAAAATTGTTATTACTTACTGCCCTTTTATATACCTCTTATTACGTGTGAAAAGGGATAATAATTGTGGTTTTAAAAAATCTGTTTTAGAAAAAACCAATTCGAGAATGTCAATTGAACATTAAAAGGAAAATGTTTCATTTAGAATAAAAAAAATTTAAAAAGCAATTAAATTTTATGATAAATCAGGTCAATTTGGATGTACAAAATAATGTAATTAGTAATTGTGGTTGTTAAAATTCCACAAATTTGCGAATATCCCTAAATAAAACCAGGTACTAGAATATTTATCAATGGTATTGCAGTAGGTAATTTCAGTTGAAACTGAAAATGTTTTCAAATGTGAAGTGAAAAGGGTAATAATTGCGGTTGTAAAAATTCTGTTCAAACTGCATTTGGGAATGTTAAAAAAGGTTAAATAATACTTATGTATGTATGAATTACTGCAATAATATATATCGATGTTTTCCATATTATAAATAGAACTAGGCAGTTATTGAAAACTAAAAATTAAAATGTTCTAGTTAAAAACTCCTCTTCTACGCAAATTGAGTCCTTTTCTGTATGTTTTCTTGCCCGTTTAAATATTTAAGTAATTTTGTTAACAGCATCAGTTGCATTCAAGTTTCAAAAGATTAACTATCATCATAGTATCATAGATTGACTATCATATCATATCATAGTAATACTTAATTAATTAAGAAAGAAACTTAGTTTACGTGTAAGTTTTGTTTTGGCAAAAATGTCCAATTGTTTGAAAAAATTAGATTTGTTTTGCTATATCCGCGGTAAACATACTATACCGCAATATAAAGTTACGTTTTTCAATAGTAAAGTTGAAGACATCTATAAAAGAAATTTTGAGCTAGAAGTTTTTCCGGATGAACTGTGGACGCCGAAGCATTGCTGACGCATTTGTTATAATAACTTAATTTTGTGGTCCAAAGGTAATTCATTTTTTTTTGTGCTAAAACTATAGTTTTATTTTTGAACTCTTGCTGAAGGTCAACGAAATACGATGCAGTTTGGTATTCCTATACGGTGGTTAAATCCAGGTGAACATAATGACGCTACGTGCTACGTAGCAATGCATTTAAATACTCTCAAGAGTATTTAAATGCATTGGATCGGAGACTGAATCTGTCTAAAAACAAATCAGAAATTTTAGCTGCAGACTTAAAAGGTCTTCATCTACTTGAACCTGGTGTCAATGTTACCAGCTTTCGTAAGCAATCAAGACAGCTTTCTGCCATTCTTTTCAGTAAACGATGATAACACGTTTGCTTATTGCAACGATATTAAAGGAATAATGAATGCAATGAATTTTGAGTATAACCACGAGGACTGGCGTATATTTATTGATTCATCTAAGAAGAGTCTAAAAGCTGTACTTCTGTATTACGATAAAAATCCAATTACCTACGGAATAAACATTAAAGAAAGGTATTATTCTATAAAACTAATACTGCACTCCATAAAATATGAAGACCATAAGTGGCGGATCTGCTGTGACTTAAAAGTCGCTAGTTTCCTTTCAGGTATGCAGGCCGGATACGTTATGTACGGATACTTTTTATGCACTTGGGATAGCAGATGGAAGGGTGACCAATAATCTAAAAAAACAATGGAAGTTGAGAGCTGAGGGAACATTAGGAGAGCGCAACATTGTACGTCAAGCATTGGTACCAACACAAAAAAAATTCTCTTACCCCCATTGCATTTCAAACTTGGTGTGGTAAAAAACTTTGTTAAATGTCTAGATATAAATGGATCATCATTTAATTTTCTGAAAACAATGTTTCCAAAATTAAGTGAAGCGAAGATTAAAGAAGGTATGTATATGTTCTTCAAGTCGTTGTTATTGTTAAAAGTCTTAAAATTGGTTTCATACCAACAGGTGTTTTTGTTGGTCCAGATATAAGAAAGCTAATGCTAAACGCTTACTTTGACGAAACGCTCTCACCAATTGAGCTTGATGCGTGGAAAAGCATTAAGGAAGTGATATACAATGTCTTAGGCAAAAATCGTTCTTCTACTGCTCGAATATACGTAGACGCCATGCTTAGAGCTTTTGAAAAACTAGGCGTTCATATGTCAACAAAAATTTATTTTTTATTAAATTCCCAGAATCTGATGAGCATGTCTGAAAAATTTCATCAGACATGCGCGCCCATTGAAGAACTCTATAAAGGTAAAAGCATTCATTCGCTTATCGCTGGAATATGCTGGACATTGTATGATAATGAAGTGGAATTGCCTAGAGCTAAAAAAAATGTAATTAATGCTATCCAAATTTGCTTTAAAACAAAATTCTTAATAAATGCGAAATTAACCCTAAGCTCTCTTTTGTTGCGTCTTATTTCTGACTTTATGGTTGAATTTTCCTTTTTGGTGTATTCAGGGACTTATAGTAAAATTTAACGGGTAACATTTTTGTGGAACATTTTAACCCTCTAAAACCCTGTTTTAATGGTGTTTTTTGCTCTTTTTTAAAAGAAGGACAAAAAAGACCCATATCTTGAGGAGTTAGAGGGTTAAAATTTCTACAAAAATATTTTCCGTAATATTTTACATAATTTTGCTGAACACATTTTATACCTAAAATGTAAGGGTCACATGGTTTCTTATGCCGTTTAACAATAAGAATGTGCCAGAGCTGGGAAATTTTAACCCCCTCTCAAATGAAATTCAGATGTAAACTTTCAAAACGCCGATACACGTATCTTCTTTTTTTGTCTCCTCTATCAGAATTTATAGCCCGGACCTTGTAATTTTTTGGTGTGTTGTACAGTGTTATTATTAATATTTTTTTTTTAATTAATAACACCCTAATGTCTAATGGGTTTAATGGCAAAAAAATTTCCATTATAAATCATATTCATAAAGTTCAATAAAATGAAAATGCCAAATAAAAATATTAATAAATATAAATAATTATGATGATGTGGTAAAAGTTTATAATGAATATTTATTTATAAAAAAATTTGTTAATTTGTTGTTTAGCGAAGGTTAAATAGGTATTACACGAACACACTGAAAAAATTACACGTAGCAGTAATTTAACCCTTAGAGTACAAAGTCTAGTTTATAATCTAAAGCACGAAGTGAAGTCATTAAAGTGCCCACTTTGGAAATCGGCTTAATAATATTACACAGTGTGTAAGTAAAGTATAAAAAACAATTAATTTTAGTTTGCATCATTTATTTTTATATAATCAAATCAAATAAAATACAACTTGTGAAACTTGATTTAATTAATTAATATCAGCGGCTGGCCAAATGTGTAGTGTTTGCATCAATATCGGTGATGGTACCCATCCAATTAATTACTCCTGGAGTTACATGTGTGTCGAAATATTTTCGAAGATCAAATTCAAACAGAAATTCAATCTTGTCGTCCGTTTTGTAACTTTCTCTAGCATAAATATCAGATATAAAAATAAAGTTGGCACTGTTACAATCTGTATCACAAGGATCTTTCTCACTATTACCTGTGGCATTGAAATGCCCGTATAATTTATTGTTAGGGGATTCCATTTTTGCACGTAAAACAAAGTAAATCTGAAATGTTAAGATTGACGTTCCATGAGCGAACGTTCTTCTATATTTGCACACTCTCAAACTTAAATTTGATTTTACTTTGTGCAGAGAAATATTCTTACTTTTTATCCTTTCAATCATCAATCAAGTTATAGCGGCATTATTGGTGTGTAATTTTTTATTGCTTTTAAATGATGTTTTTTAAAACCGATAGAACTTTAAGTTGTAAAAAGAAACACAAAAAATTAAATTGTAATGAAAAAATTTTTATACGACTCATGACGAAGCGCATTCTGGACGTCCAATTTGGGGTCACTTTTTTAAGTCCTGCTGGCCGCATGTCATAAATAACACGAACAATGTTGGCCTCCAAAGCATCAATTGTTGCTAGTTTATCAGCATAAACCAGTGACTACACGTGGCCCCACAGGAAATAGTCGAGATGTTTCAAATCTCACGACCTTAGAGGCCAATTGACAGGTCCATTTCTCGATATCAACTTATCGCCAATTTTTATTTCAATAACTCGATGGTTGCGGTCGCCGTATGGTACGTAACGCCATCTTGTTTAATCATGGTGCGGTAACGATCTCCATTGACCGTAACGTGAGATCCTGCCTAATTGTTGAAGATATAAAATCCGACGATGCCACCAGCGTGTAAACCGCACTGAAATATGCCTCATCGCTGAACACAATTTGGCGATAAAACATGGAGTCAGTTTCTAATAGCTCTAGAGCCCGATCGGGGAAAGAACGACGCATATAATGGGCACGTGGCTTTAATTCCTGCACCATCTGGATCTTATACATGTGTAGGCAAAGATCTTTGCGCTTAATTTTATACGTATTGGACGGACTGAGCCCCAATTCCTGCGACCGACGATGAATCGACAAACTTGGATCTTCTTTCACACTTTCGTTTACAGCAGTGATATTCTCTTCAGTACACACATGCCTTCGACAAGGTGGTGTTATTGCATCCTCTAGAGAATATGCTGTACGAAATATATCTACAGTTTGACGGATAGCTTGATCAGACGGACGATTATGTGCACCATTAAAATCATGAAGTCGTCTGTAAAATGCTCGATTTGATAACTGATTTTCAAAGCAAACTTAGATGATTTGAGATTTATGGCCGAATACAATTACAGTTGCTTTGAATGTAGAGATCAAAATACCTTTTGCATTATGGTTACTGCTTGCTTAATTTATTATTTTATATACATATGTATGTACTATTTATTTCCTATTTAAATATGTATGTAACTATTTAAAAGAACGGTGATTTTAAGATCACGTTCACTGGATACGACGTTCCTCAAAACTCACGGGATCTCTTATCCCTTGTTTACTCTAACATTGTATATGTGTGTGTGTGGAAACAAACAAGTCGTGTCTATAAAAACTTCAAAGTGATTTTGCTATGAAATTAATAAAAATTATAATTCTTAATACTATCAATTCTAAAAATTGATTTACCTGCATTAACCTGTTGCTGAAAAAACAACATGTATGTTTTATTTTAAATTCTTATTAGGAATTTAATATTCTAGGACTTAAAGCTGCCTCTTAATTAGTAAAATAAAATAACAACGCCACTAGTTTTACAAGTTCGTTTAGGAAAAGAAACATTTGATACTTTATGAGTACATTCCATTTGTACGAATAAATGTCGAATGTTCAATGACCATAATGTGTTATTGAATAATAAATATTTTAATATTCATTTAATGACCGTTTGGCAATTAAAACAAATTGTGCTTAAACATGTGAAATCGCAAAAATAATTTGTCGTTCCATAAGTCTGTTTATAAAGCATGACTTTTGGTATTAAAAGTTTTTAAATGAAAAGAATACATATTGCTTTTTATACAGAATTGAAATAAAAATTAATTAAGCTGGTTTTTCTGAAAGTGATGTAAGTCTACTTTTTCGAAATACTAAGTAAACGGTAATTTTAATGACTCCTTATTTCTACAGCTACAATCACAATTTCAATATAAATCTATCTTGACATAAAATACACACAGTTTTGCTGTACAATACTATCGGACGAATATTTCTTTTGAAAATGAAATAAGTCCATTAGTAAAAACATCACTCGAATTCATTCAAGTTGGCCAATATTTTTAATTTGATTCAAATGCACTTTAATATCTCAATATATTTAAAAATGGAGTTATACCATTTTCAAGAAAAAAAAAACAGCTCAATTTGTGGGAAAATAAATATTTTTTTCTTAAAAAATAAAATTAATATTTCTTAAGAAAAATAAATATATTACAATTAAGTCCAAGTTAGCTTTTAAGAAACTATTGTAGTCTTTTTTTCTAGAACGCATTTAAGAATTATATCTTTTGAAATAGCATTAAGTATTTTAATAAATTTTAGTCGATGGCATTTTATAAGCTGCACAAAAGAAATTACCCACAATTTAAAAAACATCTTTATTTTATTTTAAATATTTATATAAAATTTAATAAACTATATTAAAATATATGATGAAGGGTATATGATATTCGGCATAGCCGAATATAGCACTCTTTCTTGTTTTTAGATTTCTTTTTTAGGGGAATTAGCGATACACACTGTTAAAAACTTTGGAATATTTAAAAAGTTTTAAATGACATGTGTTGTATGAGGCCAACCTTTAATATATCAAATATTTACACTGGGACCAATACCAATTGATTAAGAAATTATGGAGATCTGTAGTAACAAACAATAAGAAAATTATTACAAACGAAAAAAATTTCTAAAATTTACAGTCAATTTTTAAGCTCCGTCTCAATTTCAAATAAGAATTGTGCAGTGATGGCTCTAGTCTAGTGACATGTTTTAAATGTATTTATGTATTTTAAATTTTGTCAACTTACAAAATGAACTGAAAATATTCATAGTATTTTGAGTAATAAACTGTAAGCTGTCAAAATGTTTTTTTAAGGTAGGCAACACTATTTTGCAGAAAATGCTGCCATTAACAAAAGCAAAAAATTTTAAGCATTTTTTAGTTAAGGGTTTTATGAAACCTTACTTTTTCAGGTTTTAGCTTATCGCTAAAAATATATATAAACGTTTTCATTTTAATTTTATATACATATATATATATATATATATATATATATATATATATATATATATATATATATATATATATATATATATTTTTTTTTTTTTTTCAATCTATTAAAAAAGAAATTTAACATCCTCTTAATAAATTTTTTAATTTTTCTTAAAGATTATTTACAATTTGTATTGGCATACAAACAACATTAATAAAAATTTATTCTTCTATTCTATTTGAATTTTTAAAGTTTTTTTTTATATTTTGAACTTAACAACAGAGACAATTGAAATTTACACATGACTCGTACTTGAAATAAAATTTCTATGAACACATTTGTTTGTTCAGTCAGACAACGTATATTCGTTTGTTCTTTGATTAAGCCAATAGTTTATTTAAATTTTACAATAAACATTTCTGAGATTCTTTTGTTCGTTTAAATGTTTATTTAAAATTTAACATACAAATTCACATAAACGGTCATACACACACACACGCACACACAATGATGCATACTATTCATAGTGAATTAAAGACAGTAAAATACACAATACAATTTTAAATAAAATAGGATTTAAATTAAATATTTGAATTGAAATTTTTCCCATTTTTGGTTTGCAAAAGTCAAACAAAAATAGAATTTTATTTTATAAAATAATTAAATACTATTTATGCTTTGTGGTGGTTTTTTTAAAATGCCAATAAAAGTTGTTGTTTTTTTCTTTAATTCATAAAATTTACATTTTGTTATGTAATTAAAATTGTATTTTTTGAGCTAAATTGAAGTTTATTTTATGTCGTTGTTTGTTTGTTAGAGAATATATGGTGATGCTAGGAACTTGTTTACCATCCAAGAAGGCTTGCTAGCAATTTTTGATCATTCATGGAGATATAAAAAAATATTATTTATGCGTCTAGAAGAGAAATGCTTACGAAAGAATGAACACATTTTAGAGTTCATTTGGGATATTTGTACCTACATCCTTTTGGCATATGTACGGCGGCATAAATGGTATTGTGGAAGAAGCTCTTGTATCAACTGAATTTTAAACGGAAAAAGTTGCAAGTCGTTGTGTAAAATTGTGGACAAGCTCCTGAGCACGGCATTGATTTGAGGTTAATTAATTATTTTGAACACTTTCTTGAGCAGCAATAATGTGCACGTTGCAGTCCATGCTTGGGCCTGCCGCCTACAGACCGTCTTTCTTCGAAATTATGCACTACACGATAAATAGTGCGTTTTGTTGGCACGTTTTTTATTCCAAAAATTTTACGTTACTTTCTCGTCGTCACCTTAATCGATTATTGATTTTGGACGTTTTAACGCTTAAAACACTCTGGGTTATCGAATATTTCTCCATAATACAGTTGCCACGTGTCTACTTCACGACTGGCAAATATACTGTCAAGACTAATGTTTACCAAAATGGCGCCCGTATAAAGTAGTATAGCTTCCCGGCAGACAGCCGGTAGTGGCAATTTTTTGCTTGTATACTTGCTTTATTAGGTAGCAAAAATAATTATTTGAATATTTTGGTTTAAAAAAGCATAGGACAATTAAAGAAAACAAACGAAACGTTAATTTGGCAAAGAGATACAATTATACAACTCAGCGTTTAATTTTTTAGTGCTTCCTGAAGGTTTTCAATTTTATATATACGTCCTGATAAAATCAATTTCAAACCGTTCATAGTCTTACCAGCAGCGTTAAATCGATTTCCCTTCTTTATAAAATCGAAATCTGAAATCTCAAATGGTTATCTACTTTACAAGTTAGAAGAGAGATGCAAATTATTTTCCACCTGTAGTAAAAGGTATAAAGAAAAAAAAAACACATTTCGTTTGATGAAGACAATGAAAAATGATTTATTTATATTTTTTTTAATTTCATGGTTTTTAATACTTTAATACTTTAGCACTAAAAACACAATAACCAAATATGGAAAATTATATAAACTAATTTAGATTTTAATGCAAAGCAGCTACTTGAATTTCGGAATAAATTAAAAAATAAATAAAATAAAACAAAGAAAGAAGACAAGGCAAGAGAAAAGATCTGCTGATAAAATCAGCTCATTAAAATCTTTTTATTATTACTTTTTTGTTTATTTTTTTGTTTTTTTTTTTTTTTTTTTTTGTTTAAGAAAACAAAACGTTAACAACTTCCAGCTGTGCCATATTAGACACAGATATGGATTGAAATTTAAAAAGCATTGACCAAGCTATGGATGAGATTATGAAAACGCTGCTGTAAAGAGGATTAACTATTTTTTAGGAAATTATTTTAAAATAAAATAAATTAGAAATATGTAAAACACTGTACAAAACAAAAACTCAAAAAGTAGTTTTAGGGAAAATATTAAAAACTAAAAAGCTAAAATCTTAAGTTAGGACTCAAAAAACTCTAGAGCATTGACGTCCATCCATAGTGTAATTGATTTAGCTAAAATTACACACAATCTTTTGCTACTCTGTTTAGTCGTTATTTAAACCAAGACAAGACAACATTTTTAACGATTTTTTTCCAAGATGCACTGAACAAAATTTAAGGATGATATACGAAATCGTTTCATTGTTGAAAGAAAAGGGGATATACATTTGTATAAAAAGACATTTCGGGTCTCTTCGTGACAATTTCAAAGTTAATATAAATAATATTATTTTTTATTTTATTTTTTTTTATTAAAATATATTTTTTTACAGATATTCAAAGATTAGTTTTTTAGAAAACAATGAAAAGAAGTCGGATAACTAAAAATGAAAGTATCAGACATAATATGTTCATATACATATTTTTTGACATAATTTAATTGGAGCGGCCTAAGAGTTTTCGTAACTCAGCACTGAGCGATAAGTTTTTGCAGAATTGTGTTGAAAACAAATTTAATAAATATCCCTCCTAAAAATTTTCGCCATCACTATTTTGTAATTTTTTCTTAGAGCAGTATGTTATTTGGTTTCCAAATGAAGTTATTTAGAACAATTTTGAAATAAATTTTTATTCAAAGCGTTTCTTCACTCTTAAATAGTAATTAATTTTTTTTATAAATTACTTATCTTTTCTCTTAGTGCAGTTTTATTGTTCTTAAATAGTAATTATTTTTTTTTTTTTTTATAAATTACTTATCAGTTTTATTGTTCTTGTTATTACACTAGTCTAAAGAAATGTATGGTCATAGAAATAAGTTCCCTGATTTCATCAGAGTAAATCTCTTTGTAGGAACGATCAAACAGTGCTCCAGTGAGTCAATAGATACTCTACTGTCACCAAAGAGCTTCTTCGTTTTCTCCGGTACGTAGTCGTGTATCTCCAAAATACTCTTACGACTGTTACGACTCAAAAAACTTCAAGACACAAAAACTTTGCTTCTAACAATGTCGAACAATTTATTACCAGTAAGTAAAAAAATACACTTGAAATTATTTAATTACAAAACAAATATTTTAATGTTTTTGTGATTTTAAATAAAATGAATAAACAAAGTATATTTCATAACAAGTTGTTTGTAATTATATTTCACTAAATAATTTTCTTAACACTTTGAAGCACTGGTCATATATAAATTCCATTATCGATCTGATAAAAGTGACATATGTGTATATATAGGGTCACGTATCCCTTGCAGTGCAGTTTCTCTTGCACCGTTTCAGAAAACCAAAGCATTGGAGCGCTTATTTCGACTTGAAAAATATGCTTGTTTCACCGAAAATCCAATTCAAATTTCGTGCCAAGAACATCAAGAGCTACTGATTCCTAAATATCTATATCATTGATAGTTACAGATAAGGTAGCATGTTCAGACGTACACCTGCGCCATTCTGTTATGGCAAAGTGACAAACAAAAGCATATTAGCCCAATTCACAATCTTGTACAAATGGTCTTGCATCATAGCATTTTCAAAATTGTGTAGCATATTTTACTCATTACTATATGTTTTGTTGGTGTAGACTTAAAATATGCTACACAAGTTTGCAAATGCTATGATGCAAGACCATTTGCACAAGATTGTGAATTGGGCTATTATAATGACCTCATTTGACTTTCAATCGGAAAGTATAATTTTCCTTATTTTGTTTTACTACAGAATTATGCAATTTTTTATCTCACATTCAGGAATTGCTCTCTACGATTTTTTAATACTGTTCGAGTTATAGGAAATGTTTCGTATTTAAATAAATATGGTCTCGAAACATAATCTACTTCATGTACAACATGTAATGCTTAATACGGAACTAAAGGCCGGGGCACATAGAATCCGTCATACGTTAAACTTCAACTTTTTCAACTGACAACTCAGTTAAAATACATGTTTTCTTATGAGTGTTGTCACAATCAGTACGTCTCCGTCAACACAAAGTATGAGAGTTGAGCAACTTTTAACTTTTGGCGTTTATTGAATACTTTGACACATATCAATTGCTTCTTCTTCTTCTTTGTTGTCTTGCTGTGCTCTTTACTCACCCTTTGCACATATTTTTTTTGTATATACTTAATGTATAGAGCAGTATTGCCGTTTGGTTACAATTTTAACATTTTTGTAACTTTTGAAAATTTATTTATTCTATAAAATTTTTGTTATATTAGGTCAAATTTTCGCAACTTTTGATACAAACACGAAATAAAGTAATATCAATGAAAAATTACTTGTTTCATTATTTGATGTAAAAATCTCACTTAACATATCTACCTTTCTTAACATATCAATTCGGTTTTAATTACAAAGGTTACCTCAAATGCAATCAAAATCCCATTAAAAAAATTAGTTTGAATAAACGAAATGTTCTTGTTTCAAGTTTAGAAACAACAATTTTTTCCCAACCGGGAAATAGTATGAGCTGCATTTCGTGCGTTCTGTTCACACTTGCGAAAAATGGTAGCAACTTTAGTTATTCCGCTTGAAAAATTTGAAAATCGTAGCAATATCTCGATTTAGAAAAAAAACTACTCTTTAATTTCCTTCACGAAGTGCTGGATTATGTACTTTAAATAATTTTATTAAACGGTGAGCATGCACTTTTTTCATACCGAAGTATTAGTATTGGGTCCTAATATAAATTCTCATGAGTAGCATCGGCATGAAATTTTATTTCATACGTTATTCTTTTTTTTTTTTTTTTTTTTTGTTTTTGTTCGGTAAATGAATTTGTTGCCTTGTTATTTTCCCTGTCATATGGAATAAAACTTTTTACTATATTTTATGCCAAGGCGTATTAATTTACTGGTGGTCTTAATAGCCCAGCTAATTTTTGTTTATGTTCGACGTTTTCAAAATTTTAAAATAGTATAGAAATTATATAATTTTCAAATAATTTTAAAAAAAGAAACTAACTGGTACAACTTTATTTAAAGTATCGAATGATGAGAAAAGGATAAATTAAATTCGGCTTCCTTCTGTTCAGCCAACTACTTTTGACATCAACATGGTGCTGTGCAACAACAAAATTACATTGAGTTTTTGTTTTTTTAGCCGTGCGGCCACCTTATATTTAACTCGCCTTAATTTTACTATTTTTTTTAAGAAAAATTTCAAAATGTAACTTTTATTGAAAAAAATCATATTTTTTCTGTCTTTCCCTGGCAACACTAATGAAAAGATTAACAGCTGATTTAAAATTCCGTCAGCAAAGTACTCATTGTGCCAACCTCATCCGTCGTTACTTTAACTTCAGGCAAATATGTCAAAGTAAAACGTATGACGGATTCTATGTGCCCCGGCCATAAGGCATTACAAAAAGCTTTTTATTATTATATTAAAATCTGGTGGTATAAATGAACTTAAAATCTCAATACAGTTTTAATTTCAACCTTAACATCACTTTGTTGTCATTTAATACAAAATGACACATTTTTTAAAAAAACCTAAAAATAGTGTTTTTCTTGTAAATTTTTTTTTCTTGTAAAATCATAGTTCTTTAATACCCAACAGTTTTGATATTTGTGTAAATGATGTCATAAAAAGTTTTGAAGGTTTTTTTAAAAATCTCGTTCTTAGATTTCACGACCGTTTAATGTATCACTAAGAATCAAGTGCGTCCTTACATATAATGAATTATTACTATATAAGAAAGTTATACCCGAGATTGCCCACATTAATTGAAAAGGGCAACCATGTGGAAACTTAAACGCTTGTGTGGCATTGTTCACTTAAGTGAATTTCAATTTGTTATACCCCATACAGTGTCATTTGTATCAATTACACAGCTGTTCCATAGAATTGACAATGTTTTAAAACTCAAACACATAAACGATATTGCGAAGACTGCTTAGCTGTATTATTTAAAAAATAAATTAAACAAATACTTTATTGGGTTATAAAAGGCTTTCAAGCTGAAAAAAATATTTTTTAAAAGCAATTAGTTGCCAGATTTCTTTGGTATAATTTTCTTTTATTATATTTTATTTTTAATAATTTAAAATATATATCTGATTATTTAGGTTTAGTCCACTTAAGGCAAACTCTTTAACGCAGGCTAATGCCTCATTTAACACCTAATGTTTTCTTTTTTGTAATCCTCAGTTCACTGTCAGATACTGCCGGGCATTTGCACGCCAAGTACGCTGCCGCGCTATACAAAGCCTCAAAATATTACATTTACAGTTGTTCTACCCTTGCTACAAACACAGATATTCAGGTTAGACTACTGATAATTATAAATAAAGATCTTGAAATTTTTTGATTAATGTCTGTTTAGGTATTACGTATGACTACACATGTATTCTTTTTCCTGCATATTGTATAAGTTAGTCTTTACGTTTTATATTAGTTTTGCTCTTATCAAATTGTATCCGCCCCCTAATCTTTACAAAAAACCCATAATAATAAGTATTGCAAGGGAAGACCCGTTAGCAGAATAATACCATAGAACTGCAGGGTAGTGTTGATATACAAACTAACTTCTGAAGTATAATCATTTTATAATGTTGAAGTCATTTTTATAAAAAAAAAACATTTTTTTCATTGTTGTTGGTATTTTGTTTTATTAAAGGAAATTTGTAAGAAGACGTAAACAAATGTATTTCAATTAAAAAATGATAAAAAAAAATCTAAACAGTCATTGATAGTAAAGCCCCTATGACATGATACATACATTAAAGAACGGCAATTTAAAACCCCCATAAAATTCATTGAAGCTCATAAATATTTTTATTTAATTAAAAAATAAAAAATTTGCTTGTTAAAAATACACGCAAAGAAATTTTTAAACACTGAAAGAAATTCATTTCTCTATATTTCCAGTGGCATCTATAATGTGTAATAACAGTTATCTGGTTGTAATCAAAACTTTAAGAATGCATTAAAAATGATTAACCAATCTAAGTTTAGAAACTTGAAATCAGGTAACTTTCATCTTGACAAATAAGTCTAAACTCGTGATGTAAATCTCAAAGTAATATTTGAAAAAATTGATTTCTTTGTTAGAATGTCGTACAATTAAACCATGAAAAAGAAGTAATTTTTAAAAATATCTGCTGGCGTTTCCGGTACAAATTAAATATGAAACGATAATTAATTTACTTTATTTATATTATTCATGTGTACTTGAGAGCTTTTCGCTGAAATATATGTAATTAATATTTTTCTATAAGGGATAAACATTTTTTTAAATACTTGATATTTCTCGGAATAGGTTATCAATTCGTCTGAATGTTGCTTTTTTAAATGTTTGTGCCTGCAGAACTCAGCCATATATGAAGCGATTTTGAAAATTGTTTTCTTTATTTGAAAGGTTATGCTTACAGATTGGTCCCATTTTTAAAACAGTTCATAATCTTAAAAATTAAATGATGTCCCCATACAACATGTTTTTTATCTGTATTATGAGCCGTGAAATGTGCTACTCGAAAAATTAAAGAAACTACGTATCACTATAGCTCTTAATGGCAAAAAGTAATACAAAAATTAATCCAAAAATTACAATACAAAATACAAAAATTCCCATGGGCCTATCTTATGAAACATTTTAGACAAACACTTAAAAATTGGACAGCTTATTATATTTCGTTTACTCTTTTTTACTGTCATTGTACAAACTTTCATGAGACGTAATAAGAGAATTCGGAAAAAAATATCTTTGAAGTAACGATAATCTATGAACAACATATTATGGTTGTAAGCAAAATTGAGTATTAATACATTTAATAATAATATAGTTGGTCTAGGAACCATATTTTTGTGTAACATAACAATATAATTGTAAAGTGTAAACCTAGTTCTATTTAAAATGTAAACATGTTGCAATTAAATATAATAATATATTCAAAATAAACATTAAATGGTTAAATTAATATAAATGATTGAAAATGTCATGTAATATAATTGAATCATAATATGGTCTCGTGACTGCAAACATTTTGTAAAATAAAAGACTTCGTTATTTACTTTTTTATGTATTAATGATTTGTTACAAAAATTATCTTAAAATATAAATTAACAAAAAAATCAATTATTTGTTTTTTACAAGTGAATAATAATTCACAAAAAATTGTTTACATATTTTTTATTACCTTTAGCAACGCATGTGTATCTTGTTTATCAAATTAATTTTTATATATATGTTTTTAATTCTCTTTAACAATAAATTTAAATTTGAGGTGTTTTCTCGTGAACTAACAGCTAATAAAAAAAATATTAAAGCATTTTGTCAAGGCGTAGGATAAAATATTTTTAAAAGCAATCATAATCATACTTTGATAACTAATAACATAATACGATAAAATATATTATATAAGTTATAAAATTTTGGTTGTAGTACGAAACTTTTTAAATCAGGCATGTTTCGTTTTTTGTATATATTAACCATATAATGGTTAAATGTTAACAAAAATTTTATTATCGCGACTGAAGAGGAAGATAACTATGATTTTTTCGCCGCAACTATACATTTTTACAAAGAACATAATATGGCTATTGTGACCATATTACGACCATGTTTTTTCTTTGCATGCAAACCTGAATAGAATCCAAGACTAAATCAGCATATTTTATACAAGTCTTAGAAATATTATTGATGACATTCTTAGCTTAGAAATTTATATAAAATAGACATCTTGAAATGCAAATATCTAAAAATATATCACACATTAGTCCATACATAAATCGTTCAAGATTATTGTATTAATTAATACATATATTTTTAGCAACAATTGCTTAAGAATCTGCAAGAAGTTATAGCTCTCAGATTTACAAGCAAGTATGAAATGATTCGTATAAAGAGGGTAAGAAAGAGAACAATACATAGCCCCCGAAGGAGGAAGAAACACTCGCAAACGTTCGGTGAATTTATCAATTGGTTTAATATACGGATAAAACTGAATCTTATATGCTTTAAGCTGCTGTTTGCTGGACGGACGTAAAGAAAAATTTTCATTAAACACATTTTTCTCTCTCTTAAACAGAAACATAGGAACATCACGGCAAGTGAACTGAGTAATCCGAAAAAACATATTAAAGGGAGGGTAAGCGGAGCACAATTACGATCTGATTTGGATCTATGAAGATTACGCAGATCGATGTAAAAGCAAAAATAATCAACAGCTTTGGATTGACTATAAGACAGACGAAAGTAATATATGAGGCATCATTGAGAATACATACAAGAAACAAAACAAAATCTTAAAAATTTGTAGGAAGCGGCATATTTTAAATACTACAGGGTCAACTTATGCATTGGGTATCATTATTTTAATACACTAAATGAATAATGAGTATTTATGTTCACATTTGCTTAAACAATCATCTTTAACCGAATTAAAACTATTAGAGGCGTCACTTTTTATATTTGTGTTTTTTTATCTTTCTTTTTGTTAATGCGGTATTGTATTCCAATCAATTATTCGGAGTATTTGAAACCATGAAAAAAGGTCGTAAATGTTCAGTATGTCTGTGTGTTCACTTAAGCCTTGTTGTTGTTGTAATCAATTGAGATTTCGTTATTCCCTTGGTATTGTTTTTGTCTTTTCTAATTTATTGTGTTTCAGATGTCTGTTTACTTTACAAAAGTGTGTGTGTGTGGTTGTGTGCCAAGGAATATTTAACTAATGTAAAAATGTTGCCTTCAAACTCTGTTTGAATTTAAGCCTTAAATCCTATCAAATCAAATCCATAGATAAACTTTATCCCAATATACGGCAGAGGTTTTCCTGTGTGCTGCCTTTCTGTATCTGTTTTAAATCCTCTACATGTGTTTCATATGAAATTTCATTTAACTAAATTTCCATATCTTTTGATATGGTCCACACCAAACAAATGTAGGCATCCAAATATTTTTATTTGTTGCTTATGGGCTTCATCCTCAAACAAAGAAATCTTTTATTCTATCATAGCAAATTTATGTTTTTTCTCGTTAAAAGTATTTGTTAGCAAAATGTTAACAAAAAGTAACAAAATATTTCAAATTATTCAAAAGCACATAAAATATGTGTGCCTTCAAAGAAACCTCTGTGTGTCCCTTGGTTTGTCTGTCTGTCTGTCCGCCGGTTTGTTTGCCTATCTTTCTATCTTTTCGCTAGTTTAGATTTTATTTAATGGTTGCTGACTGTTTCTTCTTTGGCACACATGTGCAAATTTAAGCCTTTTGTGTATTTTAAATTATAATTAAACGAAATTTTATGTTTAGTTAAAGAAAAATGGTCACTATTAATCTGAACTTATAAAAAGTTGTAATAATGTTCCAACTGAAAAATAAACAAAAAATAAATGAGGTCGGAGCTTAGTTTGCGTAAATATTAGATCAATAGGTAATATTCGAATGATCGATATTTTTGTTAATTAAATACGTTTCATTTTGTAGTTTTAAATAATAAATTTTTCATGAGAATATCATGAATGGGAATAGGAATCGAGCTTGATTAAAGTAAATTATCATTTTCAAGTAAGAGTGCTACATTCGACTATGCCGAATCTTATATACCCTTCACCATCTATGTAAGTCAAGTTGAGTGAAGAAACAGCAATTAAAAGAGCAAATGTTGGGGTAACAGAAAATTAAAAAATAAGAATATCATGAAATATTTATATTTGAAGATTCAAGCATGATTAAAGTAGATTAAAATTAAGTACTTCATCTGTAATTTAACACAAAAATGCCATCGGCTCTTAAAGCGATAAGCAGTTTTAAAAAATGTTAGTATTTCCTTGATATTTTAAAAAAATTTTATAATTTCAGATCCCCGTAACTCGGAAAACATGGGCGAGAGCAAATTTTTTCACTTGATGTTTTTCTCTTTATTTTTCAATCCTCTATCGCCCCGCATATTTATTTTTTTGATTGGAGCTACTTTATATTTCCAAACGACATAAAAAAATTAGAGTCTGGCGTGGTGTTTTGCCTGCTGCCTCGAAGGACTTGGCCCGATCATTCTTATTTTCAATAGCACCTCTTTCGACACTATATATGATCGATATTTAATATTTTTTTTTTTTGTGAAAAGAGACAGACAGATGACAAACGTACAGACGGACATTGATCAATCGACATCGCTATGCATAAGAAGTCAGAAAATATACACTTTATGGGGTGGGAAATTGAAATTATAGAAATTACATACGGAATGACAAACTTTCCACTTTTTATGGTTAAGGATATAAAAAATTTCGACTAATAAATTTTCATATTGATAAATTAAACGTATTTTTTAATTTTATAAAAAAAAAATTTTAAAAGTCCCTGAAATTTTAACATGCAAGAAATACTCAGAAAAACAACCAAAACTACAAAGGCATCACGCATAAGAACTTAACAACGAGCAAAAGACTACTGAAAACAAAATCAATGAAAATTTAAAGCTGTCAGTCGAGCCTATAAAGTATATATATTCTAAGTTCCTATGCATAGCGAAGACGATTGAGCGATGTACGCCTGTCTGTCCGTGTTAGTGTTAAAATCAAGTTTGCTGAGGCACTAGATCAGCTAGAGATAATTTATATACGACAAACGATCATAATGTCGAACGAGGTGCTATTGAAAATCATCAAGATTGGTCCATGTCCTTCGAGGCATCGCTCAAAACACTACGCCTTCCTTTTATTTTTTCATATCATTTGGAACAATAAAGTAACTTCAATCAAAAATCAAAATGGGGTAAAAGAGATTTAAAAATAAGAAAAAATTATCAAGTGAAAAATTGGCTCTCGTCCATATTTTACGAGTTACGGGCCACTGAAATTTTCAAAGTTGTTTAAATATCAATATGGGTATCATTTTAAAGCTTTAGAAAAGTTTTTTTTTAAGAAGATAAACAAATTTTTAAAAATGATTAACCCATTGAGAGCCGATGATATTTTTATATAAAATTATATATAGTACTTATTTTCTTTCTTATTTTTTAGTTCTCTATCACCCCAATATTTTTAATCTGCTTTGTATATATAAATATACAAATGCTAAGGTTTGAGTTAAATGTCAATTGATAAAGGCGATTAAATAAAAAGGCAGTGGTTGACGTTAAAGTAGCATTATTCTTTGATATCAATACCTGAAAGTGATAAACCAGCTGAAGAAATTTACAACAAATTATAATGAAAAATATAGATTTCTAAATATAATTACACTGGAATCGCCGTGCAAGGGGGATGTCCAGCCAAGAGAAAACTACAAATTTAAATAATATCTTGAAAATGTAAGTCCAGCGATGAAAGTATGTATATTCATATCTTCTGTTTCACCTTGGCATTTTAAAACCACTTTAAGATTCTGCGCTTTCGCCAAGGCGTCTTTTTATGTAAGGATGTTGTTTCTCGCATCTTGATGATCTGAAGGTTCAGTTTCCTCTGTTGAGAAATCAGAAATTTTTTGAACTTCAGAAACTTTTTTTGATTGGAGTTTCTTCACGAATATGTATAAAACTCGACAAGGGTGAATATAGAACTGTTACTTGTTTTTAAATAGGACCAATCATAAGCATAATTTTTCCCATAAAGAAGAATAATCAAAATCGATTTAAAAATGTCGAATTGAGAACTTCAATTAAAAATAAAAAATACACTAGATTTGATATTTTTTTACCCTTTGAAGTAGGTTAGAAACAGTGTTTTTACTGCATTTGAAACACAACAAAAATATGTTTCTTTTATGTTAAAAATTTAGAATCTCAGAAACAAAGAAAAAATGTTTTATTATCCACTGTGGGAAGCGCAATGTTCGATTTTTATAACCCATTCATTTACAGGTAAAACAAAAGCATGAATATTGAGATACTTGCACAAGATTTGAGAAGAATATCTATTGTTTTTTTAGGATATACGATTATTATTATTTACTTTGTATAAAAGGTGCCACACACATTTTTCAAACTCGACCATTTACAGTTTAAACACAGTTATGAACAATTTATTTACTTTCACACAAAATTTAGGCTCTACTTTTTAAAGACTTATACTTACTTTGTATAAGCCTGCCACGTCCGACTTACAATTTAAAAACACAAAAAACCTATAGTTTCTTCCAGATAATCAGTGCAGCCGTTTAGTCTATAGACATTAAACATACATAATTTCAAGCAGAAATTACTTTTTGTATATAGATTGTACAAAAGATATTGGAAGATGTAAGAAACAAACACTTTGCTAAAGTGTGCATAAGATTCGGCATAAACCAAACGCAGTACTTTTACTTGCTTATGTTTGGATTTTCAATTCTATTTGCTATTGATTTTTCAACTGTAGACATACGGCTTTTCAAATAGCTTTGCCTTTATGATAAAGTCTAAGATTTATTAGACCAGACAAATTTACAAATATTTTGAAATAAATTACACACATTTGCCACAAATGTAACTATGGCTTAAATCATTAAATAGAAACATTTTAAGGTTTATAAGTGTAATTAAATAAGAGTTGCACTCGTTAAGGATTTATGAAAAGATTTTATTTATTTTTTTTAGAGTAAAAAACAAATAGCTTTGTTGCCTTCTTTACATTTTTTAAGTCTTTCGTACTATAATTAGCCTAAACAGCCTCATAACTTTACATAAAATTATTGCCACTTTTTGCTATTATCAGATTTATGTTAGTGATTTATGGATAAATTTTATAATGACTTTAACCTTAAATTTTCTTACGTCTATTTACCATTTTTTTTAAGATTACGTTCATTGAATTTTTAAAGCCACTAAAATGGGCCAGTATTTTACTAAGAGAAAAGTGTTAAAAAAACAATATAGTTTTATGGTTGCTTGCTAAGCATTGACGTTTATTCAAGTTGGGTCTTTCTTTGGGTCAAGTGCATAATTTTATTAACTACAACAAAATTTATTTAAAAAAAAATATTTTAATTCTCTGAGTGTCTGCCAGTTTGTATGTGTATTTTATTTGCCCAAAAATAAAATTAAAAACGCTTGATTATAAATAGATATTTTGCTTTATTTATTTATTTACTCGTAATAAAAATAAGAATACACATTAAAACCGGTCATACAATATAATATAATTTCTAAAGTATTACACAGATAACGTGAACAATATTAATAGGAAGCTGATGTCAGGCTTTTAAAAAGTTTGTTATGTGTAAAATTGGTTAGAAATAATTTAAAAATTGCTTTAACATATTTGAAAACAGCAAAAATAAAATGGAAATATTTAAATAGCGTTTTATATAAATGGGGTGTTTGACGGGAAGGTATACTACTCGCAGCAATTCCATTGAAAGCCTGGCTGTATGCGATGTGGCACTTTCTTGTTGATACCACATGTTAATCAAGCCCAAAGCATGCATCGCTCCCCATTCACAGTTACCATTATCCCGTTTTTATTTTCAAAGAAGTAAGGACTAAATTTTTCCTCCCGTCTAAATTGCCAAATTGTCAATTTTAATGGATCCAAAGATTTCTCCATTTCCCAGAACCGATTATTCTTTTTATTCAAAAATGAAAATGAAAATGTGCCTCATCACTCATTATAATTTTTTCATGAAAATCGGGGATGTCATGGACGATCTTTAACATCCTATTGGCATATGTACGGCGTAAATGCTCTTGTGGAAGAAGTTCTTGTGTCAACTGAATCTTAAATGGATAAAAATGCAAATCCTTGTGCAAAATTGTGGCCAATGTTGTTGCTCCTGAGCACGGCGTGAAATTAAGGTTGATAGATTGTTTTAAACACTTTTTTGAGCAGCAGTTATGTTTTCAGCTGATCTTGCAGTACGTTGTAATCCATGCTTGGGCCTATCACCTACAAACCCTTTTTCTCCAAAATCATTCACTACACGATAAATAGTGCGAATTGTTGGAATATTGTTTCTCCCAAAAATTTTACGTAACTTTCTGATCGTCACAGTAATCCATGATTAATTTTGATAAGATATTTTAATGAGGAAATAAGTTTGGTTTATCAAATATCTTTGCGGCAAAACAAAGCGTATAACTTTTCGGCGGATACCTTGTATATTTATTAGCCTCAAATAAAGATTCTTTTAACAATTCTGAAAGTTTTCTCACAAGGTCATCTAAATGTGCTTTTGTTGTAGTTACAAGTTTCTTGTTCGAGTTTAAAGACCCATTTTTTCCAAACTTGCAAGGTGGATGCGGTAAAAGTTTAGGGTCAAACAAGCGTTTTCGTGATCAAAGCTCTTAAAGCGTATACTCAAGTATTATGTTGAAGGGTGAAGGCAAATGATGATGACAAATGTTCTGCACTTTTTTATTTATCCAGTTTTAATGTGAATAATATCCGAGTTCAAGATTTGTTTTTTTAACCTGCCATAGTTTTAACCGGTTCTGATTTATTTGCTTATGATTTATTTGTCAAAGCAGGAGTTAGAAAGATTCACGATGAAGGCATTTTTTATGACCATGTTGAAAATCTCCATCCAAACGCTATTTGTCGAAAGTGAGATTTATAACTCATTGTGATTACGGCCGGTAAGAAAAAGAGATGCTTTTTAAAATAATCTAATTCACGGGGAAAATGCTTACGCTGTAAGTGAAAAATTCCATTAAAGTAACAAAGTGGTTGAAGATTCTAACTAACGAAGAGCAATAACTTGCTGTAGAAGCAGCTGAAGTAAATATAACTTGAAACTTTAAGTAATTTTAAAAAACTATAGAAAAGCTTCTCATCTCAGTCGATAAATTAATAAGCGACGATAATATTCTAGAAGTGAGCGAAGCCTAGAAAAAAATTTCGAGTCCTGTCCAACTACGAAAGTATAGAATAATAATAGCTGTTCTAATTTGCAGATGCCCCAAATATGTGGTTAACAGATAACATCAGTGTCACAGTTACTCTAGAACTCTACTTCTAGGATGGGTCAAGACAAAATAAATTTCATTAATTACTTCCAAAGATAGCTCCCTGAAGAAGTTAAAATGTATAAAGTGTAAAAGTTAAAATCCGCAACAATTACAGTGGATCAAGTGCTAATAGCCAGCCAGGGTTTCCCAAAGATTGGATTACCTAAATCGAACAGATGGTTGGAGACGGCAAAATGCTGTCAGGTGCGGGGAATAGTGCACAAGGAGCTATTAGGCAGGAAAACGCATACGGTATTCAAATACAATCGACGTAGCGTACAACTACAGATATCATCTGTCTAATATGAAGATTAAGAAAGATTATGCCAGCAAAATGTGTTTGGATGATAACAAGACCTTAACAGATATCGTGTCGAATATACAGGATTGACTTGCAACATAGTGAAAGTGGATGCCATTAGTAACCTCAAATTAAAACAAATGCCGGTTGATAAACCTTTTCGAGCTTATTTCTCTTCACTAAGGAAGGAATGGGTGTTTAAAAGAATGTAAGTATCTTCATAACCTACGTTCTCAACACGTTTTTCTACTTATATCCACACAACGAAGGGTTTGACAGTTTTTAGGTCTTATACAGGGCAAGCTAGAAGAAATCATAAATTTGATAAAATAAAGAAATGAAAAAGTTCAAATTTAACATTAAATCACCCACGCTATGTGATGACTATAGTTTGTTTTACGAAAGAAATCTCTCACTTAAGTTATGGAAACGAGGAATAGATTTATAGAAGTTAATCAAAGTAAATACAAGAAGAAGGGTGTATCTTTGTAAGAAAATTATATATTGAGTTCTCTGAGCAATTTAATTTTGCGAAGAGTATAATTTTAAGATTTATTTTTGTTTTAATATTTGTTATTGTGAGCTATAGTTATACGGATTTTTTTTTTAATTTTAAGATGTGCCCCTTAAGGGTCATAATACAAGTAAAAAACACATTTTTTAAAATCGAAACAGAAATGACTGAGTTATAGAGGCACAAATATAAAAAAAGCAATTCAGTTGAATTGATAACCTTCTTCTATTTTTGAAATCGTTTAACAATACAATAAATCTACTCAATTAATAAAACCGCAACTTTTTCCAATGCAAATATGTGGCTGATGTAATTTCGAACTGTATAGATAATATGTAAATCAAACGATATCCACACATTTACACAGTAGATAATTTAAATAAATTCATTTATGTTTTTCAATATTCAATCCCATTATTAAATTAGCAATTCATTGTTGTTTCTTGTTAAATAGTAAATGCAAATATTAAAACAAGAATGTTTACGGAATTTAATGAAAATGTTTAAATTAAAGATTAAAATTTTAAATGGCATTTAAATAATATCAATAAAAGACAGAAAAAGCAATTTTTTAAAATTATCTGATCAAAATTAAAATTTATACGATTTCTTCGTTTTGTTAAAACTATTAAGGCAACCGGATATTGTGGCATTTAGTAATAAAACTTTTCAATTTAGCTGGAGCTTATATGTAAGTGTGAGTGTGTGTGTGTTCATAAAAATGTGCTCGTCCATGACATCAAAAGAACCTTTAGTATTTTCAGAATCTATTTATTTTTTTCATAAATAATACAATACTTTTTTTTAATAACAATAATAAAAATATAAATAAATTTACAAAGAAATAAATGTTTCTTTTTATCATTCAGTCATGCGCACAAAAGTCCCCTAAAGCTTTTTAGATGGACATGAACGGAATACAATTTTGTATCAAAGTAACAACAACACAGCAATAATAATAATTTAATGTGCATATATGAATAGTAGTGATTGTTGTATAGATTTTTGTATATAAAAATTAAACAAAAACCAAAATTTCAAAGAAAAATTTCTTTTATCGAAGCTCAACAGAAATATATTTGTACTTGAAAATCTAAGTATGTATATAAATAAAATTTCTAAAACCTCTATTGTATATAAATATGCTTTAATGTGTGGTCTTGATATGAATGAATTATGAATCGAAATATATTATCTCACACATATTGTGTTGGAAAATAATAAAAGAAATAAATTACAATTTGGCTTAGTGGCAATTCTAACGTTGAAAATGATTCTTCAATTATCTCTATATGTAGAGAATGAAAATATAATTTTTTGTAACTCTTTTTCGGTTTACTCAGCCAAAAAATAAACAGTTCTTTTTTCGGTGTCAGTTTAAGCCCAGTCCAGTTACTTCTGTTATGCGTATAAAAGGTTTCACAGTAAAAAAACCAAAATCAAAGTCTTTCTATTTCATGGTTGTTGCTTAATCTTTTTGTTTATAAAGTTAATGATATCTACAGTCAGTTGGATTTTTTTGTTGAAATTTTTTTGTTAGAACTTAATGTTTTTTTGTATTTGGCTTAAAAAACATTTTTTAATATGTCGATAAAATTTTCTTTAAAAAATATATTCAATAAATCTGGTTTTCTTCTAATTTTGCTTCCGTTAGCAGTTTATACTGGAGGAAATCATGCAAAATCGTATGTTTGATTACAATAGCTTTTACATTTGCTTACTGTGCCCGAACGAACAAAAAAATTCCTATACTGTTCAGTGACAAAAGAAGAAAACATGTTACATTTTTTTAACAAATGAGATGATTTCTTTAAAAGTGGTGTAAGTCCATTTTTTCATACATCGAGTTATTTATGGATTTCATATTAGCCAACTTTAATGAATTCAAGTGATGTTTTTTACACTATACAAATTTAAAATTTTATTATGAAACAATAATTACTAAATAAAAAAAAAAAAGAACCGATTTTTTGGCTCCACATGCACTTATACCACTTTCATAAATAACATTTTAGAAGATATAAAAATAGGAGCAAATTTAAGTCCATATTTTTATAGACATAGGCTTTACTAAAAAATTTTTTTTTGTAACAAGTAACAGGTAAAAAGAAGATATTTTACATTTTACACAAATAACCAAATTTATTAAGAGTTTATTTTAGTTTTGTTAAAAATATAAAAATGTTAATTTCTTCGTTTTTAATTTAGAAAAATATATTTTCTACTTAATTTTCTTTAACAATAGCATATTAAAGTATTTATGGTAAGGCGGTACAAAGGGTAACATATAAATTTTGCTTAGGAATTTTGGTCTTCCCTTTTTTCCAAACGGGAGTTTTGAGTAGCGGATTTTCTACCACGGTAATTCTATAATAAATTTTGTAAGGTTCATTCTTTATAAAACTTATCCAACATATTTTAAGTCAGCTTAAAATTTATCTGTCAGTATTTTTTTGTGTTTAATATTATTGCCTCTTCTAGAGATTAAGCTAAAGCAAATTCTTCCCCTTCCATTTCCGGCAAAATGAAAAATGAAGCCTGGGCTTTATTGCATTACAATAGTCTTGGGCAGTGTATAATTGGTCTTTTTTTAATGATATTTTTAAATTACCATTAACTTCATTTTTGAAAAAATAGACTTATACTACTATCAAAAAATCAGCTCAATTAAGGCCTTTTAAAAAATAATAAAACGGTTTTAAACAAGTAACAATGCTATATATTTGCCTATGCCTAATTTTATAAATTCTTCATATATCTAAATTTAGTTTAGTGAAGTAACTCCAATGAAAAAAGCACATATTGGGCAACAGAGAATTAAAAAATTAAAAAGAAATTTTGGTACGGCATATATATTATTTTACATAAAAATGACATCGGCTGTTAATGGGTTAAGCATTTTTAAAAAATGTTAGTATATCCTTAAAGATCTCTTCAAAAGCTTTAATATGATATCCATATTGATATTTAAAAAAATTTGAAAAATTCAGAGGTCTGTTGTAACCCGGAATATATGGGAGAGCGCGATTTTTTCCACTTGATGTTTCTTTCTTATTTTTTAATTCTATATCGCCCTATATATTTGTTTTTTTGGTTGGAGTTGGTCCATATAGTATTGAAAAATTAGAAGTAGGCGTGGTGTTTTGCCCGCTGCGTCAAAGGCCACGGACCGATCTTGCTGTTTTTCAATAGCAAGTCTTGCGAAACTATATCTGATCGATTGGCGTATTTAAATTTTTGTTGACTTCGCTATGCATTAGAAGTTAGAATATATATAATCTTTATGGGGTCGGAAATGTTTATTGTAGAAAGTACAAACGGAATGACAAACTTAGTTATACCCTTTTTCCACTTTTTGTGGTGAAAGGTAAAATAATATCAGGTGCTCAGTTATCAATAAAATCAGTTTTCTAATATCTGTAAGACAATGTTACAGCCTTTTTTAGATTTAAAAAATTAAAGAATGTTTACTGAGTGACATCATATTTTCTATACAAAAATTTCTTATTAATTTCATGATTTAAATAATTGTAACGTATTAAAATTTGAACCATTAAAAAATTTTACGTTGCGTGAAAGTATCTTTCAATTGAAAATATGTATTTTATTTAATTCCAGTTTTGCTTAAAAAGAACAAACGCCCCGTACTTTTAAATGTACTTTTTTTTTGTTGCTTTTAATTAAGATTGTATATTGTTCGTAATGAATATTCAATTAATAAAATACATAATAAATTTTATTATTTTTTCACAAAACACCAGTGATTAAAACAAACCCTTCGTAAGTTTCATATTTAAATTATTTATTTATTCATTCATTAATTCATTCATTAATTAATTTATTATTGATAAACAAAAAGACCTCAAACATTTAATTTTGAACGTATGACATATTAAAAACTAAGGAAAAAGAATTAATTTGAGAGGGTTAAAAAATCAGACAGCCTTAAATATTATTCCGGATTTTTTCTTTTTTTACTACAACAATTTTCCGATTTCAATTGCAGTCATCAGTTTATATTGGGTTTAACTACAAATGTAACATTCAAATTAAAAAAAATTGTTTTTTTTCGCACATGTAATTATTAATTCATTATTTAAGTATTGTAATTATTTCTTTGTTGGATTTTTCCATTTTTGTGGAATTTGCGTGATTGGGAATTTCATTTGTTCACTTTGTAATAACAACATGGTTTGTAACAATTTGATTTATTAAATAGTTGTTGAATTTAACAATAAAATTGTGAATACAAAGGAAAACGCAGCAAAAAAAAACACATAATAAATAAAAACACCCATTTAACGGAATGTGGTGGCTTTGTGGAGATGTTAGCGAAAACAGAAAATGTGGGCAGTTGTGGGAATATTGTGTGCATTTGATATTTGTAGGTGTGTTTGTAAAACTTTTGTTGTGGTTTCTATTTTTTTTTTTAATAAAAATTCATTTGAAAATTTCTTTTTTTTTATTTGGATCTTTATTTTATTTCGTTGCTTAAGTGGGGTGTGGTGATGTTAAAAACAAACCCAGGTTATAAATGTTCAATATATTTTTTTTTTTAGGTTTTCGTTTTTAATAATCGATTTAGGTGGGTACGTCTGTTTAAAGATTTAAAAATAGAGATTATAAAATTTATTAGAGGTAATTAAGCTCATCAAAATTTATATTTTTTATGTATTATATTTTTGAATATTTCTAGTGCATTCAGAGTTAATTAAATGAATTGAGAAAAGGCGTTATATTCAATTTTACTGATGGAAGTTTAATGGATATTAGCCCAGGAATAGATGTATAGGGCTTAGCCTGCCCTGTAGTCTGCGCCCTAGGAAATTTTAATCCGTTTACTAGGCGAAATAGAATAGGATGTTGCATGCGTTGGTGGTTGCAGTCCTGAAATTTATTATTTGTTGTTTTTTTTTATCCTAAAGAAAGAAAAATATGAAAATGTTGTAGTTGTTTTATTAATGTTATTCACAATAATATTTTTTTTTTCGAAATCGAACCAATTTTTAAAATGTTGAAAACACCATATTTATTCAGTCATAACGAATCTCTTTTCTATGCGTAGGTTTCAGAAAGCTGTGTACAAGATAAGTGTCAAGTTTGCTGACAGGAGTTGTTAATAACGTAAATAAAAAATGATTTTTCATTACACCGGATCGCATTCTAAAAGAAGTCAAAGTAATCAGTATCCCTCAGTCAACCTTTGCCTAAGAAATGCTACAAGGGTTTATCAGTTACATTTTCTGTGGACTAAGGGTAACATAAGAGGGGTGTCATCATTTTTTTTGGGGCATTAAATGCAAATTTTTTTATACCTTATGCGAGTGATGTGCAAAGCAAATGTACAATTTTTATGTAAATGTAAAAGTCTTTGAAAATTACTTATGTATGCGAAGAATATTTTTTGTTAGATTTACTAGTGCTTAAGCTTCTAAAGAAAGAAGAAAGACCTTTTGCACAAAGACTGCACTCGGCAAAAATAGGCTCGAAATTACTACTCTCAACACCATAGAAGTAAATTAAGTTGAAAAATAAATTATTTTGTAGCGAAAAAAAATTTTCTTTTCTGGCATTTTGATCTCTTTAATGCAGTACTTTGGAGTTTCTTTCATATAAGTTGTCCTCAGTAGGATCCGTGATAAAATGTGCAACAGAATTCTTGAAGTACAGCATGAGTTTTATAAATAATTTTTTTTCTATTTTATTTAAGCACTAGGTTCATTCTTAAAATACAAATATCATTTGTTATTTATATTTTTTTTAATATTTCGCCACTCCGTTGGGTGGCATCAAAGAAAAAAAATAATAATAAAAATTTTTCCAATTTAATTTTTGTTTGAAAAAAACTAATTTTTAATATTTTTGTTTCCTGTTTCCTGAAGATGCCACCCAGCGGAGTGGCATAATATTGAAAAAATAACAAATAATATTTTTATTTTATCTTTATCTTGTGTTAGAATTTTTCTTATTTGTTTCTGAAACAATAAATCATTTCGGATAACAAGTTTAAACGATAGAATTTTAATATTGAACTAAGTGTAATTATATGATATGACTCCCCTCCCCCCCCTCATCGAGCGAGATGTAAGATCTGTCTATAGTATACATAAGCTTGTCAGTGTAGTGCCTCTTCCCGTACTGAAACTTGTAAATACGCGAGATAATTGTAACCTAGGGAAGATTAGTCTTGGCCAATAAACCGCTATTTTTTTAACTACATGTACTCACAATAAACTGTTTAAAAGTCTCCCTTATAGCGCTATTAAATGTTTAATCATATCTTGCCACTATTTTTAATTTTATAAATTTTTTAGCAACAATATTGAAGTCGGCAACACTGTACCTAATTGTTGATCATTGACAAGTTTTCGTTTCTACGTTTTTATTTTTTTTTTTATTTTGTTGTAGTTTTAAAATTCTAAAAAAATATTTTTTAATTACCCACGTTTATCTGTTATTAACAATTTATAATTCATTAACGTTATAGTAATTATTTGTCAATTAAACAACATTTTTTTCGTACATTTCACACGTTTTCATTGTAGGGGAGCTGGTTAAAAACAGAAATTAATAGAACATTTCGTGATTTATGTTTAAATATTAATTTTTTTGTGCCGAGGGCACCAAAATAACAACAATAATTACAGTATTTGTATGGCAATAAAAATTTAAAACAACTGTAAAATTATTCATATTAAAAATTTAAATAAAAAATATTTATTTAAAGATTTCCTAAGAAGACCTTGGTATAATTTTTGCTAAGCAGTGACAAAACACTCAACTCTATAAAATATACAATAAAATAAATAGAGTTTAAGAATGTTCTCAGATGAAAAATTATATTGTTGATCATAGAGTCTAGACGATATCTGAATTCCTTTTAGTATATCAAAAACCAATCAAAAAATTTTTATTGGAAGGACAAACTTCAGTTTTCAAAATTCATGAGGGTCAATTCGAATCCAAAAATGTATGCATGATTTATATATTGCGCCGTACACAAGATCTGAATTGAAGTAGCCATGACTGGTGAAGAGACTTCGTTGTTGCAATTAAAATCTTTATAAACATTGATTATTACTTTAAACATTTATATTAATAGATTTGGTTTAAGTACATTTTGGTTAGACGAAGTTTAAAAAAAAAATAATGCGTGGCGACTTATAAAAAGAACGTTGACAGAAGCTTGTGTGTGATATTAATATTAATATTGATTTATTATGAATATTCTCCGTAGTTACAAAATTGGGTGGTTAAATATATGATGTTTACAATGTGCACAACCAAAGTTTGATATATGCAAAAAATGCTGATGATAGTTGTAGGTATCGAGAAAATGCATTCTGTTAGTGTCTAAGTTTTCCTGTTTTCCTTAGAAGACGTCCGCATAAATTTTTTGATTTTCTTCCTTTCCTTAGAAAAACTAATTAATTAATTTTTCACACATTCCAATCGAAATGGTATTAATTCGATTTATATTATTAAAAAAATATATATGAATATTGCGCAGACCAAAGTAAACAACAAGGCTAATCTAAGTAGGGGCACCGCATAGTAAAAGTATATTTAAAAACTGGAAATGACAAAATTTTAAAGAAACAAAATTCTAATTTAATTATTAAAAGTGGTTTCATTTTGAAAAAAAAATCGTTTCTCTTTTCTGAAAAACCAATTTGTGGAATTAAAACCACCTTCGAATGAAATTGAGTTTTGTGAAATGTCTGTGTATCAAATACATAGTTGAAAAAATAAATAAAAATTATAGTACATATTTTAAACTTAATGGACGAAAAACACAAGTCAGAAAATTTTCCATTTTAATACAGATTTTAGACTTAAGGCATTCTTTTACCAAATTAAGTTAAGCCTTTTGTAATTCTATAATATTAAATCTTTTTCCACCTGTATTGAGTGATGTTCAAGTGGATAAAATTTGTTTTCAAAAAGAAGGTTTTAAGTCCTGAAAGGATCGCATAACAAATAAACTCTTGTATGGAATATTTCCTCGTAGCAACTCTACTACAAATTGATAATGCTCCTTAATCCAAACTGGAAAAAAATTAATAATAAAAGAATTTCTTAATGAATTTTTCAAAAGAATTTATAGCTTATATTCTGACAAAACATTACAATACACGTGTTTGTCGTGTTTAAAAATTTCTTCATTTAATGTAACGGCACGAATTAATACGCTCAAGTATGAAACAAACAATAAGTGACCTTATCACTTACGCGCGCACCTTATAACAAAACTGTAGTAAATATCACCTTATCAGCAATCTAAAAATATATAATAGTTAAATTAATATTTTTTCATTTTTTGTTAAAATACAAAAATACTTTTGGGTTTAAAGTGCTACGTGCCTTTTGGCACATGTGAAAAAAAAATCACAATCTTTATGAGATTACTTTTAGTTTAATTTGTATTATTTAAAGAAATTACAAGTTAATAAAGACTCGTATAAAATTAGGGGATACTGTTTTACATAATAAAAGAAATAAAATAATGGAATGAAGGATAATGCTGTTTTTGAGATTTAAAAAAGCAGCTAAAAAATTTGCAAGAACAATTAGTGTTTATCTCATATTGAAGATGCTAAAAAATTTGAAATAAAATTTTTTGTATAATACCGGAAGCATTCGCCAAGTCATCTACCATCCGGCTACACAAAATTTTTTTTTGTTTTTTTTATCGAAATTCCATTAGGGTGGTAACGCTGTTTATCAATTATTCACCATTTTGAATACAGCTCATCTCAACCATAAATATTTTTGCTATATTCCTGCCGCCGATTGGAGTCAATTTTTTGACCTCTGTTTTGAATAGACACTCAAAAAACCCTACTAAGCAACCACTGTGTTTGTATAACGTGTGCTAAATTAAAAAAAAACTACTTCACATACTTTTAATACTAAGTTTGTCATTCCGTGTGTAATTTCTACAATACCTATTTCCGGCTCCATAAGGTATATATATTCTGACTTCTTATGCATAGCGAAGACGCTTGAGCGATGTTTGTCTGTCCGTCTGTCCGCTCAAGTTAGTGTTTAGTTTGGCAAGGCAAATTTGATTTCACAAAAAACAATCTCAATTGATCAGATATAGTGTCGAAAGAGGTGCTTGTGGAAATCATGACCGGTCCATGTCCCTTGAGGCAGCAGGCAAAACACTACGCCTACCTCTAATTTTTTTATGTCATTTGGAATAATAAAGCAACTCAAATCAAAAAAATAAATATATGGGACTATATAAAATTAAAAAATAAGAAAAAACATCCAGTAAAAAAATAGGCGCTCGCCCATATTTTCCGAGTTACGGGGCTATAAAGCGTTCAAATTTTTTAACTATCAATATGGGTATCATGTTAAAGCTTTTGAAGAGATCTTTAAGGAAATACTATAATTTAAAAAAAAATGCTTAACCCATTAAGAGCCAATGGGATTTTTATGTGAAATTATATTTATGCTATACTAAAATTTTTTCTATTTTTCAAATCTTTGTCTCCCCAATATTTTCTTTTTTGATTGGAATTATTTCAGTAAACTAGATTTACATAGATGATGAAGAGTATGTAAGATTCGGCATAAAAACTTACTTAGTTTCGTTTACCACCCATGCACTGACAGCAGTAAGATTGATTAGCCTTTGTTGTTACAGATGTAAAGTGTTGCCAAATCTTATTTTCGTAAAAATGTGATGCAATTTCGAACAATTTTATGGGTTGCTGTAAGGTAACTCCTATACGCATTTAATTTTCGAAGACCACAAATAGTGCTTATAATTTTTGATGTTTATGGCAGCTGCGACTTTTAGATACAGAGCAGATTTAAAAAATTAACTACTGGTTGCCCATCACATAAAAATATTGAATATGTTTTTTTTAATATTGACAAATGAACTCAACTATTATTATGGTAAACATATGCTTTTGTAAAGTATTTATAAGAAAATTGGTTAACGATATTTTGTAATCTACCATATGACATGTGAAATTGTACATGTTCAAAAACAATTCGTAAACAATTTTAGAGCACTATTGTTAACATATTAAAAGATGTGATTAATTATACAAAAACATTTGCAAGTGAAGTAACTTTCTTATCAAACACAACATCTTTTTAATCACAAATCTTCTAGCATAATGTTGAAAAATTAATTTTAATTTTAAGGGAATATATATAAAAAACTAATATTTTTAATTTGTGTACAGGTTTATATATAAATTCCCATACAAAATGTTGTCCATAAATCATTCATAAGTCGAAAAAATTTCCATAAATATTGACATTAAGGGACAACAGTTTCACCTCTAAAATTAATAAGAGATAAGACAATAAATAAAAACACCTTATTCGGTAGATGAGAGTTTTGTTATATCTTAACGGATTAAATGTAAATGTAGTTTGGTCATAAACAAATGAGAAAAACTTGTGTCGAATTATTGAGTTGCCGTGGTCTAGCCGCCAATAAATGTTCGGAACCACCGCAGTTGATTTCGTTTATAAGAAGTTATTAACTATAGTCAAATTTTAAGTGCTAACATTTTAAGGCAATAACCCCTTGTGACACCTTGTGAATTCCGCAAAAATCACGTCAAAGTTAGTTGCAGAAGTAGTCACTTTAAAATGAGCTGCCGAAATATTTCATTCCTTCTATTTAACAAATGAACGGTGTTTCTTTCAAAATAACTTTAAACAATCTGCCCGTCGCTAATCTGTTTAAACTGTCAAAGAGTCAAATTCCAAAAAAATTGTTTTTATTTTTCTATAGGCACTGGCGTCTCTATAACAAATTCAACAATGAAAAAACAACTTGACTGTTTTATTTTTGTTTAAAGTATCTTAATTTTTCATGAACCGCTCATTAACAATGAAATTTTAGTAGCAACAATGACAACGATTACCGTGTACTTTAAAACTGTGTATGACAATAAATCTTGTTTTATTTATTAATTTAAATACGCGACAGACAAAAATTCTTAATTTGATAAAAATCGCGTTTTTTTATAAAAATAAATTTGAAATAATAGAAAATTATTTTAAACACAAAAACGACATTTTTCAATAAAACTTATAAAAGCGACGTAAAAGCCTTCAAGCATGAAAATAAGTTTGGCTTAATAAAATTATACTTACTTGATCACATACTTATTTTTTATCACGATATTTTCGAATGCTTGTGAAACATTCTAAAATTTCAAAATGTCTTAAAAAGCAGTTATTTCATAATAGTCCACAACTGTTTTTATTCAATTTTATATAGTCTTTATTTCTAAGTTATGAGCAAAACCCCAATAAATTTTTGACAGTACTTTAGATTAAATTTTTTTCCTTTTGTAGACTACATTGTCCATTTCTTTTGTGTTTTCAATACCTACATGGGGATTTTTTTTTTAACTGCGCCACAGTTTATCACTCTTATCTTCTTTCCTTATCCCCCTAATCTAAGATTTGCCACTTTCCAGGGTGCATAAGCGTTTTGAGCAAAATCGTACATTCCAATAAAAATAACTCATAGTGGGGTTCAGTTGATATGCAAAATTAGATAAACACTTTTTGTGGTGAAGGGTATAATAAATCCAAAAACTAAACGGTGTCCCCATAGGTGACGTAAATTGACCTATATGGTCCGTTATAGACAAATGCTTTTAAATTTGACAAAATATCGATTGCCATAAACGCTATACTATAATTGTTTAAATATCCAAAACTTAATTTAAAGGGTGCGGCAAAAGTGTATTAAATTTGATGTATATGGCTGTACACACGCTTCAAATTTACAACGAATCTTTATTGCTAACTCCGCTGTAACAACAAGTATAAAATTTGGATTTGAAATTGAAAGGTGTCATCGGTGCGGTAAATTGACCTATTTGGGGCGATCTTTTGAACCGTTATAGACACACATCTAAAAGTTATAAGAATTAATCAAGATTAGACAGAATATCCGCTGCTTTGTTTGGTATAATAAGAAGTTAAAAATTTTTAAATTAAAAATTAAAAGGTATTACAATAGTTGATCTAATTTGATGTATATGGCCAAGCTGTTTAATCTTTGTAGACAGCCGATTGACATTTACAAACATTCTGATTGCCTAATCTGGTACATTTTACAATTTGTCTTTAATGAGTCACAAAATATTAAGATACAAGCTTTTACTAACTTTACACGTTCCAGACTCACTATTTTAAGAACCAACATTGCGGCCATATAATATTTTGTTGCGATTAATTTTCAAAATATATTTGTTTTGCCCCACTCTGGTCTATAGAATAAATATTTTTTGCAGATGCTAAGTCTTGAGATATACCAAATATGCTTTGTCACTAACAGAGCTCTTTTGGTGCAAGATAATTGTTTGAAACCTTATTTAACTTGGAAGATACTCGCAAGACGTCATTAATTGTATTCATTTATATGAACAAAACACGATTTTGAAATAAAAACACAAATAACAAAAAAGTCACATATTTAAACAATAATTAAAAACTTTTTATATCTGTTAATTTCAAAGCAAATTAATAAGTAAATTGCGTAGAAAAAACTTGCTAATTGAACAACAAAAGCAAACTTTAATTTTTTTTTTGTTTAGTATTAAAATATGTATTTAAAACTTAAGCCACGTGATATAAGTTTTGTGCTTTATCAGATAAAAATGATAATGATAAGAAATTTTTAACAGGTTAAAGATTAAAATCTATTTTGGAATGAAATAATTTTTTACGATCTACATTTAGTTGTTTTATTTATTTACCAAATCCATTAACATACCAAGATAAGCGAAACCTAAAGGGGGGAAAAGAAAGTTATCGATAAGTAAACAAATCTCAAGATTTACATATATCAAACATTTTGTCATAAGAAAGTTATTGGCCATTTTTTAAATTATTTTAAGGATGATGTTTCTGTAGAAATCATACAAGCTCAGCTGAGCTTCCAATTTTTTTAAAATTTCGCAACACAAAAATTATTAAATGATAGAATGAATATACATACATAAATATATTTTTCAAGAATGTGACAAAATTTATTTTTTTCTTATATGCTGACGAAATTTGAAAAGAAATTGGAAAGGTAAATAAAGTTTAAAACAGATATTTTAAATTTAATTTTATATTTAAATTTAAGGAATTACCGATTTTTTTTATAAAAAGAAAATAAAGTTATCGAAAATTGGTTATGAATATTCTAATAAAGTCATCGAAAATATTTCGGTAAAATAATCAAATAAATAAACACCTTATAAGAAAATGTTATTAAAAATGAATGCAAAAAACCAGCTATCAATGATTTTTATAAAGGAAAATTTTATTATCGGATATTTTTTGCAAATTTCCTCCTCAAATGTGTTGTTTTAAAGACTTCCTTGATAAAAAAGAAAGTTGATTGGTTTAAAAGTTAAATTATACAAAATTATTTTATTATGAAGTTTTAAAATTTTGAATTAAAATTAGAAGCGCTATGCAGCTTTAAACACAAAAACACAAGTTAACGCAAATATTACCAAGTTATCGCTAACATTGTTAAATAAAAATCACGTTATAATAATTTTTTGTAACAATAAAGTAACCGAAAATTTTTATACAGGAAAAATAAGTTATCGAAAAATTTTGTAAAGAAGTAATAAGTTATCGGATTCTTGTGAAGTTATCGATACATTTTCTACGTAAAATAAAGGTAAAATTATTAAAAAATACAATTTTTTTCGCGTTAAATATAGAATAGGAATAGAAAAATGGAATTATCAAAATCTTATTGAAGAAATGTTTATTATCGATTAATTTTCTAAGAAAAATCATGTTATCGAATATCTCTAATCGGCTTATTTTCACAAAGTTCAAGTTATTCAAATCATTTGTCAAGAAAAATCAAGTAAATGAAACATTAACTAAATCCAGTTATCGAAAACTTTACTTTAAGTAAAACATAGTTATCGAAAAATTTGCTAAGAAAAATCAAGCTATTTAATAATAAATATTTATTTATTTAAGAATTTTCTATAAGATTTATTAAACATATTCGAAACAAAAATCAATTAATGAAAAATTTTTTATTTTACGTCCAAATTCTCGTAGATTTTTACAAATCAAATAAAGTTATCAGAAGATTTACTTTCAAAAATCAAATTTTTAAGAAATTTTCTCCAAAAAAAAAAACTATTTTAACAATTTTCGACACCACAAAAGGCATGTTATCGAAGATAGTTATATATTTGCCAGGCCGAACACATTGGCTAATTTTGAAATACACGTTTCTATGCAAACACAGGGCTGTAACTGTATAGAAAAAAAATAAATAATTTTTTTTTTATTTTTTAAAGGAAAATACTAAAATTGTTATTTAAGTGATTTCTTAAAAAATTGTATTATACTGGTTTTCTCATTACTAAACGACCGATAATTGACGTTATTTAATGTTAATTTTACAAAGTAAAAAAAAACTGTATTTTAATTTTTGTTGCAACAATTTTAAAACAAAATCCATTTGCCATAAGTTTTTTATAATATTTCAAAAATGTGTAACTGTTGTGATAATTATAATTAGTGTTAATTAGCAACAACAGCCGTAGATAGACATAATACGTATCTATCTACAAAAATATAAGAAAATTAAACATTCATTCAATACAATAAATATTTAAAATAAATTAACAGCCCACCTCTCTGCAGTTTAAATGGAAGCATGAACTCGAACATGGATGGCTGATTTGCTTAAGTTTAACGGTCGAAGTAATTCTATATTTAAATGTTTACCATGCCAAGTAAGCCAGCAGACAGACAAGTAGATGGACATACAGAAGAATTGAGTTCATATGATGTAGTTTTATTTCGATACAAATTGCGAGTGTAAAGTTGTATTAATGGTTTGCGAGACAGACAGAGAAATAATCAACACTTGAATCTTAACAAAGAATCATTTTAAAACTAATTAAACAAAATACTTCATCAAATACGAAAAACAAAGATTACTTACTTGCCACAGTTAAAAGAATTTTTTATTCTTTTAGCAGCACTTTTTATCAAGCACGAGTTGTAGGTAAAAAAATGATTAAAAATTTTAAAAATATTTTGTATTAAAAAATCACGTAAATTCAGTAATATAAAGATATTTAAATATTTAAAAAAATATCTTTAGTAACATAACTTTTACACAGAAACTTAAAAGCGTAATTTTCGTAAAATAAACTTTGAAACCAAAAAATTTTGGCAGCTGCACTTTTCTGAAAAGAAATTAACGTTAACAAAAATTTTTTACAAGAAAATTGTTCATAAAATTAATTTTTCCACAGGGCACTTTGGGATATCTTAATTTTCGCAAAAAATCAAACAATCTTAATTTTCGTTAAAATCAACAGTTAGTTTTTTTGAGAATAATTTTTAGCATTTAACTTTTTCATTAGAATTATTTTTATCGCTTGAAAACTGCATTTTTTTCACAGAGAAATTTTCGGTAATTAAAAACCATCCATTTCGGCACCTACGGTTTTCTACCACAAAAAGATTTTTTTTTCATCAAAACTATTCTATAGATGAATATTTCTATAGTAAAAATTTTTGATAATGAAAAATATTCAATAACTAAACTTATCGACAGCAAGATTTCTGGGAACTAAATTTTTCTGCAGAAACATTTTCAATACCCAAAATTAATTTTATCGAAAATTTCGTTTTTTCTAGAGATAAATATCAAAATACTTGATTTTTCTATTGAAAAATTTAGACGATTTAAAACCTTAAAAATTTAACAATACTTTTTTGTGAAAATATGTCAGTTGCTTAGAGAAAAATATCAGCTAACTCCTTATTGCAAAACCCCTGGAAACTTTCGACAAGTTTTTTTTTTTTGGCGAAAAATATTTCTGTCTGACAAAAGTATTCAAGATAAAAGAATAACAAAATGAAAAAAAATACTTATTCAACAATACAAGAAAAAAAATTCTACCAATTAATTTTTGGCGACTCAACATTCTATCGAATATTATCCTACGTTGAAAAATGGTGAAAACATTATTTTTTACAGGAAACTTCTATAAAATATTTTTCGCTATTTTCATTTTTAGACATAAAATTTGGTGATGGCTGCTTAACTTTCTGAATAAAAATTTTAGGTACCACAATTATCGTTTTGTTTAAAAAATAAACTCTAACAATTCTAATAATTCAAATTTGCGACAAATTGGGAATCATTGGCAATAACTTAATTAAGCTATTCTTTAACCGTTTTTCCCCAAAAAAATGTTTAACAAGTTTATTGGAAGAAATAACTAGTTTAATATGAAAAGTTTTCAGTTACTTGCTAATTCTACGCAAAGTTACCAGTAAAACATTTTTGTTATAATTTTTTTTATATTTTTATTTTCGAATTTAAAGGTTTGAATAGTTGTTTCAATATAAATTATATTTTTAGTAATTTTAAAATAATTAAAATATTTTTATTCATAAAAAAATACTTTTGATATCTAATGTAAATAGTGAATACAGTGTTAGACACTAGATACTAGACACATTGGACTAGAAAAAAAACCAATTTCTCACAAATAATGATTGAAATTATCAGTATAAGCTTCCTTCTCTTTCAGGAACAAAAACATACCATTTGGTATTTTGTTTTTGTTTTATCTTTCCATAACAAGGTCATACATGTTATGCGGTGAAAAATGACCACTGCAACACATCATACTTCATAAAATCGAACGGTATATATACCGTTATAATTTGAAATTTAAAATATTGTTAATGGAGAATAATTGTGTGTTTCTCCTTATTTTCAATAATCCAGGTAAAACTTATCCAGCAACAGCAAAAAGCAGAAGGTAAGGGCTTAGAAAAATTAGTAATAAAAAGCTTTTTAATTATCGAAGCAATTTATGCACTCCGATTGGGACACCTCTAAAACATGGTTTTTGAACACTTCAACAGCTTCTTCTGGCGACGAAAATCGTTGACCACGCATTTTTTTCTTGATGTGCGGAAACAAGAAGAAGTCATTAGGTGCAAAGTCAGGGCTGTACGGCGGATGGCCCATTAATTCGACGTTTTGGCAGGTCAAAAACGCTCTGGTTTGAGCCGATGTGTAAGAGCACGCATTGTCATGGTGAACAATGATTCATCTTCTCTTGTTGGTTTTTCGAATTTCTCCGATGACTTCAGGCAAACAAATTGTAGTGTACCACTCAGAAGTGACCGTCCTACGTTGCTCAAGCGGAACAGTCGCCACATGACCAGTTTTGCCGAAGAAACAGGCGACCATTTGCTTCGAAGTGCTTCTTCCACGAACAACTTTCGTTGGATTTTGCTCGTCTTTGAAGACACACACGGTCGATTGTTGTTTTGTTTCGGGCTCATACGCATAGATCCATGATTTGTCACCTGTGACGATCTTATAAACGTCTTTTGAAGCACCGCAATCGTATTTTTGCCACTTTTCTTTGCACCAATCGACACGAGCCTTTTTTTGAGCGACTTTCAAATTGTGCGTGATCCAACGAGAACAAACCTCTTTTACGGCCAGGTGTTCATGCAGTATCGAATATATGCTGGTGGAAGAAATGTCCAAGGATGTCTCTATCTCTCGCTATGTCGCATGTCGATCTTGCATTATGAGTTCACGCACGGCATCAATGTTTTCTGGCACAACAGCCGTTTTTGGACGACCTTCACGGAATTTTTCTTTGAGCGAGCTTCGGCCACGATTAAATTCATTATATCAATTTTTCACAGTGCTATAGGATGGTGCTTCATCGCCATACGAAGATTTAAGTTCTTCCATGCACTCTTGTCGTGATAATCCACGTCGAAAGTTGTGAAAAATGATGGCACAAAAATGTTCACGAGTTATTTCCATTTTTTTCTATATTAATTTTTTCAAGTCACTGTAAACAACACAAATAATGGTCGTACATCAAAACGTTTTGAGTACGATTATGCTTAAAAATGACAAACTTTTCAATGGAAATGTCAGATTGCACTTGGCAGCGGTCAGTGTTGCCAGGCCAGAAATATATATAGCAGCCCTCGTAGAAGGCAAAATTCTTCTGTTTTAAAACTCTGCTATTTTATTACAATTTAAGTTAGACTGTTGCTAGATGTCATTAAGACTTTCATAGATTTCTTTGATTGATCAAATGTAGTGCAATATGTATTGCCTAATACTGTATGTATAATTTGGAAAAAAAATAAATAACTAAATTTTATTATGTGACAGTCTGGCATATGTATTATAATTTATGTTTTAAAAGCCCCACAAATTATTGTTAGTTTAAATATTTTCAACTCATGTACGTTTTATTTCATATCCTTTCCGATTTAAGACATATTTGTTGATAAATTTTCATCTTTGTGGTTTGTGGTCTAAAGAAAAATGTTTTTATTTTAAGTCATATTTATTCTGTTTCATTTAGTTTGACTTTATAAAATGTGGTGAATTTTTAAGGCGAATAAAAAAAAAGCTTAAAGAAATCACATAAAATGCAAAGAAAACTTTAAACTAAAACTGGGCGTAATAACTCATTTTATTTTTTTTTCTTCTTTGGCTTTCATGATCATTTAAAATTGATTAGATTTAAAAAATTTTTAAGCCATAAAAATTTTCAGACATTGAACAAAACATATTTAGACCTTGCAACGTTCTTAGTCAATTTATTTTTTCTGGTTTATATCTGCTGTAGACTTCAATGGAATTCTGATAAATGGTTGTTGTGTGAGTTTTAGTTTATGTATTTAATGATATTTAAGCGTGGTTACAATGTTTAAAATTAAAGTTTAAAAAAGTCATTAATGATATGGTTGGTCACATAAAAATGGTATACGCCTTACAAATAATTGACATAATGTGAAATTTAGTATTGAAATGACAATACAGTTGAAAAGATAAGTTGTACGCCATAAGCAATCTGCAAACAAATGTTAATATATTTTAAAACAATTTTCTTTTTATTTGTAAAATTATTTTGAGAATTTTTATAAAATAATTATATTAGGTATGCAAATATCTGATGACGTTTTCAAATAAAAATACAATTTGTTGTAGCTAAGCAGGAAAATCCAGAAAATCCATCTAGTAGTTTTGACGTGAATCGAACACAGGCAGACAGACAGACAAAAATGCTAAAATCAGGTATTTTGCATTGCCTATCGATTACTATCTACATCAACATCAAAATTTTCAAAAAATATTTCATGTACAGAAATGACGATTTAAATGAAAAATGGAGACATAAAAAATCTAATATAAAAAATTATTTTATTGAAATAGGTCAGTAGCAAAGTCTCGGGTAACTTTATGGGGTTATAAGCGTCTTGCACGTTACGTTCTTGTAATAAAATTGTTAATTCGCATCTTAAAATTGTATTTATTTAAAAGTTCTATTTACCAAATTTTCAATGAGCTAATTCTTCTTACTTTCATTCAATGTGCACTGATAGCTTATTTATTTTGAACAGCAGTTCAATGAAGGAAATGAAAATTTCATGGGAAATTTATTATACCAGTTTTCACTTCGAGGGAAATGAAAATTTCATATTTCACTTCTTATTCACGATAGGGGTGAATATTACGAACAATATAAAGACTTTTGAATGATTTTCGCCAGCAGGCTTTAAAAATTTATATTTGAATATTTCACATAGGAAATTAAAATAGTAGAATTTAAAATAATCAAATTTTCGAATTTAGAAATTCCAAAATTCGAAGGTTATTTTGAATTTCGAATACACTTAAATTTAAATATTACACAAATAATTTCGTATTGGATTCTGTAAGAGATTTTATCACGTAAATTCGGCATTAAGTTCGAAATATGAATTATATATTTGCATTTAAAATATGTACACCAGGTTATCGTACGAGGAAACAGAGGAATATTATTAATTTTTTTTAACGCATTTCTACACATTTTTTACCAAAGCATTCTAACACAACGCTACTTATCTCCTTGTGATACTCTCCATCCTCAAAAGGACTGCAACACTTCGCATGTGTAGCAGCAACAACAAACAAATGATACCTTTATCTTTAAAGAATGTTCAGTAGATATTTCTTCACGATAAATAAAAAATTCTACATTATATATATTTCTTACATTTGACAACTTTTCAATTCGATGGCTTAAACAAAACTCAATGATTTTATTTGTTTCTTTTTTCTGTGTGGTGGGAGAGCAAATGCAATTGTGCGCCAGTTTCCCGGCATCTGATTTAAATCAAGTTCGTTGAGTTAAAGCATATAAATACTTCATACCCTAAAATCACCTGTTTTGTTAATGCAGGTAATTAAAGGCAAAAAATGATACTGATTTATTTTAAAGAAAATTTTGTAAATTCTAAATATAATTGATTTCAAACAAAGTTACTTTCTGGCAGTTTTAGTTAATAGAGTCTTACTGCATATTAAACATTATTGTAAGAATTACACGAGCAGATGAATACTTGAACAATTACTTTGTAATTTTACATTTTCAGCTTTTGTTTCTCATAAGCATACTTGTGTTTTTTCATCATCATTAAAATTTCATTAGCATTGTTTAAAATAATGACAATAAAAAATTAACTACCATTTAATGCTAATGATTTTATTTTAATTAAATTTGTTGTTAATAATAGTAATGAAATTTCAATGAAATCGTTTCATTACTAATTACAATTGCATCTTAAATAATTGTTTCTATGAAACACAAATTTTTGATCGCAGAAACTTAAGAAAAACTATGCATAAAATTAAAAATGAAAATTTTAAAAATTTATCATATTTAAATGAGCTATGTGTAAAACTTAATGTCTGAGATATAAAGTCACCTAAAAGCACAACTTGCAGCTCTTGTAGTTTACACGAAAACAAAAATAGGTTCCAATAGTGTCTCATTTTTCCTGAGAAAGTTAAAACGTAAATATTTTACCTAATTTTTCTGATCTAAATGCCATTTTAAAATATTGCTCTACTATGCTTTAAGATGTATATTTAGTGTACAAAGACAAGGAGCATCTTCATTAATGATAATGAATTTAAACCATTTAATCATTAGTCAATCGTAATAATTTTGTTTTTTTTTAATTAATTACCAATGAAACCTTTTCATTAAAAAGCATTACCAATGCTAAAAAAGAAATTAGCATTATTTATTATTCAATGCTAATGAAATCGTCAATTATTTAGTCCATCTAATTAATTTCTCCCATGTCTGCTCATAAGAAACTAATCCATTTGTTTAGCTTCTGGAAAAGAAAGTAATTTAAGTTTTATATTATTTTATTCTATTTTCTTTTTTAATTATTTTAAGGGAATTTAATTTTCTATAATCAAGAAATAACGTTCTTACATGTGACCACGCGTATTAAATAGATGTTATCCAAGACTGACACTAACTAAGTACGTTGACACTAAGTTTGCAGACGTCCTAAATACTTTTTTAATTTTACTTGCTGCAAAAAACTAAAAGTACTTAACAAAAGTATAGAAGTTGTTGCTATTCTGGAGTTGAAAATACAACAAAACAAGTGTTTGGAGAAATGTTAGCAAAATAAAATCATTATTGCTTATTGTCTTATTTGTCCAAGCTTTGATGCTTGTGTTTATTATTTCTTTGTTCACCTTTCCCATTTCTTTTTAAATTAAATTCTTAAAAATAAAGTTTAAAGGTTCTTTGAAGATTTGACTAGACCAATCAACGAAATAGCCTTAAGAACTAGCTTTAACATCATTAATCGATTTCAGTGTTTACTTAACGTACCGTGCGTTTATGCAACGTAAGCAATCAGAAATGCCAACCTCTATTTTCTTAAATTTCTTTTATTGCTAAATTCAGAAGACAATGAAGTTATGAACTTATAAACTTATTCTTTTTTGTTTCGTTTTCGTTTTTGCAAATTATTACAATTACATAAGTCGTAGCGGACTTAAAACTATTTCAGATTTTAGATTTAACAGTCCTATTTTGTCAATAAAATTTTTCATTATTTGCATAATACTTTTTATTAAAGTAATATAAAGTTACGTTATCTACGAGATTATATTTTAAGATATTGAAATAGTTTCATGACAGTAATAAAACGTTTCGTTAGCTCAAAAATAATAACGAAATTATTACGAAATTTAAAAAATCACTTCAGTGGCGAAGGTTTTTTCTTTGAGTGTATTACAGTAATACAAACTGGAGTTAATAATTTTTATTAATAAAACTATTTTTGTAATTTTCATAATATTATTTATTATATTATGATAATATCCCATAAGATTTTCAAATAAAAATGCAATTTATTTGTTGGTTTTGGAAAAGCAGGTGTTTATACGTATTTTGCGAAATGCTTAAGCCAGATAATAAGAAAACCATTATCCAAATTTTAAGAAAAACCAAAAACATAAACCATGTTTTTATTAAAAATAAAAAAAATGACTGTGTTTTTTTTATTTTTAATACGCCTAACGTCTGCAGTAAGAGTCCTCATGTGACCAACCTAACGCGAAAGGGAATATAAGGAAATATAAAAAATTGTGTTCTTTTTTTGTTGGTAACTTTTGTTAAAGCCTTAGCATTTTTGTCTGGTCTTCAAGAAATAACTCTCATGGCGTTTTAGAAATTTTTATTAAAAAAAAAGTGTTTTTGGCATTTGTAAAAATTTGGATAATGGTTTCCTGATGATCTGGCTTAAGCAACTCGCAAAATACGTATACCTGCTTTTTTATGTGAAAATGTTATGAGATATTAGCATAACATAATAAATAATGAATGTTTGTATTATCATTATTAAATAAGAATTAGATTTTTGCATCATGCTTACAATACCAACGATTTCTGTATAATTTTTTCACGATGCGAGGCACTTCGAACTAATAGAGAGAAGTTAAATATCCTAATGTTTAATGCCCAAAAACACCAATTTATTACTAACGTGAGTAAGTTTTTAAATTAACAACTAGAACACCCACTAAAATGAGGTGATAAAACTCCAGTTGCAATAATAATTATCCTTCCCCTTGGAAGAAATGCTATTAAAGATGTAATATATAAAAACTCTTAATACAGCAAATATGAGACTAGAATCGCTAAACGAAATCGTACGATTTGATTTTAGTAGAACTGACTTGTTGTTGAGAACGACGGTGAATTTATGTTGATGGCGCTTCACGAACACTTTCTGCCACAGCAGCAATATTTGGTTTATCAATGAGGATGCCAGTTTCTTTCAATTTTTTCACAAGATAACAAGTATATTGAGCTGACGGTGCTTCTCTTCCTCCAAAATCCGTACCAATTTTCGCCACATTACCATGATCATCAAAGTAATGTTATTTCCCAGCGTTGTTCAAGTGTATAGGCAACAATATTCTTTCTGTGAAATCAGACATGAGCAAAATGTTACCATTTGCGAAATAAGCACTAGTTGAAAAAAAACGTTGATAGCGGACCCTGTATTATCATTAAAAATTAATTTTTATCGTACTAGCAACTTTGCAGACCCTTTATATATAAATTAATCCAAGACAACTTAAATGATATCTCGCTTAAGGTGACCTTTTTAAAAAAGTTTCATTATTAATGGATTTACAGAATCTTTCGACGTCCCAGAATTTTCTGCAAAATTTTATATAAAATTATTTTTTAAGCTCATTCATTGCTACTCTTTCACTTTGTTTATACTTAATAAAAAAGAAAAAAATCACGTCAGAAGAAAGACTAACATTGATGTCATTAACTTCAGTAAATAAATTTTCTTTTAAAGCCATACTTTTCTTTACACCAGAAATTATATGGTTGTCCTTTTTAAAGGAAGAAGAAAAACATGAAAAATAAAATGAAATAAATTCTTTTATTTAATTTGCAACAACACTATCACCAAAACTACCACCAGCAGTTAACACCATCATATCGAGGAAATTACACAACAAAAAGAAAATAAAGTAACACACTTAATGTTAAATGAACCTTAACTTTTCAAGCAGAGGACAATGAACAAGATGTTAAAGTAAAATAAAATAAAACCAGATTACAGCAAAATCACCATAGATATTTAGAGCAGAAATTTAAAACAACGGCGGCAGCAACAACAACAAGGAATTTAAGTAGAAGTAAACTAAATAGGGTCGTTTGGTATTTCAAATGTGGTTTATGAGTACAATCTTAAAGATTGTTTACACTCCTACATGAATATTGTATTGCTTCATGTTTTATTATTGTTTTTTTTCATGAGAATACACAGTGATTTCTTTGCTGTTTGGGTTTTAATTGTAAAATATTCTACAGATGGACATCATAGAATATTGAATTGATTTTAGTTTGTAGAAGAAAGAAGAAGAATATCAAACAAGTTAAAACATGTAGAAATTGCAAACTTCCAAAGGATATCTACACGTTACATGAGCCACTGTGGCACAATTTATACTTTAAATGGTCAATAGTTAGGAAAACATTTATTTGTTTTATGCCCCAATGTGCAACATAATAGTTATATAAGATTATTGTTCTAATGAATATTGATTTAGCAGCTCATGACAAGTTCATTGCATCTTGATATACTTTCAAACCTAATCCTTAAAAAACACCCTTTAGTTGTTTGCAAGTGTATTTGTATATATACATATATGTGTTTGTATAAATGCACCACCTTTGAATACCCGCATAAAACTGCAATTTTCTATGAAAAAAGAAACGTACTGAAAACTAGAAGTGTTTGCTGATGAAAAACATACGCTGTTCGTACCTCTAATTCGTAAAAGCTTGAAGTGCTAAGTTTGAAATTTTAAAAGGAAACTACTTTGTTTAAGCACATGACGTGTTTTGTATTCTTTTTTTGCTGCTTCAATTGCCAAGTACCATCAGGTTGTTGCTAGTTTTTACAAAAAAAAAAAAGTTAAAAATAAAAAAGAGGAAAAAACATTCTTGGGCTTGTTAGTTGGTGGTACCCATATGTATGTTAAAGTGTGACCACTTTAAATATTCAAGCACATCAGTAGTGTTAAGAAATAATGAATGCTTAAATTACTAGTTGTTTTCCAATTTTTCTTTAATGCTATTTCTTGTCTTTAAACCACCAACACAAAATGTTTTGTGTAAATTTTTTTTTATGTAAAATAGTAAAAAAAAATTATAATATTAGTTTTGAAATTCAAAAGATATCACTAATAAGATAATTATAGTTGGTAGCTGAAATAAAGTAAACATGAGTGTTTACATTTTTAAAGGAAGGTTTTGAATGAGCTCTTGGAGATATTCAAATGGGTTTTGAAAAAAAGTGACAATAGTCATTATAATAACTAAAAAAAATGATTATAACTATGTAAAATATACTGACACTCTAAAAAAGAAAACAATTATGTGTGATGGCAACATTGATTAAAATATTTGGATAACGACCTTGGTGATAGACATGATAACTTCAGATATAATCCTGCTAGCTCGCGAAGGTTTTACTAATGAGCAGGAGTTAATTCGTATGTTAAGAATGAGTCAAAAAATTTAATATGTATTTTTCCTACACTGAAATGTGTAGCACTTATTTTATTTATTATCTAAAGGCCCAACTATTTGTATAAGATAGCTTGAGCTTATGTCAAAAATCCAACGAAGTGCTTAGGTAACTTATTAAAGAGATTTAGGTGACTGCAATGTACTTGCATAAATTTAGTAACTAATTTGCCACAGTTGTACTTTTATGTTTAATTCGTACTTTTGCCAATAATAATTTCTTTATAAATAAATATAATTTTAAAACGAAAAGGCATTAAAGAACATATTTTATACATTTAATAACATTCAACTACACATTTACATTATTTGTTTCGTATTCTAAGATAAATTTTAATAAAAATATTACAAGTTTTTTCTGTTTTGTGTTTGTGGCCAACCGTACTAAAAAATCCAACGGTGTTTATCGCTTAAATAAAATATATATGTATGTACAATTGAAAATTTCTTTTTATTTTATTGTGTTTATTAAAGGTTGGCCAGAAATAAAAAGGTTCTTCTTTTCTACATTTGACGAAACTTGACGAAAAGTGTTCTTAAGAACATAATATTTTGCTACATATAATTGAATATATTTGCACAGTTCTTTAAGTTTGCTTAAGTTATCTTATGCACATTATGGTTGGGACTTAAGTCTATGAAAAAAATCTTCATAACTGATAAATGCACGTAAAGAAAAAACATGGTTGTGATACAGTCACAATAACCATAACTTGTTCTTTGTAACATTGTAAAGTTGCAGACAACAAATTATATTTGTTTTCAGCAGTACGATAAACACGTTTTTGTTTATATATAATCATTATATGGTTACTGTGCACAATGAATACAACATGGTTGGGTTAACGTAAAAAAATTTGAATCACTACCAAAGTTTTATAACTTATTAAAAATATTATAATATATTTAACCATAATATAGTATTATAAATCAGAGTATGATTAAAAGCAAACAAAATAATGTTTGCGCTTAAAGGAATTTTGTTTTAGGTCTTGGCAGAATGCTTTTCTATCAGTTTAATAATTTTTTGTTGTTGAAATTGTTTTTATTTTTAGAGAAAATGAAAAAATAAAAATTTATGTATAAAATAAACAATTAAAAATAATATACAAAATATAAAAATAACGAAAACAAATAATTATATATAATAAGCAAAGAATTGTTTTTTAATGAATTTATCTAACAATCCAATAGTAGTAATAATTGCGTGTGGTTTTTACAATTTTAAAAATTAATTAAATTACTCAAAAATTACATTCAAATTAAGTATTTAAAAACAATATTATATTGCGTTTAATAATGCTTACATTTAAAGAAATTAATTAACTATAAATGTTAATAAAATGCTACACATTTTTCTAAAGAGGTTATCGGTGACATAATTTTGGGGAACAAATTGAATTTTTTATCACCGATATTTTAAAATCACCGATATTGATACTTGAAGGTGAAAGCATGACTCGATGGCCTTTTTGCTACCGCTTACTTAGCTCTTCAGGAAACTTCTTACAAATATTTTAAATAAACTGAAGATTTTTGTCCAAATAATAAAGTAAAGACAAAAATCAAAGTTTAATTAAAAACAACCATAATCAAAATTAATTTTATTTTTCTTTATCCACCGTATACGGCTGACTTATTTTGGTTCTTTTATACAATTAAATGATGTTCAGAAATAAAATATCAAATAACACTAAGATAATCAATATTTGTTTTATGCACGGGCACTTTGCAAATTGTTAAACCACGGGAACGTTTAAAGTAATTAATTATTTCATTGAAAAAATTTAAATGAAAAAAGCAAGATATTTTTTTTTAAATAATGAAAAAATTCATTTATTTAAATATTTCTGTGGTTTTTTTTTTTAATTGAATTTAAATTGGTTTAAAATTTCTGGTTGGGGTGTAGGGGTATTGAAGTATAAGTTTTCCAGAAGGAAGTCCGAACAAATATCTTCAGTACTTAGATTAAATAAAAACGTGACATTAAGCATAGTTCTTCGGCTTTGTGGAGACGGTATTCCAATTTCAGCAAGGCGGATTTTATATGACTGTAAATTGGAAAAATTATTACAGTACACACTATTTTTGAACAGACTCAATTTTATTACTATATACAATATACTGTGAGTCCCAAACAGCAGACCCATATTCTTAAATTGGGCCTAATAAACATGTTTAAAGCTGCTCGGTGATGTAAATATCAGTAAATTCCTAGGCCAATCGTTTGATAAAAGCAAGTATCTAACGGGCTTTATTTGATATCATAACAATATGTTGAATGAACTTTAATTTAGCATCTAATACAATACACAAATCTAGGCATTTTATTTAATATTATAGTGGTAGTGGTATCAGTGGTAGTTGTTTGTAAAACCTTGATTTATTATCATAACAGATATTACCTGAGGCAGGACGATATTTTTAGCTGAATCATTTGTTGTCCTAAAGGAAAAAAAAGGTGTTAAAACATAGCAAAGAAATAGCAGTCTATTGGATCATTATTTATGGAAAGTTCTTTTCTAAAATATCGTAAGAAACATGGATCTGTCAGCGGTTAAGTTAAGCTTTGTGGGAGTATCCTTTTTCCCGTATTAAATTTTTTTTATTAAAAAAAATGCAATTTATTTGATAAATGGAAAAGAAGGTATTTTTTTGTATTTAATTTTATCCATATTTTTAAAAAGGCAAAAAATTTGTTGGTTTAAAAAAAAAAATTTATAAACAACATGAAAGCTGTTTTAGAAATATTACTTATGTAAAGAATATATTATGGATACAAAGCAACAATTTTTAAGTTTTTTTATAGCTAACAATGAATTTCAAGTAACTTATAGTTTGTCTACTGATAAATTAACTAATGGGAATTTTTCTACTAAATTATTACGTTGTCGCAAACATCAGGTTGTAAAGAAGTTTCTTGCAAAATATTAGATCAACACAAATTCTTTCAAACCAAAATTCAGATTATAATGCTGAACATTTTTGTATATAAGTAGAAATCGCAATATGATTTTTACGATAAATTAAAAAAATGGAATTTTATTTACGAAATAAGTATAGACATAAAATATTCGTACGATTTTATTTTAAGTTTCTATAAAACGTATTTGCCTATAGCGACTAACTCTTTCACTTAGTAATATAAACTTCTATCAAAATCTGAATTCTAATTTCTTGAATGATGTTTGATTGATTTTTCCTTACATATTTAATTTAAGGAACAAAAAAAAAAAAAAACAAGGAGAGCGTACAAATAAATTTTCTTATACTGAATACGATGAGAATGATGAGAATCACTGAAGATCTTACGACCTAGACAAGGAAAAGACATGTCAATACATTATGTGCATGAAAGAAAATCCAGTCGTTGCTTCCTTGCCATGCAGACATTTAAAATCTGCAAAGATTGTATACAGAAGACACAAGCTCAAAACTTGCTTGTTTAATTCCAATCAATATTAATGCCTCTAATGCCGTAAAGTAATAACAGACACTATTAAATTTTTTATTTAAGAAGGACCCAATATATTGTTAATTTAATAATAAAAAAAATAATAATAATAAATTAAGGAAGATACACTATTTTGTTCTGCTGGCATTCTGGTTAACATTAGCTTGACAGTTCGTATTTGGCATTCGTGAACTAGACACGTGGCAAATTTAAAGGGGTTCTGAAGGTGATAGGCCCCACAACGTACTGCAAGATCGGAAAGTCTTTAAAACAATCCATCAGTCTCAATTCGACCACGTGCCCAGGCCTTTAAAAAGCAACTTTGGCCACAATTTTGCACAAGGATTTGCGTTTGTTTCCATTTAAGATTCAGTTGCCACAAGAGCTTCTTTCACAAGACCATTTACTACGTCGTTCATATGCCAATAGCATGTTACAGCTCGCCCATGGCAACCCTATGAATAAACAGAATTGTCGGTTCTGGGCAATGGAAAACTCTTAAATTATATATCAGTCACCTTTGCATTAAAAAAAAGTGACAGTCTGGTATGTAATTTGATCAGGAGAAATCATTGGCCCTTAGTTCTTTGAAATGAATACGGCGTAACGATAACTGTGAATGGGGAGCGATATCGTGATATGATTAAAAACATTTTAACGCCACAAGTGCATGCTTGATTAACGTGTGGTATCAACAAAACTGCGCCACATCGCATACAGCCAGGATAACAATACAATTACTGCGAGACCTCTTTCCACAACAAGTTATTTCAAGAATTGGTGATGTTGATTGACCTCCATTGTCACCTGATCTGACTGGTTCGGACTTCTTTTTGTGGGGGGATATCTGAAAAGCAAGTTTTATGCAAACATACCAAAAACTCTTGAGCAACTCAAACAAAATATTCGTTATGACATTAATGAAATATCGCGTGAAATGTGTAAGAATGTAATGAAAAATATGCTAAAAACTTAAAAAAAAATTATCTATAAAAGATCCACTCTCTTTCATTTAATCAAAAATAATAAGCCAACAAAGTAGTATACTGTCCCGGCGGTCACACTGTATATGTATATATTTTTATATTGATATTATATTATATATATATTATTACAAAGAAAGCTATAAGGCATGACCTAAAGTGAATAAGTAGCCATTTCAATTAAAATTTAAAAACACGGGAATAATTAATAATATAATTTAAACTTTAAAATTTGTATCGTGCTATTTTCCCGGTATTGATTATTGAGGGTGAAAGCACGTCTCGATGGCCATTTTGCTATCGCTTACTTAGCTCGTCAGGAAACTTCTCACAAAAATTTTAAATGAACTAAAGATTTTTGTCTAAACTTTAAAGAAAAGACAAAACGCAAAGTTCAAGCAAAAACAACAATAATCAACTTTGATTTTATTTTTCTTTATACTCTGCATACGGCAGACTTTTTTTCTGCTCTTTTATACAGTTTAAAGATGTTGAAAAATAAAAACAACAAAACACTACGTTATTTTATTCTTTCTTTTATGCACAGGCACTTGCAGTTTTAATAATTAAAATTTAAAAACACGGGAATAATTAAGAATATAATTTAAACTTTCGTTATTTTTATAGATGGCTTACTAGACCTCTGTTGTAAATGTAATGAAATGCAGTTGAAGGCTTTGGTGTAATGCTTGTCTGCATAAAATATAAAGTAGAAAAACACAGGCTTTGTATTCACATAAATTTACATGATGGTATTTTTTTTATCACTTATATCCATCCATACTAACATGTAAATACATACATACCCAGCAACAAATTTTTAAAAGGTAATAGAGTGTGGCATTAAGCATTTTTGGCGGAATTACTTCCCAACTAGATTGCCAACCTAGTGATTTTAACAAGGCATGATACTTTTATAATCAATTCCTGAGAATCGATTACATTAATTATTGTAGGAAATAATGAAAACAATTAGTACGTATTTTAAGGTATTCTCTTTTAACATAAAGAACTAGTTCCATTACTACTTCTTTTTTTGGGAGCTATGTAATGTGATTTGTAAGCGAGTAACAAAATATGGCAATCCCAAAAGTAAGTCATTATATGGCAAGTACTTTTAAAGGTAATGTCTAATTTTTTGCTGGGTATATGCATGTGTACACATATTTAAGAAAACCTATTGTATTCCAAGTAATATAATTTTGAATGTAATGGGACGTATGTTATGCACTGGTAATTGATACAACAATGTATTTTTAATAACACAACTTATTAAAAGTGTACAATGTATTTAGGTTATACAAATATATTACAATAACAACAGCATTAGGTAAGTATTAGTAAGTTCACTTCCTCTCCTAATAAAGAAAAAAATAAATAAATAAAACTACTTAACCATATAATTAGTGAAACACTATTAAACAAATTCACACATATAAAGTTAATGCCTACATTTATTATCGCTACGCAAATAAATATAAATGAAAGTAGCAAAACGTATAGGCATTAAAAAAACAGTTTTCTCTTTTTTTTAAAAACAATATTTTAAAATTTAAATTATATTACGGAAATGTTAAATTAAATTAAATAATCCTTAAAAATATTGTGCTGCATATCCCAAACAAATTATAAAAATAACTTTATTGCTTGGACAAAAATCTTCAGTTAATTTAAAATGTTTATGAGAAGTTTCTTGAAGAGCGAAATGGCCACGGAAATGTGCTTTTAATCTCAATAATCATATCGGTGATTTAAATACTTTGTTCGGGATTATTAGCAAAATATAAAAAAAATAATATTTTAATTTTTGTTAACCATTTAATTTTCTTTTGAAAATTTTCCGCTAAAAAAATCAAAAAATTTTCTTTATAATAACTCTAATATTCAAAAACTTATCTTAAGAAAAACATTGAGATTACAAAATGTTTATATTACAGAGTAAGGTTCTACTGAATAGTCTGCTTTATTTAAAAGTTTCTGTAAATAAACTCAGAGACCAAATATCTTCTAAGGAATAATCAGTTTATCAAACTTTTCGGAAATTTTCCAACCCAAAATGCAAACTGAATTCGCCATGATGCCTTCTATAAATATAAGCAAATATAGTGTAGTTAAAATTATTACCACGAGTGTCACTAGTTTACTATGTATATAAGTATGCATTTATGAATGTAAAGTATGCATTAATTTAAGTACCGTCGTGGTACAGAAAATTACCATTACGAGCGTTAACAAGGTAAAAAAGATGTGCAAATATGTATTTGCATTTTAAAGTACTCAAAAGGTAGAATTAAAAATAAATATTGGCACAACAGAAAAATATTCACGCTTGTTTTAAATAGAATTAGTTTAAAAAAATACAATACAATATTTCTGTTTTAGATGTAATCTACATACATATATACAAACAAATACGTTTTTTATATAATAAAATCGAGGGTAGTTTATTGAGGTGAGATAAATTGAAATGATGCATTGTTCCAAAGTAGAAAAATCAGGTCAAGGCAAATTATGAGTTTTACAATCGAAAGAAAATATTTATTAATTTATTAATATTATAAAATTTCATAATATTCTTTTAAAAAATATTAATGAAAAGCCTTAACATTGTTTCAAGCTTGGAAGCAATATTAAAATCTGCGTCAAGTAAAACTAGAAACACAACTGGAACAAACGAAGAATTTCGTCCAACACAACGAATACGTCATCAAAAATTCGTTGTGTAAATTTGTCGTATGAATAGGCTTGCCAGATCCAATTTGCCAAAAAGCTTGACATTGCCCAAAAAAAAACTTGATTTTGAAAAGAAAAACTTGACAAATAAAAACACTCATACTATTGGTTTTTATTTAATTTTTTTTATTATTTTTTTTCATAAAAATTATTAGAATAAAAACAAAAATATCGTTAAAAGTAAAAATAACAGAAACAATGTGAAAGAAACAAAAAACAATATAAGAATAAAAATTCAGTCGTTATATATTTTAGAGAAAACTTAGGCGTTATTTAAAAAAAATATAGGTACTATCTTAAGAAATATAGATAGTAAAAATATGCTCTTTCGTTGTGTTTTTTAAGTATTATTACATATGTAGCTAGAATAAATTTGAGGAAAAAAAATTAACTTACAAAAAACATTGACAAATCACTTTTTCACTTGACACTTGACGCGCATTAAAAAACTTGACAATCAGGCCAAATCAGGCCCGTCTGGCAACCCTACGTATGAAGCACAATAGCGACGAAAAACACAGCTGTTATAATTTTTGTAAGCTGCTAAGGTGACCATCAAAAAAATAATGTTTAAAAATTAAGCATTTGAAAAAAACACAGCTAAAAACTGTTTTTATAATTAACTTATTATCTGTACACTTATTATAAATGCTGCAAAATAAAAATACATACTTTTTCTAAGTAAAATAACTTATTTACTAAAATACTTCAAATCTAAAGTCAAACATGGTCACATTGTAGTGGTTTGTTCGGCATAAGAAATAGAAATAATTCTATTGCAAAGTTTGCCGCGTATGACGAATTTCGTCCGACGTTTCTATTGTGTGTGTTTTCATATACACAAATCTGTTTTATTTTTGACGACGAATATTCGCTCCCAAAAAATAAATCGTTCGTCCCAGTTATGTTCCTAACATAAAGTGTTAAACTTCTAGAGCAAAACTTAATTTGCAAAGCCTGAAGGAATTTAAATGGGAAAATGCCCGGCAAATATATTTTAGTTGTTTTTCTTTAATGATACAAAGGTAAGATGTGAAAAAAGAGAAAAGCGGGGTCCATTTCTTTGAGTATTAAATGATAAAATAACAAAAAAATTATATTCGTCCAAATTACAAATTGTTATAGTAAGCGTGTTAAGTCGCCGGATTGTACAATAGTTGTAAGAATGGTGTTGAGAACTTATATGCGAATATTATCTACAACACTTAGAATATTTTTTTATATATTTACTAAGGTCGTGAGGAGAAATTTTATTTGGGTAAATAAGTATTCCCATCTTTCTATACATGTTTTGGTAATTTTTCTTTTTATTTTGAATCAAAATTTTTAGTATTTTTATAATTTTGTCGTACTTGATACAACACAAAATTAGCAAAAACTTGTAAATTGATCAAAAATTTACGAAATATAACATTCGTATTTTATTTTTAAAAACACCTCGTATTCTATACGCTACTTTAATGAATTTTTTTATGATTTTTAAATTTTACGCTTAATCTTTTGTATAAATCTCAAAATGTTTTTGATTAAATCTGACTTAAAAAAAACACCTATAAATTAAAAGTGTTAAATATTCTATTTAAAATTTTTGTTTTAAGCTTTTATCAAATTGAAGAAAATTAATTATAACATCAATAAAAATTCTATTTGTTCACTTAAGATAAAATTAATTTGAAAACAAAAAATTACAATAAATAATTTTATTTCCAGCAATAAAAATTTTAATTAGATTTTTAATTACATATTTTTTTTATATAAATGAATTTCTGTGTAAAAATTTTTCTAGAAATTTTAATAAAAGTTTTAAGTGCAACAAAAGTTTTTATTACAAATAATTATGACTTTAAAAAATATTTATGCATCTCCGCATAACGTGTGGCGCATTTTTATAAAAAAAACCTAATGAGTTTTCGTTAATCATTAATTCTAGTTGATGTTTTTGTGTGATTTATAAAATACTGCATTGAATTTAACCTATTTGGGATTAGATGTAGGTATCATATTGGTGAAAGGGTCCAGGATTATATTTAAACAGGGTAAGAAGTAACTTTTTACTCCCTGTTAAGTAGCACTACTCGTAGCTGTTATGTAGAGTAGTTTTCTCAAACCTGTGCCTCAATCTCACGTGGTCGTACGCATCGCACAAAATCGAAAACGACAGAAATTGGAAAACGGCAAGAGTAAAACTTAATTACAATTTCATGAAAATGAAACAGTTTATCCTATCCGATCGCTTTACTATCTATACAATACATGTCCGATGAAAATGAACTCTCATGTACGGGATTGTAAGTCATTTTAAAGCTTCTTGTTAACATGGAGAGGAGGGCAAAAAAAGTACATCGGTCTTCAGATATACTGAGTTACAGGAGCATTGACAGAAAAGTTGTCTATTCTTTGGACTGGTTAATTGCACAATGTATTTTATAAAGAACTAGTGTTTCGGCCGAACAGTTAGTATGTGGACAAATGCCTGGTCTCCTCTAAAGCTACACATTGATAGATTTAGTGAAAAAAAATCATAATTCCGTAGTTTCGAAATGGCTGGCCTGACTGTGTTAAAACTTAAAATGGCCAAGCTAGAGATGTAATCGAATTAATATCTTAAATACGTACCTTATTAGTCTCATTAAGGCGTAATGCTTTAGAGTGAAACACACAAATTCTGCCGACAGATCTTGTCAAGTTCGAAAAGAATTTGTCGAATATTTGTTTAGGAAATGGGTTTTTAAGTCCGAAAAACGAATGACAAAATAAAAGAGAATTGCAAGTACATGAAATAGTGTACCCGTTTCCATTCGTCTTTCCTCTCTCACCAACAAAATTAAGAGTTGCGCAACAAAAGTGGCAAACTGTACACGGAGAATAAATTAAAGATTTATTTTTTTTTCGTAATTTTATTTAGCTCTCTGTACTAAAACATTTGTAGCACTTTTTGTTTTTGTTAAATTTTGTTAAATTTGATTTTAAAGAAAATTAAAAATGACTCGCAGACAAAGTCGTGGGCACTGCTATTCCGATAGTAAAATTATTGTAAATAGAACATTTTGCCGCAGTATTGGTGAGTAAATTTTTTATTTGCGAATAGCCTGCTCACGAAAACAAATCTTGATTACCAACACTATCTACAACAATGTAAAATGTTATCACTTTTTTAAGTTTTTAATGTTATATAAAATTAAAAATTGTGCATAAAAAATTGTTCCATATAAAAAATTAAGCGAAAATGATTTTAACAAGTGTAATTAAAAATGCTTAATTGTTTTTTATGGAAGTGTTGCCAGTTTAATTTAAAATGGATATCCGGTACAGCTACATATTCTTGGGTGCAACTTGCCTTATGAACAGCGAGGCAAATAATTATAAATAATTTTTATTTGCAAAAAGCGTACGTTTAAACGCATTAAAAATGGTTTACATTTCATTGAAATACATGTACATGTCATTATTTTAAAACAACAAAGAGAACCCCCATTCAATATTTAGGTTTTACATGATGTCTTTCTTTTTTCTTTTCCAAAAGCGGAAAAAAACTAAAACAAAGAAAAAAAATAAAAAACCAAAACCAGCACAAATTGGCTCAAGCCATCCATCCATAAATTTGTCAAGCTCAGACAAATATTAAAAACAAATTGTATAAAATTCTCATTCAGTTAACCCCTAAACCAAGGCACATTAATTTTACAGGTAATAGCAATTCTAAAACAGCTACACCAATAAGTAAACAACATGCATTTTGTTTTTGTAAACTATATTTTCATATGTCAAATCAACTGACGCACAGTGGTTTGAAAATAATTTTTTTTTTTCTTGGACAAATTTCGGTATCTTATGAACCGCTCAATATATATTAACGAAATTTTACAGAGGCAGGGCAGAGGTGTTTTCAGTGAATCTACGGATGGTCAGGCCCCTAAGGCTTCTGGGTAGGCCAACCTTATCTTAGTATTTTTAGCTTAGTATGCTTAACAATTATCGGATTATTACTTCAAGAGATTCGCTATATGATTATTAAAATTTTAAATAAACAAGTTTAAAGTTTTATTCTAAAAGCGTTTATTGTTATAAAGTTACAAGCCTTAGAATTAAAAAAATGTTATAAATATCATTTTTAAGAATTTTCCCCAAAAAGATGGTACATATTCTTCTTTTTTCTTTTGCTTATGTAATTTAAATTTACTTCAGTACTAGAAAATTTGTTTAAACCATTTTAAAACCAAACTATAGCAATTGCGAATACAAGCAAAATTAGGTCAACAATTATAATGGTCCTTCAGCGCTTTCCAACATAGCAAAATTTGGAACAAAATTCTAAAATTATTGAAAAATTCCTCGGAGTGCAAAGCACCAATTAGAAAAAGGTAAACGGTAAGTCCCAAATTTTTGCAACATACTCCAAAAAAATTTGACAACCCTGTGATTAATTAAGTCCTCTTTTGTAGAAAAAAAAAAAAAACAATTTTTTGGGACATTTTTTCCCTTTCCGGGAATATAAATGATAAATCAAAAAATTTAAATTTTATTTTACCATTTTTTAAGAAAATTTTAAATATATTTTCACAACACTACTGTAAGAAAAAAATTTTTGTAGAAAAAATAAAAATAAGTGTAAACAAAATTTAACATCTGAAAACGTAAACAAGAAAGTCAACCATTCTACTGTCATTACTTAGTATATTAGTCTGCCTTGCCCTAATCTTTAAATGCATTTAATCGGTTCTAGCCTTATCTTTCCTTTTTACCACAATTAACTTGATCTTGCCACTTTAATGCAATTTGAACTGAAGTGATTAAATTGCAGTTGAAACTTGAAATTAATATGAAAATATGATTTAATAATTCAAGTTCAAAGAAACAAAAAAAAAACAAATTAAAAATAAAATAAAATTTAATGTTCATAAATATCTTCTTATTTTTGCTTTAATTAAATTTATTTAAATTTTAATGACCCCTGGGAATATGAAATTTTTTGTTGTTTTGTTTTTCATTCAAATTTTTTTTTGCGTGTGTGGTGTTTAAAGGTTGTTGAGCACTTTAGCTGGCACAATGGGTCTTATGACTGCTTGCTAAACAAAAACGTGTATGCGTTTGAATCATTTAAAGGTCTTTTTTAAAATAAATCATTATTTTCTTTTGACCTTTGTTGTTGTTGTTTTATTTTGTTTTAAAAACATTTTATAGTCATGATTTGTTCACCCGACTTTATGCCTTTCAACTTTTACGCTTAAATCTGTTAAACCCACATAAAATTTATTTGAAAAAAAAACACATTTCTATAATTTTGTAACGCCTTGGCGTTAGCTGCTCATGTTATTATATTGTTAGAATGTAATAAAAAATAAAAAAGAATCCAATAAAATACTAATGAAGAAAATTAAAAAGTTTTAAAGTCTCGTGCATAATACTCTTTTATATTTTCAATGCCTGTTTTATTTTATTTTCTTTTAGATTTTTTTTCTTAAATTAATTGTTGTGTAAAATTCTAAAAAAATTTACTAATAAATTTTAACGTTTCTTGTTTATAATATTTTAAGTAAATGATTAATATGATGAGCTGCACCTATGTTGATGATGAGGGTGTTTTTTAATGAAGATTATTAGGCAAGAAATGATATATTTTTCTTAAGATAATGAAAATACTACAGGGTTTTCTTATGGCTTCAAAGAATTTCTTATCAGTCATTCAAAAATACATTATTAAAACATTATTCGATTTGAGGAATTTTCTTAAAAGAAACATAATATCCATGATAGAAGAAATCTCAAACAATTAAACAAACAAAAATTATAAATTTTTTTAAGTCCCAATAAAAAAAAAAAGACGCGGGAGAAAAATCTGCTTAAGAAGTTTAATATATATACAGCATAAAACATTGATATGTTTTGAACTTTGATAGGAAGACCTGTCATATTTGCACAGAGTCAGTAAATTAGAGGGTGCTTTTTTATTTTATGGCCTTGTTTTTGAACTGAAATAGGCAGACAATTTACGTTAATTAATGATTTTATATCCGCAAAAAAAACAATAATAATAATAATAAAAAACTAAAACATAAAGCCTTGTGTTCTAGCACGTCACTTGCGCAAGAATTTGCGAAAGTCTGCTTAAAGAAGTAGTTTGTAGAAGTTATTACGACGAACTTGCTGCAAAAAATTGCAGATGTGTTTCCACATAATGTGAAAACAGCTTGCAGTTGAGTTTGCTTTTTTTTAGGAATGATAGTAACAAAATATCAATGGCTTGTAACAAAATATCAATGGCTATTGTCTAAAATATTAAGGTAATACTTATTATTATTATTTTTTTTAATTTTTGATAATTAGGACTTGAACTGTGAATATTAAAAATTAATCGAAATTATTTTGGCTTTTTTTATTTTCAATTCAAATTTTTGTCCCTCAAATTTAATTTGTTACATGAATAAATATTACCCATGAATCGAAACTATATGGGCTTTAGTTCTTTTTCTTTAATTTCTAAAAAATTTTTTAGAAAGAAAATTTATTTTGCAAATGTATGCGGACGTTTTCAAAAGAAAACAAGAAAAATTAGACGCTAGCAGAATGAAATGGTGCACTTTCTGGAACGCTACGTCCTTCATACTTACTTCATAACAATCAATATGATACTGAAACAGCATCTTAAATGTTGTGAGTAAACAAGTTAGAATGACTTAAACAAAATTTGCATTCGTGCTCAATCGATGATTGAAACAAAAGCAAAAACAAATGCACAAGACGAAATACGTAGAGAACAGTGAAGAAATACTTTGAGTGTTCATTTCGTCTAACCAAATTAATATTGATATGAATATATCTCGTATTCTTATTTACAAAGTTAGTTGCTTAAATAGATGATGTTTATAAAATACACAACTAAGGTAGATAGATGCAAAGAATGCTGATGAATGACGTAGAGGTCCAGAAAATGCAGCATTACATTCTGCTAGCGTCTAGTTTTTCTTGTTTTCTTTTGAAAACGTCCGCATACATTTGTAAGATAAATTTTCTTTTTGAAAAATTTTTAGAAATAAAAAAAAAAAGAACTAAAGCCCCAATAATTTCGATTCCTCGGTAATATTTATTGATATAACAAATTAAATTTGAGGGACAAAAATTGTTTTTTTTTTTTTTTTTAATTTTTTAAGTGATCAAAGATTAAGCCCGTTTTCTTCTAGGACGCATAATTAGCCAGATAAATGGGTTTAAAGTTTTTCATATAAAGAATTAAATTTTAGGCACATTTTTTTTTTAATTTTTAAGTGCGTTTTGTTTTTTAATTTTACTCTTATAGTTTTTTAAGGACGTGTGTAATAATTCAGGATAACAATCTTGTTTTTCGATTACCAAATGTGTTTTTTCACTACTCTAAACGAATCTATTTTTGTAAATTTTTATAAATTTTAAAAGAAACTAAACACAACAAAACTAAAAATAGAAGAGAATATCACAAACCGTTTACCAGACGTATACCCGACAATTTCAGAAGTCTTCAAAACACTTGCACTTCACAGCAAATCGTTCGAGTTACTTCCAGCAAGCAAAATATACGTATTTCTACACAATTTTTGCTAGTAACTTTTTCAATCTATGTCTTCTGGAAGTCGACTTCTAATACGTGTTTACACGACAAAAAATTCTGGAAGTCACTTTTAGATGCAACTTATAAGGACACTACGCTTATGGGTGCTTCTATAGTGACGCATATTATTTTATCTTGTTTATCGTAGTTGGCAGGCATTTACAATGTACACAGAGTATGAGGATGCTGTAGTCAAGGAGGTAAACAAGTAGACTACAAGTCTGGGTTAGCCAGGGTTCAACCACTTTGGAAATCAAAAAATAAAATAAATGTTTTTTTTTCTGTTTAATGGTATGAATACAAATTCAGAATAAACATTACAACATGCAGCGTCTTTCGTCGCTACAACAAATAAAATGCCTATATCTACCTCATTTCACCAGCTGTCTTAGCTCATATCTAGCCATTTCCTAAAGAATGTAAAATAAAGAAAGTAAATAGGTATTATTGCCTGAAGAGCTACTTTTTTTTACAAGAAAAAAATGTCCATTATCATAATGAGTGCTGAATATATGTTTTAAAATTAAAGGGCCGATTTTGAAAAATATACTCGTATTGTACTTGTCTTCTAAATAGACGAATAAAATCAATTTTAACAAAGGATGTTCCGATAGTAATGTATTTTTAACTTATATGGCATTTTTTTAAACTTTAATAAGCTGAAATTTAGGCACAGTAGATATGGCTGGTTTGTTATTTTTCACAAGGCCTTATTTTAAATTTATCCAAGGGATGTATCAGTTTTACCCTTCGTCAGTGAGTACAGCTCGCACTTGGCGGATTTATTTATATTTAAGCTATAGTGAAAGGGAAATGCCGCCTGAATAAAGATCACACTAACGTAGTTATTTTAACACGCTCTATTTAAAATTAAAAAAATAGACTCAAAAAATAACTTTTCATTTCTAAAAATATTTTCAACAATTTTATTTTATAAGACACAATTAATTATAACGCTCTAAGCAAGAACTTTTCTATATAATCGCTTGATTTATATTATACTAGTCACTTCTAGTGCGCTTGGCTAACCCACTGAGAATTATTGTACCACGACCACTGTTCCAAGCCAGTTTTTATTTGATTATGAATAGTTATAACTAGAGCTGTGTCGTTCGCGAACGAATGAGTTAAATTGATCGAATCAATCAATTGAACGAAATGAGCCTGCTATTTAATCGGCTCCTTTCGTTCAAATTGACCGATTGAACGAATTGAACGAACAAATCAGTCTTTGATAATTGACCGAAAAAGACCGGTCACTGAAACGAACGACCGGACACATGTCTAGTTATAACTACCTATTAGATCATATTTCAAATATCTTTAAAATTGATTCAGTATAGCCTTTTGAAACTTCTTAATAAATATATATCTCTGTTTTAAATTTTATTCAAATCGGTGCAGCCGTAAATGTCCATTTTTCCTCATTTGGGTTCTAGCTTTGGAAACGAACATTGCATTTTTTACCTTAAACTTGAGTACTTATGCATTATCCGAATTTCATTAAAATCGGTTTGGTGTTTTTAATCGATCCGGACGATTTTCGTATGTAAGTTTCAGGGCAAAAAGGAAGGCTTTATTTCTTTAAATAGTTCGGTTAAATAAAATCTTTATCTTCAGATGGAAAAAGTCTTAAAAAGTGGGCCAAATGTACAATTTAAGCACCGTTTTTTAACATTGTTCTTTCCAAATTTTTTTTAGATTTCAAAATATATCTCAGCCCCTGGATTATTAGAAAAGTCAATCGCTTTTGGTAAATTTTAAAGGCTGCCATAAAAAAAATTTTTTTCTTAAAACTGCAATTTTCTTATCGTACACGAAGTAGAATATTTATGTTTATCTCAACTTTAAAATCATTGATTATTGATTTGCAAGGCAAGGTTTATTACCGTTTTAACAAGAAAGTTTAAAAGTGTTATACGTCAAAAAAATGTTTGCTTAATTTTTATTTTTTTTTAATTTCTCCTAATTATTGAAACTATCAAAAAACTAGCTATTCTCAAAACACGTTACTGGGGACAAATAAATGGAAATAGCGTTGTACAATAAATGAAAGTAAATAGAAATTATTACTTTCGTCTATTTGGAATTCACAACAAAGTAGTTTTACTAAAATGAGTTCTTTTAAAATCTTAACTCAAAACACTAAGTGGGATGAATATTTATTCAATCTAATCTAATAAAAAAAATTGTATGTCAAGCTTTTTTTTGTGAAAACATCAGTTACACAACAAATTCCACAAGTTCAAACAGAGTACCATTTAAATGCAAAAAAAGTTCACCTTGGGACGTCTGTAATTTTACTTGTTTTCCCCCTTAAATGCGTATTTCTAAACTTTATATTAAAAACGATATTTTAAGGTATTAAATATATCTGTTCAATAAATTTAAAATATCTAAATGAACGAATTAAAATGAAGATTAAATTACTTTTTTTATCGTTTATTAAACTTTATTGGACAAAAGTACTTTTGCAAATGTTTTTCTTGCATATTCAAATATTGAAAAGAATTTATATCAAAATTTAGAATACAGAGTTTAAGTGATGTTATGCTCTAAGGTTAGCGTCAAAGGAAAGTGTCATTAACAGATTCTGACTTATGATTGAATTAAATTGGTTTAGTCCTTTAAGGTTTGTACATCAAATTACTAAATTAACTGTCTTTTTCCTCATTACAACTGTATTTCAGAAACATTCCAAATTTTTGAAAGACTCTTTAAATATGAGAAATATGTTAAGAAGGATATTATTGTGGTAGTCAAGTAGAAAAAAATTTAAAATTTATAATGATTTATTTTTATTTTTAAAACAAAAAAATGCTTTTAGATTTCAAGCGAACAGTTCTATTATCTGAAAAATAAATGTAATTTTAAACTTTAAAGTGGTCATGTCGAAATTTCTTCTTCAAAGTATTTATCAACCACTTGAATGATTAACAATTACCTTAATGGGGTGCTGATCATATAAACAAACGGCTACACCACAATTAAATTAAAAATAAAAAAAACAAACAAATTTTAATGAACTTTTATTTCCTAAAAGTAAATAAATTTAAATTTCAAATAAATACAAGTACGAAAACAAAAAAATAACCCTAGTACTTAAGATAGCAAAACTTAAAAAATAAAACGCTCAAGAAAAACACTTAAAAACTCAATCGCTCAATCAATCAATCAATAAAAATAAAACAAAAAAATTCTACTTTAATTGCAGGAACGTTGTATGAATGTACATACCTTCGTTTAGATTTAAATACTTAGTCATACTAATTGAAACAAAAATATCATTTTATTACATTTATTTGTTGTTGCTTTCTAGACAAATAAAGAAACACAAACTAGAGCACTTACACAGGCATCCATTGCATTTATGGTTACCAAACCATTCATTCATTCCACGATACGATTTTAGTGTCTACAACAGACGGACACACCTTTATTGTTTATTGTTTGAGTAAGATAACCACTATAACAAAAAAAAAACTCAATAAATTTAATAATAAGAAAAAAAAAATAAATATTAATAAATAAACACTTGAAAAACTCGCTGTACTCTTTGATACTTGTACTTTCACACTCTTTATCAGGTAGCCTGCGTTATCAATAAACAAAAACAAACACTCACCATCGACTAACGTTAATCAATCTCATAAATATTGAAATGTATAAATAAAATAAAGTATTTAAGAAATACATAAATAAATTAAAATAAATAACGAAAAATACCACTTGACCACTAATCAAAATAATACAAAACAACACTTAGTAATAACGAGTAAGAGTGCTTTATTCGGCTATGCCGACCCTTATGTACCCTTCACCATATATGTTAATCTAGTTTAATAAAGTAACTCCAATCGAAAAAGCGAATAAAAAATAGAAAAAAGATTTGGTACTGCATATATATTATTTTACATAAAAATGTCATCGGCTCTTAATGGAATAAGTATTTTTTTTAAATTTTAGTATATTTTTAAAGATCCCTTCAAAAGCTTTAAAATGATACCCATATTTATATATTAAAAAAATGTTGTGCACAATCGCACTTTTCAGAGGCGGGCGCCAATTTTTTCACTTGATGTTTTTTCTTTCTTATTTTTAAATCTCTATCGCCCAATATATTTGTTTTTTTTTCTTTGATTGGAGTTATTATAGTGTTCCAAATTAAATGGAAAAATTAGAGGCAAGCGTGGTGTTTGGCCCGTTGCCCCGAAGAACATGCACCGATCTTTTTGATTTTTAAAAGCACCTCTTTCTATACTATGTCTGATGGATGGACGCATTTATGTTTTCTCTAGTTGATTTAGTGCCTTGGCAAACTTGGTTTTAACACTAACATGGATGGACATCGCTCAATCGACTTCGCTTTACATAAGAACTGAGAATGTCTACACTTGAAAATGGATATTCTAGAAAGTACAAATGGAATGACAAACTTGGATATATGTACAGCCATTTTAAACTTTTGTGGTAAAGGGTATAAAAATAAAAAAACAAGTGACTGCTTTTTTCGGCAATGCCGAATCTTATATACCCTTATATACCATCTATTTAAATCTAGTTTATTGAAGTAACTTCATTCAACAAAACAAATATTGGGCGGATAGAGAATTAAAAAATAAAAAAAATTAGAACTGCTTGTATATAATTTTACATAAAAATGCTATCGGCTCTTACTGGGTTAAGGGTTTTTAAAAAATGTAAGGTTTTTCTTAAAGTGGCGTTTTGTCTACTGCCTCGAAGGACATGGACTGATCATGCTGATTTCTAATAGCACCTCTTTCGACACTATATCGATTGAAATATTATTTTTGGGGAAAATTTTCTTTGATTCTACTTTTTTTTCTCCACTGTATACGGCTGACTTTTTTCGGCTCTTTTATACAGTGGAAAGAGGATGACAAATAAAAATTAAGTAATTTAGTAAATATTTTCTGTGTTTTTTAATTTATTGATATTATTGCAAAGTGCCTGTACATAGAAATAAATTAGCGCGGTGTTTTTTGATATTATATTTTTCATCCTCTTTTTACTGTTTAAAAGAGACGTAAAAAAGTCAGCCGTATACAGTGGAGAAAGAAAAATAGATTCATTGTTGGTTTTTGTTGTTTCTGCTTAAACTTAGATTTTTGTCTTTACGTTATTGCTTGGACAGAAATCTTTAGTATATTTAAAAGGTTTCTAAGAAGTTTCCTGAAGAGCTAAGTTAGTTATAGCGAAATGGCCATCGAGACGTGCTTTCACCATCAGTAATCAATATCAGTGATTCAGAAATTAGCACAATATTTTTTAAAAATTTATTTATTTAATAAATTTTTTCGTGTTTTTTATTTAAATAATTAATTTTTATTTATACAAATTTTGTTCAAATTAACAAGCAGTTTTTTTTAAAAATGTTGTTTAAGAAATCTGTTAGTTTGACTAAAACAGTATGAAGAAAAAAGAAAAAAGTTTGTTAGATTAAAATAATTAATAGCTAAAGCAATAGTAACACATTATGAGAAAGACAAGAAATGAAATTGGTTAAACTTAATTCTTAAAGGAAACTAAAGTGATTAATTTATTCGTTGATCTTACACGTAGATTTGACGAAGTTTTGTAAATCATAATCAATTTAATTAAAAGCCGAGTCTTATATACCCTTTATCATCTATGTAAATCTAGTGTAGTGAAGTAACTCCAATCAAAGAAGCAAATATTGAGGGGACAGAGAATCAAAAAATAAAAAATTTTGGTACTGAATATACATTTATAATTTTACACAAAAATGACATGGACTCTTAATGGGTTTTTTTTTAAATATTAGTATTTCCAAAAGCTCTAAAGTGATAACCATTGCGGGCGAGCGACAATTTTTTCACTTGATGTTTTATTTATTTTTTAGTTCTTTATTCAACTATATATTTATTTGTATACCCTTCACCACAAAAAGTGCGAAAGGGGTGTATCTAAGTTTGGCATTCCGTGTGTAATTCCTACCATATCCATTTCCGACCCCATAAAGTAATATATATTCTGATTCTTATGCATAGCAAATACGATTGAGCGATGTCCGTCTGTCTATCTTTTGGAAAACAGAATGATCTACCCATGTCCTTCGAGGCAGCAGGAAGACACCACGCCTACCTCTATTTTTTTAATGTCATTTGAAACAACAAAGTAACTTCAATCACAAAAATAAATATATGAGGCGAAATAGAATTTAAAAATAAGAAAAAATCCAGTGAAAAAATTGGCGCTTGCCCATATTTTCAAAGTGACGGGCCTCTGAAATTTTCAAATGATATAAAATATCAGTATGGGTATAATTTTTAATCTTTTAAAAAATCTTTAATCATAAGCACTCGATGTAATTTTTATGTAAAGTTATATACACACACGCAGTACTAATTTTTTTTTTATTTTTTAATTCTCTGGCACCCCAATATTTCCTATTTTGATTGGATTTACTTTACAAAACCAGATTTACATATATGATTCGGCATAGCAGAATATAGCACTCTTATCTGCTTAATTTTCAGACATCAAAATTACTAATTTTTTTTACTGTTTGACATCTGAACGGAATTTTGAATAAGCTTTCTTTTAAAGCTATGAATTTGCCTTCTACTCCGTTTTTATCATTTTGAGTACAGAGAGCATAAATTGTACTCTGATGCCATATTTTTTCTGTTTGGATACATCTTCTCGTTATATAACTATGGTGGAATCATTTTTAAACCTTTTGAGTATCCGGATATGTCCTACCAAATCGGATTTTCACTTCAACAGTTTCTAGTTTATTAAAGAGAAAAAAAACTGTATGACGAATAACGGTCAGTGTACAGCCTTTAATTATCTTTAGTCGATGCTATTATGTGAAATTTTCTAAAAATCTGGTGCATAGATAAAGCTTGACAAGGGCTTGGCTTGTTATTAGCAAGACTTGCGACTTAACGAAGACCACAGGGAAAAGTTACTGGAGTGAAGTCGAACAATAGTGGTGTCTACTTCATATCACGAAGCCACGCCTTGTTTTAACCACATGTCGTTGATTTCAGCCAAGGCCAGAGGTAAAAAAAATTACTAACCATCGATATATAGCGCTCACTATTGAAGGTGATGGTCTGGCCAACGTCGTTCTCAAAGTAATATAAATCGATGACCCATTCGGCTCATAATCCCTACCTACAACAACTTGTTCTGAATGTAGTGTACGCTTTTATATATAATGACCAAGCAAAAAAATTTTAAGCATATTTTGCAGAAGTATTTCCCAACTAGATTGCCAACTTAATGATTTTAACATTAATACTTCATGTATAATTTTTGGCTGGGGATAATTGCTATCGACAATTTCAATTTTAATCCAGAAATAGAAAAATTGGTATTATTTTATTTTTTTGAAGTAAATTTTTAATAAAAAAATATGCACCTGTTGAACGGTTGTTGAACGCTACCAGATGTTTAGTTATGAAGTCCCTTTATAATTAAATTAAGCAAAAAATAGCTAAGGTTTACACCTATACTATATACAAGGTTTTGTATACTTTTGTTGCCCATTACAAAAAACGCGTAGAACTCTCATTTGGTTTGACAAAGAAAAAAAAAAAAGAAATACGTTAATAAAATACATTTTTTAAAATAAATTCAAATAAAAGAGTAAATTGATAAATTTACCTTTAGTAAGGAAAGATAGTACTTGAAATTATTAATTATTTCAAAAAGCCTTAAAAAATTTGATAATAAAATTATATGAACCCAATTTTATCGTTGTTTTTCTTTTGAAATAATGGTCTTTAATAAAAGCAACCACAAAGATAAAAATACCAAATGGCACAGAATTTTTTGTTTTATTGAGAACGCTCTTATCTAAAATTTCTTTTCCAGTCATCCATAAATTTCTAGATTTTCACTAATCAATTAATTCAAATATTTAAATAAATTAAAGATAATGTTTTACAACTGAAGTGGATTTTTAAAGTGTTTAGAAGGAAATAGGCAGTTAAACTACTGGAACTCTTGGTGTTTTAATCTTATGACATGTTTTGTTGATTACTTGTGTTACATTTGCATATTGATTGTGGACTAAAATTAATTCACTTTACAAGGTGAAGACAAAAGCATAACAAACGCAACAATGCAACAGCCGCTCTAGAATATTGTTTTACAGTATAACAACAATATATCCAGCAATTGGAGTCAAAAGCTCCGGATCTGTTTAATATTTTAAGTCGAAGTTACTTCATATTTCCTTAGCATTTTTAATTATTTTTTCATTTTTGTTTTTTTTGTAGTTTTTTTTTTTTTGAGAATTTATTTTAATTTAACTTTCATTGGGAGTTATTTCATTTAGCTTAAGTCACATTTTAACAGATTTTAATAAGGGAATTGTAAAAACGCGTTTTGGCGGATGGATTATAAATTCAAAAAAAATTCTAAATTTATTTATATATATTTGATTACAGATTTGTTGCTTTATTTTTCTTTTGTCTTTGCATTTTACTCTGCTTATTTTACATACTAAGTCAAGCCAGAAACAATGAATTCGCCTGCATACACTTTGTTAAAGAAGCTTTGGATTCTACAATTTAAATACTTCCTGCAAAAAAACCGACTGCAAAACAAATTTCAGCTGCCTGTCTATAACAGTTCAAAATGTTGGCAACATACATCAAGTTACATTAACTATTGGGACACCCTTTGATTTCCAAATCTAAATTTTTTACTTGTTGTTATAACGGACTAACAATACATGTTCTTCGTTAATTTAAGGTGTCTGTCTTCAACTTTTCCACAGTTTGGCCATATCAGCAAATTACATCAAATATAGCGACGCCCTTTCATTTTAAAATTAAATTGTATAATTGGTGTTATAGCGGACATAGCAATACAGGTTTTATATAAATTTCAGCTGTCTATCTATAACGGGTTAAAAGTTTGGCCACATAAATTAAATTACATCAACTATTCGGACACTCTTTAATTTTTAAATAAGAATCTTATGTTGTCATAGCAGTCAAAGAAATAAATGTTCCTTGTGAATTTAAATCGTCTGTCTACAACTATTCAAAAATAATATTGGGGTACCCTTTGATTCATAATTTTAAATATTCATTCTTGTTATTATAACGATCATAGTAATCGATATCCTGTCTAATTTTTAAACGTTTGTCTACAACGTTTTAAAAGATATGCGCATATAGGCTAAATTTCGTCGTTATAGTGATACGCAGTTTTTATTTTTAGGATTATGAACGAGACCAATCTTAAACATAAAACCGGTTCAGCTTTGGGAAAAAATTGAATTTTTGCTTTAAAACTTAAAACTTAAAAGAGTAACTGCCGTATTCATAGAAATACAAAATAGATTTGAAATATATTTTAGGACAAATTTGAATGAAAAGCTTGTCATAAAAGATATTTCAGAGTTTTGTTATTTTCTATAAATACCGCAGCAAAAATTTTAAAATAAATTAAAACGAATACAAACGAAACAATTCGCTTGTTAAATATCCTTTTTTATTTTTTTTTTTCAAAATGCCTGCACGATTTTAAACACAAATATATAAAGTTTTTCAACTGACACACGATGAGTTAAGGTTGGGATTATACAATAGATAATTTAGCAAACACAAAAATAAAAAATCAAATAAAACGAAACGAAACAAAGGGAAAGGAAATATATTTCATATAAGGAGTGGAGTAAAGACAATTTTGTAAATTTAATCATCAACAAAAATTCCAAGATGTTTAATAGGTTTTAGTTGTTAACAAGATATAATATTATAAGGTAAGGAGCCTTCTTCATTGATGACGTTAATACTGGATATACAAACTGACATAAAGTACCCAATAAAATAAAACTGTTAACTGAAACTGATATTTGTCGATATAAAAAGGAATTACAGAATTAGAAATTAATATAATTTACTAAGTTTTGGAAGACGCATTAAATTGTATTTTTTGTGATTTTTCAGATTTTGTGCTAAATTTGTCAGTTTTTTGTGATTTTTAAATGTTTTTAGCATATTTTAAAATTTAATTAAATTTTTTTCCTATTATAAATTTTTTTGAAAATTTTTTAGTTTTCAAATTATTTTAGTATTTTGTCAACAATAACGAACATAAACAAAAATCACCATTGGCTATTAAGACCAACTGTAAATTAATTCGCCTTGGTGCTACCTTAAATTTATTTAAACAAAAAATAAAATGGAATACATTAAAATGATAATTGAATTAAAAGGTATTTAATAAGTTTTTTTTAATAATAACAATGTGTTTAATGGTTTGGGGTTCATTTTGAAATTAATATTTTTCCAGTGTCATTGTTAGCGTTCTGTTTAAATTTTAAGTGGAGTTTTAGTTGTGTTCCATCCTCATACCTCCCATTGGGTTTTTTTGGGCTTATTATTTAATGTTCCAAGATTTTAGAAATATTAATATCAGCTGTTCACTTATTTTCGTCTTTGCTTTATCTCTCTTAGACGACAGCGAACTAGTAACTTTAATTTGCTTGATTTCCAATGATGTAAATACGGCACGAAAATTCTTAAACAATTCTGGTTTAATGGCAAAAATAACAGGCATTGATAATGCCTTCAGGATATAATATTATTGTTGAAAAATTCAAGAAATATGCTTTAGACCTGAAAAATAAATATTCGTCGTACTATCTTCCTTCCTCAGTCCACAAAATTTTAATTAATGGCCCATTGTTATCGTCTGCAGAGGCATCTGCAGCAACCGCAGCGTCTAGAACAAGGATAAAAAGAAATTTATACTCTACCACACGCGAAAAACTGCACGCATTTCAATAAATACTGATTTATTTAACCGCTTACTATTAATTTCGGATCCTTTTATAACCGGGTAACAAAAGATCCAATGCCAAAAAAAAAGCAATTTTAAATAAACTTGTATTTGAGTTGCTTTATTAATTTTGAAGTCGATTTTTATTTCAGTGATACTAGAGAATTTAATAAGGTACAAATAAAAAAAAAAACAATCAAATCGGTTCATAGTTGCTGCTGAACATCTGCTGCCAGTTTTTCCATTTAAAAAACATGCCTCAATTGCGTGGTAACCTTGACAGCTCTTTCAAACAACAATTGTATTATAAACTTTTAATAACATATCAATAGTTTATATTTTAATTAAAAAATTAGAATTAAAAAATTGCGTATATATTTTTTATAACAGTTTGAAAATTAATAATATTAAGATCATATTTTAATTACAAGCTCAACTTCACACATTATTACATGAAAAATTAGTCAATATTTTTAATTTTTTATAACTAATGTCGTAAAATAGTTTTGACCATATGAATTAAATGAATACATGAATTAAAAAAACATTTCGAACATTTTTTCTGATAACGTGGATTGAATGTTGTAGCTAGAGTACGGTAGGGCGTAGTTACGAGTAAACCACTACCATTTTTTTAATTTAATAGTTCTGAAATATTTACAAAGCCGTGACTGAAGCTTACGTTGATGTCTATACTGAATGATTTTTGGCCACCGACTTCATACAGCTCCGACCACTGAGCACCGTGCCGAAAGCCACAATAATACATAAAAATTTTTACGAATTATATTTATACTTCCCAATTATTCCCAATGCCTGAGATTTTGCTTGTGCGATGATTTTTAGTTTAGGTAACTAATACCCCAGCTATATATTCCACTTTTCGGGAAAAAAAAAAGAAATTTTACCAACATGTATTAACAGGGTATTTAATTATTAAACATGATTGGTAATCATTTTTAATTAAATTTCACAAGTGTTAATCAGTTACTGTGACAATTGCGTTCACATGACCGATATAATGTGTGAAATTATGTGGTTGAAAGTAATTTTATCTTTTAGTAAATGTGCGTTTCAATATCTCTACTTAGTTTTTATTTTTTTATTTTTTTTATTTTAGCTTCAGTAACGTTTAGTTGTTTAGTATTAGAAACACATTTTTTATAACAGAAGTAAAAAACATGTTGACGATAACAAATTAAATTGCCCGAAGAAAATTTAATTCACAAAGATAATCAGACTAAATAAGTAATTAAGATAGTTGGACTATTATATTACTTATTTACTATTATATTATTTTTAATTTCATTTTTTTATTAAAATGTAGATTATTAGTTATTCTTAGAAAATCAAGCAAAACAAATAAAATTTTTGGTTGTTTGGCGATATGATGAAATTACTAACGCAACGAAATTGTTGTTTATAGAGCACTAAAGATAACCCTCAAGTATATAAATAGCAGCTTAAACGCAAAACACTTTATTCTTTTTAAATGCTTTTATTACCAAAATGTGCCAAATCACACACCCAAACATACATACAAACATATATATGTACGTGTTGATACTCAAACAATATTAAGAATAATTTTTTTTAATTTATTAATCTATAGAAACAACGATAATGAATAGTAATCTTTTATTTTTATTTTACAGTCACCAAGTTATTTTACTTATCGTTCAGTTTTGTAAATAAAATTATAAATTTAATGCGATTATTAACAGCGGACGTATAGATCGTCGTCATAAAGATAAATCAATGATAAAATTATTTTTTGTTTTGTTTTTTATAAAACCATTTATACAAACGTTATCAGCGGAAATTAGTCAACAATTTAGAATCTTGTATACCTTCTTGTTTAATTACCAAAAATAATAGCAAAAATGTGTTTCTTATTAAAGTAGCTTTTACACGAGATGTTTTTTTGTTACACGAAAACACTTAGTAATTTCGCACGTTTGTCAACATTGAAACCCTACAGACTAAATGTAATTTTTAAGTTGAAACGTACATTACACAATTACATCTGAAATAATCTTTTTTATATTGAAAACAGCTGACGTCCAATGCTTTGTCAGATCAAAATAGAATAGAGTATAATTAAAAACTGACATCTACACAAGCAAGTTTGGTCGTGCATGCCATGTGTTTGAATTGTGAAATTTGACAAGCCACACGCAAAAATTATATCGGTTGAGAACAGCTTTATTAGTTAATACTAATTACGCAGCAAATATTTGAGAATTCTGTTTCAATTGCTAAAAAAATTATTTTAATGTCACAGTACTTTTTCTGAAAATTATTATTGCACATAGAGCTGTCTATTATTGCACATAGAGCTGTCCGTCGGCTCTAATTTTTGGAATTTCAAAACTTAAAAATTTCAGAAAGCAGAAAATTTTTTTTGGAATTACTTATTCGTTAAATTAATTTTTTTTTGTTTGACAAATTCACGGATTCTTAGTAAAATTCATTGCTTTATATTATAAGTAAAATAAGTAGACGAGGCCTTGGTTTGCAGGGTGAATTTGGACGGCCCTATTAAATGTTATTTTATAATGTGAAAAATTTCTCATTTTAGTTACAGAGACGTAATACAGGGGCCTACAGCAATTACGGAGATAGTGAAAAGGCATCCTTTTCAATAGTTGAGTGTTTTGAAATTTTGCTTAAAAATTTTGGCTCAAGTACAGTTTTGTTTTCGATACCTTCTTCTTGGGTGGCTGATAAGTGGATTGCATCACAAGGAAATTTCGTGGTTAAGCAGTCCTGTTGCTTTTAATATATGAGGTATTTAATCAAAGGTTCCAACAAACAGCTCCTCCTTTATGTCTTTGCACAATATTTTTCGTTCGCTGGGCACTGTTCCTCATTATAAAAATACAAATTATCTAATTTTATTGTATTAAGTTGCTTTTAAACAATAACATGACTGAGATCATGTATTTCATTTGCGTGCTGTTTTGAAAAGTTTTTCATTTTATTTAATAAAGTTGTAAACAGTTTTTGTAAAGTACTTTTCTGCATTTTCCAATTTTCTTTCACAAACATATGTTTGTATTTTAATAACAACGTTATTCATGTTTTTGTGTTCCAATAAAATTTTATTCTATTGGCAAATGTGACTAATATATGTCATGGTTAAATAAAACGAAATTGTTTTCAATGCCAACAATAGAATTTCCTTTATATCATTCCATATTTGCGTCATCTTGTTATCACAATGAAGACATTAGAATTAAATGAAAACAAAATAGTATAGAAATTTAAGACAGTTTTTCTAAGTTTAGAAAAAAAACTTTCCCTTATAAATGGTCTTACAACAGGTCGGACGCAAATTGATTACTCAATTTTTTGGTTATGTTAATGTTTTATTTAGAAAAATTTAATAATTAGATAAAGTAATCTAACAAAAGAGTTCTTAACCCTTTCATGCCCATTGTTGCCTATAGGCAACATTGTACATTGTATGCTTCTAATTTCCGTTAGTTTTATTTTTTTAAATCTGTGTTTTTTGCATTGTACATTCTTATGTGTGGCGAAGGCTTATAGCTATTTATTTTATTCTTAGCTATACACGTGTTCATTCAGTAGAAGTTTTTCGAAGTGTGAAATTTTCAAGAGTGATATTTGAAAAAAGCGCGTTTATAAAAAGGATTTAAAGTTATTATAATAATATTAATATTGTGAAAGCAAGTAAAAAATATAATTATACAACGTAAGATTATTATTTAGAAGAAAGAGAACTTAAAAACAGTTTTAAGTTTTTGTATAATAATTTTATAAAATTGCTGTTGCCTATAGGTCCACTGGAATAATTTTCAAACGATGTTAATTTCTCATAAATAAAAATATTTATGCGCCCAAGAGGCCTAACATAAGCAGAGATTTAAAGAATTGTTGAATTTAACTGGGATGATTCCGCGGATGAGAAAAACGAGAGTTTCATCAAGAAAAAGAGGAAGCCCATCATCACTTATTTCAGTGATGGAGAAAGCCCCTTCCTCAACAAGTTTTTCACCGTAATAACTTTCTCCTGCAACGGACCCTGAATCAAGTTCCTATAAGAGAGCGTATGTTGCAGAACCAGCTAACTCTATAAGATTTCATAATGCGGGTCACTGGGTAGAATGGGAAGCGAAAAGCATATGTAGGCTATACCACACTATACCAAAAACTGTTATCTTTCTTTTATTATTATTTCTTTCCAGAGTCAGAGCCTGACACTACAATTCGTCTTACAGGTGGTACCCTTAAAACTCCTACTTTTAGAAGAGACTAAAATTTTGTTAATGTGCCGTCTCCTATGTTCATGATTTTGAACATTCTGTTGTTCACGCTGCACTGTGAAAAGATAAGGGCATTATATAAAAGTTACTGCAAAAAGGCACAGCATATTGTTATAGGCTTCTAAACAGCAATTTTTTATTACAATTAATGCACATGTTTGAATATTATATTTACTGCTAATAACAGTCTACCATACCACAGAAAAAAGCCCTTGTACCTTTTAAGGGTTTTAGTTTTTTAGAAAAAAATTAATTAAAGGTTTAGTTGATTCTATAATTTTTTTCAATTACAAAATACAAAAATCTGTCATTCCTACAGAAAACTAACTGTAATACCAAATGCTAACCAGTTTCTTTGAGTGTAATTTTTTCTATTCTGGGTATTTTTTATGTACATATGTAAATGTAATTGTGACCTAATGATTTTTTTTTAATTTTAATTATATCCACATGTTTTTGATATTTAACCATTCATATTCAAATACTTTTATTATTGTAAAATTGTTGTTGGCTTATTTTATTTATTTAATTAATTATAAATTCATTTATTTAAGTCGACAAACCAACTTACAACCGCACACATAACGTGAAATTCTTTTAAAAATATGTACAAGTGGAAGTAGTATTATTATAATTTCGAAAAGTATTTTTTTTCTTGTTTATTTTTATTTAAGTGAGTTGTTTTGTTTAATTAATGACTTGTCATGCAAATGTTGTTTCATGAATCATTCTAATAACAACATGTGACTATACGAACTAAATAGAATGGATTAGAACAATATAATTAAGACCGGGGTAGATCATACAAACCAGAATCTGTCCACAATAAAAACAAGTCGTTTATAAGTGTTGTATGTAATACTTTAAATAAATGTTGTCGCTTTTTTATAGTTTGTGTTTTTCTCACGTTAATTTTTATTTTAATTTTTTAAATTTTTTAGTTTTGAATGGAAAGTAAAAATTGCTAGTGGGAAAATTGTTGTGTGAATACATGTGGTTGAATATTAGTACCCTTGACACAGATTGCTGATTCTAATTTTAAAGTTATGAAAGTAAAAGACGATTAATAACGTGTTTTATTTCTTATATTTAAACAAATTCTTATTTTGTTTTTAAAGATTTTAGTACTGTAGTGACAAGTAATCGTAAGTACAAGCAATTTAATTCATTTTTACTTCTCCGCCTAGTTAATATTGTAGAGAGAGAGTGAGAGAAGAGAGAGAGAAAGTAATACCCTGTTCAGACATGTTTTCTTAATTGAATTAATATAATTTTAATTGCGCAATTTAATTTGGTATTCACACATGCTTAATTAGCACAAGGCATATATATTTTATTAGGTAGTGTCGTCCGCCCAGCTCATTTCTCTTTTTATTACAAAAACAACATGGCTTTTTGTTGTTGCTTTAAAGATGGAAGTGTCAAGGGCTATTTTCGTTTGACCCGCCATTTTCTTTTTAGTTTTTGTTTATATTTTTTACTTGCGCCTTGTCAATTTTATGAATTTTTTCTTCTCACTGAAATAGTTCCTAGATTAAACATACTTGTTGGCAAGGGTTGCATTTCGCATCTTATTTAATTACTAATTAATAATTTTTTAACTAACTTCTTATATGGTAAATTTAGCTAAATTAAGGCCTTAATTGCGTAAATTCCTTAATTGCGCAATTAAAGCGTATATCTGAACAGGGTATAATACCGATAAAAGAGGACCCTATAATAATGAAAAAATTTTCGGACATTTGTTGGGATACCAAACCAATCAAATACGTTTTTTTTTCATCGTGCTAATCACCTAAGCTAAGGCTCTCTTAAATTGAGGATATAATTTTTTCTTTAATTCTAAGTGAGTATCCTAATTGAAGAGTGTAAATAGTTCCAGCGAAAGTGCAATTGATGTTAGCTATTAGTTCGAAAGAAGTCAATGTTGTTCCTAGTTTTAAGAACACTTTTTGCGTAAAATTTAAGAAAAATATTAAATTACCGAAATTATTAAACGCTTCAAGACCACTTACTTGTAATTTTGTGGGGTCGTCAAAAACAGAGATGCGTTTCTAAACCGATTATCGACCAAAAACTTCTTACATCTAAGTTCGACTTGAACGATTTTTAGCAATTAATTATGCTCAAATCCAACGTAGCAGAACATACTTCTCTTGATAAATCTAAGTCAAGAACGAGCCAGTGATTTACTATTTACTTTTACAATTTGTAAAAAACCCATTCGCGTATCACAGCTCAGTTATCTCAATGATTTAAAGAATTTGCTTGCTGTGCATGGTCAATTTGGCTCTGATGTCATTTATTTCTTTCAAGCAATTCGGATCCTAACTATTTTTTCGCTAAGAAGACTAACAGATACTCGAGAATTTTTACCAGCGCAGTGGTTATAAAGTTATACAAAACTACAATTTTGAATTGTGAGAGAACAATCGATCTTCTTGAAAGTTTTATCAATTAATTAACTTAAAAAAGCAAAGGTTTAAAATCCACTTCAGACAAACAGCATCTTCCTGGATTGTTATCTCGATTTTGTGATATTTAAAGATGCTATCTCCAGCCACATGTATCTTGATTTAAGTTAGGGCACTGTCCACAGATATCCGTCTTATGACAGCTTTTCATGTTAATATTGTCCTACTGTTACTACCTTCATGGCTTTACTAAGTTTATTCCTGTTTCAATGCTATTCTCTCAAATAAGTCTTCGCCAAAATTTAACCAGGGTTGGATACTTAAAAGTATCTTTTTTAACCTTGCCACTTTTTATCGCCTTCTCGATTTTTCTTTAATTATTGCTGTGTGTCTGCATTTAATCTATTAACTTCTTTCCAATTACTTTATCTTCCACTTCAGTTTCAGGAAATATAAAACAGCACATAAGCGCGCAGCGTCTGTAGCTAAGCTCGTAAAGATGCCTTGAGGCTTTGCGAATCTATCTGGGATTTTAGACTTTTTTCTTTCATATTCACTTAGTCATCATATCTCTCACGGCCCGATTTGCCTTGAACACTTTTTTCTGAATAAAAGATTGTGGACTTAACAAAATTGATTTTCTAACAATCTTTGGACACTGAGATTATTTTCTTTTACTCGTTAAAGACTTCTATGTCAAAGGGAAAACATTTTTATGCATATATTGATTTTTACTTTTTCTTCATTTAAGTAACTGACTGCACAGAAAGTAGCCAAAGTTGTGTCTCGTTCAGGACATCCATAGGTGGCGGTTTATTAAAGATTCATCAATAAAGTGGTATATAAAGGCTTAAAGAACTATTGTAAGGAAGTTTACAAGTTTAATGTAGACTCAAGAGTATCACAAGGTTGTTACGATTTTACATGACAAATTACTTATAGAAAAGCTGTAGTATATATCTCTAACGAACATCATTAAGGATTGCAATAATCTCGTAATCATTAAAGTAATATTTTGGATATGGTTTTAGGATGCGAAAACAATTTTCTATATTAATTAAAAAGGCAAAAGACATTGAATAGGAATATTATTCTTTTTAATTATTTTAAGAAATGCACTTACATACTACCTACAAAACTTGCTCGCTAACAATATATGTAATGTTCGCTTCTGCAGTTTTGATGGTATTTTGCTGCGGCTTTTATTTATCCTCCTCCCATTGACTTCTCCCTCATTTTAAATTAAAAGAAATGACTTCCTCAAAAAACATGTTACAATATTAATATAACACACATTTCCAAATCTAACTTTACAAAGGGCTAAAAAGCATTCGATAATCTCTAGACAGGGTGTATCCATATTAGAATATGACAATTTTGAATATAAAATATTCAAGCAAAAAGTAAATAATTTAAAATGCCTACTTTCCAAAAAAAAATATAATGTAATCGGCGATTAGGATTTTAAATGGCTTAAAAGGTGTCTTCAAGTCCCATTTGCTGGAAATATAGCTGCTTCATACCGCAAGTAAATACTAACCCCAGATTTATACTATGCCATTTTTTGATGTACTTTTTCAACTCTCATTTCAAGCTGCAGCGATATGCGTTATTTTATATTAACCACACTTCACAGTTTCATGCAAAATTGTATAATGTAAATTGCCTCTAAGGCGAACTGATGCAACTTCTTGCAAAAGAACTTTAAAGTAAATGTATTGCAGAACATCCTAAAATAAATTAAGCGTTTTGTGATTTAAAGCGCATGTTTATCAATTCATCGACGATACCCTTCTGCTGCTGCTTGCTTCACTAACGAGCTTACCAACAAAGTGAATATACTAATTAAGTAAGCCACTGCAAAATTTTCAGGGGCTTGTCCTGATGAATGATTTTGCTTTTGTAATGTGTAACGGTCGGGCAGATGGTAGTAAATTTACTTTTCTCCTTCAATTTCGAGCACAAATGATTAATATTTAAAGGGTTGCAAAGAAGTATTACGGACATTAAAACACGAGAGAAAAACTTAAAAATCTTACTTGTTAAGAAAATTTAAAGAAACAGTTCGTAAATGTTATGAAAATTAAATTAACAAAGTATTTTTTTTTAATTATTTTAAATTGACCTCTTTCGTTTTCCTTTATATAGTTTAACCTGCATACATACATACATTGGGCTTTTAAGGTCTTTGGTTGTTATAAATGTAAATAAAAACTATTATTCCATTTTTTTTATCTAACGCCTCGCTGGTATTTTCTGTAAAAATTTTATAAATTAAGTCAAATATTTACTGACCCTATACTAGATATTAAAAACAACACATATACATACCACTGAGCAATATCAAATGTTGTATGAAAAAAAAGAAGAAACAGACAAACATCTATCTATTGATTGAACTTTGCTGTCTCCATCAGTATCTAACTGCTTGAATCTCATTATCACTCAAACGACATCGGATATACATTTCAACTTTTTAAACAGCTTGTTTTACTTAAAAGTCTAAATGATTTTTCTTGTTAACGCATTCTATTTTAACTTGTTCTTATCACATTCATTTGCTGTTTTGTTAACATGTTTTGACAATCAGTGAGTCTGTCTGACATACTGGCAGACTATTTATTGTCTTGTTGCACTAAGTGGTTGAAAAAAGTCATGTTGTATAGGAATTGTGTCTGTGTTTGTTGTTGGCTTCGTTTAATTTACCTTTTTCTTTACTTCTGCTATTTACTTTTACTGCTTCCTTCAGTTTAATGTTCAGCACTTCGCAATTAAATATCGTAAGCCTCTTTAGCTCAGTGGCAGAGCACTGGTCTTGTAAACCAGGGGTCGTGAGTTCAATCCTCACAGGAGGCAAATTTACAATCTTATTTTTTGTGTTTTAAAATCTGATGTTCTCGTATTTAATATTTAAAATAAATTTTCTTACGGGTTTTTAGTTTAATTACAGTAGCGACAAAATGTACTTGAAAATTTTATTAAATATTTAAAACATATTCCAAAATCCAAAAATGGTTTAATAATGACTCAACTAAAGTTGTAAGAAAGTTCGTTAATATACCCTTCACCGCAAAAAGTGGAAAAAGGGTATAGCCGTCTATCTGTCTGTCCGTCCCTATTATTGCTGAGGCAAACTTGATTTCACAAAAAAATAAATATGTCTGTCGATCGATCGGATATAGTGTCGAAAGGATGCTATTGAAAATGAGCATGACGGTTCATGTCCTTCGGGGCAGCGGGCAAAACAACACGCCTACCTCTAATTTTTTTATGTCACTTGGAACAATAAAATAAATTCCATCAAGAAAAAAAAAATTTATACAGCATTACAACAAATTTTGTGGTCTAAACTTTTTCTAACTTTTGCCTTCTCTTATTTAACAAGATATGTTTTAAAATATCAAAAATGATAAAATTTCATATTAGAAAAAAAAGTGTTTTTCCAAAAAAACACAAAAAAGTATTTGCACCTATTAAAGATTTTATTTGTTTTTGGGTTGAAACAAAAATAAAAATTGTGTCACGAAATTTGTAATTGAATCAGTTACTTATTTGATAGGAAATTATTATTTTTTGTTTTTGAAAATTTTTTTAAATGAAAAAATAACGTTTTGTTATTTGAATTATGTTAGTTTGGAAAACTTTTTATTACATTTTTATTGTTGTTTTATATTATTTAAATAAGTATTTGTTTTCCTTATGATGTGTAAATTGTGTAAATGAAGTAGCGAAATATCAAAAATATATATAAAACATAAAATACCTATTGCGTAAAAATCAAATAAAATATAATTACACATGATTCAATTAAACATTAACATATTAATTATAAAACAGTAATTTTTGTCTGTCTGTTTCCGTTCGCAGCACGAAAAAACTGCTGAATGGATTTGAATAAAGTTTGGTGACCTCCTCACTTGGTTTAAATATAGAACACTTTTTTTTAGTAAAAATATATCATTTCATAGAGAATATAGGGAAAAAAATGTAAAAGTACTCAAGTTTACCAGTATAATTGTAATAAAACAGTTCATTTTTATAGGTGGAAAATTTTTAACACTGTTTACAAAATTTTACAATAAATATTTTAAAACACATTTTTTAAATTAAAAAGAAAAAAATTAAATTAGAAATGATACACTGATGAATGCGTGGGCACTGCTAATTAAATAATTGAGACAATAAAACAAAATTAAAATTAAATAAATTATTTACTATACCATCGAAAAAAAAAGACTTTAACAGGAATCTGCATCCAGAAATAAAAAAAAAATAAATGGGCTAATATAAAAGCTCGGTAGATAGTAATCATGCCATTATAATTTTTTGTAAGGTCCATATTTATAAGTTAAGGATAGAAAGATTGAAAATAAACATTTTCTCAACCTTTAGTAGGCGTGCCAATCTTTACTAATTATCCAGAAGTTTTTCTTATAGCCGGTTTTTGTTGATTCCTACCGATTTGGGTTATAAGAGTAATAAAATCATTATAATGTACATACATATTTACCCAGCAAAAAAATTTTTGAAAAGGTGATCGAGTGTGGAATTAAGCATTTTTGGCAGAAGTACTTCCCAACTAAATTGCCAACTTAATGATTTTAACAAGGCATGAGACTTTTATAATCAATTTTTGAGAATCGATTACATTAATAATTGTAGGAAATAATGAGTACCATTAGTACGGTAATCTCTTTTAACATAGAGAACTAGTTCCATTACTACTTCCTTTTTTGGAAACTAATGTAATGTGTTTTGTAAGCGAGTAATAAAATATGGCAATCACAAAAGTAAGTCATTATATGGCAAGTACATTTTAAGGTAATGTCTAATTTTTAGCTGGGGATAAGTATGTATACATATGTATATAATATGTACTTTGTACGCCTTAAATATTTTGAATATTTTGATGCTTTAACATTCAGATGATTGTTAAATATCTTTTCCTTAAAAACATGGGAATATTCTTTTGAAAATTAAATATTATTTTTTTCCTTTCATTCAATTTTTTTTTTAAATTAATATGTGCCATTGAAAGTGGTCTAAGGCATATTTCTTATTTCCAGATATTTTATGAATTGCATTTGAATAAATAAAAAAAATATTCTTACATTATGCGACAAACACTATCTAATGGTTTATTTATGACAATTTCGTAAAAATTACATTGAATAAATTTAGCTTAAAATAATGTAGTATATAAATAACTGGTAAATTATTTTTTTTTTAATTTTGATTTAGACCACTTTCATAATTATGGGCACATATGCTTTTTTAGATTGTGACGTTTTGCTTTGACAGTTCATCAGCACAGTCGGATGGTTATTACAGTGTTTTATACCTACAAGCACTTCCTCCTGCGGTCATTCATTCGTTATAACTTAAATGATGTTTCATAGCAAAAATATGTCGCGCAATTTAATTAAAATGAAAGCATTATTATTTTTTATTGCTTGAACATTTATTTTTTTTAAAGTTGATAAAACATTTTAAACTTTATTAAATTTATTTCAGCTTGTTATGATAGCAACAGCTCAACATCCCAGGGACAGTCAGCCAACGTGCCGGCAATATTAACCATTATAATTCGTGTATGAAAAAAAATTTTTTTGACAGCAACTGCAAAAAAAAATAAAATTTTTATTTTAGAACGGAAGCATTTTTAAAAAACTAAAAAAAATTAAACATGGCAGAAAAAATTTCTGAAAATGCCGTACCATGGCAAATATTTATACAAAGATGAATAAGAACAATTTTATTGGTATGCAGCGACTACAAGACTCACTGATTTGAGTTTTTTTTTTAATAAGCATAAATAATTATTATTTCACTGCTTTAAAATTAAATTAAATTTAAATAATAGATAGCAGGCAAAATAAGGGAAATGGAAGACAGAAAATGGAATTTAAAGAAAGGAACGGGTAGCAAGAAAAGGTGCAAAAAAATAATTGAAAATAATGGAGGAAAATATTATATTAATAATATATTATATTATAAATATTTTTTGAAATTGTTTTTGATTGTTAAAGAAATTGAAAAAAATAAAAATTTATGTACCAAATAAATAACTAAAAATAATATGCAAAATATGAAAACAAATAAAAAGGGAACCAAAACATTTAAAAAAAACTTGAGGTAAATAAGTATGTATTGTATGCATATAAATTTTTTTATTTTTTGTGTTTGAAGCATAATTGTGAAATCATTTATTTGTTAATAAATAATTTGCAAATAATTGATTTTTTATATGACCTTCAATAATCAATATCGATGATTTAAATAATAAATCGGGAATATAGCATGAAAAAAAGAATTTTTGAAAAAAATAATCAGTTTTTTATATCAGGAAAATTTTGCAATTGCGAGACTATATTATAATTCAATTATATAACATGAACTTTTCAGCCATATTATTATATTTTAATTTAACCATTTAATGTTTATATTTGAACATAATTATATACTTTGGACAACAATATGGTTGCAAATGTAACAATACTATGTTGTGTTAGCAACCATATAATGCAACCATGTTATGTTGCTCTTAGATTATGGTTACCTCAACGATATTTTTTCTTTGCGTGAATATATTTAAATAAAAAAATCTGTTTTAAATTTAATTTAATTAATAAATTTTCATTTCAAATTCCACAAACGTTGTAACAATATCAGAATACTCTGCAATTTGTACAAAAAACTAATGTAATAATTTCCCATATACACAGTGAGCTGGGTAGTGAATGCTTTTTTATGTGTTTTTAAGTGAGTTTTTATTTTATCTTTTTTTCCATTTTTATTTTTGTACAAATATTTAAGTCAAGCAAACAAACAAATATTTTATCAGCAAAATACAACATGAACAAACAAAATCAAATAAAAGTTTTTGCGTGTGATGGCAGGGTAATAAAAAATGCTGAAACAAAAAAAAAATAATAATATCTGCCCCTGGAAAGAAACTACTGTAGAAATATTTTAATATCGCAATGACATTATGATTTGTGATAGATTTAATTTTTATACAGAATTGTTTTTCCTTTTTTCCAAAGGCAAAATAAAAAATCACAATAGCGCCCACTCTATAATAAAAACATTAGAAAAATTAGGAAAAATAAATTAAAGAAAAATTATTGTACAATACAATTTAAAGTCGCGGAAATAAAACCATTTAAAATTAAATAAATTACTATTTATTATTTGGTCAGAGAGCCAGGATGAAAGCAGAAGCAAGCAATTAAAAGTATTTTTATTAATTTCATGGACAAAATCACACGTTTTTATAAACCATCAACACAAGCATTAGAACAAACCAAAACAATTTAAGCGAATTCGGTTAGACAGATCGTGTGTTATAAAGTCACAATACGCTTGCAGCATTTTTTTATGTATATAGAAAATGAAGATTATTATCGCTCAGATAGCTTTCGTACCTAAAAATACTCGGGTGCAGTTTCTGTGGTAAAATACAGAATTTAGTTCTCAATTGTGGCTACTTTTAAATTATTCTTCATTTCGCCACCACCGGTTCCATCCTTTTTTCAAATGTATTAAAATTTGATTCAATGTATTATTTTTCGAAGCCCTTAAAAGTTGTATATGTAACTTGCTTTATGTGCCCAGCGTTGCACGGGCTTAATTTGAAGGCCTTTTTAGACACTGTATAATATATTATGGTCTCGTTTACTATAGGACTCTACTCCGAACACATGAGAAATCTTATATACCAAAAGCTATCTATATTATAAATATTTTCAGCATCTGCGCTTAGCTGTCAATGTGTGCGCATGTATCCGTTACAACGTGTATTTGCCGTATGTATGAAGGCAGCACACAAATACATAGCGCAATCACTCATGAACGCCTACATATTTGTGGCTGTTTTTTTAACCGATTTCTTGCAAACTATAGATAAACTATTTACACAACCATACCATACCCTACAAATTTAGCAGAATTCGGTTTGACCGTTCCACAGAGGAGTATTTGACCCAAAAAGCTGGCCAAAAAGGCAAAAATTAATTTGATGAAATCCTAAGAAAAAATTACGCAGATCGATAGAGAACAAAATTCTACATCATATCGTGCAATTTAAAGGGTGTAAGTTAAGATTTGTAGTTGTGGGACGCTGTTAAAGTCAGGAAAGTGAAGAAAATTGCATGCGTTTTTGTTGAATTTTTTCGATTTCAAGATATTTATATGATATTTTTTTATGGCTAAACGAATAGAGGTATTACATTGATTTTTTTTTGCCTGAAAGATTTCATCAGCAGCTATTTTCAATATTTAAAAAGAAAAATTTATCTTAAATATTTATTTTTAAAATTTTAATTATAAAAAAAACTATGTATTTAAATATATTAATTCTTACCAAAAACAAAAAACGAAAAGCTTTTTGAAAGTGAAGGTAGCTGTTGTACAAATAATGTTATATACCACAATAAAATATGAAATCTCTAATTTAAGAAAAAAGAAAAAAAGTTTGCGCAAGTTTGCGCCAATATTTTTGGCGATTTTTTGAAAATTTTACCTTTTTTCTATTTTTACTCATAAGACACTTTTTCTTATACTTTATTGTCGTCATAAACTTTTGTGTTTTTCGAATTATTGATGTGAAATATTATTTAATGACTTTTAACAACTACCAACATGATGGATTACCTGCCTTCAAAGAGCAATTTCTTACAATTCAGTTCTTACTTTACAAATTCAAATTTACTAACTGTAAGTCAACCCACGCATACACACCTATTAAACTGTTTTTGTTTACCAGCGGTCTATGTAATACTTCATCGTCTTCAGGACACTTTATTTCTTCTGAAAATATAGTTAGCTATAAACATACCTAATTTAAAAGGGTTACAAATCAAAATTACATTTCAAAACGGTGCAGGTATATAAAAAATGCACCCAAGTATCAGGTTATTAACTAATTAACGGAAAAATGCACTTTGAAAAATATACGTATATGGCTTATTGCGTAAAATTCTTATTATAAGAGTTTTGCAACTTTGAGAGATAACATGGAAAAAATTACACAAGATTTGAGTTATTCCAAATAGTACAGGAATCTAATGCTAGAATCATTGACGAGAAGTTGCAGTTTTTAGCTAGTAAATTGTGTGCGATTTCAGAATGCCAGGGAGATGGGGATATACAAGCAGTAATGCAGTGTGTTATAAATTTCAAAAATTGTTTCAAAAGATATTGGGGTTTAGCACAACGAAAAGAGGACCGATTTTTAAGCACGTATGCTAAATGGCTAGAAGGAACTGTGACAATACCAATATTTGGCAGTTCATCTTCAGGGCGACCAAAAAAATTATTTAATGAAGCAAGTGAAAGAGTAGAAATTCGTCAGCAATTAACAACACAGGAGATCACATTTACTGCATCAATGAGCCAGATGCGGCTAAATTAATAATGGATATAACACGATCTCCAAGAAAAGCAAAAATTTACAAGTGATCGTTAACAACTTTCGAAGTCAACACAGTCAATAAGTTTTCAACGGTGGGTGCTTTAGCATTGTTTATAAATGCTGAACTCACGAAAAACCAATATGAAATTTTATACAATGCCAACAAAATTGTATATCCATTGTATTTAATAATATAAAATAAATATTAGAAGGGAACATGTTTTTGCTTATTTGGTTGTTTATTCCTTATATGAAGCCAAGCTACGAGACCAATTTTTATAAATATTTAATATTGGATATATTATAATTTTGAGAAAGGAGACATTGTAACATCCATAAAAAGCTTTGTTTTATTTCCCTATATCTACACAACTACAATAGTTCGACTATCTAAATTTAATTTGACTTGCTCTTAGAATAAAGTACAGTTGCAAATCAAATTTTGGCGGAATGCGAGGGGGAGAACGGCATACGTAAAAATAAATAATTTTTCTGAAAATACACAACAAATATATAAAAATAAATTCTCTTCAAAATGAAAAAAAAACAAAGTTCTAAATAGTGGTTGGGTGGGTGGTTGGTGGGTGGGGGGTGTCAAAAATAACACTAACCCAATAATAATCTGCCACTACCTTTTTTTTTATCAAACTAAAGCTAAAACTATCAAAAAAGTTAAACTTTTAAAACAAAAACCACGCTTAATAATTTTGGCCAGCTTTTTGGGTAAAATACTCCTCTGTGCGTTCGTGAGTTATAAAGTCACAACCCACTTGCAACAATTTTTAACCGACTTCAAAAAAAGATGGAGGTTATACAATTCGGCTGAACGTTGCATTTTATATTTGTGCCTTCATAACTCAGTCATTTCTGATCCGATTTTGAAAATTTTTGGTAATATGATAGACTATGCTTACGGATTGGCCCCGTTTTAAAAACAGTTCATAATCTTAAAAATTAAACGGTGTCCCCATAAAACATACACATTTTTTACGTGTATTATGAACTGTAAAGGTCGATTCTGTAAAATTTAAAATGACTGCGTATTACTATGGCTCCCAAAAAAAAAAATTATACAAAAGTAAATCTTAGAATTAAAGGGTGCCCCCATAATTGATGTAAAATTACTTATATGGGCCTATCTTTTGAACCGTTATAGACAAACGGTTACAAATTTGACAGAATGTTGATTGCTATGGCCGTTATAGTAACAAGTATTAATATAACAAATTATAAATTAAAGGATGCGCCAATAGTTTATTAAATTTGTTGTATAGGGCCATACTTTTGAACAGTTGTAGACAGACCCTTGAAATTTACAACGAAGCTGTATTGCTTAGTCCGCTATAATAAAAACTATAAAACTTGGATTTGGAAGTTAAAGGGTGTTCCAATAGTTGATATAATATGGTGTATGTGACCGGACTTTTGAACCGTTATAGACACACAGCTGAAATTCACAAGGAATATGTTTTGCTTAGTCCGCTATAATAAGAAGCTTATAATTTGAATTTAGAAATCAAAGGGTGTTCTCAAAATTAATGTTTTTTTGTTCTATACGGCCGTATTTTTTGAACCGTTGTATAGAAACACCTTAATTTTAGACAGAATATCCACTTCTTTATTTGGTATAATAAGAAGTATAAAAATGTTATATTATAAATTAAATAGTTGAGTGTATGGGCAAACTGTTGAACCGTTACAGACAGACAGTTGAAATTTACACAGAACCTGATTGTTAAATCTACTACAACAGCAAGTATTTAATTTGAAATTGGAAATTAAAGAATAGTTAAAGAAGTATAAAGTTTGGAGATATAAGTGTGTCCCAATAGTTAATGTAACCAAATTTATGTGGCCATACACTTGAGCTGTTATAGGCAGACATATGAAATCTGTTTTGAAGTCGTTTTTTTTTCGCAAGAATTATTTATTAATATAGAAGATAAACATGGCATGTCATGGAACTTAATTCCAATCGAAAGTGGTTTCAATTTAGAAGAAAACAAGAAACGAGAAATTTCTTCAGAATGAAACTTCTTTTAAATTCCAAAAGAATTTAGTTTCATAAGTTTTGTTATATGCGATTTTTTAATTTACTTTTATTATGTCTCTTTACTTACATTGGCCTTGTTGTTTACTTTGGTGTGCGCAATACTACCACATTTAAATTAAAGAGTGAAGATTAAGTATTTTTTGGGAATAAATGAAATCGTTCAGAATCTGAAGAAGGTAAATCAAAGTCGTATGGAATAATAAATACGAAATGAAAACCATTACAATCACAATGTATGACACTTCTGTATAAGTAAGTCCTTTAATGTTTTTTGTAAAGTTTTCTTGATTTCCGTTCATATTTTCTTTTACTCTGTCAGATCCTACGACAACATTTAAAATTTTTTTAAGAAAACGTTTACATTCATGGAAGCTATTCTCACGTCCTTTTCCTTTCCCTTAGGCTACACATTTAACATATATTTTTTCAAACATTTTCTTTTAAGATAATATTTTATATATTTTGTCCTGCAGCAAGTACATACTCACATTCATGGCATGCGCTTTTACAGATAAAACTTTGTTTTACGTTCCCCTTACTTACCTCTACACAAAAAGTACTGTTTTTTTTTTCAAACAAATGCAATTTGGCAAAATAATTTTTCTCAGAAATTGTACTTAAAATTATTGTATAAAAAAATATGTAAAAAATACACAGCTTCTTCTTTAAGCAGCATGATGCAGCATTATTGGACACGCCATAAAAATCGTTTTTTGAAACGGATGTTTAAAAAGATAAATTAAGATTAGGTTTAAGAAATAAGAAAAACATATTGTTGTAGTTTCTTATGATGTCAATGACTAAAAACGCCCCTCTTTTTTTATTTTTTTTTTTATTACTTCTTTCATAAACTGAAAGAAAATCTACTAAAATAAATGCAGAAGTAGAATTGATGGCTCATGAATTTTATGAGTGTTATACGAGTTACATTGACTGATGACTCCAACTCATTTGTAACGAAGAATTATTAAAAGAGACGATTGCAATTACGATTTTATTTCTTTAAAGTTTTATATTCAATATTTTTTGGCCACGTGAGTAATGGAAATTCTTTTGTCTTTTTTTTAACAATTCTAACGAAGTACCAAAAAATAGATGTGGGCGAGGTTGGTGTAATCCATCAAATACGCACTTGATATGAGTTTTATGTTCGTGTTTGAACTTTAATATTTCTCGAATAACCAGTGCTGTCAAAATTACTACGTATGTTGGGACGACCGAAAAGTAGATTTAGCTAAAACCGAAAGTCTGGCTAGCTCTCTGTGGATGGAAATAGAAAGGACCAGGAACTTGCAAGAGCTATAGTTTAATTTTTTAATTTAACATCTGATAGTATGTTTTCAGAAGTTGCGACTCTTAGGGGATTTAAGTTTATATTCTAGAGTGAAGGATCCGAAATAGAAGGAAGAAAATGAAAAAATTTCTTAAGTTTGAAGCATATTTTAGCACCTCATATCAAACAGATATTGTATTGCCCTCTAAAAACCTAAAAAAATAGGTTGGGACCTCTTAAGCAGAATGCATAATATGAGGTACCTCTAGCTATGCATACAAAAAGATACAGAAAGTGTTAATACTTATGGCACTTTGCGTGCCATAGTCCTGCTGAAATTTAGACAAAGAAACAAAGGCAAAATGAAGAAAAACCTTAACAATAATATCTATTTTGTACTAGAAAGCAATTTAAGTTTTTTCTAAGAGAAGAAGACTTCCTTGGATTGCCACCCCCGATTAAAGCTAGCGTTGATCAAGGTAGTATCCTGGGAACAATACTATATTTGTTGTATAAATCTAACATGCCAAGCAGCATTTGTGTCCTCACATCTACGAAATCTACCAATGAAGTATCCGCATATTTGTAGGACCCTATAGCTCTTTTAGAAGTCTTGTTAACGAAATGAGAAATTAAGATATTTGAGCAAAGTTGTACGTAGATCATATGCGAAAAAATAACTGATACGCCAGCTCTTTGAAAAGCCATAAAAAAGCGAAGCTGACGCAAATTAAATAATTGAAGTAAAAGTAATTTAAATTAAGTGGCTCATTGGTAAAAATTCTATACTCGAACCAGATTGCAACCTTCTAATTTATTTAATTTATGTAATGCTTTGGAATAAAGCTGTGGCAGGGAGTGACCCACTGTTTCAAACCTAAATAAAATTCCTTAGTCGAAAATCAGGCAGGTGAACTTTAATGTTTGCAGCTACTATGACTAAAGATTGTTTTGCCCAGCACGAATTAAACTCAATAACCCGAATTGTTAGTTTTAATATTTGAATAATTTTTGTTAGTTTAGTATTTTTAAAGCTGCAATAAATACTTTTGAGGACACAATAACTAATTTTGTTACAAACATTAGGCAAATGACAAGCACAGCCTGATCCCATTTGCGATGGAAGAAAAATACAAATTGTGGTCTACGAGTTTTGAAATTAAACACAATACCATAAAATACTTAAATTATTTTAAACAAACAGATAACGAATACGCGTTCCTGTCATATGTGGTAAGAACAAATTTTTCAATATTGTCTACATAACTGCAAAGAAAGTCAACAAAATCCATAAATCTTTTATATTCGGCGCTAATAACTTGTGAGCTAAATTTCATTTTGATTGATGTCATATATCCTTTTTCATAAAAAATCTGTCAGTTTTACAAAAGTTAAACAATTCTCATTAAATTTAGTATGATACTCGTATTTCTCGAATTTTAAACTAAGGTTTGTGCCAAATAAAATTAAAATTAAATATATAATTATAAATCTTTTCAAAAGTTTGTTTGTTTATTTGTCAGTGGTTCAGGAGATACCGAATTTTTTTCAAAATAAATCCTCTTCAAACGACTGTAAAAGAAAGAGTAAGAGAAAGCCACTGAGTTTGAAATGGAAAAATTTAACGACGCGCCATGTTCTTCTAAAAATCCTAATATTTGGCGGCCTTATTCCAGAGAATGGAAACTCAAGTATAAATTGTTTAAGCAAGGCCACCAATTCTTAGACCACTTTTCTGTACGTCTTTATTTCTATAAAGTGGATCTTTTAAAAAAATCCCAGCGGTAGCCCTGCTTCTGAATATAGTTTACAAGTGCATAAATAAAATTTAATCTAGTACTCCGAATAGTGATTTGTCTTCAACTGTTTTCTGATTAAGAGTAGAAATTCCAACTTACGTCTGCGGCGCCGGATTCCCCTTCTTATAGAAAAATATATAAAATGAGGTGCGGCGGCGGATGCGGATCTTCTTGCCATTTTTTATTATTTGTTTATTTTTTATTCTGTTTAATTGAAATATATTTAAAAAATTTTATATGATTTACGAATATAAGTAATAAATTGGAAATTTTTAACTGTATTGTTTTCCAATGACTTTTTACGTTGCCTATTTCTTCTTTTTTCTTAGTCATTCACAAAAAATATTAACAAATAGGATTTTTTGTTAGAAAAGCACTAAAACTGTGGCAATATACTCAAAGAAAAATTGAGAGCTTAAGAGAAAACGCACTGAGATTAAAATAAATTCTAATTTCGTCCGGACTTGTTAAGCGTTTTATATTATCAAAACTTTATATAAAAAAAACCGCATACGCAACCGTGAGGTTGTATTTCTACTTTAAATATTTTTTTTTTAATTTAGTATTTCCTTAAGATCTCTTAAAAAATATGGTGCTCAATCGTACTTTTCTATAAAAATTTCAGAGGCCCATAACTCGGAAAATATGGGCGAGCGCTAATTTTTTCACTTGAATTTTTTTTTTTTTAATTTTCTATCGCCAATTATAAATGTTTTTTTATTTGAGTTACTTCATTGTTCCAAATGATATGGCAAAATTAGAGGCAGCCGCGGTCTTTTGCCCGCTGCCTCGAAGGGCATAGACCGATCTTGCTGATTTCCAAAAGCACCTCTTTCGACACTATGTCTGATTGATTGGCGTATTTAAATTTTCTTTTGCTGATCTAGTACTTTGGAAAACTTGATCTAAACACTAACATGGACGGACAGACGTATAGACGGACAGATGGACATCACTCAATCAAATCAGGTCTGAAATGGTTATTGGAGAAGTTGCAAATGGAATGACAACTTCTCCACTTTTTGTGGTGAAGCGTATAACAACTAAAAAGGCAATATTTATTTGAAATATCGTAGTGCCTTGAGATCGTAAAAAAGACCTTTTAATTTCTGCAATTTATTACAAATGAAAAAAGTAATTTCTTTGCAATTAGTTACGAAAAAATAAGTAAATTTTCTTTGTTTTCTTTCAATGTATTATTCTTTGCTCTTCAACTGCAAATTAATTTATAGACATTCTTCACAAAATACAATCGATTGTTTCTTGTTTTATCAATTTCTGTATCTATCTACATTCATCTATAAAAAATAAAGAAAGAACGAGTAAGAAAAATATTTTAACTTTTTAAGTGTTTTTTTTTAGTTACAAAATTTATATCTGTTTTACTATTAGTTTTTATTATATCTAGCATTGTGTTCAAATTTATTTTATTGTTGTTGCAAAAATTGCCAAAGACTCCCTTGGAAACCTTTCATATGACGTCTTTGTAATAATTGTGTGTTTGAAAGTTTTTTTTTTCAAATGCTGGCATTTTTTTTTTTGTGCTTTGTTATAGTATTTTCAAGTTTTTTTTTTTATTATCTTTACTGTCGAATTTTACGATAACTATTGGTTTCTGCCTTCTTAAAGCAAGGAAAATAGAAAACCAACTTTTTTTTAGTTTTTATATAAATTTTATTGTATATAAACGGCCTGCAAATGCCATTACTTTTGTTTATTAATTTTGGGGGCAAGGGCTTGGTTAAATATTTTTTATTTTATTGTATTCAAGTCTTATACCTTGGAAGTTATTTTTAATTTTTTTAGATAGTATTTTAGCACGTGTTGAAAATATATTAGAAAGCATGTTTTACTTTATTTTTCCCCTGGAAGTGTAAACCTTATGTAATACATATAAATAAAAATTATTAATTTGTTTATCGAAGCATTTCTAATAACCAATCGATCCGTAACTCATTATCATAACGGACTTTCATATCAGGGTTGATTTTAGAATGATCTCATACTCTTCAACAGCTCTTTCGAGCACTGCAATCCAAGTGATTGGATTACGGGTCCTACGAGGATAGCTGGATATGAATAAGCTAAAATTGCTTCGTTCACTACCTGTCTTGGCGCAATTTATTTTGCTGCATCAACTTGTTAACTTTTTATCAGTTTCTAAAAACTTTAATTATCTATCTAATTTTTTATAAAAATATATTGGATCTAAATAATATTGATTTGCGATTACTTACACAGAGTTGTTCCGTACAAAGTCTGTACAAAATCCTATGAAAATCCTGAAAAGAATGGTGGCGACTTATTAAGGGAGACAAAAAGAGGCACCATATTTGAAATAGATTAATCATTAGGGTTGTGCCATTCCTTAAAAATACTGGAGAAATGTTCGAACCTGCCTAAATTGAAGGTAAATAAGTCTGTTGTTGCAGTTCAAGCTCCAACTGTTATTTGCAACGCAGACTTAAAGTTAGTGAGCAAGAAGCAAAATCAAAGAAAGAAAACTGATTATTTATAAACGATGACACTATCTTGAAAGTGACGTGAAGTCCGTGCTTCAAATTCTAATCATAGTTACTATTGGAAAACCCTCTCTTTGAGCTAATGTCGCACATCGCCTGAACTCCAAAAAATTTTAAAAGATGGAAAAGACAACTACACACCGCCGAATTGCTCTAGCGTCAGGAAGTTGAGGATGATCGAACTATTCTAATTGTATAATCACTTCTAACTGGACAAATACTTTCAATAGGTAAGGAAAACCCCGGATGGTTACAAGAACAACGGAGGGGCCAGTGGACAGATTAAGAAGTCAATGGACCACCACAGGTGAATAATGGACCAAAGGTGCTAATGGACCTTCAGAGGGGACATTAGACTAATGGAAGAGCTAATGGACTCATGTATGGATCAATGGATCAACAGAGGGGTTAGTAAACCCTCGGGAGTCCACAAGACATTTAACCTTTAGATATTGTCTGAGAGCTTTACCAGCATAGAATAAGGATAAAGGGCAATCACTTGAAAAAATACTGGTAATTCCGCGTGAATTTGATAGTGATTAACTGGCAAACCGAAATCACTTAAACACCCAGAGCAATTGCCTGGTAAGTGGAACGGAACTTGCTGATGATGAAGAAACTCGATATTTATTATTTTCGAAATATTTTTTAATGACGAAAGTGCATTGGTTTTTTATTTATTGTAACTAAACTTTTTTAGATGTATCTGAAATTTATATTGAAACCAAACAGCACAGATTGATGTCAATGAAATTCTAACAGATTAAATATCAATATCAAAGGGTGTCAGATAAGGATGCATTTTATCTACTCTGCCTTTTAACACCTATTCTAAAAGAATTTTGCAAGAGTCCCTGAAGCATATCAAAAAGGGGGTAAAAATCAAAGGTGTTTACGTTAACAACATTAGATATGCAGATGATACAACCTTTTTCGCTGGTACCATATCTGGACTTCAACAGCTAATAAATGAACTTAATTAATGTTGAACAAAATACAGTCTTAAGATTAAAACTTATAAAACTAAATATATAATAGTTAGTAAGAAAAATATATACAACGAAATAACACTAAAAAATTTGAGAGTGTGTACGCAAAGAAAAAACCTCAACCATAATCTTAGAGCAACATATTATGGTTGCATTATATATGGTTGCTAGCAAATAATACTATTGTTATATTTAATAATAATAAATTTGATCTAGCTTAATAATAAAGTATAAACATAATTAAGTTTAAATATAAACAATAAATGGTTAAATTAAAATATCATAATATGGTTGAAAATTTCATTTTATATAATTGAGGTCAAATATTTCATTTGTGATTTGTCACAAAAATTATTTAGAATATAAATTCACAAAGGAATCAATTATTTGTATATGTGAGCGATAATTAAAAGGCTTTGACGCATGGGCTATAAGAATCAGTTATTCACGAAATATAGTTTATAATGGCAACCTATCATCATACATATACATCCATTTATGGAGTAGACGTTATATTCTCGTATTGAAGACATAATATGATACGTAATTTGGAATTGACTACACATTTATCTAAAACTGTTAATACGTCAATCTGGCATCTGCGGTGATATATTTTGTTACATAATATCAATTACTGTTGATGTATATGACAACTTTAATTAAAAATATGTAAATGGTTTCACAGTTGTGCCTAAAACACAAATATAAAGAATTATATTTATTTCAGCTGTTTAGAAATGTTTTGCTTCCTTTTTTTGCATTCACACTTTGTATATTATTTTGTATTATATATTATTTTATACATAAATTTTTATTTATTTTTTTTTTATTTTCTTTAACAGTAAAAAACATTTTCAACTTTAAGCTAACAAAAAAATAATAAACTGATTGAAAAGCATTTTTTTAAATGCAAATATTATTTTGTTTGCTGTTAATCACAGTTTGATTAAAAATATTACATAATAGTTAAATATATTATATTATTTTTAATAAGCAACAAAACTTTGGTCGTGGTTCGAATTTTTTAAACTTAAAACCAACCATGTTGCAATATTGTGCACAGTAATCACATTAGACTTAAACGTTAACAACAAAATGTTTGTCGTGATTGAAGTTTTGTTGACAACAACTATAAATTGTTGTCTGCAACTATACATTGTTACAAAGAATATAATGTAGTTTTTGCGGTCAGAGTGCAGAGTTTTAAATATCTCAGGGTTTTCATGAAGGACCAGCGGGACTCCTCGAAGGAAATAAGATGCCGGACAGAAATAGCAAGATATGCTTTTAGCAGATATAAAAAAGTGTTGAACATCCATGATATACACATTTACACAAAAGCGTGGAAGCATGGACTGTTAATGCAGGTATGAAGAAAATGGAAGCTCTTTGATGTGGATTTACGGACGAGTATTGAAAATTCCTTGGACTGCGCACGTAACAAACTTCGTGGTACTGACAAGATTGAATCAACAATGGGAATTGGCGTACATTCTTAAGAAACGAAAAATTGTGTATCTTGGACTTATCATAAGAAATGACAAATACAAACTATTGCAAACAATTTTGAAAACAAAAACTTAAGTAAGATAAATTTGAGGCACAAAGGAAACGCTTGGTTAAAAAATATACAAGAATAAACAAATCTTCGCAACATCACGAACCTCTTGATTGCAGCAAGAGATAGGAATTTATTTGAGAGAATTGTAAATAATCTTTAAATCTATATAATGTAATATGCATGTAATATATTGCCTAATTTTGGAAATGTAGTTTATACAATTGTATGATCGCCAACATTCGAATAATAAATAGGCAAATAAAGAAGAAGAAACTTTTTTAAGCTGCTGCTAATACTTTCAATAGTACACATAGTGAGAATTTAAGCTTTTGCGTCAATTTGTTGACACAATTTATAAAGCAATAACTCAATTTTCGTTAAACTTAGTTTACTCATTCTATTTTTATTAAATATTTGTGAGGTGATAAAATTTAATACGCACTTCCTAAGAAAGCATTAAAATGTAATCTGGGGATTATTTAAATTAATTTCAAGGTCTATGTAAAATTTTAGAATTTTTTATTGACTGAAACTGATTTTCAAATTTGATTACTCACAAAGGGATTTAATTGAAACAGTTTTAATTCAATAAAATGTCTTCACCTTAACTGATGAGATTATGTTTAAATATTGTTAAAAACTATAAATCATTCAATAATAATAGGCCAACATGCTACTTAATGCATGTATTTCTGTTTTGTAGGATGCCCCACCTACGTGTGAAACAGCACCAATGATGCTTCATGTACAATAAATGACTCAGTCAGTCAGTCAGTTTAAATTAATGGTGGGTTTCAACAACTGATTAAATTTCAAAATTATAATTTTTTTTGTCTTAAAATCTTTTCCTTTAAATATTATTCGTAATAATTTATATATTTTATTGTTAATAATCTCTTAAACTAATTTCTATGCATGATATCACCCAAAATAAAAATTAAAACTAAACAAAAAAATGTAAAATACCAATTTAAGTCAAAGATATTTATGATAATTTCTTTCTTAAATTATTAATAAGTTTTTATTAAAACACAAATAACCATCGACAACAACAACAACAAGAAAAAAACAATTTTGATACAAACGAATTTTATCTCAAGATTATGCAAAAATATTTCTTAAATTAGACACGTAAATGAAAAATTATTCAAAAAAGAAACCGTAAATTTCTGCTGTATCAGTTTAAACGTGAAAGTATTAATACGACTTTTTTTAATATCTAAACGCCAATAATCGTTTTTTTTTGAAAGGGAAAGAATAATATTTATTAAAATTATTTTTGAATTTAAAATAGTCATGATAAACAATTTTATTTAGAGTTTTTGGTCACAGCTAAAAAGGCTGGTCGCATTTTATTTGTATTTGAGTGGTACTTTTATGGTTTTAATTTGAAAAATATTATGGGATGCAAAAAGGCGTGGTTGGTTTACTTGTATTGTTTTTTCTGTTGGTTCCGCATTGATCTTTTGTTAAAAGAACCGCGAACTTACTTGTTTACTTGACAGATTTAATTAAACTGAACTAGACAAACTTAGAATTGCTATGCATAAAAAATTTTAAACTGATTGCTAATTTTTCTTGCATGATGAAAAAAAAAAATGGAAGGAAGAGAGAGAGAGAGAGAGAGAGAGAGATAGAGGAAAGACTTTCATCAAAGGAGTTAGATTTTTGGTTTCTCAACGATTATTTTTGAAAATTAAGTTGAAAGTAAGAAGGGGTCCTAGAAATTAATAAGCAGCTTAGACAGTCCGTATTTAAAATTAATGTTCAATAAATATTAAATATAAAACAGCTGGGAAAAACTGTACTATCTCGCTGAAAGGCGTATAATAAAGGAAAATATACAATACCCTTTGATCTCTCAAACTAACACTTTCTTCAAAAGTAATAAAGAAAAATTCAATCTCCTACTCCTTGGACAACCAACAGTTTGGGTAGTTGTTATTTTTTAGGACCAGCACTCAGGGGATGACCCCTACTTATGCAACCAATTGTGCCAGAACTAGGAAATTACGTTATGGGAAGGTGGTAGAGGGAGTAGTACTTGTAGACATTTGATTTGAATCTTTGTACTCTGAAGGTGACAGGAAATACCCTCCAAAGGGAGTTTATTCCACATACAACTGTTCGGATAAAAAACGAACTTTCTTTGTAATGGGTAGTGCGAATCACTGGCCAATCGACCACAAAGTGTTGCGCTCTTGATACTGAACGCGCTGCACGTACGAAATTACAGTTTACAGGAACAAGTTCCTTGATTGCATTCCCTGATCACATTCCGTTGCAGTAACGACAAAACATTGAAACAGACCAGTGCTCCAGTGAATCAATAGAGCTGGATACCGAACTATCACCAATGAGTTTCTTCGTTCTCTCCTGCACGCGGTCGAGTAACTTCAAAATAGTCTTTGAAGCACCGGCCCATACATGAGTGTTGTGTTCCATTTTCGGTCTGATGAAGGTGATACAGATAACGAGAAAATCAAATGGAGTGAAGTGATTCTTACAACGTTTCAAAAAACTCAGCTACTTGAATGCTTTATTGCGACCTGAAAAATATGCTGGTTCCACCTAACAACACATTGAGTCTTCATGCCAGGAACATCGACAGCTTCTGATTCCTTAATATCTATATCACCCATAATTACAAATGAAGAAGCACATTCAGCTTGTTCGTAAGCACACAACACTGGGTTTTCCGAGAATTAAACTGAACCCTGTGCGCAAGGCCCCATCCGGAGATTACTAAAAGATCGCGATTTTGCATAGGCTTGGCCTAATGCGAAATTTATATGAATAGCATATGCCACTATCATCAGCAAAAGAAGAAATAGGGTTTTAAGTTTGACGCAGAAGGTCGTTACGAAAAATAAGAAAGAGGATAGAAGAAAGGACGGAACTTTGCTGTTCCCCTCAATCATGAACTCTATTGATCCCATCTATAACAACTAGTGTTGTGCGCGAAAACTCGATATAATTCGAGAGACGCTATCACAAACACCAAAATCAATAAGTTTTGATATGAATGCACTACGCTACACTTTATAAAACGCCTTGGAAATATCTAAGGACACCCTTGCCCTCAACGTAAGCCGTAATGCAGTTGCTCTTCAGAAAGTGCAAAGCAAATTGCGATTAGGCTGGTATTACATTAGCAACCTTCCAACATGGTTGAAAAGTTTTGCCAATCGACGCGCTGTCGATTGGTTCAAGACCAGTGCCGGAATTCCATCCAGACCAAGGGACTTATTTATGCTGAGATTCGCTAAATATTTTTAACTGCACGTGCTCGAAAAAAAATATATATGGCATAGTTACTGATACTCCTTCCAGTACGGGCAGTGGTTGATTGTTTTCCGAAAAATGAGAGTTACCTCCAAAAATTTCAGCTAACCTGCTTTATTAGCTGGAACACAGTAAATAATAAAAATTAAAGGCTACTGCTAAAGTGACGTACAATTCATAAAAATAATATTAATTTTTTTTCACTGCGATAGGCATTCATGTTAAACATTCACAGTGTCTGTAAAATTATTTGAAAAAATAATTGTGTAAAAGGATATCCTAATAATGACTTGACACTGGAAATTTAAAAAATTTTTATTGCCGCGAAGAGCAAATGCAAATAACTAAAAATAAAACTAAAAATAAAATATAGCGATCTGATTTCAACGTACATACATTGCTTCAAGGACCGTGGCATATAGAATCAGTCATACGTTATACTTTAACGTATTTAATTGAAAACAAAGTAACGACGGATGAGGTTGACACAATTATTACTTTGTTGACGAAAGTAATAATTTTGACAGCGAAAAAAAATGAACAAAAAAAAAACAAGAAGGAGCAGCAAATGATAGCTTTCAAAGTATTTAACGTACGTCAAAAGGTAAAAGTTGCCTAACTTTTGTACTTGACTGAGACGTACTGATTGTGACAACACTCGTAAGAAAACATATATTTTAAATTATTTGCCAGTTGAAAAAGGCAAAGTATAACGTATGACGAATCCTATGTGCCCTGGCCTTTAGTTTTTTTTAATTCTGGTAACCAGATTTTTGGATTTTACACAGAGAATGTACAAATATATCCGCTATATAAATGAAATGTAAAGAAAAAATTATAAATTTAGGGTATTTCTAAAGAGGTCCTGATTTTAACAAATAGGGTTTTGCCTTTTAAATCGTTAAAATTTACAAATAGTACGTACAGCTAAGTCTGGTATAAAAACGAGTAGAAACAATTTAAAGTGATATTAAAAAAAGAGTATCTCGATAGTAACGAGGTCTTCGCATACATCGCCTTATTTTTTGTGCTGTAATAGGCTGACTATAAATTTAAAATGAGTCCCGATAGTTCCGTTCTATTTATATCCACCCAAAGAAAGTATTACTATGCGCGCTGTAACAAGGTTAAGAGTGTGTAAATCTAACTCGCTATAGGTGGATTTTTTTTTTGTCTAAGTTTTGAAGATTTTGATTACTATTTTTTGTTTGTATTTCTCATTTGGCTTATCTTAAATGTGGTTATAGGTTTCTTGATGAGTTGAGCAGAGCAATTAAAAGAAATATTTAGATATTTTTCTCTTGCGAACTTCTAACATTGATAAAAATTAAAGAAACAAGTACGTTAAAGCAAATCCCAACACTTGGACTAATCATTATTAATTTTTTAATTGCTATTGAATTTAAATATCCGTGATCTTAGCTTTCATGATTTTCTTAGAATACAAAAAAAGAAAAGAAAGATTACAAATAACAAAACATTTTATCACACTGCGATACTCAAACCAAAATAAATTATACGTTTAAGTTGGCAAATATTTGTTACAAAGGAAAAAGGCTAGAAAAAAATATAAATTTTTTAGCCTTGTAATTAATAACAAAAAAAAAAAAAAAAAAAAAAAAAAAAAAAACAAAAAGCTTTTGAGATTATATTTTTGTCTTTTAAATATACACTGTCATTTTCTTTAATTACTACACAAAAACAAAGCCAATAAAAAAAATTTACAAAATTACACTTTAATACCTGCTTTATACAACAACTAAAAACGGTAATGAGTTTTGTTTTTTGTATGGAAATACTTTTACCTTCACCAGGTAGATGTAGACTTCAACAATCTAAACAAACATTCAATAGATGATTGAGCAAATAAGATATTTGTGCTTGTTTTATTTAAGTACCCTCCATACCCATAAACATGTTGATACGTTTACATGACATGCATGTTAAAGCCATAGAAAAAAAAACTTTAGACCATGTCTAATTTATAAGAATTTTGTTGAAACACGATTACAACAATTTGTATACAATTACTAACATTGATAAACTGTGTGTGTCTTGAACACAGTTTTTAATTTTTTTTTTTTGTGAGGACGGAAACAAAAACTTGATTAGGATTATTATACATGTAGGTGTTATTACAAAAGTACATGTAATAGTTTTTAATAACTATTAACTTTCAAATACTCTGTTAAAAAGTTCTAAATGCATTTTGTGAATGATGCTCAAGTTACGCATCTAAAGTGCTTAGATCGGCTCTAGATTAGCAACATATTTACAACTTTAAAACTTAACGCCATTAGGCGTCTTACTGCCCATCCGATGCAATGTCGCAAAAATATGCGCATAAATCTTGGATGGAGCTGACGGACAGTTCTGATTGTAGAATTATGTACGTTGGAAAACTAAAGAGCTGTTGAAGTATAAGTACGAATAGAATTAACATCAGCCTGCAATACAGCAAGGCTTAAAGCTTCTGAGTTGACGATGTTGGAGAAGAAGGTCACGTGCCGGCGAATAATATTCTTTTGCTTACGATGTGAAACCAACCTCTTGAATTTTTCACACCTTACACTTTGGAGAAGTATTCAAAGTTGTAGTCGCCTTTAGAAAAGATTGTGATCAACACCAAAATAGACATACAGATGACAGTCTTTTGGACGAATGCAGCAATTTTTAAGTTAAAATATTTTCATTCCTGAAGGCATGTTGCTAATGTTATGAGAGGAATGCTAAAGCGAATTTTTGTCGACAGATAGGGGAAACTACTCTCAGTCTAATTGAAGTTAGTTAACAACTATAGGAAAGTTCTGACTACGCTGAATAATTTTTCTATAATTACTTTTGTTTAGTGGTGGTTGCACGTGGCCATTCAGTATATCTAAGACTGTTTCTTCAAAAAGTTTAAGACAAGTGTCTTAATCTCGACTTATAAAGTGTTGCCAGATTATCATGGCTCTTTTAAAAGAAAAATATGGGATGCAGCGTTTGAACCGAAATCGGAAGAACATTTCAAGGTTGCTGAAAGATCTTTTGGACTTCATTTCTGTGTTCATCGACGTAGCTGTAAGTACAGGGAAAAGGAGTCAGATTCCTGGGCAATTACACAGAAGCTGACATTATTCAGATTTCTAGAGCTATAATTGACAATACTCAAAAATATCTGACAGATTCAATACACTCCTTACTTTCAGGTATCTGATTTGAAAACTGCTTTGGCAATAAAGAAAGCCAGAAATGATATGCAGCCTGCATATCGAATTGCGCCCTTAACTTAAAGGCTTTTCAAAGACTGTGGTCGCGGCATCCAAAAGCTACTACCTGCAAGGGTTAAGAAAAGCTTTTGGGAGGACTAAGAAAAATAAATATGAGCTGGAGCTATGACCGCCTGTTTGTCTGTCTGTCTGTCCGTCCGTGCTATTTTCACAAAAAAAAACAAATATGTCAATCGATCAGATAAAGTTTCGAAAGAGGTGTTATTGGAAATCAGCATGATCGGTCCATGCCCTTCGAGGCAGCAGGAAAACACCACGCCTACCTATAATTTTGTCATGTCACTTAAAACAATAAAATAACTCCAATCAAAAAAATAAATATATCGAGTGATAGAGATTAAAAAATGAGAAAAAAATGCCAACTGGCAATTGCTCATATTTTCCGAGTTATGGGGCTCGGAAATTTGCAATTTTTTTAAAATAATAAAAGCTTTTGAAGAGATCTTAAAGAAAATACTACAATTTTTTTAAAATGCTTAACCCATTAAAAGCTGATGTCATTTTTAGGTAAAATTATATATAAGCAGTACCAAATTGTTTTTGTTGTTGTTTTTAAATCCCTGTCACCCCAATATTTGCTTTTTTGAATGGAGTTACTGCACTAAACTATATTTACATAGATGGTGGAGGGTACATAAGACTTGGCATAGCCGAATATAGCACTCTTACCTAATGATATTAAATTTTAAGAATTAATATTTTTACATTTATAAAGTTTCGTTTATAAAACACAATTTTTGTTAATTTACAATCCCTTTCGCTGGAAAAAATTTTGCGAAAAGTCTTAAGCAAAATTTAACATCCCTAAAAACATTTGCCTGCAAGTTTAGACATAATATGTTTAACAAACATATTTTTTTATGTCTCAACAATTTACGTTAAAATTGCTTTCTAAAAAACATATTGTTTTTTTTCCTTAAACAACGAGATTCCCCAAATGGCATGTTGTTCACATTATTTTAATAATAAAAAATAGAAACAAATAAATGAAAAATATTTTAATGTCTTCGATACAAATGTTTTTTGGCAACAGTCCAGAAAAAAAAAATCAAAATCATAAAGTATTTTTCATTATTATTTATTTTTTTTGTCTGTTTCTTAAAGTCAAATATTTTATAGATTAGTTTTTGTGTGTTTTTTTTTTTGGTATATTCTGAAGAGGCGGATGCTTTGCCGTTGGAAAACAATTAAAATATTTAAACATTTTAGAGTAGAATTTAGAAAAAAAAATGTTCTTTTTTTACTGCAAAATACCCACCATAAATTTTAATTGTTTATGAAGGTTGTGGAAACGCTGCGATGAGCAGAAAGATTCTTTTGCAACAATGATTGGGATAACAACTTTTATGTTGAATATTTTTTTAAAGGTTATTAAAGTTAAATATTATTGTGAACATCGCAATAAAAAATTTTTAAATTGATTGTTGTTTTTTTTCTGGTTATTCCCGCAGTTTTCAAATTTAAACAGGCAATTATGAAACAATTTGAATTGTTAAATATTTTTTTAATAAAAATGTAATTTAATTTCAAATCCATAATCTTACAAATGATTTTAAAATATAGTACGCAATATAATTCAAGCAACTACTTCACTACTTTTTCAATTCGGATAGCAATTTTAATTGTAAAAAATAACATCAAAAATTATATTGTAACGAAGAATTTTATTATGACTGAATTTTATTATGGACGTCCAATTTTGGGTCACTTTTTCAAGTACTGCTTGCCGTATGTCACGAATAACACGAACAATGTTGGCCTCCAAAGCGTCGATCGTTGCTGGTTTATCAGCATAAACGAGTGACTTCACGTGGCCCCACAGGAAATAATCGAAAGGTGTTAAATACAATGACCTTGGTGGCCAATATACATGTCTATTTCTCGACATCAACTTATCGCCAAATTTTGATTTCAATAACACGATTGTTGCTGTTGCCGTTTTGCACGTTGCGCCATCTTATTGAAACCATATTTTTTCGAAACAATGTGATCTATATTTTCAAACAAAAAATTCATTAATCATGGTGCGGTAATGATCTTCATTAACCGTAACGTGAGATCTGGCCTCATTTTTTAAGTAATAAGGTCGGATGATGCCACTAGCATGCAAACCACACCAAATGATTCATTTTTCTGGATGCAATGGAGTCTGTAGGGTATGTTGTGGATTGGTCTCACTCCATATGCGGCAATTTCGCTTATTTACAAAGCCGTTAGGACAAAAATGGGTCATATCGCTGAATACAATTTGGCGAAGAAACAATCATCTATCTATAAGCTGCTCGAATAGATGACTGATTTTCAAAGTAAACTTGGAAGATTTGGGAGCGTTGTTTCAGTATATGTCTATTCATAATGAATTCCCAGAATTTACTAAAAATAATGGAAAACATTTTTTTTATCAAAATTTAATTTTTAGTGTTATTTTTTATAATTTAAAGTTCTATTGGGCTTAAAAAAACACCGAAGTTTTAAAAGAACCATACAATGTGCTCTGTAACAATATATGGTTGCAGCGAACAAAATATAGTTGTTTTAAACAACACATTATTTTTTGAAAAAAGACAAACTCTTGGTGTCTTGTTTGGTAAACAAACACTTGTTTAAGCCCCAGAAAATTTAGTCTAGCATCTGACCCATAGTCCTTTTTGCTCTGGATTGATTTGAACTCACGATCGCTTACTTATCAACCGAACCCTGCAACTAGTTCATCCATGTTTGCCATACTTTTCGTTATAAGTAAAGCTTAACGACTGACTCCAAGACTCAGCGGGAGCTTGAGGTGCTGTTTCGCCACTGCTCAAAACATATTTGTTTCTTTATACTCTAGGACCCCCTTTTAGAAAGCAGTAACGCATACTAACACTGCCACTGTTTTAATCAAGTACTTACCACTCGTATTGGTGGTGAAAAATAAAAACTTAAAAACTCTGGAAAACAAGGTAAGATGATAGCTTTTTTGCAGATATGTGAAGGGCTTAAAACCCTGTTTCCATAAAAATATTAACTGCTTTTAGACACTTCAAGCGTTATCTTTGATCTGTATTGATAATATAAATTCAAAATATCACATGTTTATATTTTTGAATTTTTGCTGTTCAATGACGTATAAACGGACAAACCAAGTTTGATGAAATTTGGATCACAATTGAATCTTTATGTGAAATAACATGGAGGATGTTAAAAAATAATGGATGTTAAAAAATAAAATTATTTCATATGTAAAGTAATTAATTGCAGATTTCATTGGCATTGAACTATAAATGATGCTAATTAATTTCTTATCATTACCATTATTTTCGCTAATGATAATGCTTTTTAATGAAAAAGTTTCATTGGCCGGTAGCTAAAACACAAAGTCATTGCCATTAAATTATGATTAAATAGTTTTAAAGCATTAGCATTAAGAAACGTCACTCCTCTTCTATGTAGACTTACCAGACACCATTAATTAAAATAACGCATTCCTTTAAAATGTCACATTTATCACAAAAATTTCGTGAAAATGTATGATTTAACATTCTCAGGAACAAAGTTTTGTGTTCTTGTAAGTAATAAGATCTCTAGCTGGGCTGTAAAGCGAAATCTGGGTAAAGATTTTTTTATTTTTATGCATAGTTACTTTTTCAATTTTTTTTAATAATTAAACAGTTTCGCTAAAATTATATTGTCATTAGTAAAAACAATTATAACAAAAATAAGATCATTAGCATTTAATGTTAGTTAAAATTTTAATGGTAATTGAAAAATCCCAAATATAAGAAGCATGCAGAAGTCTGACGAACATTGCTGGCGAAGCTTTTTTAGTGAAGCAGAAAATTTCTACAACGTTAAAATTCTATTCTATTATTTGATTATAATGTTAAGTGTGTAAATTATGCAAAACGCAAGTTATCTAAAGCCACTGAGGAGTTTAAACAATATTTAAAACATTAAAGGCATTTTCCCAGTTCAAGTGTTTTTTTTTTTAAATATGACTTTATAGCAGCAAAGGTTCAACATGAATGTATAAAAGGCGCTTTTCTGAAATAATAAGTTTTTGTAGTGTATAAATGTTTAATTTAGCATACATACCTGTATAAATGTAGACTTAAAAACCTTCACAAAAAAGTGCCTAAGCCTAAATCCATTTACATAATTTACTACCAAAGCAGCAGTTTTTTTTAACCTTAAATTTAAATAAATCATTAGTTTAAATATGTTTTCATTTTAGACTTTGATTAAATTGAAAAAAAAAATCTTTTTGTTTTACATTTTATGGGAGATCCCAGGAAATTTTATGCGATTTATCAGTTGAATATTAATTAAATTACTAACTAGCAAAACAAAAAAAAAAAAAAAACATTTTGTTATTTCTTCTACAGGGTGTCCGAAGGGAAGGTATACTATTTTGTTTCCATTGAATTCTGTCTGCATGCGATGTGTCACCGTCTTGTTAATACAACATGTTAATCAAGCCTACAGCATGCAGTTGTGGCATTCAAAAGTTTTCAGTCATATAAAAGTATCGTTCCCCATTTAGAGTCACCGTTACGCAGTTTTCATTTTTAGAAAAATATGGTAAAGTGCTTTCTGCTAACGAAGCACCAGACTGTCATTTTTAATGTGTGCAGAGGTAATTGATAAATAATTTCAGGGTTTCCCATTGCCCCGAACCGACTATTCAGCTTATTCGCATATCCATCCAAATTAAAATGTGCCTCGTCACTCATTATTACTTTTTCCTGAAAACCGGAATTATTATTGGCGAGCTGTAACATGATATTGGCACATGTATAGCGACGTAAATGGTCTTGTGGAAGAAGTTTTTGTGTCAATTGAATCTTAAATGGAAACAAATAAAAACCCAAAAATTGTGGCCAAAATTGTTCTTTAAAGACCAATTTCCTGAGCACGGAATTGAATTGAGGCTGATGGATTGCTTTGAACACCTTCTTGAGCAGCAGTAATTTTTTCAGCCGATCTTGCAGTACGTTGTGGTAGGGACTTGGCTTGGCTCTATCACCTGCAGACCCTTTTTTCGAAATCATTTACTACACGATAAATAGTGCGTTTTGTCGTTGTTGTTTCTACAAAACTTTTACGTAACTTTCTTATTGTCACGGTAATCGATGATATATTTTGATATATTGTTTTAACAATTAAAGACGTTGGTTAATCGAATATTTTTCCATAATAAATTTGCTACGTGTCTACTTCACGACTGCCAAATATGAACTGTCAAAACAAATGCTTACCAAAATGGCAGCAAATTAAAGAGTAGACCTTCCCAGCGGACACTCAGTATTATAAAACAAAACGAAAGTTTTAAAAATTAATTTAGCATTTAAAATATTTCATACTGGGCGAACAAAAACTCTTTGAGATAAAAAATATATTAAATAAAATTTCGTTGCTTTTAATTAATGCCAAAAAAAGTTTTTTATAAAACTTGGCATCATTAATCAACTTTATTTTTTGTTCTACAAATTGTTTAACAAACTAGAATTTTGCTGATTATACGAAGCGTGCAAAAAAGTTTTTAACTCATCTACGAATACTAAATGTTTCTAGAATTCAGCCGTCTTTATTTCGATTAATTAAACAGTTTTTTTTATTATTTTCATAAAAACTTCTTTTCATAAAGTGTATTAAAAAAAGTGTGTTAAAGTTAAGAAATTTTAGTATAAAAGAACAATTGTAAAGGTTTCTCATAAAAGAATCATTTTATAAATCTCATCTTTTATTAATTTATTATTATTTTTTTATTGAATATGGAATTTTATGTCATTAATATTTAAACGTATTTTCAGTTGCGGGGGTCGCTAATATTTAGATTTAATTCCTATTTAATCAATTTTGTTTGTCTGCGGATTCAGAACAAAATATGGGTAGAATCCACTGAAGTAGAGAAATAGTCATTTGGTTCTATTTTCCCCACAGTAGTTACCGCCTTTTTATTTATTTTCTAAGGACGCATCACCATTTTATAATCTATAAGAAAATGTCTGATAATAAATATTCTAAAAGAATCAAGTAGACCTAGTATTAATATTTCGACTTGCGCCAAAGCAAGTAAGTCGTTCAGTAAACGATCTATTTCATTCCAATATTAAAAAATCAGCTTATCCGTTTAAAACGTTCATTCATTTATTTTACACCAGTCTTTTTAAACAAATGCCATTATAGTAATATGTGTTGACTCATGCTACTCTATTTCTTATAAGAAGAACCTTTTGAAGGAGAATTTTGTTTTTGAACCTCCCAAAAAAAGGAAGAAGGTTATCAACTCTTTTGAATTTTGCATTTCTTTATGTTTTGTGCCTGCAGAATTCTGTCATTTCTGAACCGGTTTGGGAAAGTTAAACTTACATATTTCTTCCGTTTTAAAAACAGATTGAAATTTTAAAACTAAAAGGGTGTTCCCATACAATATATATATTTTTTAGGTGTATTATGAACTATAAATGGCACCACTGCGGATTACTAAAACTCTCAATAGCAAAAAGTAATGCAAAAATAAATCTAAAAATTAAAGGGTGCCTCCATAAGTGATGTCAATTGAGCCTATCTTTTGAACCGTTAGAGACAAACTATTGAAAATTGGATTGCTATGGCCTACAATAACGGCCATATAACAAATATAAATATTAAAAGTTATAAGTTAAAGGGTACCCCAAACGTTTTTTTAAAAATTTGATGTTTATGGCCATACTTATGAACAGTATTGCTAAGTCCGCTATTACAACATGAGTAGAATTAAGATTTGCGTACTAAAGGGTGTGCAAATAGTGGATGTATTTTGATGTATGTGGCCAAACGTTTGAACCGCATTAATTGCTAAATGCACTATAAAAAGCAGCAGATTTGAATTTAGAAATTAAAGGGTGTTCCCATAACTGATATAATTTGACCTTTATGGTCCCATCTTTTGAACCGTTATATACAAACACTTGAAAAGTAGACAAAATGACCATAGTAATGGTAATAACAAGAGTAAATATTTAAAATAAGAAATAAAAGATTCCCTAATAGTTGATATAATTTGAAGTATACGGTCAATCATTTGACCAGAAATAGAATTAAGGCGATTTTGTTTCACTGTAACAGCAATAAAAGAACCATGATTTTAAAATTGACTTGAGGGCGGTTTGTTTTTTTGCAAGTTTTATGCAGCAATCTCGTAAACGAACGGCATTCTAGTAATCTGTTTCGACGCTTATTTACTCTATTTGTCATTACAAAACCTTTCGAAGAAAAACTTTAGATTTTTATTATTTCATAATGGACACCACCTTTTATAAGGAATCTTTAATTCTTAATGATATTTGAGTTAAAATGCTCATATTATTTTTAAAATAATATTTAGAACCAATTGAATAAATTTAAATTGGCTTAAGTTCTAGTATAATTTAAATTCTAAATTGAAGAAAAAAAGAAAATTTATACACAAATTAGTCCTGTTTAAATTTTTTTAACTCGTAAATAAAAACAAGTAAAAGTGCCATATTCAGCTATGCCGAATCTTATATACCCTTCACCATCTATATAAATCTAGTTTAGTGAAGTAAGTCCAATATAATAAGCAAATATTGGGGTGACATAAAAATGCCATCGGCTCCTAATGGGTTAAGCATTTTTAAAAAATTTAGTATTTCCTTAAAGATTTATTCAAAAAATTTAAAATGATACCCATTCTGATAATTTTAAAAATTTGAAAATTTCAGAGCCCCGTAACTCCGAAAATATGGATGAGCGCCATTTTTTCATTGAATGTTTTTTTCTTATTTTATAATTCTCTATCGCTCCATATATTTGTTTTTTTGATTGGCGTTACTTAATTGCCTCGAACGGCATGAACTGATCACGCTGATTTCCAATAGCACCTCTTTCGACACTATATCTGATCGATTGACATATTTTTTTTTATTTCAAATCTAACACGGACGGACAGACGGACATCGCTCAATCGACTTCGCTATGCATAAGAAGTCATAATATATACACAGTCATAATATATACACTTGATATTGCGTAGAAATTACACACGGAATGACAAAATTAGTTATACCCTTTTGCCACTTTTGTGTTAAATACAACCTTAACATTACAAAAGAGAAACAAATTGTCTGCCTTGTTGTTATTGCCAAAACTCATTCTATTCTCTTTCTATTAGTTTATTTTGCTTTTCTCACAAGTCTTTTCAAAGTTTATCTAATAGAAGTTTGCAATAAATCCTTGACATATTTTATCACTGCAATCCTGTAATTTTCTTAAATGCTAAAACATTAAATAATATAATTTAAATTATTCAATATATTTTTTTTTTTTTTTTGTAGGAAATAATTCTTCCTAGAAAATTTGTTTTTAAGGGGTCAGTCATTTGGCAACAGCTTTAAGGAAAACTGCAACAAAGTTGTTGGAATTTTGCAATTTCAATTGTGAGCCAAGATGTCTTAAAATATATTGCAATGCAACAGAATAAAATATATAAAATATATTCAACTGATAAACATGGTAATACCCATTAAAAAACATTAAAAAACAAGAAAACTGCCTTTAGCTGAAAATAAAACTTACTGTGATTTTTGTACATATTTCTTCCTCCTACTTGGCTTCTTTTTTTTCTTGTTTTTGGCTTAAAATGTTGGTATGTAAGTTTGTTTCTTTTTCCTCTACTCTTTGGATGCATAAAATTTATTTTAGGTATAAAATTGAAACTAAACAGAAACTGAACTAACAGATTTTAATCCGATCATTTCGTAAGAAATGAGAAGAAAAAAAATTATAACAAATTATTTTTCAACAATTCAAGAACGAAAAAAAGGGTGGAATGGTGAAGTAAATGTTTAAATTATAGCCAACATTTATAACAACAGCCAGCACATCAGAACAAACTTAAATAAAATATACATTTAAAAAATTGTTATCAGTTTAAGACGAATAATCTTTAAGTTTATGATAATGGTTATTTATGAAGCTGCTTTAAGCTCACAAATTTAAACGATTTTAGACTCGAGGGGGAAAAAATGGGCAGAATTTCAAACATTAATATTTTGTGTGGCAATGGCCAGGCCATTAATGATTAATAAAAATTACACAGATTATTTTTTGGAAAAGCTGTTGGAGTTGGTTTAAGGGCGTTAGTAACAAAAAAAAAACACATAAAACATTTTGTATTTAATTGAAATTATGATTGTAAATCAACTAGAGGATTTTTAAATGTTTTAAGATACCATATGATTTGAAAAGGTCTATTAAAAAAAGGCACTACCTTTCAATAGGCATTGGCCGGTTTAGATGTTTGATGTTATTTTGTTGTTTCTATCGTAATTCATGTGTGTATTATTTTCAAGACAAAAATGATTACTCACCAAAATGAGCAACAATCTCGAATAAAAACGCGATTGCGCTGCCCAGTAGTTATAATCTATTTGCTTGAGCAAAATATTAGGAAGACCCAAAAAAAAAACATAAAAAATATAAAAGAGTTAGAACAGATTTACAAGGGTGATACTATAAGAAATAACTTGTTGAAAAAATTTGGGCCAATAGCTAAGTTGTAGGCAGATGATCCCAAGTCAAATTGTGTTAGCAATTTATGACAAAGTCTACAATGAGATAAGGAATCGAAAGCCTTGCTTAAGTCAAGAAATATGAGCACTTAATTAAACTAGTGGTACTGTGACGCTTTCTAAAACCCGATTGAAATTGACTTAATTAATTTCCTGATGAAAGATACTCCAACAGTTGTTCTTTTAACAATATCTCTAGTATTTTAGAACTGGCGTTTCAAATTGTAATAGGACGACAATTAAAAAAGACAAAGAGGTGACTTAATTTTGGGGATAGGAATTATTCTGCCAACTTTCCAGTTTTTAGGAAACTTAGAGGAGGTTATAATTGTATTAAATATAAAACACAATTGCAGGGATTTAATAGGAAAAATTATTTTTAAAAATTTTACAGGAATTCCGTTGTTTTAATGCTCGCCATAGCGTTAAAAATTTCATTTTCAGTAACGTTTCGAAAAGTAAAATTAAGATTATTAACTAAAATTACTGGAGGAATAAAGTAATTGTTATCTAAAGGAGGAAGAATCGAAATCTTATTAAATTGCTCTACATCAATTTTATTACCACTAAGTGTATCACTTGTAACTCCTTCAGATTTAAGTTTACGCCACAGCTGAGCAGGTGTACAATCGCGAAAATATTCTACACACTCGTCTCTTCTAATACGCCTTATTACAGATTTAACCTTATTACGAGTTTCAGCCGATACAGCTTCACAGTAATGACGCCAAGCCAAATTTCTACGAGCCCTAGCAGCCCTTATTTCTGAATTATTCGTCCAACTAGAATTTTCATTGGGAGAATACTTTTGTGATGGAGCTTTGCTTTCAAAAATAGTGCTAAAACACGCCTCAAAAATTCGTGTTTGTTCATTTACACATGATTTTTTTTTAATTTCTCAAAATCCCATTTAAATAAGCTGTTGAAGGCAAGATTCTATATTAAAATTGTTATAATCTCTATAAAAAAAAGTCCTTTGAAATTTTATCCATAACAACACGATAAGATAACGAAACTACGGGAATTTGGTATTGACCCTTTCGGGAAATGCCAAGACGTTTTGTTAATGTGAACTCATGCTCGCCAGTGACAAGCTAATGTTAAAATCAAACGTTTTTCCCCTAAACTAAAATAGTATATTCTAAGTAGAACTCATGAGTTACCTACTTCTTTTGGATGTCTTTTTTGCTGGGTAATTAAGGCACAATTTGCTGAAATATCATCAATTCGTTACTATTATAGGGCTAGCAGCTTTTTGATAACTAAGTATTGTGAAATTGTAGAGTATGTCTCTTCCGTAATATAAGCCATTCCTTCTTATTTAGCTCTTTTTATACCCTTCACCACAAAAAATGGCAAAACGGTGTGAGAAAATCTAAATACGCCAATAGATCATAGTGTCGAAAGAGGTGCTATTGGAAATCAGCTCTATGCCATTCGAGGCAAGAGGCAAAACTCCACGACTACCTCTATTTTTTTCATATCATTTGGAACAACGATGTAATTCCAATCAGAAAAAACAACAAACATATGGGGCGATAGAGAATTAAAAAATAAGAAAACCGTCAAGTAAAAATATTGGCGCTCAACCATATTTTCCGTGTTACGGATATGTGAAATTTTACAAATTTTTTTAATACATCAATATGGGTATCATTTAAAAGCTTTTGAAGAGATCTTTAAGGAAATACAAAATTTTGAAAATGCTTAACCCGTTATACTTGTTATACTACTTTATTTTTTGTTTTCTATTTTTTAATTCTCTGCCACCCCAATATTTGCTTTTTTGAATGAAGTTACTTCACTAAACTAGATTTATAGATATGGCGACAGAATATAAGATTTAGCATAGCCGAATGTAGCACTATTACTAATTATATATTCAACTTTACCGTTCAACCATTCTCATTCATTAATGTGGGAGATCGTCCGATTTTGCTTTATTCCCAAGTACTTGGGTTAGAGCAATACCTCAATGCTTTGACTGATCTTAAATTTAGGATCAGTGTTCTTCGCTCTGTTATAAGTCTGTATGTATTACTCCATCTTCTGTCATATAGATAGTTTTCTGATCATACATAGTCTGTCCACTATATTAAGTTATCGAACTTATGAACTGAGTAGGCTTGGGTAGTTCATAAACGAACTAATTCAATTGAATTATTCTATTGCTTCAACTAAATTAGCTAGTTTAAATTTAAACGTCTACCTAGTTTACTTTTGAACTATGCTTTGTTTTTAAACTACTACTAAAAAGACACAATTAATGAAACAATTGAAATAAAATTTTAAACTCTAAATACTCAACTTTTGCCTTGATTCTTGAAATAAATGAAAGAATAAATAATATATATACAGGCATGCTCTGAACTCCACACGAAATTTTCACTTCAAGTTTTTCAAGGTATTGTTTTTGTAAAATATAATTTTATAGCAACAATGCTTCGAAAAGTTTGAAGTAAAATTTTCGTGTGTAATTCAGAACATGCCTAATAAATTTTATTAAGCCTATTTCATAACCGATGTCTTACTTGTAAAAAAGACATTATAACAAACAAATAAAACTGTGAAAGAACATTTGAACTTAAACGAGATTTGAACTAAAAAGACTAAAAATTGAACCAGTCTTTAAATGAGTCAAGAGTGATTTCGGTCACATCTGCCCTTCATGAATCAACGAAAGTGTGTAGCCTATGTTCAATGTTCAAAGTTAACCATGTTTTTGACAACCGGTAACAGAATGGTGCGCAAAGGTAACCAAATATTGCCAATCACTAAATAGAACATCCTGCTCATTTATCATATCTTTATTTTGACGACAGCTTGACCTCTTCCTTCACATATCAGAACTTAATTTTCTTCTTTACTTGGAAGTGTCATTCAGGAATCTATTTTGCTTTGGCCTGTTTTTAAAATTGGTCAGGACTTTTAATAATTTGTTCAAACAGATCTTAGCCGGTTGTTTTTATACGTGAGTATGATGTGCCCGTCGACCGGATAAGTCTTTCCTATAAAGTCAATATCACCAGTATCATCATAGATATTGTCTATGTTTCTCTCCGCTATCAGTGTTTTTATACTGAGATCTCTATTTTGCACTTTTCCCAATTAAACCCAAATTAGGGTCTTATCAGGAGTTTTTGTCAAACAATTTTTGTAAACTTTGCTTGCCTTATAGCTCTAGGTCGAATGCTGAAGTTCTTTTGATCGTTATGGAAAAGTTAAGGAAAATCGAAAATCTGCAGGACAAAAAATGCTAGTTGTACAAAAAAATATTCTTCACCTAATACAGTTAACAGACCTATTAAATAAAGCTTATTCTATCATAGTATCTTACATTTTCCAATTTGAAAACATTTTAATTCAAAAAAGTACATTGTTTAAATTATTATTAATTTAAAAAAAAAAAACGTGGTTAAGCTAAAAAATAAAGTTGATGAGAATATAATAAAATTTTAATTTAAATTCGAGAAATGGTTGAAATGTTTTGCTTAAAATCTTTAAAAAAAAACATTTTATTGTTTCTTTTCTCTCAAGTGTGCAAGTTTTTATTTTGGTTGTTAAAAAATATATATTTTAATTTTACTTTTGTTGGTTTTGAGGTTTTTTGTTTTATTTTTACTACATAAAAGCAATGTGTGTGTGCTAAAAACCTTAAAAAAATTCCACTTGCTTAAAACTTTTTTTATTTTTATTTCATATATTTTATATTATAACCCACCAAATATCTTAAGTCAACAACTAAACACAGTTAAAATGATACAGTGCTTATATATAATTTTACAAATTCTAAAATGTTTCCAACTCTAAGAAAGAATGTTTTATTATGTTATTTAGGATAGGGAGGTTTTTATATTATCTTATTATGAAGAACAATTTCTTTTATATAAAAACTATTAATTTTTATTATTCGCCACAGCATTGGGTGGCATCTTCAGAAAGCTGGGAATAAAATACTTCTTTAAGTTTTAAAAATGACAATTAAATACAATAAGTTTTTTGCTTAGGTTCAAGACAACGTATCTTCCAGATTCTTCTTAAATCTGCTTTAAATAAGCTTTTCTAAAGCAAAGCATTAAAAAGTATTCTAATCTGTTCTTCAAAATACAGTAGAGGCAGTTTATTATCCCTTACAATGATAATGGGTGTGCAAGTTATCGTTTGAACGCGCAAGGACCTTATGTTAACTGAGTCGTCTTTCTTTAATTAAAAAACTAAGACAAACTCTTCTAGAATCATGCACAGAAAAATGCACCTACTAAATTATTATTTGTTTTTAGATAAAAATATAATGAATCGAAATTGATTTTGGCTTAAGTTCAATTTTTAGTTTTTAAAAATTTTTGGAATGAAAAATTATTTAAAAATAAATGCGAATGTTTTCCAAAGAAAACAAGAAATCTTAGGTACCAGTAGAATGTAATGCTATATTCTTCATCAGCACTTTTCGCATCTATCTACTATAGCTTGTCTACATTGTAAACATCATAAACTCATAGTTTCATAAAAAAAATTATATAAAGTTTTATAATTACCCCGCAGTAATACATCTCATTTTTTTAATTTAGTTTAAAATATTAAATATTTCATGAGAAAATCATGAAATATTTCTATTTAAAAGAATCAAGCACATTTAAAGTTAGTTAATATAAAAAAGATTCCAAATAATAAATTTTCTTTAATTAAATGTTTTATTGATTGAACTATTTATTTAATTAAAAATTTTATTCTTTTATAATTAAATACATAATTGATAAAATTAATTGTCTTAATTAAAATTATTAATTCATTCTTAACTAAATATATAATTGAGAAAATTAAAAATTTATTTAAATTTGGACCTGAAAACAAATAAAACCTTAGATAAGTGAAAAAACTTGTCTCTGAGTGTATTAATATGTCGAGCAACTTCCTTCATGTAGACATAGCGTAATCACTTTAAAGACAGAGCTCCAAATAAATAAATATGTCACAGTTTAAAGTGAGGAAGCGTTGCTCATTCATTTACAACAGAATATCATATTCACTTTATGTTCAACCCTTAGAAACCCAAATGCACAGAGCTGTTTTTTTATATAGCCGAACATTACTTTTTTAAAGCTTATATTAGCTTTAAAAAGTTACTGAGTGCACCTAGATTAACGAAACTTCGAAAAATCTGTAATGGTCATAGAACATAAAAGCTCTAAAATAACAAAATTGAACCAAGGAGAAAAAAGTGTCCCTTAGAAGAACTTGTCTTACCTCTGAGAAATGCAAGTTTTTTTTTTAATTTTGAAGTCATTTTGTTTAGCAACTACAACCTTTGTCAAGGAAGGTTTGAAAGCTTTAACTTGGACTCAAGAGATTTTAAAACGATATTTTTGGCTCTTATACTAGTAAATATTGGGTTAGGCGCAAAACGCGCTACGTTTTTTTCTACAGTATAAAAGTAGAGATCGTAAATTTTATAATTATATATAACATTTTCGAGTGGAGATCACTCTCAAAAATTTTTCACTTTTTTTACAAAAAAATTTAACAAAAAAAAAATTCCTTTTTTTTACCGTCGAAGGAAAATTTTATCATAAAAATTCAAAACGAAATTGTTCTAAACATTAATATAAGTAGCTGCTAATATATCCTTTCACAGAAAAAAAATCAATAAAGAATCTTTATTCGTTTAGCCACAAAAAAAATATATTGCAAACCTCTCAAAACCAATAAAAACGTATGTAATTTACTTAACTTTACTGATTTTACCAGTGTTCCAAAACGACAAAAGCCTTGAAAATTCACTGTCATACGGATAATTCATTTAAAGTTTATTTATAGCTAGGTCGAATTTTGGCGTTGTTGTGTTTATTTAATATTATTTTACTGAGATATTTTTAATATTTTTTTCTAATATTCGTAGTTTATAAATTTTGTTAACAAACCAAATTTTTTTTAATAAAGCATTTTTATTTTATAAATTTCACAACATTGGTTTTTTTATAGATTAACTGATTTAAGCCAGTTTTTTTTATTGTAAAAATGTACAAATTCCCTTTGCGTCTGGTGGTGAAGGGCATTTATAAAAAGAAACAGCAAAAATACTTTTACCCATTTTAGATTTCTTACAAAACCATGAAAACCTCACGAATTAATCGTTTGAAAGTACATACTAAGTGCAACAACATGAAAAACAAAATGACAACAACAACTAAACTTAAAAAAAAAAACAAGAAAAAAGTAATCTACTGTCACAAAAACTGAAACCAATTGAAGAAAATCCCAAACGAAACAAATGATAGTTAACAGCAGAGAGACGAATCGTAAGACATACAAATAGTCAGAGACATGATGCTTGATATTAATGTTGCAAACTTTAAACATTTTTGTAAGTATTTTTGCCTGTCATTGTTTCTGTTTTTGTTGCTTTTGTTCTTGTTGCTGTTGTTGTTGTTACTCATGACAATGATGCTACCTCCTGCAGTAAGATGCTGTTGCATGTTAGTTGTGTTTGTTGTTAATGCTGCTGGTTATGCTGAAGGTACTTTAGTAGATTGTTACACTTAAGTTGTTTTTTTTTGTCTCGTTTTTATTGTTGTTTCTGCTGTTATTGTTGTAACTGCTGCTGGTTCTTGTTACAGCAATAAAATTACGTGACTAACATACGATTGCGTGTTGTAGTTTTCATTGCATTCATTGTCTTTGAAAATACCAGAAGGTAAAAGTTAATGTGCATATGTATGTACGTTTTATTGTCATTTGCAACAACAACAACAACTAACAATGTCTGCAACATAATGGCAGCACAAGAAGAAAAGAAATATTTGCAGAATAATGGTCTTAAAATTTGAATAAATGTAAAAGAATAGAAACATTAATTTTAACAAAGTTTTGGCCCAATGAAACAGTGGGTTTGGAAAAACGTTTCAATAACATGTTTTGAAACGTTTAAAAATATTTACCGACATCTGTTTAGTAATAATTCTTCTTTTTATTTTCGCTTCGAAAAATAAAACAAAAATCGATAAATCTTTTTTGATGCAAAAATTTGTGAATGTTTGAAATTTATTTATTTATTTATTTCTTATAGATTTTATTTCTTTTGCAATAAAGGTATATCTGTATTTTTATTTTATTATGTTCGAAATTTTATTATTATGTTCGAAATGCATTTACAAATCTATTTTATAGTAATTTTTCATCTTCTTTCAACTGAAAAAAAATCAGCCGTATACAGTGGAGAAAGAAAAATAAAATTATTGTTGGTTATTATTGTTTTTGCCTAAACTTTGATTTTTGTCTTTGCTTTATTGTTTGGATAAAAATCTTTAGTTTATTTTAAATGTTTGTCAGAAGGTTCCTGAGGAGTTAAATAAGAGGTAACGAAACGATCATCGAGACGTGCTTTCACCCTCAATAATAAATATCGGTAATCAATTTAATCGATATAAATTAAAAAGAGCACGAAGATTTAATAAAAACTCTTGTCTTAGTTATTTATAAATAATACCCAAATTAAATTTACTTTATTCGTGCTTGATTCCTTCAAATATAAATATTTCATGATATTCTCATGAAATATTTATTATTTTAAACTAAACTAAAAAATGCAATGCATTACTGCGGATAAAGCATATCCATATGGCCATTTCACTACAGCTCAAATAGCTCATCAGTGGATTTTACCCAAATTTTGTATAGAAAAACAAGAAAGTCTTATATCACAAGCCAAATTGATTAAATGAGAACTCCATTGAATCAATAAGACAAAAGACGACAACAACACATAAATGTTTTATACAAAAACACAGCAAACATTCAGTAACTACTTTTATCTTTTCTTTCATAAAGGAATCAAGCACGAATAAAGTAAATTAAATTTTAAAAGATACCGAATAATAAATTTTTATATTAATACCCAAATTACTTAAAATTTTAAGCATTTTAGAAAATTCGAACTTGAAATCCAAAAAAAAAAAAGTTGATACGAGTATAAAATTTTTAAAGACTTAGAAAATCACTCTTGTCATATGTTGCTATTAAAACTTTAAAACATCATTTAAAAGAATACATATCTTTAACTAAAAGCATCAACATCTGATTTCTGACGGGCAAACTTACAAGTAAATTTCATTGCTTAAACTGTTAAATATTCATTACACAGAGAAAAAAATTCGTTATAGGAACCGAATTTGTTGCCAATCGAATTTATTCGGTTGCGAGTATTATCTTGAATTAGGTTGTAATAACTGACTTGAGTTCAATAAAACAATAAAATATTTTAATATTTACTTTTATTTAAAAAAGAAATTATAGGAATAAGATTATACATCATAAATTTCATGTTTCGGTCATGATTTTTTTTCCACATAGTCTCTTAAACTTTTCATTCCATACCGCTGCTGCAAAGTGTATTAAGCATTTTCGAATTTTTTTAGTTTACAAACGTCTTTTTGAAATTGATTTTGCACTTACCTTTCAACAATATTGGAGAAATTTTTACCACTAACAATATATCTTCGTATTTTTAAACTGAAATATTGACGATTTTTTTTGTTTGTAATTCACTTTTATTATAGCAAACATTTTTTGATTTTAGAAGACATTATCGATTTTTTTTGATTATAACTACCAAAATTTGGTTTTCAGTGGGATAAGTTTTTTAAGAAGTGTTACAAACAACATTTAAACGAAAATATCATTTGAGCCTTTAATATTACAAATAAGTCAAAATTATAATTTATTTATATTAAAAATCAGATTATTTTTTTAAGCTGAGAAAAAGAATCTAATCCAGAAGAAAATAGTGTGTGTATGGTAAGCATGGCCCTAGAGGGTGTGTAAACTGGTACAACACTATGAAGCACCTCCATGCACTTAATTATTCATCATTAATAATCTTTTTTTTTCATACTGTGAGCAAACGAAACACCTTTGAACAAAAAGTGTAAAGTAAAATTTAAATTAAGAGAAAAAAACAAGGCTATATATATATATAAAAAAAAACGTCCGCATACATTTGTAAATAATTTTTCTTTCTAAAAATGTTTAGAAAATTAATTAAAAAGAACCAAAAAGCCGAAAATAAAGTAAAATTTCATTAATTTATATATAAATGTTTTAAGTGTGTTGTGACTTTATAACTCAAACCGAGTTAAATTAAATTAAAGGAAAAATGCACGGAATATGCTAAATCTTCACAAAACAAAAAAAAACAATTTTAAAACTACGTGAAAGATAACTAAGTCCTGGTTCATAAGGTCCAATATCTTCGATATTAATAAAAAAAAAGAACTTGTTTGGAAGGCCTGCCATGGTACGATTGTTCTCATTGTAGTAGCGAAGCTCCCCTAAAATACTCTTTTCATAAATAAAAAATTTCTTTAAAGCTTTTTCAAAAAATTTAAAACAATCTGCAATAGATAATAAAGAAAATTTATTTATAGTTTAAGTTTCTTAAAACCATTTTTTTGTTCTTATAAAAATCATTAGATAACTCTTTCATCAATATTTTTTTCCATTTTATCCAGCATCCTTTTCTTTTTTTTTTTTTTTTTTTGTTCAGCAGATTTACTTGGTAAGGATAGTAAAGTTGGTATAAGTGTAAACCTTTAGAAAAGATTTACCCATATCGATTACTTTTTTTCTAAAGGAAAATACATTCGCAATTTTTTATCATGTTTTACTTTATGTAATTTTTTATTGCAAAAATCAGTGACTGAACTGACTAGAGAAAAAAATTATATTTTCGATATAACAATAGTTTTTGCTTTCCAATCCTCTTTTAGTTTTTTTTTTTATTAATTGCCGGTCTTACATTAGTAATTAAACTATGAACTTATCAATCTAATGTTTCCCAATCTTTTTTTTTTTGTGTAGGTTATAGAAATGTAGTTCAAAAGCAAAGTTTTTAGAATATAGAGGGTCATATCCACGTTTAGAAATTTAATTACCTGTATAACGAATAACCGTCACGCATGTGAATTTATGAAGTTTTTAAAGGTTTTTTCTTTTGAATAAAATTGTCGAATAAGAAGGCAATGATGTTAAAGTGGCAGAAATCAAGATAAATGTAATATACCAAAATATATAACGTTTAAAATCTTGAGTTCTCTAAAATGTCAAATTCAAAAATATCCCTTTGTCACCGCTGGATCTTCCGAAAACAACTTTGATTTTTTTTGTTAGTGACATCGTTTTACATTCTAGCCAACGATATGTTGCACAGTCTATCTCAAAAAATAGCTTCTGAAAATCTTCAATAAACTCATAATTGCCTCGAATTTCGTAAAACACTTTTACAACGTTCAAACTTTTTTTTACGTTTCAGTCCTTTAAAGCTCTGACAGTATTATCTGGCTTAGCATGTTTCTGGCACATACATAACTATTCATATAAATTACATACCTACTTGAAGTGCGCATTTGGCTTTGGGGCAACCTTATAATCCGTTTCATAAGCAGAACATGCAAATGAAAAAAACGAAAGAAAATTGAAAATACAAAAGCAAAAACATACAAAAAAGACAGTGAGTGAATGAATGGCTAAAGAACGGTATTAAGGTCAGAGATTTAAATGTTTAAATACTTTTAATTATTTATGAAAAAATAAAAAAAAATAAAAAAGTATAAAACATTGTATTACCACAATGATGACATAAATTAACACTTGACAAATGTGAATATTAATGTCAAAGAAGTATAATTAGGAGGTTGAAGGTATATCCTACAATAAGTCATAATATAATTGTGGAGTTAAAGGTTGGCCGTTACCAAATCCAAGCCCAAGAAGCCACTCGCAGCATTAAAGTTAGATTTTTAAAGAAAAGACATTTGAAAAATTCTAAATACACAGAATTGTAAAAGATTTTTTTTTTGGAAATATGTATGTGCTTTAATTCAATTAAAATCAATTAAAAATTCAATTAAAAATTTGGAAAGTTGGTAGAATTGTGACTATTCCTACGATAAAATCACCTAAAAGTTGCTCTAACTTTCGTCGCATTAGCATTTTGTCTGTTTGCTCTAAGGACTTTGAGATAATTTTTAAGAAACAGATGTTATCACATTTAAATAGTACTAATGATATTAATCCATATCAGTCGGGATTTAGAACAGGACATCGTACAACAGGCGTATTATTAGATAACAGTGAATCTATTAGGGAGAATATGGACAAGGATCTGGTTAGTATTTTAATTTTTCTAGACTATTGTAAGGCTTTTGATTCTATAAGTCATTCTTTATTGGTTGAGGAAGATTTCTCGTATATTAAAATTTAATTTAAGTGCTTGTAAACTTATTGGCCCATATTCATAGTTAAAATAAAGTATACTTTTAGGAAAGGTTTTCGTAGGTTAGTAGGTTTTACTTTAGAGTCGACTCTAACTCATTAATAGACAATTTAAAATATACTTTTGGCGTTGAAGTCTACTCTAAATTTAAAAGTAGCTAAAGCTGTTGTTAACTCATTTTTCCAAAATTATTTTATTTGGTTTAAGAACACAATACTCTTTATATGATTTTTATACCAAAGTGAACAAAATAAAAGCAAGGTTACTTTTTTTCAAATGTTTGTTTAGAAACTGTATGAAAACATTTATCAAATTACAGTTGACACCCAGTGGAAAGCGGCTAAACTTAAAGTATACTTTATTCTTGACTATGAAAGCAAAAAAGATAATAAGAGCTTTTTATTTTAGAGTATACTTTAGCAAGAGTCGACTTTATGCTATAACTATGAATATGGGCCATTTACTCTTTCTTATCTGAACGTACTCAGTACGTTCAAGTGCAACAGGAGACCTCCGGTATGATCTCAACAAGTCGTGGAGTCCCGCAAGGTTCTATTTTAGGCCCTTTGCAATTTCTTTTGTACATGAATGACTTGTTCAATGAGCTGAATATATTAAGAAGCTACACCTATGCAGATGACATACAATTACTTGCTGGCTTTGATTTTTTTTCTTTGCTAACTTTTGAAAGACATATAAACCATGAACTTCCAAAATTACTTAATTGGTCAACTCGCAATTTTCTTAAATCCCTCGAAGTGTAAACTGATGGTGTTTCCTAAACATCGTATTAGCAATAATATTATGCTTGGTGACAAATTGTTACAACTTGTTAATCATTATAGGATCCATGATATTATATTGGATAGTAAATTAACTTTTGACTTGCAGATTAACTCTGTAATATCACGCATCTCCTGCACGTTGCGAAAATTGTATAGTATTGCTTATTATTCGCCTCTGTCAATAAAGCGTTGTATTGCCTTGTTATTATGCCTGCCATTACTAATATATGAAATTGAAGTTTACTCAGGCACATTTCTCAAGAATATGAACAGTTTGAAGGTATGCTTTAATAAAGTCTTGCGTTACATTTATAGACTTCATATTAACGACCATGTTTCGCATTATTATCAATATAGCTCGTTTATGGAATAATATAATTCCCTATCAGGAGAGGAGATTTTCTAATACAGTTTCAACATTTAAAAGCCTATTTTTAACAAATTTGCAAGGCTTTGATGATTTTGTTTTGTTTAATTAAGATTAAATATAGTTATATATTGATGCTTAAAATTGTTTTTGTAAACTGTTCTTGCCATTTTTCCTGATTTTCCTATACTTTCCCAATCCATCAATGAATGTGTGCAAACTTTAGAATTTTCCCTATAGATAATAAGGTAGCATTAAATTGTTATAATTAGTACAAGTCATATTTTTGTATCGTAGTCTAGCCAATTAGTCCCTATGGGCTTGCGGCATCTTTTATTAAAATAAATAAAAAAAAAACATTCTTTTCAAAACTGAAGCATTTTAAGACTGCAGCAATATTTGCAACAACTAAAATTTAACTAACAACTTTAAAAAATGTTAACAACCTACAACGTTTTGTAGTTGTTATAACTGTCATTGTAATTCTTCTTATTGCTGCTGTTGTTGTTTTGTGTTTAACTACCAGTATTGTGTTATTGTTGTTTTATTAAATCTTTTTTTTGTTTTCGTTGTTGTTGATCTCCCATCAATTGTATTTGTCAAGTTAACTTTGTTTTTTGTTATCGTTTTTATAATACTTTTCTACGATTTCATATTCATCTTTGTAATCCTCCCACTGTTAACAATTTTTAACCTCTCATTCCTGCTGTGGCTACCAGCTATCTATATTTATTTGTGGCCCAAATGGCCCAGGGCAGTTTTTAAATTGTCAATTCAATTCATGTTATTTTCGTTTTATTTTCCTTTGTTTTTGTTGCTTTTTACCTCAAGGCACATTAATATATTCAAAGTGTATATGTATGTGCAGCTTGGACAAAAGGCCGGTTTTGCAAAAAATCAAGAAAAAAATCCTTTCAACCAAATTAATTTGCTTATCATTTATCAGAAAATAGTGGAATGTTGTTAGGAGCATTATTTTTAAGCTTTAAAAGGCCGTTGGCTTATTTTTTTTAATTCAATTTTTTTTAATTCAATTATTAGATTTTATTAAAAGGTATTTAATAGAGGCTTTTAATTAAATATATTTGTGCTAACGTTACTTTTTTAGTGTGAGCCATTTTTGTACTAAAACTGTCTATTATTGCATTTATTTTATGCATTGAGCAGTAATGACTTTGTAAGTCTTTTGGTGGGATTTAATAATTGTTCAAATTTTTAAGGCCCTTCGAAGGAGAGGACGGATGTGCGTAAATATCACGTACCAAAGTGTTTAAGGAAAATCTAAAATATATGGAGTTCGTTAACAAAAGAAGAGTAAAGCGTTTGGGAGTTTTCAAACTGAAATTTCCTAATTACATATGTAGTTAAAATTATCAAAATTATATGTTTTGTTAAAAAATAAGAAAATAATTTTCTGAATAAATAAATAAATAATTAAACTAGTAAACAAAAAAAAAAAAAACGCAATAATTTTGCGTTTTCAAGAACGGTGTGAATAACAATATATAGTTCCAGCTTAAACTACCAAATTTTAAGCTAAAACTAGTTTTGAGGTGAATAAAATTTTCAGATAAAGCTAGTGCTTTTTTGTTGCCTAGTTCAGACTAGTTTATCCAGTGTCTGTTTAAAATATGTGTGAATAAAAACTAGCAAGTACTTAAAATTACTAGTTTCAACTTGAATTTGTGTAAGCATGTTATTGAGGTGCTGGAAATACATTTATTCGTCAAAAATTGCATTGTCGTTTGTTAAGCCCTTCACCGTAGGTGGAAAAAGGGTATATCTAAGTTTATCATTCCATCTGTAATTTCTACAATATCAATTTCCGACCCCATAAAGTGAATACATTCTGAGTTCTTATGCATAGCGGATTCTATTGAGCACTATCCGTCTGTCCGTTCGTCTTAGAGTTGAAATCAACTTAGCCAAGGCACTAGATCAGCTAAAGAAAATCTTAATACGACAATCGATCAGACATAGTTTCGAAAATTTTGCTTTTAAAAATCAGCATAATCCATTTCTTTCGAGACAGCGGGCATAACACCAGTCCTTTTTTTTTTGCCATATCATTTGGAACAAATTTAGTTAAGTGAAGTAATTCCAATCAAAAAATATATGGGGCGATAGAGAATTGAAAAATAAGAAAAACACATCACGTAAAGAAATTGGCGCTCGCCCATATTTTCCGAGTTAAATATAATTTTATGCTTTTGGACCATATCAAAAATATTTGCACTATTTTTGCCACCCATCGTGATAATAAATAATCAAAACAAACTAATAGTGTTATCAAAATATTTAACTACAAGTTTTGCTTAGAATTTATAAGAAAAAATGTTTTTTTTTAACAGAGGCAACACTCAAATAGGCCGACTTCCTAAACGCAAGTTGCAATGCATATTTACAATGCATACACTTTGTAAATGCATATGTCAACTTTCTGACAACGTACAATGTTCCTGAACGTTTGGCAACTCACTTTAATGAGTAACAGAAGTCAAAATCACGCATCATTTTTATTTTGTATGCAAACATTTGAGCTGCAATGGCTAAGTGATTTCTTGTTTATTTTTAAAATGAAATAAGAATAAAAAATGTCATCATCCATTAATTCAATGAATTCTTCAAAAAATATTTATTTTGGATCACTTGTTCCCGGGATTTTTATTGTCCTTAACAAAGTTGCTCATTCTTTCTTTTTTTCTTTTTAATGGGGATCTATAGCAAATCAATATTTTTTTGAAGATTTGACCTGAGATAATTCCTCAGCACTTGCCAACAAAATGAATAAATAATTTTGTGTAACCTCTATTTTTCAAAAAAAAAAAAGTATTCAATTTTATACCATGTTTTTGACATTTGTTTTATGTATGAGTTGCATAGCGACATTCCTAAATGCCGACGTTCAAAAAGCTAAAAATGTCTCTGCAACGCAAGTTTGCACTTAAGACATGTTTAGCATTGCATACGCATTTTTTTAAATTATGCATTGCAACAGGCGTTTAGGAAGTCGGCCATATTTTTATTTTCCAGTATAAGCTATCTCTTTTCAGTACAAGCTACCTAGTAGTAGCAAAGATTTATTCACACTTTTTGTAATTTATACTTTTCAGCCTGGCTAGTACTGAATAGTTTAAGCTAGTGCTAGTACTAGGTACTATGTAGTATAAAATACATTTTTATTCACTCTACCCATTTCCCATTTCATTGTAGTTTTATTTTTAGTTTACTTTTTGATTTTTCAAATTTTTGTTAAAAAAGAACTTTGAGACTTTTCGATAATATTTAAATTTTTTAGCCAACTTTATAGCAACTTTAAACACAGGTGGAAAATTATATATATAAAAGTTTTTCATTCCGCTTGTAATTTCTACAATATCCATTTCCGATCCCATAAAGTGTATATATTCTGAGTTCTTATGCAAAGCAAAGTCGATTGAACGATGTCCGTTTGTCGGTCAGTCAGTCCGTCTTTGTGTTGAAATCAAATTTGCGAAGGCACTAGATGACCTAGAAAAAATCGAAACACGTCAATCGATCAGATATATGTAGTTTCGAAAATTCTGCTATTGAAAATCAGCAAGATCGATTCATGTTTCCGAGATAGCGGGTAAAACATCACTACTAACTCGAATTATTCCATATCTTTTTTTTCAACTTTAGCTTGTATTCCTGCAGCTGGTTGTTACTTATGAAAATATATCTGTGAGCTTTCACCTGATATAGCAACCTTTTCATTTACTAAGCAAAACATAGAATTTTTTAAGAAAATGGCTTTTTTTAAACAATAAAATTTTACGGTAGGAAAGTATATCTTATTCCGTTTTTCATTTAAACTATTCAAAGTGAAATCTGCACTATAATAACTATGGATAACGTGATTATACATATATGATGAAAGGTTTATAAAATTTGGCATTGCCGAATGAAGCATCCTTACTTGTTTGTGAATTTTTTTAATTCTTTATGATTTTTTGGAATCTTGAATTTTTGATTTTCATGACAATAAAGTAATATAAGTTAATTCACATGAAAAGACGACAAAGCTGCAAAATAGACGAAGAAGCTTTTTCTTAATTTAATATTTAAGCAAATAAGCGAAATAAATCTTTCGGTATTAAAAAGATAGGAAATGGACTCAAGAGCATCACACGTATGGCTTAACATATGTAATTCAATGAAAATGACATCTGTAACAAAGGTTTAGCATAACTCTTTTCAAGTGCCTTACAAGAAAATACGTTTACTAAAATTGCAATCAGCTGTTCAACTAGAACGTCAACTTGCTTCACATTTCGTAAGAAAATTTCCACTAAATGGATTTCAATTTTAAAAGTATGAATATGTAAATAAAAAATATGAAAGGCAAAACTGAAATGTGTAACTCCCATTAAAGGTCGTAACCAAAGTATATCTATAACAAGTACATGCAGGAGTTCAGCTGATAGTTTTATGTATGTGCGTGTTTATCAGTTTTTGTGTCAAAATTTGTTTAAATATTTTTTTAATTTTTATTTTGGTCTTGTTTGTTCACGGTTTTTTTTTTAATTTTTATTGTTTTATCAGGGATGGTAAACGAAAACTAGAAATACAGTTTTTCAGCTCAAGTTGCAGTAAACATCCTTTTATTGAATTCTTGTTTAAATATACATATATATTGTCGTTAAAAGGCAATTCTCTTATTTTTTTTAATATTTGAGTAAAATTCATATTAATTTTTTAGTTAGAAAAATGATAAAATGTTACCCACTTGCAATCTCTGAACTGTTTTAATATTAGTTGTTTTTTCTATTACGTTGGGTTTTCTTGATGATTTCTAAAATGTTGGCTGCTACTGTTTTATGGGGTGTGAATTGTTTGCAAAATTTATTTTCTTTACTAAGACTTTTGACCTGACCGAATTAGCAGACTCACAAAACAACTAGTTCTCAAAATTAAGGATTTAAATTTCTTATTAAAGGAACTAAATACCATTTTACCTGAAACTACAACAGAAAATATTTGCCGTATTCACAAGCTCTGCTAAGGTGTAGGTAGTATTGCATACTACCTTTTGTTTACTTCTTTGTGAACAACCATTGTATCAGTGTGCCATTGTACATTGTACTTCATACGTCAAAAAGTAAATAAGAAGAAGAAAAGTGCTATTCATCATTTGTTATTTAGAAGCCAATTGGGGGAGAAAACAGAAAAAAGTAAATTAATAAATTTTTTGTGTGAGGATGAAATTCAAGACATTTTTAGGATGAACCTAATGTACTACGCATTGACTTGCAGCTTAAAATTGTACTTTACTGCTTGGGATCTTCAGGAAATGGTGCTTGTGTTCGTAAGGTAGCATCTCTTTTTGGTATAGGTACCATACAAAATATTAGAAATCGAGTCATTAAAGCAATATTAAATCCTAAAGAACAGTTTTTATATTGGCAACTTTCAACTTCAACTTTCTAATAAATCAGTCAAATCAATAAATTAAATAAATAAAACTAATAAAAATATCTTTTAATTCAATTTAATTTAATATAATTCACACATGAACACAAAAATAATAATTCATTTAAACATAAAACATTTAAACAAATACAACGTTTGAAAAACATACGAAAAAAAGTACTAAGTGTTGTATCGCATGTTTGCATGAAAATTACCAACAACACAGCTAGCACCGATGTATTTTGTTAGCACTTAGCACGTACTAGGGGGCTTGTGAATAGGGCAATTATATTTTAAACCCGTATTTTTTTAAATTTGTCATACCCTTAAAAAATGTAAAATACAACCACCGGCTATAAACAAGTTTCCTTTCTGTGTAAGTCTAAAATTTCTTTAAGATGTTAAGATACATATACACAGATATGTTAGTGTATCGGCAAAGGACAAACGTTTTTAATAAGATTGTTATTTAAAGATAGAAAAAAAATATTCAAACAGAACAGAAATATTTAAAAAAATTTTTCAGTACAATATCTAAAGATAAAACACATGCTAACTGTCGTGTTGTTAAATATATTTTAATTTTTGGCGGAAAATATCTAAGAATTTTTTTTTATAATTTTTATCAAGAATATTTTAAGCATTATAAAACTTTTGGATTAATTGCGGATGTTTCTTTAAAGTTTTGTGAATACTATCTGCATCCTTAGAAGCTTAAAGAGGAATTTTAAAAATTATTGATTTATTATTGTTTCATCTGGCCGAAATCTAAAATAAAAATATCACGTGCGACATCAACCGAAGTGGTAGCGAATACGCAGTGAAGAAAAACTTACAAAATGAGAAAAAAAAAACCTAAAATATAAATGAGCCGCATTAATATTCTTTACTATTATCATGTAGCTGAACAACTATAAAATTTTGTGCCCCCATATCAATATAGACAGTTCAGCAGAACACATACAAAGTGAAAAAATATAATCGTGTTTTAAAAATTCATAATATGTAAAGCACTGAGATTTCGTACTTTCTTATTAATATGGATCACGAAATAATGTATGGATTGGAGAACGTGCTACCTCCCATACAAAGTGAAAAATTGTTGTCGTTTGCCTAGGGAACTGTGAGTGGAAGGGTCTTAAAATTTCTTTCAATTAACTTCCATGATAGTGTGCATAAGAATCGTTATTAGATTTTATATAAGAAATTTTATTGTTAGTTCAATTACATTGCAGATTCAATAGATAATTTTTACAAAAAAAATATTTTTGTGTTACAGAGGATAGAACAAGTTTCTTGTGATTATACTAAAACCATGTTTACTCTGCTTGTCAAGGTAAAAATGGAAAATTTTTTTGTAATTCTCTTTTTTTTTTGTGACTTCTAATATAAGAGTGTTTTTTGTATATTTATGACACAAAGCAAGTCCTGCCAAAAAAGCCTGCTTTCCCAATGAGCTCTCTCTAACAGTTTACGATATTTAAAGTTTGTAATAAATATTTTATTACTTTTTCAACCAGACAAACTACTTTCGAAAAATAAAAAGATAAATTAAAAATATTTAGTTTGAAACATGTTCTAAAAAAAGTGAAATAAGCAAAATAAAATAACGCTAACTAATTCTATTTTTATACCCTTCACCACAAAAAGTGGAAAAATGGGTACATCTAAGTTTTTCATTCCGTTTGTAATTTCTACAATATACATTCCCGACTCCATAAAGTATATATATTCTGAGTTCTTATGCAAAGCGATGTCGATTAAGCGATGTCCGTCTGTCCATCCGTGTTAATGTTGAATTAAGTTTGCCATGGCCCTAGATCAGCTAGAGAAAATTTAAAAAGGTTCGAACATAGTTTCGACAATGTTGCTAGGATTGTCCTTGTCCTTTGAAGAAGCGGGCAAAACGCCACGCTTGCGTCTAATTTTTCCATATCATTTGGAACAATAAAGTAACACCAATCAAAAAAAAAAATATATAAGGGGATAGAGAATTAAAAAACAAGAAAAAAACATCAAGTAAATAAATTGTCGCTCGCCTATATTTTCTGAGTGATGGGCCCTTGAAGTCTTCATAGAACAGTACGATTGTGCACCATATTTTGATATCAGTATGGGTATCATTTAAACGCTTATAAAGAGATCTTTAAGGAAATACTGAAGTTTTTTTTAAAATGATTAACCCATTAAGAGCCAACCACATTTTTATGTTAAACTATATATAGTATTTAATTTTTCTTTCTAGGTTTTTAAATCCCTGTCACCTTAATATTTGTTTTTTTGATTGGAATTACTTCACTAAACTAGATTTACATAATGGGTGAAGGATACATAAGATTCGGCAAAGCCGAATTTTGCACTCTTAATTGTTTATTTTTCTTTATTATTTATGGCACTTCGCCTAATGTATAAAATGTTTTCATAATTTGTTCGTTATTAAAAAGAAAGTAAACTTTTAAACACATGGATACCTTTTATTTCTCAGTGGAAGTTTCAATCAAATTAGTCTACCCTATTTCGGTTATTTATTATTTGTTTATTTTTTATATAAATTGTAAGTGATTTTTTCTGATGAAAAAAATTAACATTGAGAGCCCAGATGGGTTTAGCAGCTATTGATGAGATCTGCGAAGGGAACAACTGTGTTTTTCAAAACGAGACTTCGTCGGGTCCTTGATGATTTGGGAAATTAGCATAATGCTTGATTTGGCACTTTCCAGTTCCCCAAAAGAACTCGTCAGTATACACTAACACTTAAGAGAACAAATTAATTTCGTTTTTAGAGGGTATCAGTAGCAAAAGATAAATTTTTTAAAAGGATAACGCTTCAGTACATAAAATTTTCCTAAGATTACAATTGTAAACTGAAACTGTTGTGAATAAACAAATAATTTTTGTTACAGAACTTGTATTTTTCTTGATTCTATTGATATAAAGTCTTTATAAAATCCAGACATTAACTGATTTAAGGATAAGGCTATAGTTATGAGCACATTACACAATAGTGCATTACACAAATTTTACCTCCCTTTTCGTTACATATAAAATTTAAGTTAGAACAGTTGGCATTTTTCATGATGACTTTAGTTATCTTTTACAGGTTTTCATACATCACAGAAATTAAGAGAAAATCGAGATATTAGGTTTTTCAATATACTTGCATATTTTAAAATATAGATTTTTTATGATTTTTGATGATTTTTGTAATGTACATATATTTCTCCTTTCAGTCAACATGGTTATATGTTAAAAAGTCAAAATTTTGGAGCTAAAAAAGTTCACAATTATATTTTAAAATATGACCAAGATATAAAACTAGTCTCAATATCAATTCTAAATAAAAAAAATTGTCACAAACGTAAAACCCTTGCCTTATAATGCTACTCATTTTAAGTAAATTACAATTTAATTATACTCTATCAAAAGCTAAAATCGTTAATACCTTCTAGTCATGTAATCAAGCCAATCATCCACGTAAGAAGTTATAAGTTTTACGTGTTTATTCTCCCACAAATGTTCGAAATTTTTTCTTTTAAATTATTAAAGATAATTGCTTTCAGTCTATTTAAGGCTTTTTAATAATAATACCCTTTTATTGACTGAAGGACTTAGATACAAAAAATTATATATAAAATAAAAACTTAAAAACAAAGAACTATTAATTTAAATAAAATATTACATTTTCAACCTTATCCCTAAATACACAAAAAAAAAACAAATACAAATATTAATCAAAAACACACACAGGAATAATTAGTTTTTACATAAAATGCATATAAAATTATACGTTTGTGTATAAATTTAAAAAAAATTAATTGCCTTTAACGCGTTTTGTGGATATGTAAAAAGATTTAAATAAAAAATTTCTTTAATTAAATTGTAAATTATTATACAATTAGGTTAAAAAAAAAACAATGGTGCGTATTGGTTGCCATAATCAGGGATAGAAACATTGTTTTAATCCCCACTTTGTTTTGTATTAGGTTGATAAAATCCAGGTGTGTAAAATTTAACCTTGCCTTTTACTTGGGTGATGGAAATATATCTAGTGTGCAACATTGAAATATGGAAAATTAATAAAACCACGTTTTTAATTGAATAAAAAATACTCTGTTTTAATTGAGACGTTCTGTATTGGGCCGAATTAATGCGAATTTATATTTCTTTAAACCACCACAGATATTTTTTGTTGAAAAGCCAGGCCTTTAAATTGGATTCTTAGTATATGCTTCTGTTGGAGGCAGCCATTTTTTTTTTTATTTTTAAACCTCGTATTTATTCACTATCCTCCTCAGCAGATACATCATAATCAAGTTAAATTGTTTTTCTCGGTCGAATACTTCTTTATGTACAAAAAAAGATTTTTGAGTTTTTTATTGTTTTTTGTTTTTTTTTTTGTTTTATTGATTGAATGAAATTCTCATTTAATCAATTTGGCTTTTGATATAAGAAACTTAAGTTTTCTATAAAAATATTTGAGTAGAATCCACTGATGAGCTATACTAGCAGTAACGAAATGTCCATATGATATACTTTCCCCGCAGTAATATATTTCAGTTTTTAGTTTTAAATAAAAATATTTCATGAAAATATTATGCAAGAATGACCAAATCGATTTATTCCAAACGGAAATACGTAGCCAACTAAAACGCTATGTAAAACGTTTACCACAACCTCCTATACTCAGAGCACATCATAAAATTCATAAAGAAAATATAGCAATCAGATCCGTAGTAAATTACAAACCGGCACCTGCATATTAAAAAAGATAATAAATTTGCACAGCACATACATGTTCCAGAATACACAAGACCTCATCAACAAACTTAAGGACATTAATCAACGTAAACACGAGACTCGTCAATACATCAATACTCAAGCACGAAACTTTTACTGTCCTACGTGATATATTTTTTAACTTATTTGACAGTCAAATATTAACCTAATAATAGATATTGCAAAAACGATATGAAAACAAAACTACTTTATATTTAACACCCTGTAGATGGACTCGGCATTTGAAACCCAACATCTACAATTTTCACAGAGATCTTCATGCAGAATTTAGAACAACTACACGTTAAAAACTGATGGGAAAACATAAAAATTAGTCATTAATGCGTAGACAACATAATTAGGGTTACAATCGCCTACCATCGACAAGCTACTTAGACAAAACACCACCAAAAACAGGAAGAAATAAGGTTTACATACAGCATTAAAATGAGCAATACTCTATGAAACTATCTTAAGACATCAACAGAAACAACCGATAAATTTAGTACCAGCAGGGTATACAGACTTACTTGCACCTGCAACCAAACATATATAGGACAAACTGGACGAACATTAAAACCAAGGTTCACAAAACACAAACAATTATACAAACGCAAAAGGGAAGACTCCAACTTCGCAATACACCTTAACATACATGGACGCGAACCAAGGGAAATAGATGAATGTATGACAGTATTACACCCAAGTAAAAAACGACAAAGACTAGACATTCTTGATAACATGGAAGAAGTAAGCAGAACCTTTCACATATTTTTTACACAGCTAAAATTATTAAAACACTTACATACACTTACCTATCCAATAAAAAAAGACGGAAATATTAAACTTAATACCTCCAATTAATACGAAAGATATCAAACATTCTACCATTATGCAAGTTAGTTATTTTATTTATTTATTTATTCAATATAGATTGTAAACCCTTAAGGTCAAATTAATCCAGTTAAAGTTTGTGGCAAACACATCAAAAAATTTTAAATTAAAATAAAATCTCCAATTGCATATATGTTGAAAAATATTTAAAAAGCAAAGGAAAGAAGATTATTACAATGAAATTTAATGTGGTGCTGTTGCACCTAATTACACACGATCAATTATTAATAATTTTCTTTAAATAATTTTTTAAGCATTGAGACGGAATTTGAAATCTTTCGTTGATCACAGGGTACGAAAGAATTCCACAACCTTGAAATCCTGACGACAAGTGATCAAGTCTTTATAAGAGAAACGTGTCGAGGTACAATTTATACATTAGTCCTTATAGGGAGGCCAAAAATAAATCTATTCATAAAATACTCAGACTTTCCATATTTTACAACCATATACAATTGAAGCATCAGTCTTATATTAATGAAGCTCTTAAAGTCAATAGTGAACGAAGTCATATGCGTATGTGATCTATACTTTAGTCCAAAGATGTAGCTAGCTATTCTCTTGAAGCACTTTAAATTTAAATAGACAGTATCCTAACGGACAAAATTACCTGAACCCACCAAAAACACCTAACACTATCTCTTCAGTATTAATATAAACGTGGCTTAAAAATGATTTCTTCACATCGAAAGCGCTCTCCAAATGCATCAGACAAACAGCCAGTGACGACAGTTTTCACCGAAAGATATGAGCAAACCTAATTAACTTAACACCAATTAAAAAAGTAATAATAATTAAATAGAAATTTTTATTTCAAAGTACTTAATAGAAATAAAACCACATAATCTGGAGTGCTAATTCTTAACTGCACCAACGACGTCTCGAATTACAAGTTAATTACCTGGAGTATCATATGGTAATATCATACTCGTGTAGTTCAAAGTGACGGTCAACCTATTAAATACACCAATTTAGACGAATGTCGATGCCATTAAAAATAATTTTGCTCACAACAGTCACTTCTTACTGTTTCTACAGTTGATGAAGTCGAATGAATAATGCGACCCAAATTTGTATGAAATTTGCGAAAAGTAGCTCCAGAGTGCCTAATCTAAGTCTTTTTAGCAAGTTCTAATTTTAAGTGAATTTTCGTACTTTAAAAATTTCTGCTTTCCGGTCCTGGGCATTGACCAGCCGTCTACAAATAATTACATCACAATAAATAAATGCTTTTTAATCAACAACTATTTTATTTAAGACATACACATGTCAACTTTCCCACATTGTATTCATGTCTAGTGTGAAAAACAGTGTTGCCAATTAGGCAGCAAAGAAATGTGTTTTGAGTAAAAGAATTGACCTAAATGTACATTTTTTAAAATTTCAATGCGATTGCGATTATAATTGTGTACCGTAGATGGTAGTCCCAAGTAAGTTTTTGAAGTTTTCTTAATATTGAAATACCAACAAGAACAATACACACAGTGATTTCAGTACGTTTGCTAAAAAAAAAAATGTAATACTTTTTAAGAACTTGAAAGAAAATTGCAACATAGAGAAAGAAATTTAGGTTTTCGTTAATATTGTGCAAAAATAAAAACTTTCGAATTGGCAATTAAGAGAACACACGTTGTTCGGAACAGCAAACGGCTGTGTATGTAGCTATGCACTATTACAATGATTTTTGTTTATGTCAAGTTGTTAGTTTGAGATAGTTCAATACAGTTCTTAAAAGACGCGACTTCTTTTTGTTTTAAGCAAAGTGAAAAAATTTGTGGCAACTCTGCTCACATATGTAAAATAGCACTAAAAACAGTGAACACGTGAACAAAGTGGGAGGCAAAATCTTTTTTGTGCAGCAGTGTGAGCGTATGGATCAATGTCAATATGTTTTTGTAATTTTGTTCGTGTTGGCGTTTATGTGGGGTAAAGGAACTAATGCCACAGGCAAAAAAGAAAAAAAAAAAAGATAAAACAATTTAGATTACAATCTATTTCTATGTAAATTACATGGCTAATACTCGCACATGTTTAATGCTGGTATTCATTCATATTGTTTTTTTAATGATTTGATTTGAATGCATAACATGCATGCATGACGTCGCACATACTGATTAAATCATTATGTACTGATGCGTAAACAGCCATATTAAGTGATAAACATTAAAATACTACTTAACAAACACGGTCCAGGATGGTGGCATATATGTTAACCCTTAACGGAGCAATGCTGCCAAACTTAACCTAAAAATTATCAAATGCATTTTAAAAAAATATTTAAATTTACAAAAATATTTTTTATGTAAATGTAAATTATTTGGAATCTTTTTTATATCCTTCACCACAAAAAGTGGAAAAGGGGTATATACGTGTGTAATTTCTACAATATCCATTTCCCACCCCATAAAGTATATATATTCTGACGTCTTATGCATAGCGAAGTCGATCGAGCGATGTCTGTCAGTCCGTCTGTCCGTCCGTGTTAGTGTTGAAAAAATTGGCGCTCAACCGTATTTTCTGAGTAACAGGGCGCTGAAATTTTCAGAATTGTGATAAAGTAAAAATATGTAGGTACAACAAAAAATAAACTAAAAACTAGAATAGTTGGACATAAGTCTAAACAAAAATACAGGAACGTTAAAATCCACACGAAAACTGCATTATCTTCCCATTGGACCAAATTGAATCATTATCGCAATTTTGAAGATACATCAGTTTTAAATGTAGAAAATAATTATAAACGTCAGTATATTTTAGAGATGTTACAAATAATTAAAGTTTTATCAACAAAAAGAATAAAATTTAAAGCTGATACTGATACGAGTAATGTTGCGTAATGTTATAAAATTTTTTTTTTCAATTTAAAGTTTACGTTTGAAAAAACACATCATCAATAATTTTATTTCCTGCTTCCTGAAGATGTCACACAACGGTGTGGCGAAATATCGAAAATTGAAGAAGTAGAAAATAAAATTAATTATAAAGGTCAAATAAACTAAAATATTTAAAAAAATACGAAAAAACATCAAGTGAAAAAATTTGAGCTCGACCATATTTTCCGAATTACGGGCTCTGAAATTTTCAAATTTTTTAAAATATCATTTTAAAGGTTTTGAAGAGATTTTAAGGAAATACTTTTTTTTTAATTGCTTAACCCATTAGAACCGGTGACATTTTTATGTTAAATTAAACATATGTAGTACTTAATTTTCTTTTTTATTTTTTAATTCTCTGTCGCCCCAATAAAACTAGATTTAAATATGTGGAGAAGGTATATAAGATTCGGCATAGCCGAATATAGCACTCTTACTTGTTTTAAAGCTCTTTTTATGTTGCAGTGATATACGTTATATTAAACAAAACAAAAGCAACTTTAATATCCCCTCAAAATTCAAGCCATGAAAAATTTCATAGTGTAAATTAGCGCTTAATCTACATTAATTTTGTATGATTTCTTCAAACATAAATATTTCATAATTTTTTATTTAAAACTACAAAATGAAATAACTAATGCAAGGAAAGCATATCCATGTAGCCATTTCCCTACTACCCAGTAGACTAAAAAATATTTTTTCTATTATTGTTATACAACCGGTTTTCTTGATATAAAAGTATTTTTTGTGTAACTTTGCATTAACAAAATTTACCTTGTGTTCTTCTCAGTGACTCAAGTGCTTATAATGAAAAATTCTGTAATTTGCAAAACAAAAATAAAAAAAAGAAACGAAACTTTTCTGGAATTAGGCTATTTTTGCTGCCCTAAAGGACGTAAGAGAAAAACATATGGAATGAAATTTGACAAATAAAATTACCATCAAACTCCAAAGCCGACTACTTTAAATTTTTTTAATCATAACAGTTGGTCAAAAAGTTTTTCATAAATCGTGAGCACAACGCTTAAGTTAGCCAGTCATCTTTGCCAGCGTTTGAATGGTCGTTATAAACAAATTTCAGTCCGATTAAGTTGTATATCCGTGCACAATATTTTTTTAATTTTGTTAAAAAATGATATCACCACCTATTTAATGAGTACTCTGAAAAAAGGCTCATAAAAGAAACCACCTACAGAGCTTTTTCGAAACACTCCTCAAAATGGTGCACGCTATGACTTATAAGTGCCACTTATTTATGTAAACCTTAGAAGCACTATTTATTATGCCTCAGATAAAACTCCTAATAATTAGTAATTAATGAGTTTAATGGATTATGGAGTTTTTTTTTTTAACAAAATACTAGTGCTTTTGATTTGCGGTCAAAATACAACTGTAATTGAGTTTAAGAAAATTCGGCAATTAGCAAAGCAAAAACTCACAGGCGAAATTGCATGCCCATACTCCTAGGAAGAAACTTCTAAAAAGATGTGTGTGTAATTCGTGGGTATTGCTTCCATCAAAGGAGGAAATTTAAAAAAATACACAAGAAATGAGGTTCTAATATTTATAAATATTTTGTTTTACTGCACGAAGTGTAAAATAGTTTCAGGCTGTAAAACATGTAAACATTTTTTTGATTTAGTTTGTTGAACAAAAAAATTTCTTTCATATTTTTTAAGGAATATTTATTCACATTCTTTCCATAAATAAAATAAAAAAAAACTTTTTTTTTAATAAAATTGTAGAGATTATAATGCACACAAACTTTAGACGGATTAAAATTATTCATTCCGTCATAATAATAAAATATTTTCACTTGTAGTTAATTTCAATACTTAAATTTTTTAAAAAGAATAAGTTTCTTTCATAAGGGAGTGGCTACACTCGTAATTGTCTCTTTTCTAATAAATTTAATATAAGTACGTATGTGTGTATGAACATATGTATGTATATATGTATGCATGTATTATATTATTAAATTTAAAAAGTTAGAGGTGGATTGGGTTTTGTTTGCCGGCTTGCGATTCAAATTAAAATTATTTAATTAATAGAGACGATTTTTAATTTTTTTAAATTTATAAAGGTGTAGAAAATTGATTTATAAATTTTGTAACTTTCAAAACTTTTCGAAAATTCCATTGTTTGTCTTGTGATAGAAAAAAATTGCTTTTTATTCTAACGAGATTTTCTGTGCTCATACTCTAACCACCTAAGTCTTACAAAATTTTTGTATATTTTTAGAAAATAATTTAAACTATTATGAGCAAAAAGATTTAGTTTCTGCTTTTCATTGTATTTTCCTATTCTTTTGAAACAGCATAAAACACATTTAAATTTTTTTTTTTTTATTTTCATTTACCTAAAACTAACAAAAAGTGTCACATAATGCACAATGGTGCAGAATCAAAATATTTTGGAAATCTGAAAATATAAGTAGTCAATGAAAATCAACGCATAATACAATCTGCTCATAAGCTTTACGTGTGTCGTAGGGATCATAGAACACCTTCAAAAATTATGGGCAGTATACGTATTGTTTTTTTAGATTCCAGTCTGGGGATCTCAGAGCATATTAATAAATTTAAAAATTTCCCCCATAAAATTGGTCAAATCGACAGATGTCCAGCTCCATCAATGGCGATTTTTCACAAATTTTTACTTAAACTCATGCTCATAAAGTGCGCTTACACAAGAATATAAAACTTTTATATGCTGCTTGAATTATTATTTTTCTTAATAAAAAAACTTTAGAAATTTTAAATTAATAAATCTTTAGTTTTGTACTCAGAGAACATATTGAAAGCTTTCTATTTAGAAAATTATTTGCTAACTACTTGAAGAAAAAATTATGAATGTTTTTGCTTAACCCTTTCGGGACTACTGGGATAATACGTCCCAGCAATTTTCAAACTGTCTTTTTTCTTTATTTTCAACGCAATCGCCAGGGAGGTAGAACTCCCAAACGTCCAAAAACGGATAGCATCAATATTGGAGACCACTTGCCAGTAGAGCAAGAGAAGCGTTGTCGCTGTGTCCGCTGTTCTTCACTTGGCATAGAAAAGCGAACAAAGATGATATGCTCAGATTCTAACAACGCCTTATGTTACAAGTGTTTTGGGCCATTCCACAAATAAATACCTAATTGCATTCCTAAAATGTTAAAAATAAATGTAAACTTTTATCTTAATCGAATAATATTTATATTTTAGTTATCTTTTTAATTTCGAATCGCTCTTCGAGAACACTGATTGGGATTTTATGCCCCATAAAAATACTTCTTGGGATTATATGTCCCAGGATAAAAGGACAATTTAAAATTTTTGAGTATGGAGAACATAATACTTTTATCATACCTTTTAGAATATGTAAAAAATTTTGCCATACATAATTTGGTTTGCAAATTAAAACTCCGTCCCGAAAGGGTTAAACTTTGATCGTTTTTTTTTACTTTATGGTTTGGACAAGCATCTTTAGTTTATTTAAAATATTTATGAGAAGTTTCCTGAAGTGCTAAGTGAGCGGTAGCTAAATGGCCACCGACGTGCTTTCACCACAGGTATTTTAATAATTTAGTTGGGATAGTAGCACGATATTTTTAAACTTTAAAAAATAATAAAATTGTTGTAAAAACCTACTTATTATTAAAAAAACAGAATTTGGTTAGCGAAAAATTAAATAATTTAAATTTTTAATTGATGCAAAAATATCCTTGATTTAATTTTAAAATATTTAAATTCTACCCCAATGCGTAGTGGAACACTTGTCTAAAAAAATTAAGTAAATGTGTAATTTTTAGAACAAAATTATATTTAAAACAAAATTTAGTCTGGAACTAAATTTTATTCAAAATATTTTGTAACTACAAGCGAGGCCGATTTTAGTTTTAAATTTACACCGGTTTTAAATTTATTGTCCTTACAGGATCATAAGTAAACAAAACCTTAAACGAATACAGGGAATTCTAATTTTTTCACAGAAGTTTTAAAACTTATATACGAATTATTTTTGGGTTTTATAAAAATATCTACATATGTATATCGCACACCTAGTTCAAAAGGTACATAACTCCAAAATTTAACTTTTCAGAAATCAAAAAAAAAAGGTTTTGCACTGAATAAAAATGGTTAAAAACAAAAACTCTGGACTACTTAGTAGAAAATTCATACCGATTAGGATATAAAAAGCTCTTTTTATTTGTTTAATATTTCACTTAAATTGGTTCAGTATTTAGGATTGATATGCTGCCACTACACATGCAAAAAAAAATATACATAACATGGAATTGTACATAGAATTTGCAAGGAAAAAAATGTACAATAATAAAATTGGTAGGTTTAGATTTGCAGTCAGCAGTAACCAGGAAACTTCGGGTAAATTCTACTTGATTATCTTATAAATAAAATCCACATAGCTCACGATAAAGTGTACTAACTAGATATTTATCGATAAAGCTTTAAAAAGTTTTTGAATTCCACTTCCATTTTAATTTAAACGTCAATTTTTGCGATTGAGTTTAGAGGCACCAAGCCAAGCCAAATCTGAATATAAATAATCTGTATATCATTTTTTATATGGAATTAAGATTACCGGCGAAAATGAATGATATTATAATTAATTCACCTTGGGACCAAACTGTCGGTTGACAAGAAAACTGGAATAAATAAATAATTGTTGCCAGCTGTTATTAAATTATTGAACATGTTATTTAAGTTGCCTGATTTTAAAAATTATAAGATACAATTTCAATAATTTTATGCATCAGACAAGGTCTTAATTAAATCAGAACCTTCTTCTTTAATAAGCAACACATTTATGTCCCAATTTGTCCAATTCCCCACTGTGCATAAATCATAGGTAGACCCAAAATCATAACCATTCTGTCTGTTAAATACGTACGTGTGATCCATAAATAAATACCTTTATATTTGAAGTGAATTTTGTACGACCGTTATAATTGGCAGACATGCGAAACATTTTAAAATATCAACAAAAATTGTCTCAAATTTCACAAAAGAAAAAAAAAATTAAATTAAATTTATCTATTTGTTAAGTCACTCGTATTGAATTTCAATTTTATCGCATTTAATAAAATTGGAAAAGATATGTAAGCAATTTTTAAACTACCCCCCGCTATAATGAGTGAGGTATTCATTTTGTTCGCTCGTTGGCTGACTGCTGTTATAACTTTAATGTGTCATGAATAATTCCTCACATGAAAAGCTATTAACATTGAATGTATGTAAAGAAATCATTATGAAAAATATTTCTTCATGTGTAAATTATTATATTGAAAACAGAAAATGCCAAGCAACATTTTTTAATAGTCTTTTTTTTTTTTTTTGTTAAAATGCAACGATTTTTTTTTTCATTTGGGCGATAAGAAGAGGTAACATGATGTCGTTGGTTTTAAACTGAACACAAGTGCTATATAGATGAGACGTTCAGGGTGTAATGTGTATTTTTAGTATGACAGAGCTGTAGCAAATAACCTCATCAAATTGAATTTAATACGCACCAAATGACTTTCATCAAAACTGTTGTCGCTGTTATTTAATACGCTCACGTTGCTTGTAATGTTTCTTGTACATACTTTTATTTATTAAATTTCATTTTAGTCTAAATTCTACTGACAATGACTGTAATTAAAATCCGTATTTTATGATTTTCTTTATTTCATTTAGTCAACATCTTGCAAGTAAAACGCTAGCCAGTCAACCAACCTGCCCGACTTTACTGTCAAAACTACATAATTGTATTAAAGAAAATGTATGTTGTTGTGTTCGTCAATGCCGTTAAACCTAGAGTCACTATTTTGAAACAATCTACACTAAGAGTTACTTTTATGTGTTTTAGAGGTCAGCGATTACAGGGATAAAGTTTTTGAATTAAAAATACAACAAGAAAATGAAAAGGCAAAGTATTTGTATGTTAAACAGAAATTACTGTCTTTTGTTCCCAAATTTGTTGACTCAAAAATGCAAGTTTCAAATCAAAATATATAATTTGTTGATGAGAAAAATGTTATATATTTTGCAAAACTGAAGTTTTTTTTATATTTCAAATAAGCAATCACATAATAACCGTTTTCAGTCTAAAGAAATATTTTTCTGAAGGGCAAGTGTTAAAATATTATTACGATTTTAAATATTAAACAATAATTGTTCTTTCAAATTAAAGGAGAGGCATGACAATTTTTATTTTTATTTTCTTTTCTGTAGCTTTGGATAGATTTGCCCTCGTGATCTTTTGTATACTAATGGCAGAACTATAATGTACGTAAGGTAGCTTTAGCTTATTCCAAAAATCCAACGAAAAGCCTGTCAAATGCTTAGGTACTATATTAAACAAATTTAGGTGACTACAATGTACTTACATAAATTTAGTAACTTATTTGACACAGTTGCGCATTTATGATTAATTCGTACTTTTGCCAAAAATTCTTTCTAAATAAATAAAAAAAATTTAAAACAAAAAGGGTTTTAAGAAGATATTTAATAACATTTATATACACATATACATTTTTTGGTTAATGCTCTCAGATTAATTTTCATAAAAAATATTACAAGTTATTTTTCCAACCATACTAAACAATGCAACGGTGTTCATGGCTTATATCGTATACATTTGTGTGTATAAATAAAAATTTAATTTTAATTTATTATATTTGTTTAAAATTGGCCAGATACAAAAATATTATTTTTTTCTACATTTTCTATTAATTAAAAACTTATGCTCTGAACACATTCGCCACAGCAAGATACACGAACACACGACAGCAAATGACGCTAGCAACATTTGTCGCCTTGTACGCAGCTACATTATTATTTTGAAGGCAGCAGCTACATAACAAAAATATGAATTAACTGTATTTCAGTGATGTTATTTAAGCGATTTTTAAAGAAGCAGCTCCGATTTATAATTAAAAAAATATTTTAACTATTTTGTAAGAGGCTATTTAAAGAGTAGAATAATTCGTTTTGATTGTCTTTAAGATTGAAAATATATAGAAGTATTTCTCAGAAGCAATAATAAGTACACTAGTGTGTGTAACGTAGTTTCTTGTCTACTAAAATAAAAAATACTAAAAACAAAGTTTTTGATATCTATTAAAACCAATCGTGTTTTGTATTTACAGATATCCCATACGACAATTGAAATTAATAAATTCAATCAGCAAATACTAAGAACAGAAGTAAATTTTTAACTAAATGTTGTCCACACAAAAAAGGAATTTTAGTTTTATGTACATCTTAATACATTCCTCAGAAATTTTTACAATTATTCTTGGTACACTTTCGCCATGACAATTGTAGTATTTTTAGTTCGTCGGTGTGGCATTTCTAGTTTTTTTTTTAAATTCAAATTTCGAAAAATATGTTTTAATCAATTATTGAAAAGTATGTAAAAAGTGTTAAAATTTTTCTATATACAAAACTAAAATGTGCTGACAACGGTTTAAGTACAATTATTCCGGTAAAATTGGTGATTTTACATTGGTTTCTCTATTTTTCTACGAAAAAAGAAAATATGTGTTTGAGCCAAGGTCCTAAAGGATCTCCTCATAAAATTTTACTCAAATCTATCCAACTGCACTTACGTGAGACAGATAAGAATTTAACAAATGTTATTTTGTATTCCAAATCAATTATTGTCTTCACAAGCAACACTATTTTCCTTAAATATTTCATGAACTGAAATTATTCTGTTACAGTTTTATTATAGATTTACACTTAAATCTTTAAAAAAAATAATTTTTATTTTATATTTTAATAAGAGATTTTAAGCGCTTATTATTTTACATGTCTTATAGTACTGACATCACTTAAATGTTTATTGTCGCCAATAAAAATAGAAATTAGTTTAATTTGACAGCAGCAGCGAATTCAGCCCAGACAACAACCTGCCGCCTTGCTGCCTTGCTGTCAACAAAATAATCATTAAACATATGCATTCTAACTTTGACATTTTGTAGTCGGTAGCTGCTGTGTCGAATGTGTTTACAGCTTTAACATTTAACAATTTAGGTCTTAATAGAAATTTTTCTATATCAATGTATAACACAAAACACAATCAGCTGTTTCCGTACGGAAAATGCGATCAGTTTCGTACCTTGCTTAAAGAAATCACATTTAACGAAACTTGACGAAAAGTTATCTAATGTACATTTTAGTTTACCACATATAATTTAATGTATTTGCACAGTTGTTTAAGTTTGCTTAAGTTATTTTATACACATTATAGGCCCAACTATAATGTGCATAAGCTAGCTTTAGCTTATGTCAAAAATTCAACGAAAAGCCTGTCAAATGCTTAGGTAACTTATTAAAGAAATTTATGTGACTACAATGTACATATATAAATTTATTAACTTATTTGCCACAGTTGCACATTTATGTTTATTTCGTACTTTTGCCAAAAATAATTTCTATATAAATCAACAAAATTTTAAAACTAAAAGGCTTTAAAGAAAATATTTTATATATTTAATAACATTCACAAACACATTTACATAGTTTGGTTTATGTTCTAAGAAAATGTAAAAAAAAAATTATTACAAATTATTTTCTGTTTTGTGTTTGTGGCCAACCGTACTAAAAAATGCAACGATGTTCATCGTTTATATGGTATACATATGTGTGTATAAATACAAATTTAATTTAAAAATTTAATTTAAATATAAAAATTGTAAAAAATTTGCCATAAAGAAAAATGTTGTTTTTTCTACATTTTTATTGAATTAAAAACTAAAAAATTTTACAATTTACGTCTTAATTAGAAAATTTCTTTATTAATGTATAAACCAAAGCACAATCAGCTGTTTCCGTACGGAAAGTGCGATCAGTTTCGTACCTTGCATAAAGAAATGAAATTTAACGAAACTTGACGAAAAGTTATATTATTCACATTATAGTTTACCACATATAATTTAATGTATTTGCACAGTTGTATAAGTTGGCATAAGCTAGTTTATGCACATTATAGTTGGGCCTTATAGTTGGGCCTTAAGTCATAATATTCTGAAGCTCCGTCGAGGCTCTTCCTTAACAGCTATATCATGGCACATAGGGGTATTTTGATAATCTAGCAGGACATAAAATTAAGGGCGTAGCTCGAGAGACTACAGAATTCTGCATCTTATAGTTAATTTTTAAGGCTTTTGATTTAGATTTGTCGTTTTGGGACACTGTTAACATCAGGGAAGTTGAGTAAATTGCATGCGTTTTTATTGATTTTTTACGGTTTTGAGAGGTTTGCAATATGTATTTTTTCTGGAAAAACGAATAAAGGTTTTTTAATTTGATTTTTTTACTGTGAAATGCTATGCTTATAGCTACTTACATTAATTTTTACAAAAATTTTATTTCACATTTCTATAACAAAAGTTTTTTCCAAATTAAAAAAAAAAATATTTTGTTTTACTAAAAAAATGTGAAAAAATTTTTTTTGTTCCAAATTTGACATTTTTTCTGTTTTTGCTCGTCTTTTATAAGTAGGCCGAGTGATAATGTTTGTCATTCAGAAAATGTTTTGAATTTTAATGACTGTATATAGATGCTTGCTTAATTCTACATGTTTTACAGATCCTTTATGTGAAGAAAGAAAGATTTAGATATGAATTAGGACTAATAGTAGATGTACCGAAAACTGGACTTGGAAAAATGTTATCACGACGGAAAAAGATTTCTGTCTAATCCTAAATTATCTGCAGAAAAAATTTAAATTGTTTTTATCTACCGAGTTAAAGTTATTATTATTGGGATAAAATCAAGTGGTCAAGTTAATAAATTACAAAAATTTATTTTGATTTATATTATTGGCTTGTTAGGCATTGGAAAGATAGCTTAAGCTCAACATAAAAGTTTAGAAATAAATATTTATCGATAATTGAAAAAATTAAAAAAAATATATTATAGTGATGTTTCTTGGTTGTGGTTGGCCCATGAAAACTAAAAAAAAAATAAATTAAGGTTTTTTCGACCTGTTTATTCCATTTTTTTAATACTTATAAAATTTTGAAATTAATACATTATGTCACCACCTACAAAAGAACCCGGGGCTAAAATGGAATTCTAGAGTCTCTTTGGTCAAAGTTAAGGTTTTTGAACTTTTGTTTACCTTAAAAATTGCATTTGCTAAACAAAAGTATGGGAAACATCAAAGGTAGGATTAGTTTTTTTAAGGAGAAATTTTTTCTTAATATATGTAATTGTGGATATAGTAATGAACACTTTACTCAAATTTCAATTGTCATTCAAAAACTATACAAATCAAGTAATATTGCCTATGAGGATAACCTTTAAATTAAAATTTTAACTTTAAATGTTTATACGCGTTTTGTCTATATTTTAACTGTCTTTCTTTAGCGATTCAAATGATGTTCATCACTAATGGGGATACCCTTCAATTTGAAATTTTAAGTACTTATACTTGTTTTTATAACGGACGTAGAATTGCACATTTTGTGTAAATTTCAAGTGATGACCATAAAGGTCAAAAAATATATGGCCTTTAATTTTTAATAACGTAATGTTTTGAAGGGAACCAATCTGTAAGCACCACCTTTTAATTCATTTTTTTTTTTTTTTTTTTTTTTTTTTTTTGAAAATCGGTTAAGAACTGAAGAATGAAATAGCTGGATGGCCATCAGGAACCGATTCTAATAAAAGTCAAAACATAGATTAGGAAGTGAGAAGAAAAAGTACGGAGAATGTTTTTCCATTTTAATTTTAAAACATGGACAAGTTTTTAGCTAGATAGAGGCTTTATATGAGGAAAAAGGAGCAGTTTTATACCCTATACTTACCTGAATAATATGCCATTTAAAGGAAATCAATCGTTTACGTCTGTTTATACTATTCGCGCCCAGTGGGAGAGTAAAAAAATTCTATCTAATAGTTGTAATATGATATGCATCGCCTTTAAACTCGGATTTGTAAGAGAGAATGCAAAAAAAATTGTCATTTTTGTCTTTGCGTACATTTCGTCACAGTCTTCATAAATTAGGGCCCTTTTTATGAAGTCGCTTTACCTTATTTTTATTAAGATATATTTAGTGGTTCATGAAATACCGAATATGTCCAAAACAAATCGATTTTAAAACACTATGCGTTGTTACGCTTTCTTTAGTCTATACGTAAAGAGCAGAAATGTCGTGTATTTTACTCTTTATTAAGCTTAATTTCAATTGTTATCTACAGTCTAAATACTAGCGACCAGGTTCCACTTTATCGTTTAATTTTTAAAATTTGATCTTCTACCATGAAAATATGCTACATAACATTCTTCCCAACCTTCTTAATTCTTTCCCAATTTTCTCAACTTTTTTTAGTACTTTTTAAGACTGGTAATCGAATAATGTGTAAAGTATAAAAAAAAAAGATGCCCGTATAACCCAAGAGATGATCCAAATTTTTATTATAGCAGTAGGAGTTTATCAAATTTCAGGCTCGATAGTATTACTGATATATCTGATAGTTTGCTTGACGTTAAATTATTTTTGTTTTGTGAACTATCTCCAAAAATTCATTTGTAAGTAACCAGAAGATGAAAAAGTACTTGTGAATGTTAATTGTGCACTTCCTGAACAGCCGCAATGTACTCAAGTTTTTTTAAGTCCCCTGAATGTTAATTGTGGCCTTTGCTATACATATACATATCTACACATTTTCTTGGATATTTACAAATAGAACTTGAATTTAAGAACCTTTTACACAAATTTTTTACTTAACAATTCAATAATTGTTTTAAATTTTAAACAAAGGCAAATAATCCGAAGAGGTTACTCAAAGCAATAATTTGATGATGATGCAACAAAGTAAATAAGAAACTACTTGAAAGGAAATGTTAATCACTGAAACACTTAATACATAAGAACTATTTTTTTTACTAATTTAAAGGTTTTATTTATCTACTTTTAGCTCGTCTTATTGCTTTGTTATTTTAACAAGTGTGTTAAATTCAATAATAAGACAGAAATTTAGAACAGGCTTTGGCTTAAGTATTTAAAGAAAAACAACCTTAACAAAATTAGGCAAATAAAAATAACAAACATTTTAAATAAAGAAAGCACTTACACGATTGAACAAAAAATAAAATAAATATTCAGCGTATATATCGTGTACAAGATTTGTAGGAAAATTTCCCTGTTGCATTGAGTTCTCTGACTATCTCTGTAGAAATCTCTGTGTGTCCTTTAATATTAGGAATAGAAATTTCTGTAATTTTAGTGATATTTCCTAATTTTTGGCTGAAATTATGGCAGAATGCAATTTTTGTTTAACTTAATTTCAAATTTTGTTTTACTTTATTGTGTGAAAAAAATTTATATTATAAGCAACACGTTAGGAAACATCGCTACACACGAGGGAACATGGTTTCTACAATCATTCCTAATGTGTTTCTCGCAATGCGTTTTAGATTTGTCACTATAGTGGATGCGATTTTATAGAAAAAAATTTTCTATTTGAGATCAAATTTGCCTATTAGCCGAGGTGGCTGTTGTTGCTGTTATATTGATTTCTTTTCAATACGTGGAATGTTGCTAATAGTGTATCCTCAAACAAAAACTTTCTAATATGTACAAGGTAAAACTTTTCCCTTTTGCAGCTGTGCTTATTTTCCATGTAACTATTTATAAAATTATTTTTTAAGTCATTTTATATTTAATTTTTTATTTAAGGTTATTTCATTGTAAGCCGTTTTATTGTTGTTCTTTAGTATTACAATCTTTTGTTTTTATATTCTTTTGTTTTTAAAGGGATTTGCTTTTGTTAATGCCATTTGCATTTATTGTCTGGCTTATTGTCATTAAAACGTTTTCGGTTCACAATTTTTTTATTGTAAATTTTAGCTGTAATTTCTGCCTGCCTTTTGTTTGTTGTCCTACTTGTAGAGCCGCTTTTGGATTTGTTAAAACTTTGTGAAATTCAACACAAAATAAAAATTTATGCCTAGATTAAAGAAAAAAATATTTACGCAAATATTTATAATGTTTGCTTTCCTTGTTTCTTTGTTGTTCCTCTTTACATACTTTGTTTGAACAATAAACGTCTTTTGCCACATGTTTAGGTTTTATATTCTCTAAATATTTTTGTAATTATTTATTTAGTTTTTTAAACAAAGAATAGTATGAGACTTTTTTGATAATCGCTAAACGTCTTTTCATACGTTCTATCTAACAAATGAATAAAAGTTGTACAATTAAAAACAAAATAAGAAAGTTAACGGGCTATAATTAAATCGAATTTCTTTAGAAAAAGTGCATTCGTATTGAAAATTTGCATTTTTTTATTAAGCAAGTTACAAATTTAAATTGTTTTTAAAATAAATTGGTGCTTTTTGTAATACACTAACGAAATAATATATTAAGAAACTTGGGGTAGTTTAAGACAAGCTGTTTATTTTGACTACCATTAATATTGTATTATGGTCTACTAAAACTTTTGAACATACTGTCACAAAGGCATTATTTTAATCCGCGACTTCCTACAATAGTTCTTAAAGAAGATCTCTAAAATAAAATTGTAAAACAAAACAAGCCCTGAAATTCGTCCTTTAATTCGTTTATAGATTTAATAGGGAACTGTTTTATGTGCTTCGGATTTTTGCCTTTCAAAAAATGTTTTTATTTTTACACTATTTTCACTGGGAACGTCTAGCACCAAAGAATTTTGATTTTTGATTTCTTAAATATCGATGGTTGGAACAGAAACAAAAAACAAATGTACAAGACGCAATGCAGAGAAAACAGTGAAGAAATGCTTTGGTTATGTGTAAACTTTGTCTAACCAAATTAATATTGATACTCGTATGCATACTGCTCGTATTCTTATTTACAAAGTAAGTTGTTTATATAGATGATGTCTACATTGTATTCAAACTGAGGACGTTAGATGCAAAGAATGCTGATGAAGGATGCAGCGTCTAATTTGTCTTGTTTTCTTTGGAAAACGTCCGCATACATTTGAAAATATTTTTTCTTTCTTAAAAAAATAATTTTTAAAATAAAATGAAATTGAACTAAAGCCAAAAGTAATTTCGATTTATTAATAATAATAATAATGTTGTGTCACTTTAAAGCGAGAACGCCAACTTCATGTTAAACTTTTGTTCATTGTTTTGCTATGAAAGATCTGAACTTAAATTTTATTTGAAATTCTTGTAGTCATGCAAGGAATAATGTAAATCTAAGAAGTAGTTCAACGTGTTATTGGAAAAAATATTTTAGAAATGACTTACAAAATCTAGGAAAGTTGTATTAGCTTTTTTGGAAGTAAATAAGATGCCGTTCGCTAAGAATTACATACATTTATTTTTACTGGGCTATATTTTTATTAAAAAAAGGATTTTTCGAAAAAAGAAATGTTCGCACACAGTGAAATATTTTTTTTTGCATTATTTATTAATTGCGGATATATGCGCGCGTGTAAATTTTTTGTAAATTCAATTTTTGATAATTCCATAAGTTTCATTTTAAGATACTTTCTTTCTTCCTTTTATTCATTTCTTTTTGTTTTTCGTAACTATTTTTAACGTAACTTTTTTCGTTCTGAAATTTAGAGACTGTTTTATGTTGTTGTTTTATATCTTCGTTCGAATACAAGAAAAAGAAAATAATTGTTTTCTTAGTTTTTTTGTGTTGCCTGTCACTGCTTAAGGGCCGGCTACCATATAAATTTTTAATATATTCGCGCAGGTTGCCCACCCCTGATATATATTATAAATCTCGTGGTAAAGTAGGGTTTTTTTATTTTCAAACAGTAATCTATTTTTGTAACTCTCGTAGCTAAATCTAAATTTCATTCCCTAATAAGGTTAAATTAAATTACGGAAAAAGTGATACAGAATAGCGTTTGTAGCCAAAAAATCGCTGAATAGATTTTTAAGAATTTTAGCCATGGTACTGCATTAGTCTGCAGTAGAGAAGAAAAGTGTCCCCCTTTCCGACATTTTTATGCGTCCGAACCGATTTAAAAAACGTCTATAAGGTCCTATCTATAAGGCCAAATGGTCACAATGGTATCCAAAATTTAGAAGTTAAATTTATCAGAGAAACTGTTTTAACTAGAAATGCTAAACACCATGGCTTTCCATCACAGGTCAGTCAAATTATAGAAGAGTAGTAGAAAAATTCTTCGAACGTCGAATCAGCGTTGTTTACAATAAAAATTTACAATTTTCCAAAAGCGGCACAATAGAAATTTTATAAAAATAAAGTTGAAGAAAAAAGTCGTTTTAGAAAACAAAAGTACGAGTAAGTAATACAAAAAGGTCTATTTATATCTTCTTCTTGCTAAAGTCATTTATACATAAGTTCCCGTTCTCTGGAATAATGCCACAAAATATAACGTTTTTGAATAAAAAGCGTTGTTGCAATTATCTGGCTCAGACTCAGTGACGTTTTATGACTGTGATCACATTTTATTTTTTAATTTTCAGTTTTTTTCTTGTTGATAATTTTCTAAGTTCTTAAAATTTTTAAAGAAATTTTTACAAAGGATTTTATACATTATTTTCGAAGAAATATTGGTATAAGCCGTCTAGTATTTATTTTCTATTAATGTTGACCAAAAAAGTATAACGAAATTGCACAAATGAAAAATAAAACTTGATTGCTTTTTATATCATATCAACGATGCCAGATCGGTGTTTGATTAATGTTTGTATTCTCGTAGATTTTTATTAAAACCACATAATATTGCAATCAAAAAACAAATATTGGGGTGACAGGGAATTAAAAATAAGAAGAAAATTAAGTACTTTATATAATTTTACATAAAAATATCATCGGCTCTTAAAGGGTTGAGAATTTTAAACAAATTTTAGTATTTTCTTAATGATCTCTTCAAAAGCTTTAAAAAATACCCAAATTTATATATTAGAAAATATGGTACACAATCGTGCTTCTTTATATAAATTTTAGCGGCCCATAACTCGGAAATTGTTTTTTATCCTTCATCACAAAAAGTGGAAAAAGGATATATCTGAGTTTGTCATTCCGTGTGTAATTTCTACAATATCCATTTCCGACCCCATTAAGTATATGTATTCTGACTTCTTAAGCATAGCGAAGTCGATCGAGTCTGTCCATCCGTGTTAATGTTGAAATCAAAAATAGATATATTAATCGATCAGATATAGTGCCGAAGGAGGTGCTATTGGAACTCAGCATGATCGGTCAATGTCCTTCGAGGCACCTGGCAAACACCACGCCTACATCTAATTTTTAAATGTAATTTGGAACAATAAAGTAACTCCAATCAAAAAAATAACTGTATGGATCAAATTAAAAAATAATTAAAAAACACCAAGTAAAAAAATTGGCGCTCGCCCATATTACCCGAGTTACGGGGCTGTGAAATTTTCAAATTTTTTAAAATATCAATATGTGTATCATTTGAAAGCTTTTGAAGAGATCTTCGAAGAAATACTAAAATTAAAAAAAGAAGCTATTAAAAGCCAATGGCATTTTATGTAAAATTATATGAATGCAGTCCCAAACATTTTTTTATTTTTTAACTCTTTGTCACCCTAATATTTGTTTTTTTGATTGAAGTTACTGCACTAAACAAAATTTATAAAGAAGGTGAACGGTATATAAGACTCGGCATCGCTGGATATAGCACTCTACTTGTTTTGATTGGAGTTAGTTCATTGTTCAGAATAATATGAAAAAATTAAAGGCGGGTGTGATGGTTTGTCCGCTACCTCGATCGACATTGACCTACCTTGCAAATTTTCAGTAGCCAATCGTTCGAAAATAAGTCTGATAGATTTTCGTATTTAAAAATTTCCTGCTGATCTAGTGCCTTGGCAAACTTGATTTCAACACTAACACGGACGGGCAGACGAACATCGCTCAATCGACCTCGCTATACATAAGAACTCAGAATGTATACACTTTATTGGATCGGAAACGAGTATTGTAGAAATTAAAAACGGAATGAAAAACTTATATATACTCTCTTTCCACTTTTAGTGGTGAAGGGTATAAAAAGTCGCAAAACTTAAAAAAAGTCGCAGACCACCAATAAAGTATTAAGTTGCGACTTTAGTCGACAAATGATAGGTAACGCTGTCTTTAAGGTTAACTTAACTGAAGCTTGTGGACGACGGCGCACACAAGTCAGAAATTATTGAAATAATGACTAAACATGACGGCGAAGCACGCTGAGTAAACATTACATTTTTTAATAAAGGCATCATTGAACTTTAGTAGCTGGCAAATGAGATTGATCAATCGGTGAATGTTACTGATACTCGATATCCCTATATGGCACCGGAGTTCTCCTAAGCATGAAAAAATTTTCTTTGCATAAACTGATCTGAAGTAACACCCTTGTAAAGAGAACTTCATTGAAGATTGTTAACTAAATTTGCTTTTGTAGAGCTCTTGCTTGAAATTTCAAAGTATATATTTTTTATTCGATTATTAACAAACCCTTTTTGTTAAATACAATGACCCCTGTGTATTTACATTTAGGTTATTATTCTAAACCTGTATCGCTGATTTTCACAGACAAAGTCTTTGACCAGACAATTGACTGACTTCCCTTTGACTTCCTCTTGATATGATGCACCTGTTTAAACAACTTGTTACTTTTTACACTATGTAAACATAATTCTTTTAACAACCTTAAGTATGGGTACAGCTGTTGTAATGGAAGATAATTGGCTGTTCAAGTAAATTAATTCAGATGGTTTCTTTACAAAATGAAATTAAAAGAAACTAGACACTTTTATTTGATACCCTTAATGTGGTGGTTGGAATTTTTTTTTTCATTGTAATTACGTTCTATTTTTTGAATTTTAAAATCTAAAAAATCGTAACAAACAAAGTATATCAAATTATTTTTTGTAAATTTTAAAGTTGTAAGATAATTTAGCTGTATGCAGCACATAATGTTAAAAACGCTTAGGAAGATGATAAAAAAATAACATTTATTCAAAATTTAGATGGCTTGAAAAATACTTAAAATGAAATTAACACACAAAAACCTTTTTAAATTTGTCTTATAATTTTTGTGATTCCACTCCGCATGTATCGTTATTATAAAATGAAAATCTAATATCTTCGTGCTTTTTATTTCCATTAATTAAGGGTCATTGTGTGACGTTGCTATTTATAATTTGCTGCTGTCTTCTGTTTTTGTAATTTACGCCTGAGCATTATAATTCAATTAATAAGCTTTAATTAAACAAAAATTAGTCTCTAATTGTATTTTGAACTACACATATGTACGTTGCATTACACTTGTACATTAATCAGACAGTGTTATGAAATCCCTCCTCTACTTGTCAGACGGACACCACACACATTTTTATTATATAAACGAAAAATAAGCATGAGACAGATGTTTATTGTTTAGTATTTGTTGTTATTATGGTGATGCCTCTTGCACGATTTTATGTTTCAGTCACATGTGTTTGACAAAGAACAAAACGAAAAATACAAAAACCAAAAACCTCTGTGATAGTGAATGTGGTGATGGCAGGTTTGTAATTATTATTTATGGGCCCATATTTATTAAGATGAATTTAACAAATTACAGAAGAGAAATTTACAAATGAAGGTAGAGAGGGTGGCGCAGCGCCTTGTGTTGAAAAATAAAAAAAAAATACTCAATTATTTTAAAACATCTTGCTAATTGTAATGCAGATATAAAAAAGATTTGATATCCACTAAAGGTGGAGGAGGTGTATAAGATTATATTTTTGTACAAATGTTTATACGAAAATCATTTCCGAGGCCATGCAGGAAGAGTAAAATTCCATAAGCATTGGCAGGCATTAAGGAAACATATTTTCTGGTTTATTCTTAATTTTTATCAAAAGATTTTCGAACTATATTAAGATATCCCGAAATTAATATCAAGCCTCGAATTTGTTTCAAAAATCTGAAATCTTTAGAATAACTTCTATTCGAAAATTAAACAGTGTTTTGCGTTTTGACATCGAAAGTGCAGAAATATGCAGTCGAGCGTTATTTTGATGGATGAATTTGCACAGATAAAGTGGGTATTTATATATCCGATTTTCATTCTATTCATAATTGCTAAAGTAATCACTACTTACACAGAAAAGTCTTTATATAAGGTCTTATTTGTTTTCAGATCTATTATATATTTAATTGGATCGTAAATTTAAAATTTTTTAATTAACTAATTTATTGAATCAATTACAGAACTAATTAAAAAACGAATTTTTGATTTTTATAGAAATCAAAACAAAGAAAAAAGGACCGAAAAGATAAAAGTTACATTTATTGAAAACCGAAATTTGCACAAATATCTAACAACACTTTTGTGAAAATTCGTCACGGCCAAAAACTCTCACTTGTTCTTGCCTATAATGAAGAAAAATATAAATATTTTGTTAATGTAGATATATCTTCACTTCACTGTCTTTGCTTTTCACTATAGACAGATCTTAACTTGCTTTAAAAATAATCAGTTTAAATTGAAGTATTTAAAATAAAGAAATAAAAACAGAAGACCGCACTCAAAATATTATGTATGTAGGTAAATTTAAATGAAAAAACACTTTAAACAACTACTTTTTCATTTAAAAACGGTCCACTTACATTTCATTTAAATTAAATGTAATTTACAATTGTTTTTGAATGTTGATTTTATAACTAACAAAATATGTAAAAACAAGTAATTTTTCTTTTATTCCAACGCACGAAAAAACAACCTACCAGAAAAGTAAAAACTACTGTTTTTTCATTTATTTCAACTAACAAAATGTAACCTACCAAAACATTAATAATAACTGTTTCTGTATTTATTTTAATTTATAAAATTTAACCTACTAAAACAGTAAAATTAACTGTTTTTTTCTTTTATTCCAACTCTCTAAAAGTAACCCACCACAACAATTGAAAGTCAAAAGATTTAATTTATTTATTGATTATTTATACTATTTAGATACACAAATTCTTCTTGTTTTTATTTGCTTAAATTGTTGTTCTTCCAAGGATTTCAGGATAGTTCTATGCTGAAAAAATAATGTACTTTTACAAAATTGTTTATGTTTTTGCAACCAATAATTAAAGTACATATCGCTCATTTAGAAATAGAACTCCTTAACTCAAACAAAAAATCATTTTAAGATAATCACAGTTAACGTTTTCATCTTGTAAAAGGTCGATACTTTTAAAAAGATCGTCTTTTCAAATGTATATACAGACACAAAACGAAATATGACGATGTTTTAAAAAGCGATATGATCTTCACGTTATAAAAAATTTTATTTTTTGGGTTATAACGTTGTATTACTAAATGAGCGATATATTTGTAATTCAAAAATTGAAATGACATGGGCTGTGGCAACACGGCTGCCTGCCTAAAGACTACAGAATTTGGAAGAGAATACCTGCAAAAAGGGAACATTTTTTTTTTAACATAATACAAATTTTAAATACTATGTGAAAAACTTACCAATATTTTTTTGATATTTTTCTTTCATAAATTATTTTGTTCTAAATATATTTTTTATAACTGACATATTTTCCAACAGTTTATGTTTTTTATTTTATATTTTAAAGCTACTGTAAAATAGTACTTTTCTACTGACGAACTGTTTTTTTTTAATTAAGAATTTCACTTTTACTGAAACAAGGCAAAAATTAATTGATAATTTTGACTGCACCGAAAATCAGTATTTTTTTGTCATTTGTTTTTCTTCCAACAGACGAAAAAAGTTAAATAAATATTTTCTTCCTAAAACAACCACATTTTCATTTATTTTTAACTTTACTGAAAACTTCCTAAATAAACGTCAAACAGTTAATGTTAAAATTTTTTGAGTGCGCAAACCAATGATGGAAAAGTTGTTACGATCGTACTTTTTTTGATACTCTTTGATTCGAAAAAATACCGTGTTACTCCTCTGTAACATTTGATACTCTCAGTTATACGTCTACAATTTAAAACAATTGATTTTCTTAAATTCATCTGTTTTATCATTTCCCCTTTATCATTTATAGTTTACAAAAAAGGCAACTCGATTTAAACGCTATCGAATGCCGCAATCCGGTTATTCGATATGTCACGAAATTTTACTCGATACGAAACCTCTCTGGATCACGAATGCGACGATTTGGCCCCAGCTGTTACGTTTTTTGTGTTTCTTTTGATAGAATTGTACATCTTAATACAAACAAGTAAGAGTGCTATATTCGGCTATGCCAAATCTTATGTACCCTTCACCATCTATATATGTAAATCTAGTTTAGTAAAGTAACTCCAATAATAAAAATAAAATAAATAACAGATAATTAAAAAATAATAAAATTTCGTACTGCATGTCAGTGATGGGAAATGATATTTTCATTTGGTATAGATTTGGGCTTATTTGACTTCAATGTGATAAAGAAAGTTTTTTTGGAAATGGTCTCAAAATGTAAGAGAAAATTATTTTTGAAATAATCCCAAATCCATTCTATTGGCGCTATTTATCTAGGGGCTATTTCAGTTTAATTTGATATACCTTAAAAAATACAAAGTAAACTTAAAAACTTTTTTGTTTATAGGCAAAATAAACTTTTAATATATTGATTATGATTTTTGTTAATTCTTCTTTTTCATTAAGATTTTTTTGTTTTTAATAAAAATTAAAAAAAAAACTAACGATTTATTACTCTTGTGGTTAAAAAAGTACTTTCAGAAAAATTTGTTGATACCGATATGAAAATATATTTTCCCTCAAATTCAAACTCAAATTACTATGAGACAAATAAAGTCACTTAAAATTTATAAAATTATGTTAAAAAATTTGCTAAAAAAAACATTAAAAACAGAAGACTCCATAAAAACCCGAAGCTCTTTTCGTAAGAATATCGAAAAAATATTAAGATTTCGATATTAAAAGTGGACAAATACCTGGTAAAAATCGCAAATTCATATCAGCTCATTAAACTAATAACATCGAAATTATACCAATCATCAATTAAACATCATCATTAAAATTATAATTCCAATTGTGCCAGTTGCGTTGCTATTAAAAAAAATTATTCTGTGTTTTATTTTATTCGAAAATTTAAAAAAAAAAAAAATACCGTTTATAATCTTTAATCGAATTAACAATTTCGTTACCAACAACACTTCAATGATTGTTGAAAAAAATTCAAATTTAGTGAGTTATTGATATTTGACACTTAAAAATTTTGCACTCGTTTACTTTTTCTTTTTGTTTTTTATTTACTATAACTTCTATTTGGTTTGCTTAAATATTTAATTGTTGGTCTTGTAAAAATAATAATAAAGTTTAAATAAACTTGAATAAATTGACAAAATTTAATACAAAACAAAAAATTTTTAGCAGAAGTTAAAAAAAATCAAAAGAATTCTTTGTAGACGTTCACAACAAACATTTCAAAAAATTTTAAATAAAAAAAAATTACTTAAAATGCCAGACACACACAACACATGTCGCATAAGAATAAATTATCACGTAAAAAAGACTGTAATTTTAAATATGAATTATTTTCATAAAAGAAGTAAAGAAAGCGTTTTATAAACACCTTAAGAAAACATGCAACAATTAAATAGCAGCAGCTTAAGCTTTTGCACTATATGCATATGCAAATGTTAATTATCTTAATTTATTTTTTAGCCCGTCATCTACCACATTATAATAATTTCTCACTTTTTGTATTTATATTTTATAGCCAACGACAGACTTAAGTTTTTTTTTTAAATCTTCTTTATGCCGTAGTAAATTTTTTTCTTTCAGACTATTAAATAAAAAGATTTTAAATCTTGAAATGCAAAAAAGAATATTTATTTAAAATTGACTAACTTTAAAACGTAAAACGGCTCATAAGCCCAGTAGTCACGACTGACACACAGAAAAAAATAAAAATCATATTTGACAACAAAAAACGCAGATCCAAACAAGAAATTTTTCAATTTCCAGCCTATAAACGTTTTTGTCATACTGACTAAAAAATTTGTATGCTGTTTGTCAATTTGTTTTTCAATTATAGAAATATTATTTGAATGAAGAAATTTGTTGAAGTATAATTTAATTTCTACAACTAATTTGTTGAATAATATGAATTTCCTAATAAAGTCATTTGTTGATTTGATTATAATATTTATTGAACAATAAAAATATATTGATTAAATATTTTATCAAACCAAAAAATGGTTTTATTAAACGAAAAGGACTTTTTGATAAAATAATTTGTTGACTTAATTATGTTATTAATTGAGTAGTAGTAAAAAATTTTGATTAAAAAGTTTATCAAACCAACACTTTTTTTTATTGAAATCTACCATGATTGGACAGAAAGTTTTACCAATATTATACTTTTCTTTCCACCTAAACCAAAATAAGAAACATTTATTGTAATATCATTTATTTTATTTATTTTAATATCATTTATTTTATTTTGTTTATTTTTTAATTCTAACAAAGTACCATTACAATATATTTTTATATTCTATAAGTTTTAAATTTCATTAATTACAGTATATACTTTTGAATTTTTTTTTCTGAGTTGAGTTTATAAAAAAAGTTTTGAATAAAGTTATAAAACAAATCGGATTCATTAGGAATCTCCAAGTTAAATACGAAAAAATTTTAAAAAGAATATCTACAGCCGTAACTATTTGTACCATTGGATATTGTATGTTATCAAAGTAAATAAAAATTTCTTTAATATGTGAAATATCACCAATAATAAGTAACCTTGGTTGAATGTTGCATTTTTGGAGTTTTAAGAGATTGATTTTGATACGCAATTCCTCTTTTGTTTCTGCAATTAAAGCAAAAGAATTTTGAGAATCCTCTACTGTAAATTTCTTACGGATTTTGGCCCCGAATTTATCAGTTCAAAATTTTTTACTGCGGTGGGAACAAAAAATGCATAAAATAAAAAATCGAAAAAATCCTCGATTCTGAAAAGAAATAAATTTAAATTAAAAACTAAAAAGATGAAAAGTAAAATTTATTTATTATCGTTATAACATGATAACTCTTTTAGCATTTGTAGTGCTGTCAATCGAAAATACATGTAAAGCCTTAATAAGTTGGTTGGTGGTTATTATTGGAATGTAACTGAATGACAAATTTAGTTGCAAATTCTATAACATTTTCTAAACACTCGTTATTAAAACAAGATGGGTTCGGAGATGTGTTATTGAAGGAAAGCCCATTTGTATTTAATTTATTGAAATCACTGCATTCAGATTTTTATTTTCTTCTTCCGTCAATAAATTATTGAGTTCATTTTAATATGATTTAACACATGTCTTTTAAAAGCTGTCTTTTGAAGAAAAATGTTGGTGACATTCTCCAAATTTGCAAACGAAATGGATCTCGAAGGATGTGCAATGGGTTTTTAAGTGCACAAAAAAATTTTATGCAGAATAATATGCCTCATTACAAAATGAACACTTAATTGTATTTATCATTCTAATGCGATTTCCTTTCAAACAACAAAAATTTATAATAAATATTTCTTCACTTTATATATTTTTAATATAAAAAACTTTATATTCTTTCAACACAAAAATACAAACAATACTTTTATTTTTTACTTTTTATGCAAAGGTAACTTATTAAATGAATATACTTAAGGTATTTAACTTAATTAAAAAACAAATGTAGGGAATACTTTTATAAGTTATCAATTCGCATTTATGCATATGTATGTATCTGCATTCATACATATATATGATCTTAGTAACAACAGTAAATGGGGGAATTAATGTTTTTTATCCAATAAATTAATTTTTTAATCAAAATTAGTTTTAAACTGACAAATCCTTTATCAAATCGATTTGTTGGTTTTTTTTTGGAAGAACGATTTCAACTAATTTTATTATCAATTCAACTATGTTTTTAATCAAATAACTCAATATTTTGGATAAAAAAAATTGTAGGCAATTTGTGAATCCCAGTTTTTTCTGTGCACTTGAAATTATATTTTTTAAGATTGGAATATGTTACACAAATATTAATGGAAAATAAAATTAAAAAAGAAAAACAGAACTTAAAGGTTTCGAATATGTCTGTTTCATTCGAGAAGAAATTTATAAGATCTAAAGTGACATTAAAAACAAGAAAATTTCAAAATAAGTGACCGTTCGTTCACACTATTCAATTTTAATTGAGCGATTGTTCATTTTCTTGTAGAAAGCGGAAAAAGACTTAAAATATACAATTTCTAAGCAATTAAATTATAAATTACTGAAATTAAGGTTTTGAGTTTTGAAATGACAATTTGGAAAATTTTTAGAAAAAAAAGCGCGTTTAAACAGGGAATAGGGGATGAACCCAACTTATGCAATTCATTGTCTTAAAACTAGGAAATTCGGTTATGGGTAGGAGGAAAGAGGGAGTATTGTTTCTGATCTTCGATTTGAATTTTTCACTTGAATTCACTGGCCAATCGACCACAGATGGATGGATCTTAATAAACAAAGTGTTGCGTGTATGAAAAAACGAAAACGGAACACGTTTTCTATCTTCATCAGAGCATATTTCTCTGTAGTAACGATGAAACTGGAAACACATTCCTTATTGCTTGGATGCTCCAGTGATTCAATAGAGCTGAATATCCTACTATCATCGATGAAATTCTTCGCCCTCTCCTGCAGTTGAGGTCGAGAAACTCTAAATTATTGTTTACAACACAGGCAAAAACACTAAAATAATATTTCATTTTCGATTTGATAAAGGTGACATAAAAAGCAAGGAGATCAAATGTAGTGAAGTATCTTTTACACCGTTTCAGAACACCCGGGCATTTGAATGCTTCTTTTGCGACCTGAACAACCAACAATCGCATTGAATTTTCAAGCCAAGAACACCGAAAGTATCGGACTCCTTAATATCTATATCACCTATAATTACAAATACGGTAGCACATTCATTCATTATAATTTAAACCGATCAAAAAACAAATAAAAGGATTATTTGAAGTAACTTGGATTTAAGCAAAGGAAGGATACAGAAATTAAAGACCTGGTTTAACTGTATGTTAATGTACGTGATACTAAAAATATAATGTTGATACTCCTCTTACCTAAATTTTGCAACAAACTTTATTAGGACTTTCATTTCTTTTTTTACTCTAGGTTATAAATATTAATAATTCTTTGCAGTTACTTTCCTGACCATTATTAAATTATACGTAAAATATGTCTTGCATTATAATTATATTTCAGACAGAGTAATTTACCAATTCCAATTCAGTCATTTTTACTGTAAGTCCTCGGAGGACTTGTATAGAGTTTTTAGTG